>CAWUFW010006158.1:0-747500 GCA_963921515.1 Calotriton arnoldi
GTCAAATGCCTACAACACCGAACATGACTTTGAACATACAATGTGACCCCCTAGCACATGTGCCACACATATATGTGTGTGGCACCCACAATGCAAGCAAGCCATGACCATTGTGGCAATGGGTTCCAAACCCCCATCATCACAGTGACCAAAATGTAAGTGTGGGGTCCATAGCTGAAGCACACTTTGAACATTGTGGCAATGGGTTCCAAACCCCCATCATCACAGTGACCAAAATGTAAGTGTGGGGTCCATAGCTGAAGCACATTTTGAACATTGTGGCAATGGGGTCCAAACCCCCATCATCACAGTGACCAAAATATAAGTGTGGGGTCCATAGCTGAAGCACACTTTCGAACATTGTGGCAATGGGGTCCAAACCCCCATCATCACAGTGACCAAAATGTAAGTGTGGGGTCCATAGCTGAAGCACACTTTGAACATTGTGGCAATGGGTTCCAAACCTCCATCATCACAGTGACCAAAATGTAAGTGTGGGGTCCATAGCTGAAGCACATTTCGAACATTGTGGCAATGGGGTCCAAACCCCCATCATCACAGTGACCAAAAGGTAAGTGTTGACAAAGAAAGAGGTGCAACTGCCAAACTGCATGGATGATTCCTGGTCACAGAACAACAAACACATCAGTGGCAAAGTAGTGTATGTGTCCCATTGCAACATAAATTGGGGGAGCCAAATCCTGCAGTGCAAATAAGACATACCTTTGGCCATGTGCAGACAAACAACACCCATGGGGGCTGACACCGTCAACAATGATCAATGACACAATGACAGAAGTGACCATCAGAATGCAGACCCACATATTTGCACCAATGGGCACACACATGCAGATACCCTGTGGAGACTGTAGATGTGAGGTGAACAGATACCATACCATGGCAGCAATGGGACACACAAACCATGATCATTGTGCTGACCGATGACCTAGGAGTCCCAGGGACAGCAGGGGAAACCCACCAAACTACATACAGCCAATGGCACACCCAAGATATGCCAATGCAGTGGTGCAGATGCACAAACACAAACAGGCAGACCCACACTGCACATCATACACAACAGGTGAGGGGGTGCCAGTGTCCCCAGGCAACCACACAACACATGAGGAGACCTGAATACCAATCATACAGATGTGCATACAGTGCCACACAAAGGTAACTCATGGATCCAAATCCCCTATGTGGGCAAGCAGGCATTGTCAGATGAGAGGGAGCACAAATCACACATGTCACACAGGCACGTAGGGACAGCAACTGACACAGCAAGACACAGACACACCACAGCACCACCCCCAGGGCCCCCACAATGTGGTGACCCTGGGCTGCATTACAATCCCACTGTGATGACAAAGCTAAATGTGGTTCACACTGTGAACCACAGTCATGTGTACTGAGCAACTAACTACCATCACACCTACACAAGCACAAATCAAACAGCATGGCCAGTAAGCCAAGGCCAACATGGAGGCAGGGGCCTAGCCGGGCAACAACTCTCATCTGCACACACTCAACACCACACCCCTCGACCTCCAACAATGTGCAGCAGTGAAGCACACATGCACTGGTGACATTGCACATGCACCCATGGCTATTCCAGGGTGGTGGGTGGGAACCAAGGTGCAGAAACACATCACACATGGACACTCAACAAGACTCCTGAATGTCTGACACACTGCACACTACGCTGTACATGGACATGACGGCAATACCACACCAACCAATGGGATCCCAGCCACAGTCACACACCAATGAAGAAGCCAAGGTCACCCACAAAGAACACACATAGACAACAACCAACATTGCAGCCCGGACCCTGAGGAGTGCCAGCAGTCACACACACAACGTGTCACAATCACTGAAAGATAACACAAACTGGAAATCACATGACAGGGGCAAACAACAAGTGCCAAGGGGAAACCTGACTGTGACCCATCTGCGTCTGCACACAAACTCAGCCCTGACAGCAAACACACCTATGGGTGACACCCTGATGACCAGTAATGTGCCATGCACCCACATCACAGAGAACCCTGGGAGAAGACTTTGGGGGAACATAGCTCAACTCAGCTAGCATCACAAACAGGTACAACACTAGGGATCACAGCATGCACAGCTAAACGGAAGTGAACACACAGACATGCACATACAACACACACCTTGGGCGCAGGCAATGTCACAGGAGTACACACTGCCATGAGGGGACTCCACTCCTGTGTGAGGAAAGCTGTGCCATATGTTGCCTCAGTAGGGCCCCATCATGTCAGCTGAGCACTTGGTCACACAATCAACAATTAGCACCAAATGAGGGCTCCCGTCACATCAGCCTGGTCATGGAAGTGCCAACGGAATCATCAGCACAGATCCAACACACTTGTATAGCAGTGTTGCACTGACAACACAGATGAGTCCTTCCCCATTGATGCCCAAACCTGCATGTCCACTGGAGATGGCCACACGGTCAGGGAAGTAGACGAATTGAACAATGGCAGGCACAACAGATGTGCAGGGGTGGAAGCCACAGATGTGAAATAGCCAATCTAAGTAGGAAATCCCATTGCCAAATACTGAACACATGACACCCTCAGATGCTGCTATGGATGACATGGATACACCACAGGATAGGACACATTCCCCCTGGACCACATGGGTTCCTGCACAGTAACACTTCATTATCATGAGACCAAATATCACCATCACTGCAGCAAGGGCATGGTTAGCATCATCAACATCATGTACATCAGAAGCAAAAGCACTAGAGAACAGAAAGTTGCTTTATTCAGCATATGTGGCATTAAAAGTAGAAGTCCGGTAGAACATAAACAAAGGCCAATGGCCAGTCCATCAACAAAGTCACAAGTGGGTGACAGTGGCAGATGCCACCCTACACATGCCTGCACAAAACCAGGGACAATCCACTAGGAGGGGCAACCGGGGGGTAGGCCAGGCACCGCAGGGACAGGATCAGGGCTCACCAGGAGGAAGCAGGGAAGGGGTGGTGGGTGCTGGAGAGCCACTGACAACTGCAGTGGAGGTGTCTGACATGGTGTGTGCCGGCACAACTGGGGGGCATGGCTCAGATGTTGTGGGTGCCGGCACGACTGCAGTGGACCCTGCAGATGGAGTGGACAGGTCCGCCACTGCAGTGCCCAAGTCAGACAGGGTGGTAGTGGACTCCACTGCAGTGCCTACCACCAGGGGAGGAGAATGGGGAACAGGCAAGGTGGGCTGGACAGAGGGGAGGACACCCTCACCACATCAGTGGCACAGACAAGCGCAGCGGGGGTGTGGTGCCGGGAGAGCAAGTGGCAGGGGAGAAGGCCGGAGCCTCTTGGGGATGGTATATCTGTGGGTGGGGGAACCTGGGGCAGGGTGTGGTGGGGGCACCTGTGGAGTGGGGGCCTGAGGGATGGAGGAAGGAGACCTGGTGCTTGAGCTGCAGGGCGGCGGCGGGGTCTTGCTCTTAACACTCCGGGGGACTTGCGGGTGGGGGCCTCAGTCTGTCTGCGCCTGGGGGAGGGTGTCCGGGGGCGAGGGGCACTCTGCTCTGTGTGGGGGGCTTCCTCTTCACCCTGGATGCTGGAGCAGCTGGATCGGAGGGGAAGAGGCCGAGGTCACTGAGGAAGAGGCGCTGGGTCTTTGGGGTTGCAGGTGAGGCAAGGGAGGGTGCTTTGGAGGGAGAGGCAACTGAGGACTGCGCAGTGCTCGTGGATGCGTGTGTGTGTTCCAGGGCCCCATCCCCTGTGAGTCTGGTTTCAGTCCCCTGACTGTGCGTGCGTGTGCGTTTTGTTTGTGGCGTGTGTGTCTGTGTGCTGGACGTGTGTGTGCTGGTGTGTGCCTGTGCCGGTGTGTGTGTGCTTGGGACGGGTAAGGTGCTGGGGAGTGTGGATGGAGCAGAGGCAGGAGGGGTGAGGGACTGTCTGAGGAGGGACACTGCTGCCGTCAGGGAGGAGTCCATGGACCTATTGCCCCTCTGTAGGTCAGACATGCCCGATGAGATGCCCTCCATGAACGACACCAGCTGAGTCAACAGTGCGGTGTGCGCATGGAGGACACTCAGCATGGCTGTCTGCCCTACATGGAGCTGGCGAAGGAGGTACACAGACTCCTCACTCAGGGCAGCAGGGGACACAGGGGCAGGGGGTGCGGTGCCTGGCCCAAAGGAGACACGCTCCCGAACATGGGAGCCTCCACGGACCTGGGGAATGGGAGCCGATGGGAGGGCGGTGGTGGTGCTGGTGGTGGCGGGGACAGCAACACTAGCTGGGGTGTGGTGGCTGCTGACACCCGCCTCCACAAGGGAGTCATCCTCCGAGTTGCTCTGGTCCTCAGCTGAGGTGGATGGTGCTGAGGACTCCTCGGTGTGGCTCCCCTCGCCCTCCGTGCCACTGGGTCCCTCCGACCACTCCTCGGCTGCTGACCCAGTCTGGCTCTCTGGCTCCTCCTGGTCCGTGGAGCTGTCCCCTTCCGTGGCCGTGGATGTATCTGCAAACAATGGGGAAACAGACAGACATCAGTCACCTGCACCAAACGCACACACCACTGTGAGCACAGCACATTACAGAGCAAGCCCTGGCATCATTAGTTGTACATTGCTAAAAGTGCCCTAACTGAACAGGAGAAGCCAATTGTCAGTCTGATGCCAAGCATGGCACTCACATCCCACATGGCCTTGCACCCATCTGTCTGGTGTCTGTTGGATTGCAACACCCCAGTGTGGACACATGCACCAAGTACACAGTAGTTGGACAGTGCAGAGGACACGGTGTGGCATGTGGACATGCACACATCACAGCTCTTGCCACTGAGTCAGTACAGGTTTCCGGATGAAAGGGATGCCCAGAGTCAAATAGGAAATGCATGTGATGCATACCAGCGACAGACACCATGATGCACCCATGTCCTGATAGCCATCGCCACAATGGTGTGCATGTAGCACATGTCACTCCCCTGCAGGACCACCAATAAGTTGACACATGCCATGGCAGAGGCATGACTGCTAAGTCATACATCACTGTCTCAGTGATGTATGACTTGGCAGCCAGACAACAACACTATGCACTGTGTCACAATAGTAGGTCATGGGGAATGCAAGTCCTGGAGCTGCACAAGTGCACATGTACATCCCCCACACAACACATCATCTTAACCCTCATCTGTCCAGGTCATACCTATTGGACATATGGGAGACCTGTGACACTACCCTCTGAACCTGAGCCCCTCACAATTTGCTGTGAATGGGGAACAGCTGCCTGAACTTCACATTCGCATACCCCAGTCTGCACGGGCAGCTGATCAAACACCTATGTGACACACAAGTATCGTCTCCTATGGTCACATCTCCAGGGGCATGCTGAGCCCCTACCAAGAAACACCCCAGCAGTCCTGGCAACTAATCCACAGCACACTGACACAGAGGCAGACACCTGAGGGGTCAAATCACTGTGCACAATGTGTCAGCTGATACACGGGAGTGGGAGTACAGAGTGCATTGCATGGCCTGGAGTAGGCATGACTGTCCTGCTCCACATGAATGAGGGATGTGCCCTGGACAGTGGATAGCTGGCTATGTATGTGTGACACACGTAATCTGCACACTCCTGGGGCCCAAACATTGTTCCCACCCGCTGCATGGGCGTGTGCCACATACCCCAGGCACATGTGGTGGCTCAGCTCAGCAAGTGGACCGCATATCAAAGCAACACGCAGATCACATGTCCAAACACAGGCGTTGTGTGAACAATGGACCCACCCATGATGCCCACAACAGAGTTAGGGAAACAGATGCTGTCCCCCACCTTTAGTGAAGCAAACTGCAAGGACACAGTCCCAAGTGACACAATTCCCTGAATGTAAGGGCCACACCTGGGTATCAGATGAGCAGTGGGCAGTGCACAATAGAGGGACATGGCTCCTGGACAACATGACTGCTGCACTGTGGCAGTTGAACCAGGCCAGAGGAGGGCACAAAGCATGTAATACAGAGTTCACAGTGCAGTCTTTGACTCACCCCCTCCTTGCTGCTGTCTGGCCTTCAGCTGCCCATCCAGGTCTGGAAACACCACCGCCAGGATCTGGAGCATGTGGGGGTCAGGGTCCGTGTTCCGCCCCTCCTGCGAGGAGGCGACAGCTTCAGCTGGACCCGTGCAATCCTCCGGGTCCAGCCCCGAAGGTCCTGCCACCTCTTCTGGCAGTTGCGGATCCGGCGCTTGTAGACCCCCACGGACCGGACAGCCCGGACGATGTCCTTCCAGATCTCCTGCTTCCGATGGGCATTAACCTGTCAGGATGACAAAGTGAAAAGGCCATTACTACACATGCAACATATCCGTGCATGACACAGTTGTATATACATGTCTCAATCACAGGGGCACATGATGTACACAGGCAGTGCAAAGCTGCCCATGGACAGTTTGCCAGACGTCACTACATGGTATCATTGCATGGGAAGTAAAACCTTGTTCAAATGCACTGTCACTGCACCATACCTGTCCAGTGCATGTCACTACACACTATGGGGGTGACAACTACTCAGTGAGCCTGCTAGCCAGTGGCGTGCAGACTTTCAGCCTTGCTAGTCAGACAAAATGCACATTCAGAAAGGCAGTGCACAGAACACTCACCTGCTCCCCTGGTGTCCCATACAGCTTGCTGTACTGTGGAAGTAGGCTGTCCAGCAGGGCCTGGTTCTCTTCAAGGCTGAAGGCTGGGGCTCTCTCCACAGTACGTGCCATTGCAGGGTCCAGAGGGGCAGAGACAGCAGCAGTGCAGTGGCAGATGTCGTCCTGGAGCATGTAGTGCAGGCAAGTGAGCTCTCAGGGGAACAGCCAGCAATATATATGTGCTGGAGAGGCAGATACTGTCCCTTGTGTCCAAAGTGATAGGTCCAAGTCGTTTGCATCTTCTGAATCTGGCCAATCCATGGAATAGCAGCACCAAAACACGCCCACAGCATCCTTCAAATCTTCAACTTCATGACATACATGATTTTGCAACATTGTTGTGGTTGACCAACTGATTTTCCAGCAACCGACTCGTTCGAAATTCGAAAACGCGTCCGTTGCCAGGCAAGCCCATTGTCAATGGGTGCGCACCGATCGGTCCATTGCGGTACAACGCGTACAGGGGTACAACGCGTACCCGCACACATTGAATGCAATGGGCCGGCCGGAGGCACCGATCGGTCCATTGCGGTACAACGCGTACAGGGGTACAACGCGTACCCGCACACATTGAATGCAATGGGCCGGCCGGAGGCACCGATCGGTCCATTGCAGTACAACGCCGTACAGGGGTACAACGCGTACCCGCACACATTGAATGCAATGGGCCGGCCGGAGGCACCGGTCGGTCCATTGCAGTTCAACGCGTACAGGGCACGCTGACAACGCGCACAGGGGTACAACGCGTACCCGCACACATTGAATGCAATGGGCCGGCCGGAGGCACCGATCGGTCCATTGCAGTACAACGCATCACTGTACATGTGACTGGCATATGTCAGCATGCCTGTCTCAGATGGACATATGCCAGCCACAGATAGCTCCCAGGCAGTGAGGGGCACACCTACATCACGACAGCCTGTCCAAACTTTATCATAAGGCATGTAAGGCTGCATTTCCTATTGTGTGTATGTTGGTGTACATGTTGTCCTGTGGGTGTCACCTGTGGGCAGCCACCCCCAGGCTGTGCACGTGTTCATGGGGACAGGATCCTGGGTGTTACGTGTGCATGACCACTGTGATGTGCAACTGTTCATATCTGTGCATGTGCCATGGTCACATTTCACGGTGGTGTATGTGTATGTCATGTCACATACCCCGTGAGTCCCATGTGGGACGGTATGTTTGAGCCAGGGTGTCCCAGTGGCACAATAGTGATGGTCCTCCACAGTCTTTGTGCATGTAGTGTTTACAATGTCTCTGATTTCATGTGCACAATGGGAGACAGTCTCCACATCCAGGTTGTGTGTGCATGGACTTTGATGTTGTGCGTGTGTGTGTCACAGACGTCCATGTCTGTCCTGCCGTGGCAAGTGGGGCCACTACCTGTGGGGGTCATGGTTGTTTTGCTGTGGTGTATACATGATACTCCATGTAATGCCAGTGTCCATGTGGCAATACAGGGTCCCTGGGAATGTACCTGTCGTTGAGCTGTGGTGCCTGGGGCACATCTGTCCTCACATGTCACTGTGGGGGTTATTGTGACACGGCAGCAGGAGATGGGAACTGTGACACGGCCTCATGATATCCAATGGGCCAACCTGGGACTAATTGATGCCACCTGTTGGACCGTGTTGACAGATGTTGGCCATGTATGTACCATACATGTCCTTCCGGAACTGCACACTTCATGTAGTTGTGCCTCATAATGATGTATGTTGGGATCTTGAGTGTGTTCAATGCCGCATATGTGGGGTGACTGACAATCTTGCTTACTTCTCCTCTGCACTGCAGGGCTCCTGCTGTCCATCGACCATTCCCAGACCTGGCAACGATGGTGGAACGGGACAGCATCCGACAGTACCGCTTCACCAGGCAGCTGATTGAGGATTTGGCAGTGCAGTTGTCCCCACATTTGCAGCCTGGCCGGCCGTATCCTACAGCGCTGACCCCCAAGGTGAAGGTGATGGCAGCCCTACACTTCTTTGCCACCGGTACCTTCCAACATACTGTGGCGACTGCTGGTGGGATGTCACAGACCATGTTGAGCCGTGTGCTCCGCGATGTTTTGGCGGCAATGTTGCTATTCCTGAACCGGTACATCTATTTCCCTAGACTGCGACGACTCACTGACGTGAAGAGTGACTTTTATGCCCTGGGGAGGATGCCGCATGTCATTGGCTCCATTGATGGGACACATGTGGCATTGGTACCACCACAGGCCCAGGAGCAGGCCTACAGGAACCGCAAGCACTACCACTCGGTCAATGCACTGGTGGTGTGTCTTGCAGACATGACCATCACACACGTGTGTGCCCGTTTCCCTGGTTCAGCACACGATGCCTTTGTGATGAGGAGTAGTCGCATCCCCAGGATGATGGCACAGATGCAGAACCAGCGTGCCTGGCTTGTCGGTGTGTACTGACTTTGTGCCATTGTGTGTGATCTGATCTGTAGTATTCCGCCCACTTTTCCAAGTCAGCTAATGTGCACTTGTCTGTCCGTAGGTGACTCGGGATACCCCAACATGCCGTGGTTGCTGACACCCCTCAGGAACCCTGTGACACCAGCCCAGATGCGCTACAATGAGGCACATGGTCGGACCAGGAGAGTGATTGAGCGGACATTTGGTCTCCTGAAGAGCCGCTTCCGCTGCCTGGACAAGACCGGAGGGTCCCTCCCATATGCCCCTGCGAAAGTGTGCAAGATTATCATCGTCTGCTGCATGCTCCACAACCTGGCAGTGCGGAAGGAGTTGCCTCTCATCCAGGATGACAATGACCAACATCCGCCACCTGTGGAGGATCCTGGCCTGGACCACGATGCCAGTGACGATGATGATGATGATGATGATGATGGTGATGTCCGCACACAGCTCATCACCAACTTCTTTAGCTGAATGTGAGTATCCTGAGGTGTCATGTCAATGATGTGAGTTGGCATGATGTGTAGGTGGTGCTCTGGTGCTGTTGCAGTGTGTCCATGGGCTACTTGACTGGATGTGTGTTGCGATGTGTGCTAACAGGTGGGCTGTACTCCCCAACAGTGTTGACATGCTAACTTGGTTCTGGGTGGGTATCTTGTAACATGTATTGTGCATGAGTTTTGCTGTTCTGTCCTGTACTCCATTGCTTTTGACTGTGTGTCATTTCTGTCCTTCACAGGGTACTTTCAGATTCGTTTGGTCAACTGTGTCCAACGACGACGTGATTGCACATCCAGGGTGGTAGCTGTTGTGTCCCTACAGGTGATGTGCGCCACACCCATGGACTTCCTTCCGTCTAGAGTTGTTGACTGTGTGCCCGCTGCCAGGTGGGATTACCTTGCATCTGTAGTGGTTACGACATGTTGCAACTGTGTAATAAACCTGTGCTTCACTTTGTGATGTGCGTTGTCTGTGGTCACACATTTGAGTGCCATTTGCTTACTGCACCTGTGGGCTACTTGACTACAACTGGGAATGGGTGTGGTGTCTGTGCATTGCACCGTCTTCCCTGGCAACATCAGTGTAGGCAATGAGTCAGATGGCCTAGGTGTGTATGTGTTGTGTAGCCCTGGTGGTGTGTCTCCCTCATATGTGTCACGTTGCCTTTACTCACATGCCTGTGTTGTCCTTGCTGTTGCAGTTCGCATACACAGTGTAATTTTGCAGTTCATCATCCCCATAACAGCACCCACGTTGGAATCACGACAGAGGCAAGTATGGTGTATTAGTGTGTTTATTGTGATACATTTGTGTTAATAGTGCATAGGATGGGTAGTGCTGTACATAAATCTTGCAATCCGAAGTTCCTAGGTGAATTGAAAGTCCTGGTAGACAGGATCCCCAGTATCGGGGCCACAGTTGTCTGACACATTGGTCCAACTTGTACTCCCCATGCAATGTGTGGGAGTAGTGTTGCCGTCAACAGGGTGAACAGTCTGTGCACAAAGGCGAACATCCAGAACAGGTTCAGGCTTCCTGGGAGTTGCGCTTGGCCATCGGCCTCTCACTTTTCCCTCCTCGGACGACCCCTCTTCTTGGGGGGCCCCTCAAGTACAGGCTGCTGCGGTGCAGGGGACTCTCCGCCAGAGTCCTCCTCCCTCCCTGTGTCAGTTGCAGTTTGTTCGGCACCAGATGTTGTTGGCACACAGGGAGGTGTGGACTGGTTGCTGTTCATCTGGCGGAGGCATTGTAAAATGTCCCTGTGCACCGCCGTCATCTCATGCAGTGCATCCCACTTGGACTCCACGCGGGACATGTGTGAGTCCACGCGGGACATGTGTGACTCCACGTGGGACATGTGGGAGTCCAAGCGGGCATGATGGGCAGCCTGCTGCTGTTTCATGTCTCTGAGGAGCCCCACTACCTGGCTGAGGTCTCCGGTGCTGGACTGGTACGCATCAGCTATGCGTACCAGTTGTGGGTCATCATGCACACCAGCAACGTCTGCAAGCAGCGACCTCTGTCTCCCACCCCTCCCACCACCCCTGCTGACATGTGCAGTGTGTGCAGTGGCACGCACAGATAACCCTGGTCCACCTTGGGGGTTGGTGGTGGTGGTGGTGTCCATGGCCCCAGGTTGGTCCAGGGTCCCTGTGCTGGTGTTGCTCCTTGTTCTGTCCATGTCGGCAGGGATGGTATTTGTGGTGACAGTCGTTGGAGGGGTGGGTGCAGGGGGTGCAGCTGGTGGTCCTGCTGGTGCTGCAGCTGGTGGTCCTGCTGGTGCTGCATGTTGACTTGCACCGGATGTGCCAGGTTGGTCTTCATCGTCCGAGGAGGACAGAGGCTGTACGACGCCAGTGAGCTCCGCATCCTCTTGAGCCTGGGACTGGGACTCCTCAGCGTCTGCTGCTGTGTCCCCATCATCACCTGTTTTTGGGAGACACAAACAATGTATGTTATGTTTCTGCAGGCATCAATGGTTGACACACATGACAGTTGTGACTGTGCCTCTGGGTGCGGGCCTGTACATTGCATTGTCCCAAGTCGTCACAGTCAGGGGTTGATATTGGTGTGGCACATTGTCCTGCATTATTTGGGCATTTCTATGTATTTTCTGGGGTGTGAACATGGTCTGCATTGGTTGTGTTTGGTTGACAGCCGGCCCTCCTTCACACCCACCCAGCCAGTCAGTTATCCCACCATGGAACGTGCTTGCGTTGCAGGGAGTGGAAGTTGTCTCTCAGGATGTCAGTCAGTCGTGTCCTGCTGTTTGTTGGTGCACAGTTGGCAGCAGGGCCTTGTGCTCCCCACAGCAGTAGCCAGTGTCAGCCATCTTGTGAGTCCTTCTCCACTTCCTGTGATGTGAGCATGGTTCAGGGTGGTGTTGATGGGACAGTTGTGGGGGTGACCAATATCAGTGACTACGACTCCCATCATGCTATTGCCTCCACCCCCTTCCCAGCATGCCCATGCTTCCTTCCTTTTGACTCTGCTTCCCTGTGGGGTGGGCTGGCTGTGCTGACAGGATGGCTGGGAGTGTTGTCCTGGCAGTTGTTTGGCTAGAAGTCCCAAGAGTGTCCCTGTGCTTCACACAACATAACCCAGGGTGGTGGTTCTTTGTGGGATCTTGTGTTAGGATGGGGGCATTGCATTCTACCAGGTGGGTTCTGTGGAGTTTGTGTTGGGGTGTGTGTGAGGGAGGTGCTTGTGACTATGGTCAGTGCTGCAAGTCCTCCTTCCCACCCAGCCAGCCAGCCAGATATCCCACCATGGAACGTGCTTGCATTGCAGGGAGTGGAAGTTGTCTCTCAGGATGTCAGGCAGTGGTGTTGTGCTGTTTGTTGGTGCACAGTTGCCAGCAGGGCCTTGTGCTCCCCACAGCAGTAGCCAGTGTCAGCCATCTTGTGAGTCCTTCTCCACTCCCTGTGATGTGAGCATGGTTCAGGGTGGTGTTGATGGGACAGTTGTGGGGGTGAGCTATGTCTGTGACTACGACTCCCATCATGCTATTGCCTCCACCCCACTTCCCAGCATTCCCATACTTACTTGCTTTTGTGGGGAGTTCAGTGTGTGTGGGTGTGAGAGCAATGGCAAGATGGCTGACAGTGGTGTCCTGCTGTTGGTTGGTGTGCAGTACCCAGCATGCCCTTGTGCTCCCCACGACACAGCAACAGTGTCAGACATCTTTGATGGGCCTTTCCACTCTCTGTGGGATGTGCATTCGTGAGTGTGAGCTTGCTGGGCCATGTGGTGGGGATGTAGAGCTGTGACTACGACTCCCATCCTGCTATTGCCTCCTCCCCCTTCCCAGCATGCCCATGCTTCCTTCCTTTTGACTCTGCTTCCCTGTGGGGTGGGCTGGCTGTGCTGACAGGATGGCTGGGAGTGTTGTCCTGGCAGTTGTTTGGCTAGAAGTCCCAAGAGTGTCCCTGTGCTTCACACAACATAACCCAGGGTGGTGGTTCTTTGTGGGATCTTGTGTTAGGATGGGGGGCATTGCATTCTACCAGGTGGGTTCTGTGGAGTTTGTGTTGGGGTGTGTGTGAGGGGAGGTGCTTGTGACTATGGTCAGTGCTGCAAGTCCTCCTTCCCACCCAGCCAGCCAGCCAGATATCCCACCATGGAACGTGCTTGCATTGCAGGGAGTGGAAGTTGTCTCTCAGGATGTCAGGCAGTGGTGTTGTGCTGTTTGTTGGTGCACAGTTGGCAGCAGGGCCTTGTGCTCCCCACAGCAGTAGCCAGTGTCAGCCATCTTGTGAGTCCTTCTCCACTTCCTGTGATGTGAGCATGGTTCAGGGTGGTGTTGATGGGACAGTTGTGGGGGTGACCAATATCAGTGACTACGACTCCCATCATGCTATTGCCTCCACCCCCTTCCCAGCATGCCCATGCTTCCTTCCTTTGACTCTGCTTCCCTGTGGGGTGGGCTGGCTGTGCTGACAGGATGGCTGGGAGTGTTGTCCTGGCAGTTGTTTGGCTAAAAGTCCCAGGAGTGTCCCTGTGCTTCACACAACATAACCCAGGGTGGTGGTTCTTTGTGGGATCTTGAGTTGGGATGTGAGGCATTGCATTCTACCAGGTGGGTTCTGTGGAGTTTGTGTTGAGGGGGGGTGTGAGGGGAGGTGCTTGTGACTATGGTCAGTGCTGCAAGTCCTCCTTCCCACCCAGCCAGCCAGCCAGCCAGATATCCCACCATGGAACGTGCTTGCATTGCAGGGAGTGGAAGTTGTCTCTCAGGATGTCAGGCAGTGGTGTTGTGCTGTTTGTTGGTGCACAGTTGCCAGCAGGGCCTTGTGCTCCCCACAGCAGTTGCCAGTGTCAGCCATCTTGTGAGTCCTTCTCCACTCCCTGTGATGTGCGCATGGTTCATGGTGGTGTTGATGGGACAGTTGTGGGGGGGGGGCAATATGTGTGACTGCAACTCCCATGATGCTATTGGCTACACTGACTTGGCCAGCATACACAGAATTCCTTCCTTTGAGTGGTCTTCACTGTGTGTTGGTATTGTTGTGGTGGCTACATGTCTGGATGTGTTTGTTAGTTCTATTTGTGCCACTGCCTAGCTGTAGTTGTAGTTGTGTTTGTACATGTGTTGGCACAGTTGGATGTGACTTTTTTGATGGCATGTGTTGTGTTTATCTGACTGACATACACATTTTGGGATGATTCTGTTCTGGTTGCTGTGTAATTGCTATGAGTGCATGGGTTGACTCTCCCCTTGACAGTGATGTGTGTGTTTTGTGGCAGTATATTGTGTACATTTGTTGTGTACTCACCAGGCTCTGGGATGTCCTCTAGTCCATATACGCTCACTGGCGGAAGGATGGCCCGCACCTTCTCCTCCCAGGGCCTGAGGTATATTGGCTTGGCAGGAGGGCCACTGCCGGTGTATTGGCTGTTGATGTAGTCTTTCTTCAGCATGTCCCGTACCCTCCTGCGCACGTCATACCACCTGTTCTGGATGTCGCTCTTTGTGCGTCGACATGGTGATTGTGCGTTCACCCTGTTGATGATCCTCTCCCACATCTTGGTTTTCTGGGAGATGGGGTCTGTTGGACCAGTGTGCCAAACAGCTGTGGCTCCACCCTGAGGATCTCGTCTACCATGACTTCCAATTCACTATCTAGGAACTTGGGATTCTTCTTGGGGGGCATGGTGATGGGTGGTGATGGTGAGTGATGTGTGTGTTGGTGTGCAGGTGAGGGTGTGTGAGTGTGTGTTTTGCTAGGTGTATGTGAGGTAGGTAATTGTTGGTGTGCTGATGGTGTGTGGCTTGTGTGAGGGATGAGCTGTGGGTGTGTGGTTGCTTTCTCTTGGGTGCTGGCAGTGGAATGGCATTTGCAAAGGCTCATGGTTGTGATTTGTGTCCTTTATATAGGTGGAGTTGTGGGTGTGTCTTTGTTCTCTGTCCCCACCCCCCCCCAGTATTTCTTGGCTTGGTAATTGCTTGTTTGGCCTTTTTTTGGGTGATTTTTCCTGTGTGCTGTTTGTGTATGTTGGAAACGTCCTTGTGACCGAGTCGGACCCTGCATTTGTCTCGTACGGTGTTCTCCGTTTCGTTCGCGCTGTGTTTGTGCAGTTTTCTATGCTGCGTACGCGTCGGTCGCGGTGTTTTGTGTTGCTTCGGCTCGGTTTTGTATGCGTGTCGGTCGTACGGCTTGGCCTCCGTCCGACTCGCTCGTGGTTTTCGCGCCTTGCATCGTACTTTGCGGTTTGGAGTTCGCGTGTACGTTTCGGTCGGATTTGTTCCGGGTGCGTGTCGGTCGGTTGGATTCGCGTGTTTTTCCGGCCGGATTGCTGTTTTCCGTGCGGCTCGGTCGGTCGACTTGGTTTCGGTACGTGTCGGTCGGATTTTTCACGCCTTGCATCGTACTTGGCGTGTCAGGCGCCACGGGTACGTGTCGGTCGGTATTATTTCCGGATCCGAGTCGGTCGGTATATTTTCCGGCCCGAATCGGAATCGACCCCATAATAATTACTATTCCCACTCCAGTCAGTATTAAGTCTGGGAAGGTACTGGACATTAAACATATATAAATAACTATTCCCACTGCAGTCAGTATTAAGTCTGGGAAGGTGCTGGACATTAAACACATAAAAATTACTATTTCCACTCCAGTCAGTATTAAGTCAGGGAAGATGCTGGACACTAAGGGCCCGATTTTGATGCGGGTTGGAAAAGCTTCCCGACCGAGGGCCTGATTCTGATGCGGTTAGGAAGGCCTCCTAACGGCATTTGCTCCTTCCAAATCGGATCGGGAACGTGTCTTCCCGACCGAGGGCCCAATTCTGATGCGGTTAGGAACAAATGTTCCCATTGAAGTCAATGGGAGTTCAACCAAATCGTATCTGGAAGCATCCGGATGCATCCTACTCCGCCGGTCGGACTTTCCCGATCCGAGTGGGTCGGACACCATTTCCCAACCGATTCGGTCGGGAAGCTTTTCCAACCCGCATCAGAATCAACCCCTAAATATATATATTTTACTAATTGAACAACCTCACCATTTTCCCCTAATAGACCAACAACCCAGTACTAAAAAAAAACTATAATTTCTATTTTTAATTAACTTTATTTCTTCAAATTAATTCCAAATTTTTAATTTAGAATTTAATAATTAATTTTAGAATAATATTTAAATAACACTCCCCACCCTTATCCCCTAATAACACAACATCACACTTCTAAAAAACAAAATATATTTCCTTTTTATAATTTCACTTTCTAATTTTAAAAAATTTGCTATTTAAACTTTTTATTTAATTATATCAATTCATATAACTAATTTTAAAACACTCCCCAACCTTCTCCCCTAATAACACAATATCCCACTCTAAAAACAAAATTTTTTAATTTCATATATAAATTTTATACTAATATTTTAAAAACACTACCCACCCTTATCCCCTATTAACCCAACATCCCACTCCTAAAAGAAAACATATTTTTTATATTTTTTTCTAAATTTCGTTTTTGTAAATAATTTCTAATTTTAAATACATTTTATTAATATGTACATTTTATCCTAGTATTTTTAAAACACTACCCACCCTTATCCCCTAATACCCCAACATCCCGCTCCTAAAACAAAACATATATTTTATATTTTTAATATAAATTTCGTTCTTGAAATTAATTTCTAATTTAAAAAAAATTAAATTAATATCTAAATTTAAACTAATATTTTTAAAATACTCCCCACCCTTATCCCCTAATAACCCAACATCCCGCTCCTAAAAAAACCCATATATTTTATATTTTTAATATAAATTTCATTTTTGAAATTAATTTCTAATTTAAAATAAATTAAATTAATATGTAAATTTACACTAATATTTTTAAAATACTCCCCACCCTTATCCCCTAATAACCAAACATCCCGCTCCTAAAACATATATTACAAAAAAATGTTTTATACAATTTCAAACAAATATTCAAACAATTAAAATAATACAATATTAATAACAATACAGAATATTTAAATATTAACAAAAAAATGATATTTTACACTTTCTATATTTTTTGTCGATATTTTTACACTAATTATTCGATATTATATATTGACGATATTACTTGTTCGATATTTTATACTTCGATATTTTTAAATAAAAAAAAACGATATTTTTGACTACGATATTCATTAATACGATATTATGAGATATTCGATATTACAACTTCGCTATTACTGCAATTCGATATTTAGGATTCGATATTATGTCTATTCACCCTTTACGTACGCCACCCCTTTTAACTAAATTATCTATTATGCTATGTGATGAAAAATGTATATGGAAGGGGAATTATGGGAACAATTACACAGACATCACAATCTGAGAGCTTATACTGAAGATCTATCAATTTCATCCAACAGACCTTTAATGCTCAGACAGCAGAACCTACATTACAATGATCTTGATCCAGCGCGATATTAGCAAACAGCATTCATACACCAGATACTCTTTTGGGCCCATACATTCATACTACGCTAATACTTATGCTGGGGTTATCAGTTGTACTCTTTATCAAAAATCCCTGCTACCAATTACCTTCCGATTGAAGAGTAATGAATTACCAATGAATCCTTTGCTAATTGGGAAGTTTAAAATGAGTGACATTCATTATAGTACATAATCCTGAAATAACCACTGAGTCAGGAAGTTTTAAAATGTTTATCTAAAGATTTAGCAGAGTAAATTACAGAACCACATGGTACTTAATCGCATATCACGGATGAAGCATAGAATAATAATTATTGATTAATGACGGTCCCTCAGAATGGAGAAGATAGAGACAGCAGCGCAACTAAAGGTTGCATTTATATTTACCTAAGTGCGAGAACCAAACCCCTTGGCCAAAGAGTTGGAAAGAATAGGACCCAGGAAGGATGAAGAGCAAAGACCTCCTCCAGGATCAGGAGAGGACCGGTGACCTCTCTACAACGACGCCTGCGTCGTTCCCCTCTCTGATACTCGGCTTCTCCTTGATTCTCCCGTGTCTCCCTTCTAATGGACTCCGCCGCCCCCTCCTCAGGACCTCTTCTGGACAGGGATTCAGTCTGCAATCGATCAGCTTGGCGGTCTGGAGCTCTTCTGCCTGACAGCATGAACGCCTGTTCTGTTACAGCATCTCCTTCTCTTGTCAGCGTCTAGTCTCTTTTCATCTAGCCTCTCTAATTAACTAATGCTATATCTATTATACCCTTCTACGCCCATGTACCTCCCCTTAATGTTGCTAAAATATGGGACCACTACTTCTGATTGGACAGGGACAGGGGGTTGATCCTCACACCATATTGATTTGGTTCGAATTCTGAAGCCCATTGTCTTTAAACTACCGCCCATCCAATTTAATACATTTGCTTTATTTCCCACCCGTCTCACGACAAATGTTATATATTCTTCATATACAAAGTTTCAATTTTCAACAGGAAAGGCAAGAGCACAGCAGCTTCGGCCATCAGGTCATGGCCTTGGACGACGTCCAGGTTGACTTCATTTTTATTCTTTGGCAGCCAAACAGGACACATGCGCAGAATCATTGTCTCTCGAGTTTCAGATCACCAACCCCAGGCCCAAGTTTACGAACTAATAAAAGTCAAAGAAGAAAATATTAAAATCACAAATAATATGTTTCACTGTATACCCACTCTTTCTACTCTATCCCCATTTACTTATAAATCTATCCCGCATTAGTAGCGTTAAGAAAACGACAAATTAATAATAACACAAGAGCAAGCTGAAGCATGTGAAAACATCAAGCAGCCATTTTAAAGCACACTGCGCAGAAGCAGAAATTTCCCACCAAGCAAAGAAAGACGTCACAACACGTGATATGGATGAGACATGCGCAGTAAGGTTCCCGCGCTTTAGCGGCCATTTTAGAAAAAGACAAGCGTTACTTGTTAGTTAGAACACATAGGCAAGCTTCCTTGCTATTCATGTAGTGTATGCAACGTTAATATACACAATACAAGATTAATAAATTAATACTATGAGGAGATTGTATTCGAGCAAGTCTCATTTGTGAGTCCTTGCTCCATCAATTCCCTCTCTGATGGCGTTTAAGAGCCATCAAAATACTACCCTCAATCAGATGCCAACTTCTAGCAAATAGTTTCATTCTCATTTTTACATTTTCTATTTTTAACATCCCTTTTTAATTTCTTGTATAATTCACTTCTCCACTCTTCAAGTTCTATTTCGTCAATCTTTCTCTTCTTCCCTTTTCCTGTCACATTATATGTTCCATTCTTTCTACAACATTTGCACCATATTATTATTGTCAGTACTATTATTGCTAACCCTGCTAGGGGTACTAATATTTGACCTATAAGTCCTTTTCCTACATTAGCAAACCAGGTACCAATTGACGAGATACTATTTGTCAATCTTTCCCATACACTATCAACTTCCAGTGGTTTTAGTTCTTTCTCAAGTTTCGTTATATTCTGTATATATGTTCCGATCTCTGCACTTTTATCAGGAATGTAAGTGCAACAATGTTTCGTCTTCAGTAATTTACAGACTCTGCCCTCTTTTGCCAATAAAATATCAAGAGCAAGTCGATTTTGCATAACCATAGATCTAATCGCAACCATCTCCGCATTAATCATTAGAAATCCACCAGCAGTATCCGTTGATAAACGGTCAACCACTGTAGACAATTTACATATTTTCCTTGAGTTCAGAATTATTCCCACTGAAGGTATCAATGCACCAAATATATCACCTACAATTTCAGAAAAACTAGCTCTTTTACTACGTATTAATTCGCCATAGTTTTCATTGCTCCCAGTGTTTCTTTTTACGTGGTATATTTTTGGAAATACTATTCCAAAATAACAACTTCCATACCACCGTGCAGGAAGCCTAAAGTAAGCCTTATTCCCGCATACATAATAGATCCCAGGAAAAACTGAATCTGTTCCTCCTTTCATTCCCCAACCTCCAAGAATTAAGAAATTGTGTTCACATTCACTGGTACCGATGAAAACATTGTTATAATCAGTCCTTAACCTATGTAGACAAATTTTCCCCGTCTTTACAAAATCCAGAGCCATAGCAGCTTGAGCCTTGCCAGGTGTGTAACTCCCTTCTTTCTCAGCCCAAGGTGGCAAATGAGCCTTATGCTCAGAAGCTTTCCTTTGAAAATCTTGTCTTCTATTTTCTACTAAATTCAAATATATCTTTTCTTCTTCGTGTAAAGAACATGTTAGATTGTGTCTATGTGCATGTGTTATATCTATCGATTTCATTGTTAAGAAAAATTCTCCCATAAACTGTGCGTCTTGACTACTAAGCACTGGGTTCATACTCTTTCGAATCGGAACCTCAGAAAATATCACATCTATGTTTGAATAATAATATTGAAGTCTCCCTGTTCTATAAAATAAACTAGACAATACACTACATGATATGCCATATGTCAATGGTAAGTGATGATATGTTAATCCTTCTGCTACTGATTCGGGTAACTTCATACAGACATAACAATTACTAACTTCCATGGTATCTACATATTGAAATAATAACTTTGTGAAAACATTTAAACTAGTGTCGTTATCAGTTATTTCATGATGAAATTCTGGTTCATTTTCTGCCATTAGTTCTACTCTATTTCCCTTCATGTGTGCTGTCCTTCCTTTAGTTTCGTTATTAATCTTTTTATCCATTATCATAAGGTAAGGGACTGCTACGATCAGGACTAACCATACTATAAGCACCATTACTAGACTACATATGCATATTGCACAGCATCTTCTACAACATCTCTGTTTTGGTCTCCCAGCAACTCTATCATCAGGCATTTCGACAAGGAAGATTGCTCTTCTTATCTATTTTTCGCTTTTCTTTATATGACTCTTTTGCGTAGTCAAGGTGGTCTTGTTTCTTTCTCGTACGTCAGTTCTGCACTTGTTCCTTCGTCACCACTTTCACTTGACTCTGAACTTTCGTAATCTTCAAGAATAATGTAAGTCCAATCAGGACCCTTGAATTTGTTATTCACAAGTTTCAGTCTCTTGCTTCTTCTTTTCTTAGTTCTGTTTTCTTGTTCGGTTTGACTTGTTACTTCATTTACTTGATCTGGATCTTCACTTCTGGTTGTTATGTGGTATTTTACTCTTTTAATGACACTAGGCCAATGGTCACCTTTTCTTGTTTTCTTTGTTTGCACTGTTTCTTTATTTTTGTCTTCTGCAATCTCTTTATTTTCACTTTCTGACACCTTTTCGTTTTCTGCAATTACTGTTTTTCTTTCTTGCTCCTTTTCAGGCCTTATTTGTTTTTCTTCTGCAGCTCCTCCGTGGGTTTCCAATAATTGACCTTGTTCTTTGTTTAATTCTTCATGATTATGTTTCTCGAGATCTTTTTCTTCTGTGTGATTTTCTTGATCTAACTGGTTCTGATCAGGGCTTATTGCACTTTGTACTTCTGCAGCCTGACCGGATTCTTCTAAACCTGTCTGTTCCTGCTCAAAACTTGTTGGTTCTTCGTTATTTTGAGCCCAGTTTCCTTTCCCTATCTGGTCCTGCTCAGGTTCTTTTATTGTATGTTCTTCTTTTCCCTGAGCTGCTTCTTCTTCGCCTATCTGATCTTCTTCAATTTCTTCCAATTTTGTTTGACTTCTTGTTCTGTAGTAGACTTCAGGAATTTCTACCACCGGTATCCAGTCCTGACTTGTGCTCGGTTGTTCTTCTGCAGCTTCTCCTGAATCTCGAGCCTGAGATTCTTCAGCTGGGCAACCTTCAGCTTCCTCAGTGATTGATGCTGACTGAGGATTTTCTTCTTCAGGGTCTGGTACTCTTTTGGTGTGGCTTACATGAATCCAATTAGGAAATCCTGCACACTTCACTGCTGTGTTGGTAGTCAGTATGACTTGACAAGGTTTTCCCCATCTAGGTGATAGACACGTCTCTCTGGTGTGATTCTTCACTACCACCCAGTCACCAGGATTCAGATCATGTTCTTGTTCAGGCTGCCTTGAAACTGCGTCTTCTCCGACCTGATGAGAGATAGAACGCACTAGGTCAGCCAATCCTTTGCAATAATCCAGAACCATATCATCAGATATATTCAGCAGTTTGTTTATGGGAACATGTGCTTGTCTCATTGCTCTTCCCATCATTATCTCGTGTGGACTCAGTCCCGTATTTCTATCAGGAATGCTTCTTAGGCCCATTAAGACAAGTGGCAATGCATCTGGCCACTCCAATGATGTTGATGCACACATTTTTCCCAGTCTGGATTTTATAGTGCCATTCAATTGTTCAACCACTCCAGAAGCCTCTGGACGATATGCACAGTGCAATTTTTGTTCAATTTGGAATGCTCCGCAAATTATTTGAATCACTTCACTGTTAAAATGTTTTCCTCTATCTGATTCCAAAGTTACTGGGAAACCAAACCTAGGAATGAGTTCTCGTAGTAACAGCTTTGCGACTGTAATGCTGTCACTCCTCCTGGTAGGGTAAGCCTCCACCCACTTTGAAAACAGACATACTATGACTAGTACATATTTCAACCCTCTGCATGGTGGTAACTGTATAAAGTCGAACTGGAGTCTTATAAATGGACCCTCTGCCTTTCCAATCTTCCCAAACCCGATTATTGTCTTTCTCCCTGGATTATGCATCTGGCAAGTCAAACATCTCTGGCAAAGGCTCTCTGCTACAGCCCTGAACTTGGGATTGTACCAGTTCTGTCTGAAAAGCCTAATCATTGCATCTCTCCCTATGTGTGTGTCTCCATGATACATCCTGGCCATTTGAGAGAGCAGACAGTCAGGCATGACTGGTCTGCCATCAGCACAAATCCACACTTCATCATCTCCCCTTTGGGAACAACCCACTTTGACCCATGTTTTCTTCTCATTTTCATCAGCACCATCTTGCAATCTTCTAACCTCATTCCATGTTTCAGGTGGCATATACAGCATAAGTTGGCAGCTGATTCCCATTCTTTCCACCCTTTTATTGACTGATAATCTATTTCTGGCACAATGTTGAGCCACAAGATCTGCATATCGATTGCCAATTACCACCCAGTCATCTCCTGACTGGTGTGCAGCACATTTCACCACAGCCAATTCTTTTGGTGATTGTATTGCTTCCAGCAATTCCCTTACAAACTGTCCATTTTTAATGGGGGATCCTGAAGAAGTCATGAAATCCCTCTGCATCCATAGTTGGCCAAAATCATGCACAACCCCGTAACCATATTGGCTATCTGTAAATATAGTTACTTTTTGATTCCTCCCAATTTTGCACGCTTTTATCAAAGCAATCAATTCAGCTACTTGTGCAGATTTTACTCCTGGTAAATAGGATGCTTCAACTATTCCAGTTAATTCACATACTGCATATGCAGCAGTTAGTTTACCGTCTTCATGTCTCTGGCATGAACCATCAACAAACAGCTCCCTGTCTGGCTTTCTAAGGGGCTGTTCTTCAATATCCGGACGTGGTTTCGTGCATAATCTCTGTGACTTGTAAACAATCATGTTCTTCTTCTTCGTCATTTTTAATTTCCTCATGATATGGGTCTGGTAGTAAGGTTGCGGGATTTACTATTGTACACCTCACTATGTTCACATTTTCAGCACCCATTATTATTCTCTCATATTTAGTCAGCCGACTAGGAGTAAGATGCTGAGTTCGTGTTCTTGTCAACAGAATCACAACCGCATGTGGAACAAACACCTTTACTGGGTGTCCCATCACAATTGACTCACTTTGTTCAATACTTAAACAGGTAGCCGCTACTGCTTTTAAGCAGCCTGGCAATGCGGCTGCCACTGGATCCAATGTAGCAGAAAAATATGCTATAGGACGTCTGTCTAGACCATGTCTTTGTGTTAAGACTGAAAGTGCACAATTTTCTCTCTCATGACAGAACAATGCGAAGCTTCTCTTATAGTCGGGCATGCCTAGGGCTGGTGCTGAGCACAGAGCATTTCTCAATTTTACAAAAGCTCCTACACTCTCATCATCCCATTCAACTGGGTCCTTTGCTTTCTTTTTTGTCATTTGAATTAGGGGCTTCGCTAACAAGGAAAATCCTAGTATCCATTGTCGACAGTAACCTACTATTCCTAAGAACATTCTCACTTCTCTTTGGGTTACAGGCATTTGCATTTTCTTAATCAATTGTACTCTTTCCGAGGTTATTCTTCTTTTTCCCCTCTCAATTTGGTGTCCCAGATATTTAACAGCTGTTGTACAGAACTGCAATTTTTCTGGTGAGACTTTATGCCCTTCTTCAGCCAAATGATTTAATAGTGCTATGGAATCAACAACACAGTCCTCTCTGGTGTTCGATGCCACCAGTAAGTCGTCGATATATTGCACTAGGACTGAGCTACCTGGCATCACTAGTTTCTCAAGGCACTTTTTCAATATCTGATTAAAGATGGAAGGACTTTCCGTGTACCCCTGAGGAACACGATTCCATACATAGACTTTGTTCTCAAATTTAAATGAAAAAAGATACTGGCTGTCTGGGTGCAATGGTATTGAAAAGAACGCTTGGCATAAATCAATCACTGTGAACCATCCTGCACTCCAAGGAATCTGGTATAGGATTACTGCAGGATTGGGTACTATAGGACAACAAGGTTCCACAATCTTATTTATTTTCCGCAGGTCCTGAACAATCCTATATTTTCCGCTAGGTTTCTTTAAACCCATTATTGGTGAATTACATGGGCTACTCATTACTTCTCTTAGTATGTTTTGTTCTACCATTCGATTGATTTCTTCAATGACTCCTGTCTTTACTTCTGCACTCATTTTGTACTGTCTAGTATTTGGGAAAATCGCACCTTCCTTTACGGTAATTTTAACTGGGTCTATTTTGGCCATAAGTCCTACTTCCTTTCCTGTGAAATCCCATACTGTGGGGTTTACTGTAGTTTTTAATTCTTCTGGCAACTCATCTTTTGTTATCAAAGAAAACATCTCATCTACTTCTGTACCTTGTTTTGCAATCATAAACTTATATACATGATCTTCATCTGGGGTCTGAACTGCCACACCATCCGGGGTGCAGAAAATTGTGCAATTCATCTTGCATAGTAAATCACGACCTAATAAATTTACTGGACTAGAATCACACACCACAAATTGGTGCATTTCTCTGAAATTTCCAATTTTAACTTCCATTGGTTCGGTAAGAGGTGTTCTAATCTTTCTATTAGCTACTCCCACTACTTGGATAGCTTCTCCAGAGAGAGGAAGGTCTGGAATGTCTGCTGTTCTCACAGTTGACCTGGTAGCACCAGTGTCCAAAAGGAAAGTAATATCATTACCTTTCACATTCCCTTCAACATATGGACCTGACTGATCTACCGATAAGGATGCGCCAAGTACGCACTCCTTCTCCCCCTCTCCTAGGCACCGTCATGAACTGTATTGACAGAAATCGTCCTGTAAAAGAAACTGTGATGTTACATAATCATTCTTACCACTTCCTCCTTGATATCCGACGTCTGTACCGTGGTTTGCTCTGCTTACATTACCCTGAATAGGTGCAGGTGGCAACTGACTCTGAGGATTTACACCCTGCTGTGAGTCATTCTGCGTCTGTGGATTTAAATTTTGATTTGGGCCATTATTATTCCGAATCTTTTTACATTCATCCTTCCAATGCCCCAATTTTCCGCATCCATGACAAGGAAATTTCTTTTTAGCTTCTTCCCTACTCATTCGTCCTCTCACTTTTCCACCATTCCCAGTATCGCCATTTGTTCCAGAATCCTTTCCTTGATTTTCACTTGGATTATCCAAATTAATTCCCTGTTTCTCAGCCATTTTCACCTGTGCCCACATTACTTTTTCCTGCAATTTCTTGTGCCTATCCTCAATATCATCTCCACAGTATTTCGCATATTTCAGAATCTCGTCTATGGGCTTGCCCTGCCAACACAACATGTGCTGCTTAATCATCTGACAAATTTCTGGCTTCAGACCATAAACAAATCGATACACAAACTGACTCATGTTCTTATCTCCAATGTCCTCAAATCCACTATACTGCTTAAATACCTGCAATAAACGCTCATAATAGGCGTGTACCGATTCACTAGCTTCTTGGGTGGTTCGGTCTATTTTCACCCAATCTGTTTCTTTCGGTGGTATTTTGCCTTTCAGGTAAGTTATCACCTGCTGATACTTTTTCATTACATCATTTGACGGGGCACCTGTTTTCGGATCTCTAGGATACTCGTCACTTGGCCAATCAACTGTAATTTTACAATCTGTCCACAAATCGGCAGGTACCACTATGTCAAACAAACCATCTAAATCTTTCAACAATACCTTTGACACCTTCACAAACCTCTCAACCTGCTTGTACCATTCAATTGGTTTTTCTCTCAACTTTGGAAAATCATTCGTAAATGACAAAATATCCTGTCTACTCCATGGGACATGTACATAGCCCCCTCCTGGAACTTCTCGCATCGGATACATTTGATCTGTCTTCCCTGTTTCTTTCATCACATATTCAGAGGCTGTTCTACTGGATCGTGCCTCTTCCTTTTTCTTTGCCCATCGAACTCTCCATTTATCTAGGTCTCCCCATTTCTGTAAGACTATCATTAATTCTTTTACTTGTAACTTTCTTCCAGAGGCATTCATATTTTCTAAATCTTTGTCTGAGAAATCTGCTCTATAGGGTTTCTGCAACACCTTTGATCTCCCTATTTCAATTCCCATCTGTAGAGCCAAATCTGATAATTTCTCATGGAATATTTTTACATTTCTGGTAATACTTCTGCATACGAACAATAATTCTTCTTCATCGTAAGCATTTAAGCGATCTAGCCCTACATTACCTGCTATTATTTCTTCTAATTCGACTTTTAATTTATAAATATCCCCAAAATTTTGGAGGTGTACACTGCTGTTCTGATCCTTGTGCCCACCTTTCTAAGTCTTCTGGACTAACTACAGTGACACTTTTTGCTCCTGATGAGGTTATCAAGTTTATCTCTTTCGAGCACCCAGGTGTAGTTCTTCTGGGAGTACTATTGACAGAATCTCGAATTGGTAAATCCATTAGAGATATCGTAGATTCACAATCACTAAAGTGATCTTCCACCATTACTGTTGCTTCAGGTTTAGGAATATTCACAGGAGTAGGCATAACTAACGGTGGAGGACAGTTTCCCTGACTACCATATAATGGAACTACTGGACCAATTGTTACAGGTATGGTCAAAGAGTCAGGATGCACTTTTATCTGTGTTATTTTCTGTATTAATTCTGCTCTGGTCTTCTCTAGGGCTTCTTTTTCTTTATCGTGAAGTATCCTACTGGGGGTGAAATCATGCATTACCTGTGGTATTAATGGAGTTTTTAACAGGGGTGCACTTGGGGTGCATCCACTTGTCCCTTCCTGATATGGTGGGGGGTTCCTTAATATTTCTTCTATAAATTCATCTTCGGAATCTCCATTTCTCATTAGGTGTTTTGTCTTTTCTGTGCATTTGCTTCCTAATTTTTCTTCTGCTGTTAACAATGGATACAATCCTTCTGTAAGCATTGCCCTCCTCCATTGTTTCATCTGACCGTCCTTATTCTCATGTTGGTTTCTTGGGAAAAATCCTCGATAACCCCTATTACTCCTGGATCGGTCACGCTCAAATGCCTCGGTTTCCCATTCCTCTAAGGCTTCATATTGAGTTAATCTAGGTCTGGGTTCTAGGTCATTCATCCTCAATCTCAAATTTTGAAGAATTCTTCCATTGAAGGTACCATTCTCGGGAAATGCTAATATTCCATCATTTTTGGTATATTCTATCCAATTCTCTATCCATACACAAGTATGATAACCTCTCTCCATCATCATGAATGAAGCGGGCGTTTTAGCTGGTGGAATGATAATTCCTTCCCTAGTTTTGATTGGTTTATCCTTTTTAAAATAGTTCTTAATCTTTTGCAGAAAGGACATTTTTCTCTTCTCTCCGTACATTCTATCTAATCTTCGGTGTATAAAATTATATTCTGCAAAACCTAGGAATCTCCTATCCGGACGAGTTCCTGTTAAAGTCGGATCGCGTTTTAACATGCAATCTCTATCCACTAAGATTTTAGCTTCTAGAATATCAACCAATCAAGTGTCTGCTTTCTTCTATTTCTGAACCAATCCTAGCGCGGCCTTTCTGTGACGTTAGTCTGTCAACCCCTCCTTTACAATCTGCTCTTCTCTGTCCCTTGCTGTTTCAACCAATCCCAGCGCGGCACCTGTGACGTCAGTACTGCTCCTGACTACTGACCCCTCCTTTACAAGGTCTTTCCACACCCGCTGATTCAACCAATCCCAGCGCGGCGTTTTCTGACGTCAGCTCCCTCTCCGGCAGCTGACCCTCCCTTTACAAAATCTTACGCAAACTTATTTTCTCTATAAATCTTAATTAAATTTCAGTAACAACATAAAACATTCGCTATCGTGCCAGTTTCTCTAAAAATAGAAAAGATAGTTTCCTCCCACACTTAGTAAAACCTTTCCGTTTACTAAACATACACTACGAGTAAAAACCCTTCCGTTTACTCTTCACACAAGCTCCAGAAGTACCTGTTACTTCTTCAATGTTACCCTTTCTAGGTGATATAACATCAAATTTTCACCAGCGTACTCTTTTGCTATTACTCACACACATAGATTCCCTAACCAGTACTGATAGTCCTGCTTAACTTTTCAGTACTATTTCTGCCTGACAGATAACCTCACTGCAGTATGGCTTCCACTTACCAACCGCTATTCAATTTTCCCCGGGGATTCTAGACAACATAAAACAAACTTTGAATACACAGATGTTAGTTCATCAAAAATAAAAATTCTCATTACCCAATTAACAAAGAGTAACCATCCTCTGATTACCAGAAAACTGATCCAGCGCGATATTAGCAAACAGCATTCATACACCAGATACTCTCTTGGGCCCATACATTCATACTACGCTAATACTTACGCTGGGGTTATCAGTTGTACTCTTTATCAAAAATCCCTGCTACCAATTACCTTCCGATTGAAGAGTAATGACTTACCAATGAATCCTTTGCTAATTGGGAAGTTTAAAATGAGTGACATTCATTATAGTACATAATCCTGAAATAACCACTGAGTCAGGAAGTTTTAAAATGTTTATCTAAAGATTTAGCAGAGTAAATTACAGAACCACATGGTACTTAATCGCATATCACGGATGAAGCATAGAATAATAATTATTGATTAATGACGGTCCCTCAGAAAGGAGAAGATAGAGACAGCAGCGCAACTAAAGGTTGCATTTATATTTACCTAAGTGCGAGAACCAAACCCCTTGGCCAAGGAGTTGGAAAGAATAGGACCCAGGAAGGATGAAGAGCAAAGACCTCCTCCAGGATCAGGACAGGACCGGTGACCTCTCTACAACGACGCCTGCGTCGTTCCCCTCTCTGATACTCGGCTTCTCCTCGATTCTCCCGTGTCTCCCTTCTAATGGACTCCGCCGCCCCCTCCTCAGGACCTCTTCTGGACAGGGATTCAGTCTGCAATCGATTAGCTTGGCGGTCTGGAGCTCTTCTGCCTGACAGCATGAACGCCTGTTCTGTTACAGCATCTCCTTCTCTTGTCAGCGTCTAGTCTCTTTTCGTCTAGCCTCTCTAATTAACTAATGCTACATCTATTATACCTTTCTACGCCCATGTACCTCCCCTTAATGTTGCTAAAATATGGGACCACTACTTCTGATTGGACAGGGACAGAGGGTTGATCCTCACACCATATTGATTTGGTTCGAATTCTGAAGCCCATTGTCTTTAAACTACCGCCCATCCAATTTAATAAATTTGCTTTATTTCCCACCCGTCTCACGACAAATGTTATATATTCTTCATATACAAAGTTTCAATTTTCAACAGGAAAGGCAAGAGCACAGCAGCTTCGGCCATCAGGTCATGGCCTTGGACGACGTCCAGGTTGACTTCATTTTTATTCTTTGGCAGCCAAACAGGACACATGCGCAAAATCATTGTCTCTCGAGTTTCAGATCACCAACCCCAGGCCCAAGTTTACGAACTAATAAAGGTCAAAGAAGAAAATATTAAAATCACAAATAATATGTTTCACTGTATACCCACTTTTTCTACTCTATCCCCATTTACTTATAAATCTATCCCGCATTAGTAGCGTTAAGAAAACGACAAATTAATAATAACACAAGAGCAAGCTGAAGCATGTGAAAACATCTAGCAGCCATTTTAAAGCACACTGCGCAGAAGCAGAAATTTCCCACCAAGCAAAGAAAGACGGCACACCATGTGATATGGATGAGACATGCGCAGTAAGGTTCCCGCGCTTTAGCGGCCATTTTAGAAAAAGACAAGCGTTACTTGTTAGTTAGAACACATAGGCAAGCTTCCTTGCTATTCATGTAGTGTATGCAACGTTAGTATACATAATACAACATTAATAAATTAATACTATGAGGAGATTGTATTCGAGCAAGTCTCATTTGTGAGTCCTTGCTCCATCAATCTTACCGACTTAGATCTCAGACAGGAGTTGTACAGAGTGTCAGTTTGATCATAAAAGATAATCAATGTTGATTATGAAATGCACCCATACAAATCATGAAATAATGGCCACATGATCTGGAGATGATGATGCCACAACATCAACAATATATGACCAATGTTGGCATGAGCCATTCAAATATGAGCTTGAAATATTTTGTTAATGTACTAATTTTGGCTCAAACATCAGCATATTTTTGAAAATGAGGTCATAGTCCCCAAACAGGAGCTTTAATTTTTCTAATAAACGCAATTATCTATAAACATCTTTTCTTAAATTTCCTGTGCCTACACTGATTAATCACTGAGGGCCTGATTACAATTTCTCAAATACAGGGGTGAGGATACTTGTTAATGGAATCTCTGATTTCTGCTAGCATCACTGCACCTATATATCTAGGGATTGTGAGTTGTTTTCACTGGAATCAGGAATAACACATGGATCAGGGAATACTGGGGGATCAGTGACAGAATATTGGAAACACAAATATCTTGTGGACAGAAAATTGTGTCAAAAATATAGAGGAGAAGAATATCCAGAAGGAAATTGCAAATAGGTAAGTATACATTTTCTATTCTTAACTCCAGATCTACATACCTTGAAGATATATATATATATATATATATATATATATATATATATATATATATATATATTCATATCATCAAGGTCCATGTATGTGGAGTTATATATAGTAATATCATCAAGGTACATGCATGTGGAGTTATATATAGTAAAACTTTACTTACCCACAGAAAATGACTTTCACGATATTCTTGTCCTCTGTATTTTTGGTATGATATTTTGTCCCATAATATTTGTGTTTCTGATATTTTATCCAAACACCATACTGTGTACAAACCCATGTTTTTCCCGCCTATGGGGCAAATAACAGGCGTACATTTGTGCATGTTTACCACCTGTTCAGAGCAGCTAGTCAATATGTGTTGGGACTTATTTCAGACCCACAGTGCGAGTTCCATGGGGTAGTATAGAGCACAGCAGGCAAGGAGGGAGGGCAATGCTCCTCCCCTGTAGTAGTAGTTCCACTTGCAACTCCCTATAGGCCCTGTGCCTGCAGACCTGGATTTATCACGCTTGGAGTTCAGGCCTCGATAATTCCAGGCCTAGACTCACCAGGCAACACAGAATTATCTGGGGCAGTATCCTCCCACCGGCATCCATAAGGATACTGCTCTGGGCGTCTCGTATGATGACCAAAATTATTGCTTGTCATTTTCTGAAAATGCTCTAATTTTCTCCTCAGATATTTTCTTATTTCATTATGCAATTCACTACTATCCTGTGCTTAGGTAGCCCTCATACTGCAGTAATTGCCATCAGATACGAGAGGGATCATTTATAGTCCAGTTATGCTATGAAGCATCTGTTTGTTCCATAAGCCAGTAGTACCATAAATTCTCATTAATGCTCCAAATTCCAGCCTTGCCTTGACTTGCCCATTTCCCTAATATTTAAATTATGCCATGACGTGTTTTGTGATGATGCATCCCTGTTGAGCAATGCACTAGTCCATATGCCTGCTATACCTGTTCCCCTATGTGCCAGCTGTGGTGTTCCTGCTTCTCCCATGTGCCATTAATGCCACATGTTCCTCCATATGTCACCCATGTCATTAATGATTTGCCCCTTCACAATCTTACCCAAATCTCCCCCTGCTACAAATACATCGATTGATATAAAGACACAGAATCATACACACTGTCCACTTACATTGCCTTCTAAAGCCCTGATCAAATGAATGGCTGGTGCCTCTAGAAGACGGAAGAAGGGGTTGGGCATGGCTACCTACGTCTGCACTGCAGGGCCATCCTGGGTCTTGTAAGCCAGGAGGTCCTTTACCACGCTATGACCATGGCTGGAGTATGGAAGCAGTAAAAGAGTACTGACTTAATGCAATCATGGCCAGAAAAAAAGCACTGACTATCTAGCCAGTGTGACTCTTCCCTGTCCCATTCCCTAAGGCTCACAGAAAGGCAGGAGAGGGCTTTCCCCGTAGTGAGAGTGGTTCCATTCAGCACTTTTAGTAAAGCAAAATGGACATCGTGCAGGGAAAGTAGCTCTGCACCTTAATGTGCCTTCCATCCACACATGAGGACAATGGATATAAGGAGTATCCAAGAAGCCAATAGTCAATACTTGGCTCAGGAGATCAACTTTGCTATTATTGTAGGGTTAGATATCAAATGTGGTTGGGCTCCACCCATCACACCCTAATAAGGCCATTAGCCTTGAAATGTGGTTATTATTTACTGGCAGATGAATCATTGCGAATCGGATTGGCACATCAACCAAAAACTGAACATTTCATGCAGAACAGTAGCAAGTTAGAGATGAATTTTGCCCAGTGAGATGAGTGACCCACTACTGATGGTGCTGAGATTCTGTTTGTTGTCACAGGCTTAGTATGGAAACACCAGTCACTTTGGTAAAATACCGTCCCAGCAAAAACAAAAGCTCTACCCACTCATCAAGTCAGAGATTCTCATCCTGCCAACACCTATTCTCCTTTGTCTGACTGTCTGGGAGCAATACACAAAGACCAACTGCCAGCTACACCTAGTCATGAGACCCAGGGAACAGGCACCAAATAGTTAGGACAAGAAAATGTCAAATTTCTAAAAGTAAGCACAAGGAGATGATGGACGGAGCGCTGACACTTTTCAGACACTCACCCCTAGTCACAGATCTGGGTTTAATCCATCCTCGTTCTTTAGCTCACTTCGTCACCCCACTTCATACCCAGCCTTATGCAAATCAGCCACAAAATGCATTTACATGATTACGTGCCCATGCAATCTGCACTACATAGGCATTACCATGAGGATGATTAAGACGTGCATCACGGAGCACAAGAGTAATATCCGCTGCCAACGGGTGACCACCAAGATGTGTACACACTTCAAAGACCTCAATCACCCACCAGACACTCTCCGGTGGTTGGTACTCAAAGCCCACCCTCATATAACACAGGGGGCTCCATTCATTTAGAGCAGAGATGGGTGAATCGATTATCCACAGTCAGACAGGGATTGAATGAGGACATTCCCTGGGGGTCTTTGTTATCCTCCTAAAACAAGTTATGCCTTCATAATTGTTTCCAACTGGATGGGGGTACTCATGTGACATACTGCCCAAAACTCTGAAGAGGTTGATCATGACCCACACCTAAGACAAAAAAAAACCACATACCGGTACTGACTGCTCAACCATAATATGGCTGCCGTAGCAACAACACACCATTATGTGGTGGCCATTCTTGACTCAGCTCGCCCCTACAGGGGCCCGACACGCGAGCACAGTGTCCTTTATTGCCACTCACTTTTGGCGGGACATGTGTCTTATTTGTATTATTTGTACCATAACTAGTCACATAACAAGTGTACTTTGTGGTTATTTGACTACTCCACTAGAATAATTTCATACACTACAAGATGGCCGCCATCTATTCCAGCGAGCTTACTTCGGGTTCGATAGGTTAGCGCTCTATTCTTCCCCGGCGCCAATGGGACGCCGGCCCCTCCCCGCTTCTGGAACCGGTGAGTATAAGTACGCATCTGCGGAACGGCACTTTACCACCCGGTTCCGGCGGCAAGGGGTAGGTCATCCATCCAGGAAGCACGGAATAGAGGTGAGTATGGCAGTGATATGCTGCATCCACGAGCAGCCTTGACGCGATCTGCAGCGACGCTGATGGTGAGTCTCTAGGTAGCAAGTTGGTTGTCTGCTTTTACTTACGCACGCTGCCTTGACATGGAACAGGTTACCCGCTTACCCCCCCACCAGCACGGGAACACGACCCTGCCCCAGTTCGTCAGGTTTGAGGCAATTACCCCCGTGGGTCGTGACCTGGCGAGCGATGGGGGAGCTTTGGTTTTCGAGTGCTTGGGCTTACGGGAACCACACAACTCTGGTCAGGTACTGGTGTGGGTTATTAGTAGTGCCTCTTCCCTTATTCTTACTGATAGCATGCTAATGATTCCGGCGTTACAGGTAACTCCCTGAATCCATCGTGTTATGCCTAATACTACCGATTGCCAATATGTTTCCCTAGGACACTATACCTCTATGTGTCACAGCCCGCTGGATTCTGTTGAGGCGAGGCTACTAGAGCCATTAGGTGAGTCGGAGTGTTCACCACCCTCTGCTACTGCTATATTGCGAGATAGAGATTGCTACTTTTGATAGTCTCTACCCATTAGTTTTAACCACGTATTTATCACCATGATCACTATTGTGTGACAACCTAGGCACCTTCTGCACACACATTGGGTCATCACATGATTTTATTCCGAGAGAGTTCCGTTGTCTTGAAGTGAACGCTGTCAATGACACGCTTCTTTTATGTGTTTTGTCACAAATTTGTCTTCTTTTAGGTCGTCCTCTGCATCTGTGGGTACTACACCTACAGTGATACAACGTGGTAGGTAGGTTAGTCCACTTTTACAACGGTGTGTAGATAGTTGTTCACGAGGTCCTGATTAATTGCCGCTTGATCCTCCAGACTGTAAGGCAAGAAACATGTTGACCATTTTAAAGTAGAACGCAGCAATTCTGAACCATTAATTCAGTTAGTCGCCACTACTTCCCTATATTTTAACCAGGTGGGGAGCCAACCAGAATAAATTCGCTCATTGGACTACCCAACATGTTTTATCCTTCACTTTCACTACACTACATCTACACCTTCTAGGCCCCTCACCCCCACTGCACCATACGGCAAGGGACAAAAGATCTCCGCCAAAGAGCCCCGCATTGGGTGCCCGTCGGGTATTGCAGCGCCGACCCGACGAGGAGCAGACCCAATGATGAAGCATGACACCTAGCTGGCTGGGTGTGTGAGGGCCCTAGTCCCGAAGGGAGGAATCCCCCTCCCGCCTATCACTGTAGGACTGCCTCTAGCCCTTTGTGACAACCCTCTACAACATTCTCCAATTCTACTGACCCGTCAAGGAACTGCATACCTTTTTTCTCTAATTCTTGCTTGGGCATGTATGCTGGACCTTACTAAAAGCCCTCTGTCCCCCTCTTTAAGATTTCCTTAAGAGCTATCACATTGTGGTGTTGGTACGCTAAATATTTCCATAGTTTGTGGCGCTTGACTGAGGCCTTTAACATTCTGAGTAGGTGTAGTGATCGCCATGGTTACATTAAAAATATCAATACTTCATCTGGCTTCTCCCATGGCCTTTTGCCACTTATTCTCAGAGTGCCCGTGTACCTTGTCCCCCCATCCCACCTGTCTTGGGGATAATTTCCAAGCATGGCAGGCGAGCCAGTCTAATACCGCTATCCGTGCTTCATGATAGCATTCAAGGTTAAGGCAATTAACAACATTCAAGTAGTTAGACCTAAGATAGTAAAGATTTGTCATTAGTTGGTCCACAAGGAACTTCTCAAATTGTTCTGCTCACTCTCTCTGTGGTTATTTAGCTCTCTCCGGAGTCGACCTGGTATCAGTTGGACGCCCCTGCATCAGGTTGATTGTATTCATTTCTTGTAGTGCGAACCCTCTAGAGGTACGTGACCAGAAGACCAAAAGAAGTATTTGTCAATCATTTCTTCTTAGTTTGACGTGGACGTCACTGGGAGAGCCATTGTCCTGAGTTTTTGGGGCTGTGAGCATGGCCCCCTGAAGCGCCTGGGGGCTCTTCAGTGGAGGGCACAGCCGGATTCAGTAGGTCTAAAAGTGACAAGGCCTTTTCTAGGTCAGTGATGTGTTGAGGTTTGTTGTGAAGCTCAAATGCCAAATAAAAAGGATATGTCCATTGATACTTGATGTGTTCACTCCTCAGTTTGTCAGTGACGGGGTGAAACTGTTGATGCCTGAGTAGTGTCGCCGGGGCAATGTCTTGAAAGAGAGTGCAGGAAGCTCCTTGAAGAGTGACTGCCTCTACATTTCGGGCAGCTAAGAGGATGGCTTTTTCAGTCTTAAATGCATGTAATTTGGCTAGAACTTCCCAGTGTCGAAGGTCCCACCCAGTGGACCTTATCAATCTTCACTTTAGGAGTTGGGCCCCCAGGAGCTTTGTGAATAGACCCGTCATAAAGGCCTCCAGATCCGGGCCCTCAATCCCTTCCATCAGGCCTCGTATCCGAATATTATCTCGGCATGACCTGTTTTCCATGTCTCACATTTGAGGTTCAAGCTTGTAGCTGTTGGCGGAGTGCGCCTGTCGACACCTCCATCTGTCTGGTTCATTGCTCTAATTCGGCTGACTTGACTTTGAGGTTTAGGACTTGTGTGCTTACAGAGTCTACAACTTGTTGAAGTGCGGTGAGCTTGCTATGTAGGTTCGCTTGCAACATCTCCAGAGAAGCGGTCAGATACAACTTAAGCTCCTCCCGAAGCTCTTTCTTGAAATCCTGCAGGGACGCTAGTAGGTCCTACTTCATGAGAGATATGGTGACTGCCACTGGTGTGTCCGTTGTGTTTTCACGTGGCTCTGCTGGGGAGAAGTAGCTAGATACCCTGTTGGGATGCTGCTTCTTCAGAGGCATAAAAGCAACTGGACTGGCTAAGCGGACTCGTCTGTGGGTACCGGAGGTAGGCTGGACGTTTCGTGTCACTCATGCAGTAACACCCTCAGTTGGGATTGTGAACTGATCACTCGTAGCTTTGCTGCCTTCAGGGCACATGTGCGACCATACACTTGCAGAGGGCCCCAGTTGGGGGTGTTGCTGACCTCCCCCAGAGAATTGCAGTCCACTTGGGGCAAGCAGCTGTGGAGGCCATTCTCTTAGCACAGTCCCTATATCAGCGCTCTCCCGATCTGATTGCAAAAATTACCTCTATGCGTTGGAAGGGCGCTGTCATATTGGTCTATGGTGCAGCCTGCGACTCATCCCAGACCAGGAGCCATTCAGCATAGGTTTACCCCTCACATTACCAGCTCGATAAGTGCCCCCGCTGTAACCAGCCTTTCGTCATTGATAAAATCCCCACTGGTCTGATCAAATCCTGCTTTGTTTATTAGTGATCCATACCTCCTGCCAGCTGTGTAAATCAAAAGCCTCATGCTAGGATTAGGTGCTGGGCCTTTTTCATTGGGTCCTCCATCTTAGGGTGAGGCACCTTGCACTATGTGGCATTAAAGAAGGGGGGTGTTCTGGTATTGGAATTCACTTTTGTGCATTGGTGGGATGTTGCCTTCCTTAATCACTGTCCCTACAGACAGGGGGATGACCCCTGGCCCCTCTGAGAGCAGTTCAAGACCCCAGCGCTGCCATGCCAGGGTCAGGCAATCAGTGCCAATGGGCATCAAGGCAGCCCAAAAGTTTCGCCAGTTCGACCCCTCCCCCTGTCGGGGAACTGGGCAGGTCCTGTTGTTCCCCTTTCTCGATCTGGGGCTGCCAGGTGAGAAAGATCGTGGCACGCATGGCCACAGATTGGAAGTGCGGGCCCCAGGCCACAAACATCGGACTCATCAAGAGCTTGGCAGCCTGTGCACGACTCCCCTGCCGGCTCCGCTCTCCTCCACTGAACCCCGGCAGTGTCAGGGATGTGCTCTGGTTAATGATCGTGAGGACGGAAGTCCCCTCAGGCCGCTACACCCGTGGTCTCCCAGCCTCCATTTCCAGGCGCCATCTTGACTCGGGCGGTCACGCTCAAATCTGTTATTAATCCTCCATGTGCACGACCAGCGTAGCTTTTTAGGGCCCCCCTTATCCCATCTGCAACCTGTTGTGGACGTCTGAGTGGGTTTCACAATTTGCTATAACTCTGCTATGCGGCTGTCCGAGGGCCCCGCACGGGGCCACTAAAGAGGGCAGCCCTCTAGTAACATCGGGGCACCCCCACACCCCCCCTTTTTTAGGGGAAGGAACTTAGGAAGGAGTCCCCCAGCCTGGTCACGGCGCGCGCAGAGCATCACTTCCTGTGCGCGAGGGCAGGGAGAGGGGTATATATGCCTCCCCCACCATCTGGATGCCCTCTTTTGCGTGCTGGACACGCCATCTCTGGTCAGCCCCTTGTCGCTGCTCCAGACTGCCCGGGAGCTGACGACGTTGCGCCGGACACGCCACCTTTGGTCTGCCCCTTGTCTCCGCTTCGGACTGCCGGGGAGCCGACTACGTTGCAGTGAGTGTGATCGCCCCCCCATATCCACCACCCACTGGTTGGGTGCTCGACCGGCTCTGGCTTCGTCAGCCCACCAGTGGGAGGGGGGGGATTGCCAGCTCCGCGAGGGTCACATCTGCGGCGCCCTTCCCGAACGGGGCCAGCGTTGTGCTGACCGGGGAGGGGGCTCATAGCGGAAAGGCACGCGAATGCCCCTCGGGGGGCAGTGCGGGGCTTGGCTGTGCCGGTGCAAATGGGGCCCAGGGGTAGTGCGGGTTGAGGTGGTTTGCCCCGCATGCTGCCCCTGGTGTTCATAGCGGTGGCGGGGGGTGGCCTCTGGTGCGAGCCGGGAGAGCGGGCCGTGCTGCGGTAGGCCCCCCCCTACTCCCTACCACTCCACCTCCCGCCCGCCCGGGAGCCGCCTTTCCGTCACCTGGGCCGCTGGTGCTGCGGCAAACATGGCTCCTGGTGCTCTTGCCTGTGCGGGGGGGATTGAATTCCCCAGCCTGCTTGGGCCCGCGTGGGCAGCCGCAATGGAGGCCGTATGGTGGTGAGGCACCGGAAGGGAGGCGGGCTTTGTGGAAGACTCCGGAGGCGCTGGTAGCGGTGCTGTTGGGCCTTTTGCCCCCCCTGTTTTGTGCGGGGGAGGTACTCGTAGCGTTCTTGCGGTGCCGTCGGGCCCTACCCCCTTCTGTGCCATGCGGGGGAGGTACTCGCGGCTTGGTGAGCATCGGGTTAACCGTGACCCCTGCCCCCTCCACCCACTACCACACCTCAGGGCGTTACAAGGGTTTGCTGGGTGGGAGGCTGACGGTCGCTCTCTTGCAAGAACTGGGGGCAGGGTCCCCCGTTCCTCCTGGGGCTCCATGCGCAGTACACGGTAACTGGCATGCGCCGCGGCCTCCTGGCTCCTCGGTGCTCCTTTGCTCCTCGGTGCCTCCTTGGCTCCTCGGTGCCCTGGGCCGTCCGGGGGTTCCGGTCGTGCGGAGTCAGGGACACAAAACAGTGTGATGCTGGTATCGATACGGTCGCGAGTTACCCATGTGGGTCGCAAAATGTCTCAAAGCGGGGGCCTATTGGGCTGAAAACAGACGTGGCCGCAGACTGGGTGATGTGGGGGGCACCCGGGTATACTGCCAGGTCACAGCAGCCGAGGCATCGTAGGGTTAGTGGCCTGCTGGTCGAGAAGGATGTCCCTTGAGTTGAGTTGGTGGAAAAGTCGGCGGCAAATGGGAATGACTTTATCAAGGGCATTGCGGGTGTTAGCAATGGCCTCCGTGCCTATTTTATTGTAATTTTAGAGGAGCTCTGGGGACCTCCGAGGCCCGATCGTTGACACGGGCCTCCCTTGACTATGGGTTTGAATTGATTCCGTAAACCTACATCGCAGGGGGTCCGCACTGCTCGGCTGACAAGTGCAAGTTACGATGGTTACGTCAGTCGTGCTGTTGGGCTATTGTGGTGCAGCCATTGTCGCGGGCTCGCACGTGGGCACTCCTCAACAGCTAGTACATTGATATTACCACAAAGGTTTGAATTGAGTTCGCTGTGTGTATAGAGCGGGGTGGATGTAGCCTTGCGGCAAAAGCGGCCGACTTTGATGCCGGAGAACCGGGTTCGAGTCTCTGTAACGACGCCCGGTATCACGTGACTCGGGGCAAATCACTTGATCTTCCTCTGCCTAACAAGAACAATGAATGTGTCCATTTGTGGCAAGACTGGGGCTCATGTAAAGCGCTCCGATACCCGCCTTCTCGGGTCTAGTTTGCGCATGAAACTAGAAACTGTTGCAAGCATACTTGGTGCACGTCCTGTAGCGAGGGGTACTATGCCCGTAAGTGCAGGAGCCATCACAATGCAAGTGAGCTGGTGGCTCCCGGATTCTCATGTGTCAATGCAATGTGTAAATGCTTATTTCAACGCGGTTGTTGGGTTACATTGACTTTTAGGGTGGCACCATTATAACGCCTTTGTTTTCCTTCTGTCCTGTAGTTTCCTTTTGGTACGAACATGCCGACAGCTTGGGGACAGGCAGGCTGAGCAATTAGCATGACTGGAGGTGGTCCCTGCTGAACACGGTGGGGGGTCGCCTGTGGTGCCGAGGGGGCCGGCGGCTTACCAGGCACAATGTCATTTATCACACCGGGAGTGTATTTTAGCCCGTTGGCCCCTTGCATTGTGGAGGTGCGCGCTTGTTTCCCATGTCTCACCGCACTGTCTTTGTTTTTCAGCGGACGACCCCTCGCCCTCTGAGGAACTTCGCTAGACATTAGGGTATACATGCAGGCAAGCACAGCAGGAGACGTGAAGCTAAAGGTAACAAAGACCGGGCGCACAGGCATACTAGGTTGCCCTCTAGCGAGGGAAGCCGTAACGGGAAGGGGCGGAGGGATGGTAACCTCCAGTGCCCTATGCCAGGGAGTGACACTGTCCGGCGAACAGTGTTGGAAGGACGGTAGTGAACCGGAACGTTCCTTATTCGTGTTTTGTCCCCACGAGCAGGTCAGGATCGGACGTTCAGCGCAGCTAACGACGGATCGCATCTCGGCCACGACCACACAACAGGTACGGGTGCACGGGTACCCCGGAGGCACAAGCCACAGCGTAAGCAAAGCCTAACAGGCAGGGAGAGGGAGCATTCCTGTCCTTTTCGCTCGCGATAATGGGGGCGCTTTTTTCCCGCTCCACGAGCCCGGTGGGGCGCGTGGCCCCGGAGGGCTTGGTGCAAGGGGAGGTATGGGGAGAGCTACTTAACCTTCTTTCTTCATCTCCGTACACAGAGTTCATTGAAGCAGCCCCCGAGCGTCTCCATCTAAGCTTGACAGCCCGCGGGCAGGAAAGTAAGTACGGAGCTAGGGGTGGGACGCAGTGTGGGCCACATGGACACAAGCAGGGCATGCCTGGCAACCTTGTTAGGTTGGAGTGGCTTACAATTTTAATTTTCTTCCAGATTGAGCCGCCAAACACAGGAGACAGGATGGATAGTCAGGGATCCTCCCCTCTATTCTCGCAGAGGTCCCAAGTCGATGAAACGCAGCCAGGCACCTCCCAGGACGCGCAGATTGCAGCCTTCATTGAAATGGCAAAGACCAAGGGATTGGCTTGGGCCACGGAACTTTTGAAGGCCAATAATCCGGAGGACTCCGGATTCGCCAGCGCAGCCCCGGCCTCAGAGCAGGAGCCTAGTGAAGAGGCAGGCCCTACTAGGTCCAAGAGGATACGCAGGCCCACGGTCAAGGACTTCCCGGCAGACCCGATGCCAACCAAGAGTCGTGCCATGGCCACCCCCCGTATTGCCACCACACCGTTGTCCATTCCTCTGCCCCCGCACCGGGGCCAGTAACACCCCCAGCCAGCAGCACGCCCTCTGCGGGCTACGCCACAACAGAGGACTTGGGTAAGCTCACAGACACTTTGAGGAGCTTCATGGCAGAAGTTAGATCTGGCTTCGCCAGGGCCAGCACGTTTGCCAACGGCACCAGTGGTGACAGTGGGTTTGGAGGGGCTACGGTAGCTCCTGCTGGGGGTGCGCTTGGTGTCCCTTCTATCATGCAGGTTTGGGGGGGACCGTCAGCACCGCAATCAGGGAGGGAGCTCTTGAGGGAGCTACCAACGTGGGAGCCAAGGGCCTAAGCAGATTCTCGCCGGGGGACAGCAGCCCTCGCCCAGGGGGCGATGTGTCAGTGCGAGCCCCCAGAGTTGGGTGGCCAGCAGCATGCGGTTGTGGCTACTCCATCCACAGTAAGTATCCCCACCCCCTGGTTCCACCCCCTGTGGTTATCCCGCCCACGCACCCCAGGCTGTCAGCACACCCACAATTCCGGCAGAATTGCCCAAAGCAGCCGTGGCGTCCAAGCCACTCGTCACGATGGCACCAATGGTTTCCGGGCGGTGCTCCTTGGCATGGGAGGTGCCTTTAGCGGCCAAAGAGGGAATTTGGAGGCGAGAGTTTATTGACATATTTACTCTGCTCATGCACGGGTCTGAGGGGGTTGACACGAGAAAGATGGGGGCTAAGGAAGATGACAAGAAAGTGCGATTCCAAACCTGGCTCGAGAAAAATATTGGAACATGGGGACAAGCCTTTGCCATCCTGGCCGCAGTAGTAATGGAAAAATACCCTGAACAGGGGCCGGGGTTGTTTCAGTATGCCCGCACTATAGCTAATGAGGCGGAGACAAACGGTGGGATGGGATGGTACCGCTATGATTGCGAATTCAGGAAAAAGATGGCCATGTGTCCTGAACTGGGATGGGACCAAATGGAGGTGCGACTCTGGGTCCAGCATATGGGGAAGGGCGTGGCAGAAGTGAGGGATAAGACAAGCACGAACAACAATGGGGGGGACAAGCCCAAGGGTCAGAAGCAGGAGAGGAGGGGCCAGTTCAGACAGTCCTTTCGGGGAGGCCGAGCAGGTGGTCAGAAGCAGGGAGCAAAAAAAGTTTACAATGCTACCTGCAGGTTGTACAACGCAGGGTCCTGCTCCTGGGGCAAAGCCTGCAGGTTCTCCCACACTTGCAGCAAGTGTGGGTCCACACATCCAGCCACCACCTGTAACAACAAGCGAGAGGGTCCCTCATCCCTGCCGGGACGGCAAGATAAATAGTCCAGCTGTACTGCCCAGCCCTGCCACATCCCCCCTCCCACATGCACCCCCAACTTCACCCAGCATTGACAGCCCCGGTTTACCATCCAGGGGCGGGCCTCTCAGTATGCCCATGGTTAAGGGTCCATCCCCCATTGTCATCTCCAACCTCCGCCCCCTGGTCCGTGAGTATCCGAATACTAAGGACAGACTGCTCTTAGCTGAAGGGTTCTTGGAAGGATTCAAAATACCTTACCGGGGCCCCCTAGTGTGCAGTGACGCGGAGAACCTTAAATCGGCAAGGGAGCTACCCGATGTGGTATGGGGGAAGATTAAAAAGGAAGCAGCCCTGGGGAGGGTGGCGGGCCCCTTCAAGCAGCCTCCACTTCAGAACTTTGTTATCTCCCCGCTGGGAGTGGTCCCCAATAAAGAGCCCGGGGCCTTCAGGTTGATTCAGCACCTGTCCTACCCAGAAGGCAACTCAGTGAACTACTGGTTAGAGGAGGGGACCTGCTCGGTTTCTTACTGCTCCTTGGACATGGCAGTGGATATGGTCAGGAGGGCGGGCAGGGGAGCATGGTTGGCAAAGGCAGACATCGAGTCGGCTTTCCGCCTGCTGCCGGTCCACCCTGACAGCCAGCATCTCCTGGGTTTTAAGTGGCAGGGCGAATTCTTTTATGATAAATGCATGCCCTTGGGGCGCGCCGTGTCATGTGCCTACTTCAAGGCCTTCAGCTCCTTCCTGCAGTGGGCGCTCTCGAGGACGTTTAAAGTGGAGGGTGTGACCCACTACCTGGATGACTTTCTGTTCATTGGGGGCGCAGGTACGCAGGAGTGCAGCAGGGGCTTGCAGTGCTTTCAAGACATGGCCAGGCACCTAGGGGTTCCATTAGCACCTGGTAAGACTGAGGGTCCGGCGCAAGTTCTGACTTTTTTAGGCATCGAGCTGGACACGATTAAGGGCGAGTCCAGACTCCCTGCGGACAAGGTGCAGACGCTGCGTCAGGACATTCAGGCATTGCTAGGAAAGGACAAAGCCCCCCTGGGTGCCATCCAATGCCTCTTGGGAAAACTCAACTTTGCAGCTAAAGTGATCCCGGCGGGGAGGGTGTTCGCCAGAAGGTTGGCTAGGGCCACAGCTAAAGTCACAAAGAAACATCATTTGGTTAGGCTAACGAACGGCTTGAAGAAGGACTTTGCTATGTGGTGCGAGTTCCTTATGCAGTTTAATGGGACGGTGATCTGGAGGGCACCTTGGGCAGACAGTCCCGAGCTCTGTCTCTTCACTGACGCGTCAGGTAGAGAGGGCTTTGGGGTAATTTTGGGTGTCGAATGGTGTGCCCAGGGATGGCCCAACGCCTGGCGCAAGCACAGCATCACGGCAAACATTACTGTCCTTGAGCTGTTCCCAATTGTCATTGCATTACATCTGTGGCCGGAGACGCTGTCAGTCAGAAAGGTCCTATTCTGGTCTGACAACGTGGCGGTAGTGCAGGCCATCAATGGGCAGACAGCCAAGTGCCCGTTGGTGCTCTGCTTGCTCAGGGAGTTAGTGAGGGCCTGCTTGCGCTGCAATGTTGAGTTCAGGGCGCGGCATATTGAAGGGGTTAAAAATGTGGCAGCTGACGCTCTCTCTCGTTTTCAGTGGCTCCGTTTCCGGGAGGCCTGGCCGCGAGCGAGAGCAGAGATGACAACTTTCCCGGCACACCTCTGGAGAATCTTGGAGTGGAGCAACGACTGAGAGCACTGGGAGAAAGCTCACTGGCCCCAGGTACCAGGAAGCGTTACAGGGCACACCTGGCCACCTTTGGGAAAGTGTCCCAAGCCCTAGGACTTTCCTCGCTACCTGTTGAGAGCACAGTGCAGGCATTTGTAGTATGGGCCAAAGAACAGGGGAGGAGCCACTCCTGGGTTTGCGGTCACTTGGCGGCGGTGAGTTATGACGCCAAGCTGATGGGGGGGCATGACCCAACCAAGTCCTTCATCATCAGGGCGGCCCTCAAGGGTTGGGCCAGAGACGAGCCCAGGGTAGCAGACAACAGGGCCCCCATCAATTTCCCCACTCTACAGGCCATGATTGATGTGATAGAAGGGGTCACCTATTCGCATTATGAGGCTACACTTTTTGCAGCAGCCTTCTGCTTGGTGTTTTTTGGTGCGTTTCGTATCAGTGAATTGGTGGCTACGTCCAAATCTGACAGGTCAGGCGATGCCTTAAGCATTCAGGACATCGTCATCGAGGGTACCTTGTCCATCCACCTCAGAAGGTCCAGATCAGACCAGACAGGGAAGGGGGCCGAGGTGGTGCTAAGGCCGCTTGGGGACCACAGATACTGCCCTGTCATCAAGGTGAAAGAGTACTTGGCGCTTCGCCCCAATGCACCTGGCTATCTCTTGATTCACGCAGATGAGGGGCCCTTGACTAAGTAAAAGATGGATCGCTTAATGAAGGCTTGCTTAACACGGGCCGGACTTGATCAGACACACAAAAAATACTCCAGCCATTCTTTCAGGATAGGGGCGGCCACGGCCGCGTTCAAGGCAGGGATGGAGCCTGAGGGTGTGAAAAAGGTGGGGCGGTGGGAGTCCGAATGCTACAAGCGTTACATCCGCCCGTGAAGGCTAGTTTGTAATTTTGTATTTATAGTGTGAAGTGATTTGGAGTGTACAATGTTTTATATTGCGTGATGGTAATGAACATTAAAACAGCAGAGTGTAAAATGGTGTCCTTTACTTTACCAGGGTTCCAGGTATGGGTGATCGGGCATTCATTCATCTCCAGGGTGGCCCAGTGGACAGCACGCCGGAATTGGATGCGGGGATTTCCACAGACACAGTTTGAGTGGATGGGTTTCCCTGGCATGAGATGGAACAGCCTCAGGAACAGATTGGAGCAGAGACTAGCCATACGGGGGGCCCCCCCGAACTTTTTAGTGATACACCTGGGGGTCAACGACCTCATTGCCATGGGGAGGAGGTTACTCTTGCAGACCATAAAAACCGACTTGGGGGAAATCAGCAAGGTCTTAGGGCAATGCGAGGTCTGGTGGTCTGAGATAATTCCACACAGAGTGTGGCAAGGGGCTAAGTCGCCGGAGGTGGTTGAGCATTCCCGGAAGCGCGTGAACCGTTCAATGCGCAAATTCACAGATCAGAGGGGTCTGGGATTCATCAGACATGAGATGATTCAGCAAAAGGTGAAAGGATACTTTGAGGCTGATGGGGTCCACCTATCGCCAGTAGGGATGGACCTCTTCCTTTTAGATTTAAAAGAGGCTTTAGAGATGAGAGGTTGCAGGTAAGACCATGGCTGTTGGTGGGGGGCTCTGGCAGCGACGGTGGCCACCTCCAGAGCTGTGGCGGAGTTACAGGGCGATCTGGACGCAAATAGGTACAGAAGGGTACCTCTGCGCGGCACATAGGGGTGCCAGAGCCAAATCCCAGGAGCCTCATGGGAGGGTCCTGGAAAACCGTGTTGGCGCCCCGCTAGTCCTTCAGGCGGTTGTGGGCCTGAACAACCGGGGGCTTGCCTTGCTACGCTCCGCCCGGAAAGGGGCGTGAGTAATAAGGGACACTGGGGCATATTATCAAGAGCAGTATCGCCACTTTAGCGGCACTTTTTGCCGCTAAAGCGGCGATATTTTTATCGCCCTATTAGCAAGCTGTCGCTAACAGCTGTTAGCGACAGCTTTATGGTGAAAGCGACCGTTTTCTTACCGCTTTGCATGTCAGCGATAATTATCGCTAATGACATGCAAAGTAGGCATTCCCAACTAAAAGCGACTGAAAACAGTCGCTAATACAACTTCCCCCTATTAGCAATGCCCGTGAAGCGATAAAATAATTTGCGCTAACCGCGATTATCGCTGGAATCTAACACCTCTTTAAAACTTGACTTAACCATTCTAGTCAATGGGAGGTGGATTGTAAGGTTAAGTCCTCACCTGCCTATTAGCAAGCTTTTCATTAGCGCATGGAATTTATCGCTGGATTTCGCGCGCTATTGCTGGGTTTTGCCGCTATCGCTGGATTTTCTATCGCCTTGGAGATAAGCGTTGATAATAACGCGTTATCTCCGTGATGTAATCCAGCGATAGCCTGCGATAACAAAAACAGCGCTAAGTGCGCTTTGCGATAATTATCGCACATCCTTGGTAATATGCCCCCATGTGTCACGTGATCCGGGAAGAGGATCACCAGAATGGGCAGCACAGATGGGGTTCGCTCCAGTGCTGCTTGGCTCATCAGGCGGGCAGGCGGCCCAGATGGTTGCCTGCCCTTGGATCGCCGGTAAGATAACCCACCATATTACATAACGTTGTATGTAATAAACCTGCAGCAATTTTACCCAAAACAGAAAATTGTGTGGTGTTATTTTTAGCATGCATGCTAAGTATGGTGGGGTGGGGAGTTTGCCAATGATGATACTAAGAGCGATAGCGGAGCTGTAGTGGATCACGTCCCCACTCGGCCCTCTTGGCTCACTCTTAATATTTTGTCCACAATATTGATGTACCAAGCTATTATTGTACTCGATATTATATAGTACAATCAGTTAGAAGCAGTGCTTCCATATGTATGTAGACCTAAATATACAAATTAATTCCATTAATGCAGTTGCATGGCTGGGGGAAGCGGGGAAGTCATGAAGCTGCAGACAATAGATAGTGATTTGCGCTCTATTGTCCCAGGCATTGTTGTTTATCGAGGGTCATGCATGGTACCGTAGCATCTTTTGAGGATGATTTGTGATGATGACGCACTAGACATGCTTCAGAACTGAAGCAAGATTACACTTTGGATGAAAGGCCTACGTGGATCCTGCCCCCACTCACTGATGTCAGTCACAAGGCATCAAGCAACAAGGCAGGACCACTCAAGCATGATGAGGTTAATAGGCCCATAGGCTGCTTCTCTGGGAGCTTTGTCAAGGCACACATGAAGTCTGTGACGTTGATAGTCTATTGTTGCAAACTGCATTTAACTGGAAGATGTGTGGGGGCGTCAGATAATAAATATTGATTACCACTGTATCAATGCGACACAAGAAAGGCATAACCTTAAATTGACAATAGACTAGCTAGTACAACATTGAATGGTACGTTTAGGAATACTTCTCTCAAAAAAATGCTCAGCGTGAATTGTGTCTTCTTGATCATACAGAAATTATCTGGACAAGTAGTTGGCAGAGACGCATAAAACCAAGCCGCATTCTCCCAAATCACATAAAATATACTACACTCGGATTTCCAAAAATCCAATCACCATGTAAAATTAGGGCAACAATAGTTTTTGCAAAGTAGATAGAAAAAACACTTAAATTATGATCACCATTTTGAAGAGGAAGCTATGCTTATATGCTTAAAATCCGAGAAAATTCATCTCGTCTTAAAGGAGGGTGACTTTTTTTTCCATTGCGTCAACATTTTTAATCCTCCATTATTTTGGAGGTGCATTGGCTGGGGTGTTGGGTGGCTTCGCCTGTATTTTAGCTTCAATAACATAACCTGTAACCGAAACTCCTGCCTGGCGGCTACAGTTCTGTATTCCTAGGTTGCCTTCAGCCAGGCACCACTGATTTGCTTTGTCAGTGCGCCCGAGTCCCACTGGCATCCTGGGAGCATAGGAGGCGCGTGGCGGAGACAGCTGCTTGGAATGTACAGGGACAGGTTGTCAATGGCACCACTTTGGTGCTGAGAAATCCTTTGTCCCTTCCTCTCAGTAGCCTCTCTCGCGAAGCCCACACAGGCCTGGATTCCCTGGACACGCGGCACACTAACAAGCCAGGCTCCTGCTATGAGGACTCCTGGGGCATGACGCTCTTCAGATAAAGAGTGAAGTTAAGGATTGAAGATATTCCTTTTGTATACATAAACACAAAATACAGAAAAGAACCCAAAAAGACGAAAGCATTATCATGAGAGGAAAACAGTTATAAATGGCCATGAAAAGGTAACAGTCACGAAGTTAAATTAGCCTCTTTTCACTGACAGGAGGTTTTCTGTCATGTACATGCTTTTCTCTGAATGGGGAAAAAAATCGAGGTTCTTTTTATTATAAGTTTCATTTACACACTTCAAGCATACATGGAACAAATACTTCTTATTGGCGAATGTTACCAATAATAAATAGAGTGGTTCAAGGTGACAGGGTTCCAAGAGGACATGAAAAGCTATTATCGTTAAAACGCTCGACCTTGCAGTCCATAAAGCCTAGTTGCGGAGTACGTGTCGCTCTGGCGCCATTTATCCCTCGTGCACTTTGCTACTTTTCAGCAAGGTTTTTTGTAATATTAATGCTGAACACAGACAGGAAGTAGCGTTGCGACAACCTTGATCTTAAGGACTTCTGTGTATGTTTTTTTTTAGCATTTTTTTCTGGCGAGCGCACATCTGTTCTTTCTGTCAGATGCCTACCTGCCTCGCTGCAGTCTGTGCGGTACATGCTGGGTGGACATTCAATCAATCAATCAATCAGGGGAATTGTAAGCGCGCTACTCACCCGTGAGGGTCTCAAGGCACTGAAGTGAAGGGGGGGGTCCGCAGATCTGTTTAGCCGAAGAGCCAGGTCTTGAGAGTCTTCCTGAAGGTGTTCAGGGAGGGGGCGCGTCTGATATCTGTCGGTAGCTCGTTCCAGGTCTTGGCTGCAATGTGAGAGAAGGATCTTCCACCTGCTCTGTGGATGTGCGGGGTTTTGGCCAGTGTGAGGTTGGCAGATCGGAGGTTTCTTTTGGTTACGTGGAAGTTTATTCTGTCGTTGAGGTATTTGGGTCCGTTGTTGTGTAGGCATTTGTAGGCGTGAGTGAGGATTTTGAAGGTGATTCTTTTCTCCTCGGGGAGCCAGTGGAGTCTTCGTAGGTGTTGGCTGATGTGTTCGTGCCGCGGGATGCCGAGGACGAGTCTGGCGGCGGTGTTCTGTATTGTCTGGAGTTTGCAGAGTAGGGACTTGTTGATGCCGGCGTAGAGTGCGTTTCCATAGTCCAGTCTGCTGGTGATGAGTGCGTGGGTGACTGTCTTCCTTGACTCAGGGGGGATCCATTTGAAGGTCTTGCGAAGGATGCGGAGGGTGTTGAAGCAGCTGGAGGTGACGGCGTTGATCTGTCGGTTCATGGTGAGCGATGAGTCGAGTACGATGCCGAGGTTTTTGGCGTGGTCTGAGGGGGTAGGTGGGCTTCTGAGGGCGGTCGGCCACCAGGTGTTGTCCCATGCTGAAGGGGTGGTTCCAAGGACGAGGACTTCTGTCTTCTCGGCGTTGAGCTTCAGGCAGCTGTTGGTCATCCAGACCGCGACGTCTTGCATTCCTTTCTGGAAGTTGAGTTTGGCGGTGGTGGGGTCTCTGGTGAGGGAGAGGATGAGCTGGGTGTCGTTGGCGTAGGATACGATGTTGAGGCCGTGTTGTCGGACGATGGCTGCGAGGGGGTCCATGTAGATGTTGAAGAGGGTCGGGCTCAGTGATGACCCCTGTGGGACTCCGCAGGTGATTTTCGTGGGATTGGAGAGGTAGGGTGGCAGTTTGATTCTTTGGCTTCTTCCGGTGAGGAATGATCAGATCCAGTCCAGGGCTGTTCCTTGTATGCCAGCGTTGTGCAGTCTTGCGACTAGTGTGCGGTGAGAGACGGTGTTGAAGGCCGCTGACAAGTTGAGTAGGATGAGGGCTGCGGAGTGGCCTTGGTCCAGGAGGGTGCGGATGTCGTCTGTGGCGGCGAATAGGGTGGTCTCGCTGCTGTGGTTGCTTCGGAATCCGGATTGGGACGGGTCGAGGACGGCGTTCTCTTCGATGAATCGCGTCAGTTCCCTGTTGACTGTTTTCTCTGCCACTTTGGCTGCGAAGGGGAGGAGCGAGATGGGCCGGTAGTTCTTGAGGTCAGTGGGGTCAGCTGCGGGCTTCTTGAGCAGGGGCCTGACTTCTGAGCGGTTCCAGTCGTCTGGGAAGGTGCCTATTTTGAAGGTGGTGTTGAAGGTGCGTTGCAGTTCGGGTGCGATGGCGGCCGCAGCTCTGTGGTAGATGTGAGGAGGGCAGGGGTCGGTGGGGGCCCTGAGTGGATGCCTTTCTTGGTTGAGGCGGTGTCTTCGGTCATGGTCGGTGTCCAGTTGGAGATGGTGGGCTGGCTGGTGTCTTTGGGGGGCGGGGGGCCGGCTGTGGCATCTGGTGGATGGTCGACGAAGTTGTCGTAGAGGGTTTTAATCTTGAGGTGGAAGTAGGTTCCAAGCTTGTCGCAGAGGTCTTGGGACGGGGTGATGTCTGTGGCTTCGCTGCATGGGTTGGTGAATTCCTGAATGACACTGAAGAGTTCCTTGGAGTTGGTGGAGTTGGTGGAGTTGGCGAGGATTTTGTTGTGGATGAAGTTCCTCTTGGTGGTTTGATTTGGTTGTGGTAGTCCGTCATGGCGTCCTTGTAGGTGGAGTAGTTTTTGGTTGTCTTGGTGTTTCTCCAGTTCTTCTCCAGGTGTCTGCAGGTGCATCTGGCTTCTTGGAGATTGGTGTGAACCAGGCGGCTTTCCTGGGGTGCTGTTTGTCGGGGTTGCGTAGCGGGGTGAGCTCGTCTGCGCAGTTGCAGATCCTGGCTGCGATGTTTGCGTCGGATGCCCAGGTGTGGTTGTCTCGGGTGAGGGTGGATATAAGTTGCTCATCGGTATCCCTGCTCCAGTTCCTTCGTGGTGGGCGTGGGGCTGGTTTGGGTGCCTTGGGTTTGTCGACGGCGAAGTGTACACAGTGGTGGTCGGTCCATGGCGGTTGCGTTGTGTGGCTGAAGTGAACGCTGTTTCCTGCAGCGAAGATGGGGTCAAGGGTGTGTCCTGCTCTGTGGGTCAGTGTGGTGACGAGTTGTTTAAGTTCGATGTTGGCGAGGTTGTCCCGAAGGATGGTGGAATTGGGGTCGTTGGGGTTGTCGACGTGGAAGTTCAGGTCTCTATTGAGTATGTAGTTCATTGATGCGATGGTGTGGGGTGCGATGAGGTCGGTGATGGTGGTGGCGAAGGGTGTCCGGGGGCCGGGGGGTCTGTAGACGAGGGTTCCTTGGAGTGTGGCGTTGGGGCTGGTCTGGAAGTGCAGGTGTTCGGCGGAGGGGAAGGTTTCGCTGGAGGTGGTGAGGTGGCGGGTGCTCTTGTGGGCGATGGCGAGGCCTCCTCCTGGGTGGTTGGGGCGGTCCTTCCTCTGGATCTTGTATCCATCCGGGATGGCGGTGTTGATGTCAGGGGCAGAGGAGGCGTTTGGACAGGTCTCCGTGAAGAAGGCGATGTCGGGCGAGAGAGAGTCGAGTAGGTTCCAGATTTCCATGGCGTGTTTGTGTACGGAGCGCTTGTTGAGGAAGATGCATCTCAGGGTGTCGCCTGGGCTGGCGTCGGTGGTGTTGGAGGCCGGGGTGGCGGTGAGGGTCAGGTGGCAGTGGAGGCAGGAGAACTGGCCGTGGGTCGTGTTCGGTGAGGCCTGTTAACATTCCTTGAGTCTCCCGGGGTTGAGTGCGAGGAGGGTGGTGGTGTCGTAGCGATGGATGGTCGGAGATCCAGGGTTCCTGGCGCTGGCCGCGGTCGGGTCGCGGACGGGCGCAGATGGGCTTGCCTTTGGCACGCCCGCTGCGCGCGACCGCATAGCGGTCACCATTAAGTAGGGGAGGGGGCGGGACGTGAGGCAGGAGGCGGGAGCGGGGTCTGAGCGGGGGGAGGGGCCACAGGGGCTGCAGCGGCGGGAACCGGCAAGGAAAAATAAGCTGAAGTGAGCTGAAGTAAAGCTTAAGTAAGCTTAAGAGAGTAAGCTTAAGTAAGCTTCAGTAAAAACTTGAGGGGGCCCAGAGAAGTCAAAATAGGCCAAGAAGGGGAGCACCAGGCAGGCGGGGAGCAGGAGTAGAGCTGGTTGGAGGGTGGAAGGCTGGAGGCTGCAGGCGCGAACCCTCACCAGGAGGAGGGCTGAGCGCTGCGGCGGAGCAACTGGACTGCGGAGCTGTGGGGAGAGAGTTAGCCCAGACGGAGGTCAGGGTCTTACATTGCAACGTTATTCCGTTCTGAATTATAAGAGCTCTATTTGAGATAGTTGCATCTCATTTGATGCTGTATGCTGGCTGCGGTATCAGAGATAGGGGACTGCACATTTTTTTCCTTTAGCGTTTATTTGTATCTGCAGCACCTTTGAGATTGAGGCAGGGTAGGTTATAAACTCTTCCGATTTTTCGAACCGGTGTCCCCTTTTTCAATAGGATGCTGTTCTTTTCCAGTAAATTCAGCAGTAAACCCACTACACAAGAATAGTATCCAATTACAACTACAGAATGTGTGTGTAAAAAATTATTTTCCTATATTACTTACTAAGCTAATTTATCTATTTGCTTGCCATGTTGCTCTTCTCATAGTGAACCTTCAAATGTTTCGCATTTAAATTCCACTTTTCAGACGCAGACAGATGCCGGAAGACATCGATAGAAGGGTTATAATTTAGGGCTTGCTTAACAGAAAAACTTTAAAAAGTTAAAAATCTTCTCCCCTAAAATGACTCCTATATTTTGAGCAAAACTCCGATTGTCTTAGAATTTACAAGGAGTTCCTGGATTGTTCTTGAGAACCTGGCACTGCTTGTTTCCAGGAGCATCTAGATGCACATACATTTACGCGTTCAGATGTACATTTCCAATTGAGAAAATGTAATGTGTAAGTCCATTTGCTTGTAATGTAATGTGTAAGTCCAACCTTGTGGTCCAGAGGAAATATAAATTATGCGAACAACAAAAGACAATTTACACTTGTAAGCGCTGCTATTTGTGCACCTATATCGCTCAGTTGAGCAAGTAGCTATGTGAAATGGGTGCTTAGTTCAATGAATCAGGTCACAAGCTCACAGTCTCATTGGCAAGTTAAATATATTGTAGAGCGGGATGGCGCACCCGATTCATTAAAATGTTTGTTTTTGTGTACAGCGCCCCAAACCATTGCTCTTATTCACCATTGAGTTGGGTTCACCGAATATCTTATTCCATCCGGTCATCAATGTGCAAAGAAGATGATAATATCATTATGCTCCCAATAATGCTGGGTAAGATTTGTCTATTCAGATCCGCCAATCTCAAAAACATTCATTTTACTGGATTTGGTGGCCAGTCTCTAGACGCAAACTCCCATGACTATTTTCAGAGTACCCATTAGAGTTTACAACAAATAGGTATACCTGAGCTTTGCAGACAAATATTGTGCACTGCACAAATTAACAATTATTGAAGAGCCATTATAAATCATGGAAAGGGAGTGCCCTAAATATAGATAACAGCCTGTTTCAGGAACAAGTAATTCTTTAGAAACAGTGAAGCTTATGCAGTGGGCTTGGAAGAGAAAGGAGAAGATTGACGGTCTATTGAATGTGATAAGTGTTTTAAAAGATGATGGTACTTGGAACTAGTGTGGGATGATTGTGTGCAATTGACAGTGAAGACACAATAAGGAAATTGGCAGGAAGAGGAGATCTTAAGTGGCTATTGAAATGAAGCAGAATGGAGATAAGTAGCAAGCTTCCTGTAATTGAAGGCAAAGCACAAATACTTTGACATCAGATGTTTTAATGTTATAGAGAAAACAGAAAAGTTGTGGAGGGAATGCTTGAATTAATCTCTGCTGGTAGTAGTTGCTCCTTGCCACATCCTATGTGGGCATACATGTCGAACTTGGGATGTCTCACTGAGAAACGCAAAAAAGTGATGTTTTTAATGTAATTGATGTCAGAGACAATTAATTAACTGCCATCTACTTATCAGAGACTAATCATGGTTAAACATTCTATCAAAAGGCGATTGAATAATGAGCTTTGGGATCGCCATTTAGGAATCTGGAAGGATTATGTACACAAACAAGGTCAGTGAAATAATATAAGTATGACAGTCAATTGTTTTTCAAATATGTGTCATTATTCTAAAGTAAACAGTTTTATCCAAAAAGCTTATAAAGCCAAGTCGAAATGAATACTTTCTCAGTAAAAACTGTGCGTTTGTTGGACAACATAAAAGTTGGGCTGGTGCGAGTCCGATTCCCCACATACCCTCAGATGATGTTGGCCTATAGTCCTGTTAGCTCACAGTGCACCATTCGCACCCCTAACCTTACATGGTAACAAATGTGTGTCACACCTCAAAACCCTGACTCTTCAGAGAATCGTGGTAACAGATCTAGAACCTTTTCGTTCAGACTCTCATGCATACCCAAAGGAAATACACAAGAAATACACAACCTGCATTATCAGTATTTATTGAAGCAGTGAGATTCTTGAGTAAATGACGTGTGACTCACTTAATAATAGAACAAAACATATTACCATAATTAGCAAAATAAGAACAGTGGAGAGAATAAATAATTCGACCATTGTGCTAAAACAATGAATATATGCTGGCATATATGTAGTGTAATACAGTATAATGTAGTGTTCTCATGCCTAACGCTTCCTAACCTAGTTTGGCCTTCGGTGGGTGATCTGCCAAGAATTCCTGCTGGGTGATATAACTCCCCATTACCTGTGGGCAAGTGCCATTAGGCTGCCCGTCTTGGTATAGAGTGGGGTATCCCTTGTGGAGAGGACAGGAATCAGCTGAGCTGGAATTCCGACATACAGTGACCTCAAAGTGTCATCAGATTGCTTCTCTGATTTTAACGAGGAAGTGAATTCGTATATATAATAAACAGTGCCCATGTTGGGCTGTTGAGGTCTTTGTCAGGCCGTAATTGTTTATGTTAGCTAGATTGCGTCGTCGCCTACTGGGCAACAACAATAAGCCATGACATTTGTGCAGTGAACTCTACACATTGTACTGAATGTTCAAGGTGTCATGATAGTGTGCCTACGAAGTTGAAATATAAGCAAATGCAGTTTTGGGAAATCCTATCCTGCACTGACACGAACACAAATGTATGTCAAAAGTCACTGTTGCAGAAAGAAGCCAACTTAAGAAACGTGAGCCTAAAGATGGCATTATTTCTAGTCGGGCCATGTGACAAGGGTTCATCTGAAAATAAGTCACTGTTTAATCTTCAAACAAATAAATCTAAGCTGGGAAAGACTAGCTAAACAAGTAGGTTTTGTAAACTACCATGCAAGTACATTTAATCTTATTCTTATCAATACAAAACAGATAGCATTGGTGTGTCTGTGTGGAATATAGCAAAATGGTAAGACTAATCGTATTCTAAATTGCAATGAGGCCCATGCAAACTTTTCAGTTAGATCTACATAATTTTCATAATTTGTGTAATTTCTTGTTATGCAAATTATGAGAAACGTTGGAATTTTCTTCAATGAGAAATTTTGTACACTTTTTTGTTGCCACAGACTGGTTTGAGCAGAAAATGTCTTGCAAGAGACCATTTTCAGAAGAACATGTTTGGCAAGAGACATTTTTCCTATGATCAGGACTGGATTGGCTAGGAAGCATTTCAATTGGGTGGCATGGTGGTGGCCAGTTTCACTGCCTTGGGGGTTTTGTTGCTGGGGATCTGCCGGCCACATTCCTACTTGCAGCACTTTAAAATAAAAATGCAAAATGCCTTGTCCATGATCCAGTCTTGTTTCAGCTATCTCTAGTGACTTTTGAATGTGACGTATGCCCTTCCATTCAATTTTAACTCACAATACCTCAAAGATAATTTCTCTTAATTTGATTATTTTTTCTGGCATTACATTGAATTTGGGGAAAATACATGATTTTTCACACACTTGGGGGCCGATTCCGATTTGGGCCGGAAATCTCACCGACCGAGCCGGACCCGGAGAGATTTCCGACCGAATCGGACCCTAGCAGCCCGACCGAACGAGTACGATGCGTACGCATGCTATTGGACTCGATTCGGTCGGACTCCCATTGAAGTCAATGGGAGCCGGTCGTACAATGCGTACGCGGGCTCCCATTGACTCAATGGGTGCGAGGCGAACAAGGGCGCCCCCTACAGCGTGTACGCGGCGAAGCGACTCGCGCCGTACATGCACAGGTAGGGGGGACCCATGGGTCCCCCCTATGTGCGACTCGCGCGGCTACGCATACAGGGGGGTCCGACACGGACCCCCGAAGTACGGCTCCGACTGCTTCTTCGAGCCGGACGGCGCGAGTCGGTCGGACTGCTCGCGGCGCACATCGTACTTGCCCGGCCGGGGAACGTCTCCATTGCGCGGTGCGAGGCGCATCTGTGCGAGTTGGTCGGAGCGGTTGGGACTCGCGAACGACTGGGTCGGCAAATTCGCAAGCGCTCGCATCGTACTCGTTCGCCCGGACGCACGTACGAATCAGTCGGGAAAAAGGGCTCCGACTCGGATCCGGTTCAGCCGAATACGATTCGGTGCCCTACCGGCCGAGATCGGAATCGACCCCTATGTATCGACTTTGAGACAAAACAGAATTTCTTTTTTCTGACGTTTTCTTCAATCAGTTTTCCCTGAAAATTTAGTTAATTCGCTCTTGGAGTCACTTTCACTCAGCTGAATGCACATCCTTTCTAGCTCCCCAAAGGCTAAAACCCTCACCACAAAAACACCAACAATCATAAGTTGCATTATTCTTATTTTCCTTTCTCATTTGGTTTTACAGATAATTGTCAGGCATTTTATTACCACTGTTTCTATCTGAAGTGTGGCTACCAGTAGTTAAGACTGAAGTCCTTCAAGAATGCCTCTCAATAACTGATAATAGCTGGCTGTGGCCCGTGTTTTAAAAAACAAATCTATTTATTAAGACATTAAACACAGTTATAGTCTGCATAAATAACACTGTTGAAAATTGCACCACCACCTCTTTCCTCTATCCCCAGCCCTCCTGATATCACACATCCATTGTGCGTTCCAAGATTGCTGTTCCCTCGCTCAGAATCCACCCCTTGTTTTTGGTTTTCATTTGCTCATAAATTGCCCCTGTAGGTAATCCAGCTCACCCACATTTTCTCCCATTTCCCGGGGCGTCCCCTATTGTCATAGACCACTTGCCCGCCAACATACACCAATCTAAGGCCCTTAATACGAGTTCGATGGTCGAGTGGGCTGCCGAACCCGTGGTGGCAGTCCGTGGATCGCCAGGCTGGCAGTAGGCCCGCCGCAATGGGACTGTGGCAGTTGGACCGCCACGGGACCACTGCTGACTCCAGGGATCCACGATCCCTTGCAGCGGTGCAGCGGTCTGAGGCCTCTAATATCCTGGCAGTGCCACCATGAAAAGTGTGGAGCTGAGGAAACAAAGGGGGCACTACAGGGCACCTGCAATGTTGGGGGAGTCACTGTGGCTGACTATGTATCTGTGTCCATGCCCCCGGGATTACAGTAGCGGCAGGCTCCTTAAGGTGTGTTGTGAGAGGCTTTACCCTCTGATACGCAGCTGCAGCTTTGCCAAGCCAGCTACTGCGCAGTCACTGGTGACCTAGTTCCACACAAGTCCCAGGGCCACCACAGATCAGCCAAGGCCCCCCAGTCCAACGTCTTCCAGTTCCACCCTGTCGCTGCTGGGCTGGCTAGTTTGCTCCACGGCCTGTGGATTCTGATCAGGCCCAAATGCTTCAGCAATGAGGTCCTCCCCCATATAAATGCATCTTTCGCCCACTGCAACTCATTGCTAAACCCCCAAGGCCTGGGGGGGAAGGGGTCCTGCTTGCCCCCCAGAAGAGCTGGGCAATCTGGTGGCTTGCGTTGCCCCTGTGGAAGGAGAGAACATCCCTGGGCCGCCACGGGCCTTCTGCTTCTCTCGTGGCTTCGGGCAGGAACCTCTGATCCAACGCCGCAGACTGCAGCTCCTGAAATCCGCAGTGGCCCATAGCCAGAATGCCTCTGTGGGGAGGGGGGGCACCTTCCTACCAGACCACAACCCTAACGACCCCAAGATTTATGCCAACAGCACCTCGTTGTTGGAGCCCTCCTGCATGCCTGCCTGCTCGCCGGGGCTACCAGACGCAGGACCAGAGTTGCTGATCGGCTCACAGGCCTCAATGTTGCTCATGGGAGGCTGGGTGGGGGGATCCCTGACATCTTCCGACACCCCCGCTTACCCCCAAAATCTCTGTGGCAACACTGGAAGGCTGGTCTCCTCCATTTCACCCCACCCATTGGAGCGGCCAGATGCGATGCATGAATCTGCAGCTTAACTCCCGGCACAGGCCTCGACCTGAAGAGGAGCGATCTGTGGCGACTCCGGCCCCAGGTGACGGCCAAAATCTCTGCACACCGGCAGCTTTATCTTAGATACTCTTTTTCAAGAATTAGCACGGATAGAATGCCGGATGGTGGGGATTTTGGCATCCAAGACTCGGAGCTGCTTCAACATGTGGCCATTCTGTTTGACGGTTGGCCATGCCCCCTCAGGAACACGTGTTTTATGTTCACAGGTATAGAAATGAAGAAAATAATGGACAGATTCTGAATAATCACACATTGGTGAGTCCTTCAATTCATGTCAATAAACATGGTAGGGTTATACTAACTGTGGTCATAGCTTATTGTCCCTGGGAACCCGCTTGTAAAAGCATAGTTTCTGCTGATGGAGTGAATTTCTGCAGAAGGTAAAAGCAGTTAGTGTTACGAAAAGTTTCACTTGTGGAATGAAAAGGTTGAAGTGAACAGTTGAAGTAATCCACACTCAGCGCTGGCTCCCAAAATTCGCCAAGTGCCTGTGCTTTCCTGCACAATTCTTGCCAGTGAGTTATTCAGAGTATTAATCTAATGACTCATTGAGTCTAGTTGATATTTCCCTCTTAATAAAAAAAGACCGGACTCCTATGCAAGCTTCCACGTAGAGATATCTGGGATGTGTCTGGCTCTCCTTAAGCTTTTGGGCTTGGCCAGTTTAAAAGAGTATGTTTCAGGAGTTTCACCTAGGGATGAAATGGAATTTTAACAGTTGCAAGCTAAAATGATTTAAAGAAGACGACAATGTATCCCATCATATAGAAAGACTAAGGTTTCAAAGAACTGACTATCTTGTTTGCTTGAATGATAGAGGTAGAGGGAATATGTGCATATACTGTTTATTATGTTATAATTATTTACTTGTTAATTTTGTGGAATGGTCGATATACTGGGAGAAGGGTAGGTAGTATTTTTCTTTTCAAATAGCTTACTTATAATTAAAAAAGAAATAAAAAACTTTTCTGATAAGTTTGTGTGTTTTGTGGGGGGAGCGATATTGTTTATTTTAACCATGTTTTATTTAAGAAATTAAAAAAATGTTATTGGTTAATTTTAAAATGTAGTTTAATTTTTTAGATTTGTAAAACTCTTTTTAAATATATGAAATACATTTTTATATGTATTTATATTATTTGAGTGGGGTGAATGTGAACACCCTAATATATGCCCTTTATCCAATGATTGGTAGACTGGAGTTAGAATAAATTCTAACCCTCCTGCACATGCCCTTTACCCAGTATTTGCTGAACTGAAGGTACATTAGTAAATCACAACCCCTTGAATGAATGCACTTTCCCAAAGTTTTTAGACTTTAATTAAAATAGCAAACCTGAACACCCCTCAATGTATATACACTTTCCTCAATGTTTGTCAGACTGGAGTTAGAGTAGTAAGTATGACCCCTCTAATATTTGTTAGATAAGAGTTAGAACAGTAAATCCAATCCCACTAATGTGTGCACATTCCCCAATGTGTTTCAGGCTGGAATTAGAATAGTAAATTTTACCCTTCCCACCTCATATATATTTACCACTTTGCTTGTTAGACTGGAATTAGAAGTAACAAGCATCCAATGTTTGTTAGTTAGGCGTTAGCTTAGTAAATCTGATACCTCCTCCCTCTCATCCACAATACAGCGACCCCTGTCTTGCCCCTTGCAACCCCTGGCACTCCCCTTGCGACCCCTGGCCTCAGAGATCGCAAAGGCAGTTGCACAAAAAGAAGTAAAACGGGTCTGGAATGAGCCCATTTAAATGTATTTGAGTTTGTTGCCAACTTCAGAATGTTTATATTTTGAAAATAGAAAGCATTCTGAAGTGCGTGTAATGCACAATCAAATGAATTAAAACATTGCTTTCTGCAGGTTTATTACAAAGGTCCAATTTGATTTCAGGGGGCCCAACAGCAGCACAGTTCCTTTCAGTTTCTCTGCTTCTGCTGAGCTTTGCATGGTCTTTTTCAGGACCTCAATCCAGGAGAAGAGAGAAGAAAACAAATCCTAGTGAACACCAGGCAGGATATAGCTGCATCAGATTGATTTATAGTCACCCATTTAGCTGATTGTCTCTGTTCTGCTGCTGCCCATGCAATTGATACTTGGGGGCAGATTTACAAGACCTGTGCGACACTTTTACGCCGCCGTTGCGTCACTTTTGTGACGCAGCGCGGCGTAAAAAATGCACCACGTTGCGACACATTTACAACGTGACGCATCTAGGGAGATGCGTCACGTTGTAAAGCCCTGCGTCACATTATACCTGCATCAGGTATAATGTATGCAGGGTGGGCATTCCGACGCAAGAAATCCTCGCAAAAGTGACGCAGTGAAATCTACAAGATTTCACTGAGTCACTTTTACGATGCCACTGCGTCAAAACTTTACGCCTGCTTGAAGCAGGCGTAAGGAGTGACGCAGCACATTAGAAATAGGCATTCCTGAGCACTGCTGGAGTTGTATCGTGCTTGCGACACGACATCAGCAATGCGTTACCGGTACGCCAACAGATGCGTGACGCATCTGTTAATCCTTGCGCCACGGTGCGCCGCATTGTAAATGCGATGCATCCATGGTGGCGCAAGGGTTTTTTTGCGTGACGCATTTGAACTGACGCTTCTCTCCTAATATGCAGAGATGCGTCAGTTCTTGTAAATCTTCCCCTTGGTGCGTGATGCTTAAAATAATGGTTGAGCTATTTGTTCGAGGCTGTGTGAAAGAACGGAAGGCTGAATCTGGGAACTGGGCGACGGGTTTGTCCCTTGGCCAGGCCTGGGCATTTTCATCTGACTCTTGGCATGTGGGCCTGTGCATAGGCAATGTGGGATGTGTCCATGCTATCTGTATCTAGGAAGATGTGTGCTACAAACCTGACATATCAAGGCAGCACTCCTGGCATATAATGGCTGCACTCATAGCATATCACAGCACTACGCAAATAATTATATATGTGTGATGCAAAATTAATTTGTAACTGCTTTAGATACATGTGCATTGATTATTAGGAGCCTCCGGAGGACCGGGACAAACCTGCTAACCTGATCCGATGAAGGCGTCAAAAGTATTTGGCCAATGAGGGACCTTCCTTGGGCACAACATTCAAATTTCACTTTCTCAAAGCTTTCCAGTCAAAAGTCTACGGTTCTCTGGGATCTCGCTCAGCAGCTATCCAACATCATGGAGCCCACTCAGCCAATGGCTGTTCCATTTCAGAAACTGAGGGGCATATTTACAAGCCCTGTGCACCAACAGAACCTCACTTTTTGTGACATTCCGGTGGCACACAGGGCTTAGCCATATCTACAAGGTCATGGAAAGCCACCCTGCATGTCTTTTCATGGCCTTGTAGACATGGAGTAAGGTGAGGCAGCGCAAGTAGTGTCCGCTTTACTATGCGTGAAAGAGGCGTTCCATGGGTGTTTCTCTGGGTGTTCCCACTCAAGACCCATGGAATTTGACGCTGCCCCAGATTTACAACATCAGGTTAACCTGGGACAGTGCCAAAACCTTGCACCTTCCTAGAGCAGGCATAACTAGGAGAAATGTTTACATTTCTCTTCGTTTTTTCCTCTTTTCATGCAGCACCCATAGAAAGAGGAAAACGCCTCTCGTGATTGTTTTTGTGAAGGCAGGTGTCCATTCCTGCACAAAAACTATCAGGCCAACTGCCTGCATTGGTGCACTGTGGCAAAATGTGCGCCAGCACTGCCTGAAAGGACAGGAATGCACCATATCTTGTAAATAAGGTGCATTCCTGTACTTTCGAATTGGCGTAGGGCAGCGCAGCAAAATGATTTGCGATGCTGCTCTACGCCAATTCCTTGAAAATATGCCCCTAAGTCAGAAGGTAAAGCTGCCAACCGGTCGAACTTGGTTTCTATATCTGACCAAAGCTCTATTGCAGCCGGCCTTAACTTGTGACTAGGTACCAATCAAGCACAATCAGATGACCGTGGTTAGCGTTTAAGGCTTTTTATCGCTATTTTTATTATTACACTTTTAAAATTCATAACTCTAGTTTCCCTCATTTGAGTTTTGTCATTTTAGCGTAATTTCATTTATGAAAATGTATTTTATTTTCCCAAATTAATTTGGGATTTTTCTAGTGTTGTGTTTTGACTTTATTGCTGTTTTGATACTGCATACATTCTTTACACTGTTCCTCTAAATTTGGGTTGTCTGCTCTGCACCAGAGCTACCAGGAGCTGAGCTTAGGTTTTATTTAATGGCTTTAGTGGTTCACCCTAGCAAGGGTTGTGGTTATTACTTAAGGTGAGTACTAACCCCCTTAACTAATACCCCAATTTCATACAAGCAGCATTTGAGGAACCAAACTATATATCATGTCAACAATTATAATGTCATTAAGTGGATTAGATATATAGATAATGTGTTCCTATATTGGTGGGGTTCAACTGAATCCTTGATGGACTTTCACACATGGTTAAATATGGAAAACGGGGGAGGAGGGTGGAGAGGGTGTGGTCTGCATGTTAAGATGGCTGCCAATCAGAGCGTTCCAGCTTGGGGACCACTCACTGCAGATTGGCTGTTCCTTCATGGCACCGATCATCGCGGCCCTTTGCGGATGTAAGATAGGGGCATGCTACTAACATGAACATCTGTGTTCACTTGGACCGATCCTCTACTTGTGTGCGGTTGCTCTTGGAGCACAGCCAAATGGGGCCTGGAGGACCTGACAGTGACTGTGGGTGATTGAGGTGAAAACTGATTCTTGAGCTTGAAGGTGACAGTTCAATTTGAGAATATTTTGTATTGAAAGTAGACTCAGTGGATACATGTTTCACATTAAGGGAAGCATTTAAACATGTGATATATGGGATCTACATAGCCAACAATCCATCATAATGAGAATATTACTTTTTCAGTTGTGTTAGTTGGAGAAAAAGTTCAAAGTATTGGAGGCTGTGCTTGCTATTAACATAGACGCTGCTATAAAGGCCGAAATGCACCTAACCCTATTGGCATTTCGAGATGCAGCAGACAGAGAAGAAAGCTTTCTAGAGAAGGAGGTGAGAGACAGACAATACGATGAATGGGAGCATACAAGTAGATATCTGGCATGGCTGGTCAAAGACAACACCCAAAGTAACATCATCACAAGTATGAGAGATGAGATAGGGATACTTAAGCTTACTATAGCTAGAAAAATTGGGATGTTCACAGAGTAGTATTCGAACGTATACTCTTCCCAAACACACTTTGATGGAACACATATCTGAATACCTAGATGATATTGCCATGGCCTCGCTGGAACATGATGATAGACTATCACCAAATGAACCTCTGACCACAGAGGAGATTTTGGAAGCCATCATGAGTATGACTAATGGGAAGGTTCCTGGTTCTGATTTTTTTATATCCGAATTATACAAAACATTTAAAGACTTGCTTAGTCCATACTTATTGGTTGCAGATTTATCAAAAAATGTGAGACGTTTATCCGCAATACTGTTATTGTTTACAAACAGAGAAAGAGCCATTCACTGGATGAAGGACTTGACTCCAATGCATGTCAAGTGGATCAGAGGTGTTGCTGAGACATGCCAAGGCCCCAGAATAAAAGTGGCCCTGTTGGAAAGTGGTTTATTAGTAGTAATAATTAGGGGCCTACCACTACTAATAAGACGACAAACACAATAAAAGGTTCAGTCAAGGTGTCAATAAATTATTCCTTTGCTCAATCCTTGATAGCTGGCAACGAGCAGGCAGGCTTGACTTAGGAGACATGTGTATAAAGCATTTAAAAACACCAGTACATGGAATAAGTAAGACGCAATACACAATATACAATAAAATTCAACCAGGGGCTCCTGTGTGCCTGGGGGTGCAGGATGTGGAGGTGAGGCTGTGTCATGTCCAAACTGTCATTCCCTCTTTGAAGACCAATTTGGCTACTCCACCCCCATTCAGCCTTCTGCAGTTTCAGCTCTCCTCCAACAGGAAATCTGTCATCTCTCTAGCAGGCCACTTCATACCTCATTAAGACAACTTAGCTCAGCCAGGCAGAAGTTGGCCAACCAGGAAAGAGCAGCTGGAAGTCTGGACTTTAGCTTGTAGAAAAGAAGGTTATATAACTTTTTTCTGTAATCATTACAACAAATCTAACAATTGGAAGTTGTTGGACTTATCATAACTATTCTTTTAAGTCCTTGAATTATATTTTTAGCTCCTTTCTATGAATAGTTATACTTTATTAAAGTATTACCATGTTAGCCTATTGAGCCAATGCATTACAATGGGGAAAACAGAATTTACAGTTTGTCCCTCACCAGGGCATATAAATCATCTTTTATAATGTCCCTGCTTATAGTTACAGGGCACGTAGGGGAGACCTTAAGGGTGACCTATGTAAAAATAAGGCAATTTACCACTTTGGAAGTGCCTTTAATTCCAAAGTTGAATGTGCATATAAGTTTACTTTAAAAGCAGCCTGAAAGGCAGGGGTGGATTTTAAAATGGCAGTAGGCACCACAGTAGTGCACACTTAAGTACATCAAGCCTACTGGGCCTCTAAACCTACATGCCTTACCATATACTAGGGACGCACAGGTAGGTTGTCAGTGCCAATTGTAATTTTACATAATTACCATGTACTTTTCATGGGAGCACAGTCCCAGGGTCTGGGTAGCAGAGTCCAGGGCACAATCAGAGTCAGAAAACCATCATCTAGTAGTCAAAATGGGGGCAAAAAGTGTGGGGGGGACACTGCAAACAGGTCCTGGTTTCTCACAGGCCCCCATTAGTGAGTTAAATACCTAAAAACAAGTGGCCACTGTATGCAGATTCAGGCAGTATTGAACCCTCAAAGACACCTTATAAGTGTTTTCCAACAGATGGAAAACGTTATTATTTTGAGCTTGCGGCAGGCATTGTTTGTTTTAATATCAGGGAAATGAACAGTAAAAACCAGTCCAGCAGACCATAAAACAGGCTCACAAACAGCCGAAAAACTGGCCCATACACTGACCTGCCAGACCAGCCCATTGGGCACTACCTGATAACCCTACAGGCCAGTTTGATGCTGTTTTGGCCCACGGACATGTTTGCTCCAAAAAGTATATACTTTGAACACTTGCAGGACTCTAAGGCTAATGCCACCTCTGACATTACAGGTGTGTCTTCATGATAATCAGAACAAACTGACAATTAATGTTTTAAAACTTTTGATGCTTGCTGTATCGTTGATAATGCGGGTGTTGCATAATTGTATGTAATTTATAAATAGGGCTCCTGGTTTTATGGTATTTATTTTTTTAACATTTCTCACTGTATTTATCTATGATTATTTTTGGGTAATTTTATTGGTATTTGTCCATATTTATTTTATGTTTTGAGAATAAATGGAGTCGTAAAATAGTATATTTCCACATTTATTTAACTGATAAACATGCACTCATACTTTGATGCCTGTCGTGTTTTAGCTAATTAAGCAGCCAAATATAACATAACTCTACACCAATAGGTAAATATTAGCATTATATACAAATATATGTTTACATATGCTTCTATTTAAGGGAATCAAATCCTGTTTTTAAATTCCCATTGTGTCTATCTGTTTAGCAGTTGGTCAGGAATTCATGATGGACAACCAGGAGTGTCACTCGCAAGAAGCACAATCTGTTTTTTGTCTGTATATATCTGTAAAAATCAGTAAAAACAAAAAACTGTAAGCCTTATTTATAAAGTCTCCAGCCTCTGATGGGTTGAGAGCTGTGATGTATTTGCCATATAGTTAATTCTTTGATGATATGCAGGATGTTGGTGTCATGCAATATGACAAATGTTTATAAACAATACCATCTTAACCCCTTCCATGCTCATGACGAGCTGGACTCGTCATGGCACACAGTGCTCATGTGCTCATGACGAGTCCAGCTCGTCATGGAACCCAGCACAGGAAATCCCTCTGGTGCGGGCACCAGAGGGATTCCCTTTAATCTCCTAAAGCCTCGGCAGCTGGGGAAGAGCTTCCCAGCTCCTGAGGACCCCACTGGTTTCCCTGAAATGACGATCGGCGCGCACGTCGCGCTGAGTGTCATTTCAGTGAAACTGAAACTGAAATGAGCCAAGAGGCTCATTTCCAGTTTCTACGTGCTCAGGGGCTATCTCAGCCCCCTGAGCACGTAGAAACTCAGGAGAGGTATCGTTGGAAAGGGGAGAATCTCCCCTTTCCAATGGTACCCCTCCCTAGTGGATCCCTGCTTGGTGATCGCCCCAGGAGGGCGATCCCCAAGCAGGGATCCACCCACTAGGCACCAGGGAGGGGGGAGCGGCCCCTTGGGCAAGGGCCTTTGCTCCCCCCATAAAATATTTGCCATGATTAGTCTTTCTGCCCCCCCTGGGGGGTAGATGGGGGCAGTAGGGGCCCTTGCCTGTCGCGGGTACTTGGGCCTCCCACACAAGTGAGGCACCATTTTTATCGGGAGACCTGGGGGAACGCTGGGTGGTAGGAAATTTGTGTGAGGCCAGTGATGCCACACTTTCCCACACAAAAATGTGTGAAAAAAGTGATTTTTCAGCTAAAATTGAGGTTTGCAGGGGATTCTGGGTAAGGAAACGTTGGGGGATCCACGCAAGCCATACCTCCCTGGAAGCCCCGGGTGTCTACTTTTCAGAAATGTGTGGGTTTGGTAGGTTTCCCTAGATGGCCGCCGAGCACGGGGCCAAAAACCCAGGTGACCCCCTTGCAAAACCAGGTCGTTTTGTGAAAGGCCATTTTGAGGTCGCCTCACTACGTTGTGGGCCCTTGCCTGTCGCGGGTACTTGGGCCTCCCACACAAGTGAGGCACCATTTTTATTGGGAGACCTGGGGGAACGCTGGGTGGTAGGAAATTTGTGTGAGGCCAGTGATGCCACACTTTCCCACACAAAAATGTGTGAAAAAAGTGATTTTTTCAGCTAAAATTGAGGTTTGCAGGGGATTCTGGGTAAGGAAACGTTGGGGGATCCACGCAAGCCATACCTCCCTGGAAGCCCCCGGGTGTCTACTTTTCAGAAATGTGTGGGTTTGGTAGGTTTCCCTAGATGGCCGCCGAGCACGGGGCCAAAACCCAGGTGACCCCCTTGCAAAACCAGGTCGTTTTGTGAAAGGCCATTTTGAGGTCGCCTCACTACGTTGTGGGCCCTTGCCTGTCGCGGGTACTTGGGCCTCTCACACAAGTGAGGCACCATTTTTATCGGGAGACCTGGGGGAACGCTGGGTGGTAGGAAATTTGTGTGATGCCAGTGATGCCACACTTTCCCACACAAAAATGTGTGAAAAAAGTGATTTTTTCAGCTAAAATTGAGGTTTGCAGGGGATTCTGGGTAAGGAAACGTTGGGGGATCCACGCAAGCCATACCTCCCTGGAAGCCCCCGGGTGTCTACTTTTCAGAAATGTGTGGGTTTGGTAGGTTTCCCTAGATGGCCGCCGAGCACGGGGCAAAAAACCCAGGTGACACCCCTTGCAAAACCAGGTCGTTTTGTGAAAGGCCATTTTGAGGTCGCCTCACTACGTTGTGGGCCCTTGCCTGTCGCGGGTACGTGGGCCTCCCACACAAGTGAGGCACCATTTTTATCGGGAGACCTGGGGGAACGCTGGGTGGTAGGAAATTTGTGTGAGGCCAGTGATGCCACACTTTCCCACACAAAAATGTGTGAAAAAAGTGATTTTTCAGCTAAAATTGAGGTTTGCAGGGGATTCTGGGTAAGGAAACGTTGGGGGATCCATGCAAGCCATACCTCCCTGGAAGCCCCCGGGTGTCTACTTTTCAGAAATGTGTGGGTTTGGTAGGTTTCCCTAGATGGCCACCGAGCACGGGGCCAAAACCCAGGTGACCCCCTTGCAAAACCAGGTCGTTTTGTGAAAGGCCATTTTGAGGTCGCCTCACTACGTTGTGGGCCCTTGCCTGTCGCGGGTACTTGGGCCTCCCACACAAGTGAGGCACCATTTTTATCGGGAGACCTGGGGGAACGCTGGGTGGTAGGAAATTTGTGTGAGGCCAGTGATGCCACACTTTCCCACACAAAAATGTGTGAAAAAAGTGATTTTTCAGCTAAAATTGAGGTTTGCAGGGGATTCTGGGTAAGGAAACGTTGGGGGATCCACGCAAGCCATACCTCCCTGGAAGCCCCCGGGTGTCTACTTTTCAGAAATGTGTGTGTTTGGTAGGTTTCCCTAGGTGCCGGCAGAGCTAGGGTTCACAAACTACAGCTAGGCACTTTGCCAAAAAGGGTCATTTTTCACTGCAAAATTGAGGTTTGACCACGTTGCGTTTTGCGCCGTTTCCTGTCACAGGCACTAGGCCGACCCACACAAGTGAGGTACCATTTTTCTCGTAAGACTTTGGGGAACGCGGGGTGGGTGGAAATTTGTGGATCCACGCAGATTCCAGAACTTTCCACCACAGAAATGTGGGGAAAATGTGGTTTTTTGACAATTTGTTATGTTTGCAAGGGATTCTGGGTAACAGAACCTGGTGGGAGGCAGTCAAGTCACCCCATCCTGGATTCCCCTGGGTGTCTAGTTTTCAAAAATGTATAGGTTTGCTAGGTTTCCCTAGGTGCCGGCAGAGGTAGGGTTCAAAAACTACAGCTAGGCACTTTGCCAAAAAGGGTCATTTTTCACTGCGAAATTGAGGTGTGACCACGTTGCGTTTTGCGCCGTTTCCTGTCGCAGGCACTAGGCCGACCCACACAAGTGAGGTACCATTTTTCTCGTAAGACTTTGGGGAACGCGGGGTGGGTGGAAATTTGTGGATCCACACAGATTCCAGAACTTTCCACCACAGAAATGTGGGGAAAATGTTTTTTTGACAATTTCTTATGTTTGCAAGGGATTCTGGGTAACAGAACCTGGTGGGAGGCAGTCAAGTCACCCCATCCTGGATTCCCCTGGGTGTCTAGTTTTCAAAAATGTATAGGTTTGCTAGGTTTCCCTAGGTGCCGGCAGAGGTAGGGTTCAAAAACTACAGCTAGGCACTTTGCAAAAAAGGGTCATTTTTCACTGCGAAATTGAGGTGTGACCACGTTGCATTTTGCGCCGTTTCCTGTCGCAGGCACTAGGCCGACCCACACAAGTGAGGTACCATTTTCTCGTAAGACTTTGGGGAACGCGGGGTGGGTGGAAATTTGTGGATCCACGCAGATTCCAGAACTTTCCACCACAGAAATGTGGAGAAAATGTGGTTTTTTGACAATTTTTATGTTTGCAAGGGATTCTGGGTAACAGAACCTGGTGGGAGGCAGTCAAGTCACCCCATCCTGGATTCCCCTGGGTATCTAGTTTTCAAAAATGTATAGGTTTGCTAGGTTTCCCTAGGTGCCGGCAGAGGTAGAGTTCAAAAACTACAGCTAGGCACTTTGCCAAAAAGGGTCATTTTTCACTGCGAAATTGAGGTGTGACCACGTTGCGTTTGCGCCGTTTCCTGTCGCAGCCACTAGGCCGACCCACACAAGTGAGGTACCATTTTTCTCGTAAGACTTTGGGGAACGCGGGGTGGCTGGAAATTTGTGGATCCACGCAGATTCCAGAACTTTCCACCACAGAAATGTGGGGAAAATGTGGGTTTTTTGACAATTATTTATGTTTGCAAGGGATTCTGGGTAACAGAACCTGGTGGGAGGCAGTCAAGTCACCCCATCCTGGATTCCCCTGGGTGTCTATCTTTAAAAATGTATAGGTTTGCTAGGTTTCCCTAGGTGCCGGCAGAGGTAGGGTTCAAAAACTACAGCTAGGCACTTTGCCAAAAAAGGGTCATTTTTCACTGCGAAGTGAGGTGTGACCACGTTGCGTTTTGCGCCGTTTCCTGTCGCAGGCACTAGGCCGACCCACACAAGTGAGGTGCCATTTTTCTCGTAAGACTTTGGGGGAACGCGGGGTGGGTGGAAATTTGTGGATCCACGCAGATTCCAGAACTTTCCACCACAGAAATGTGGGGAAAATGTGTTTTTTTGACAATTTTTTATGTTTGCAAGGGATTCTGGGTAACAGAACCTGGTGGGAGGCAGTCAAGTCACCCCATCCTGGATTCCCCTGGGTGTCTAGTTTTCAAAAATGTATAGGTTTTCTAGGTTTCCCTAGGTTCCGGCAGAGCTAGGGTTCAAAAACTACAGCTAGGCACTTTGCCAAAAAGGGTCATTTTTCACTGCGAAATTGAGGTGTGACCACGTTGTGTTTTGCGCCGTTTCCTGTCGCAGGCACTAGGCCGACCCACACAAGTGAGGTACCATTTTTCTCGTAAGACTTTGGGGAACGCGGGGTGTGTGGAAATTTGTGGATCCACACAGATTCCAAAACTTTCCACCACAGAAATGTGGGGAAAATGTGGTTTTTGACAATTTTTAGGTTTGCAAGGGATTCTGGGTAACAGAACCTGGTGGGAGGAAGTCAAGTCACCCCATCCTGGATTCCCCTGGGTGTCTAGTTTTCAAAAATGTATAGGTTTGCTAGGTTTCCCTAGGTGCCGGCAGAGCTAGGGTTCAAAAACTACACCTAGGCACTTTGCAAAAAAAGGGTAATTTTTCATTGTGAAAATGTGGTACGTCCACGTTGCATTTTGAGCCATTTCCTGTTGTGGGCACAAGGGCTACCCACACAAGTGAGGTACCATTTTTATCGGGAGACTTAGGGTAACACAGAATTGCAGAGCAACTGTTATTACCTATTGACTTTCGATGCATTTCTGCCTTCCAAATGAAAGACAATGTGTAAAAAATAAGTCATTTTGAAAAATGACCTATAATTCTCATGCTAGTATGGGTACTCCCAATTTCGGAAATGTGCAAATATCTACTGTTTCTAAAATCGACATTTTGTTCCCATTTCAGAAATACATAGGTGTCTTTCATAACAATTTTTCCATGTATACATTTTCCCAAAATAATTGCTATATACCCGGTACATAATAAAAAACCATTGCAAGATGCTGCTCAATTATTGGCTCTGGGTTCGTCGGGTTCTTGGTGAACCTACAAGTCCTATATATCCCCACAACCAGAAAGGTCCAGCGGATATAACGGTATATTGCCTTCAAATAGCTGTCATAATTAGAAGAAGTTACAGGTGAAAACGTTGACACAAATGGCTGTTTTTTTCAACTAATTTTCAATTTTTCCTTTATTTAACTGTTAGTTTCTATAAGGAAAACTTTAAGGATCTACACAAATGACCCCTTGCTGAATTCAGAATTTTGTCTACTTTTCAGAAATGTATGGCTTTCCAGGATCCATTATTGGTTTCATACCCATTTCTACCATTAACTGGAAATAGGTTGAAAGCACAAAAAATAGCAAAAATAGGCTATGTCCCAGAAAAATGCCAAAACTGTGTAAAAAAGTTGGTTTTCTGACAAAAGTCTGCTTGTCCCTGAAAGCTGGGAAGATGGTGATTTCAGCACCACAACCCCTTTTTGATGCCATTTGCAGGGAAAAATCAAGACGCTTTCATCTGTTGCCCTTTTTCGCATTTTTCACAAAAAAACCAAAATTTAGCTGTATTTTGACTAATTTCTGGGTCCCCTCCAGGGGAATCCACAAACCCTGGGTATATTTACAATCCCCATGATGTTAGAAAAAAAGGACGCAAATTTGGCATGGATATCTTATGTGGTCAAAAAGTTACAGGGGCCTAAGCGCGCACTACCCCAAATAGCCAAAAAAAAGGCTTAGCACAGGAGGGGAAAAGGCCTAGCAGCGAAGGGGTTAAAAAACAGGAAAAACAATACCATTTATTTTACTGTCCAATTTCATAAATCTAGGATTCATTTTTTGGACGTCTTGGAAAGAGCTGACAATGGTAAACTTCATACTAGTCTGTAAAGAAATATTCACTGAATGGAATACCCTTCTTCAATACACAAGTCATTATCTGCATAATATATGGGAGAGGAGTTGGCCTAACGGCTAGGGCGGTCTACCTCGAATCTGGGGAACTGGGTTCGAGTCTCGGCAATGATGCTGAATATCCTGTGATTCTGGGCAAATCACTTAATCTCCCCGTGCCTAACAAAAATGAATGTGTCCACATGTAATGCAACCGGTGCTATGTAAAGCGCACTGATACCCGATTCGGGTCAAGTTCGCGCTATTTAAAACTCTGTAAAATAAATAAATAAATATCCGGGATACCCTTCCATTTGGACAGACTCATTGTATCTGGAGGAATTGTTCCAGAAGGGATGATTATTTCCATTCAGCTAAACCATCTTTCAAGCTAATCTCATGCGGTTATCCACCAAGGCTAGTTAAAAGGAACATGAAAAGGGCCTGGTATCATGATAAGGGGGGGGCACTATTACAGGTCAAAGAAATTACTCACTCAGACTGTATGGTTTGTGTGACTACTCTTAGCACCTTATCAAATAATCTAAAAAAGATCATTATTAAAAGTTGATAGTCCATTATTTGCCTTTAGAAGGGTTCATGAACTCTACCATGTGGTCCATGTGTACATTCAACGTACTCCCCCCACGATTTGACTCCCATGGGAGCTTTCTTCCCATCACAGAGGATTTTAAATGCAACCAGTGCTCATCTTATTCTAAAACTGAGAACACCATTTACTTGTGTGAGTAAAGAAAATTAATGGCGTCTGAGAAGTATGTCAGACTGCAACTCCAGGAATGTCACTCATTTTATTGACTACCTTTGTGGCCTAAAATACATCGGCATGGCGATGCAGCAAATCAAAAACAAAATCTTACAGCAATGATCTAGACTTAGATGCCAAGTTGATAAATATTCTTTCTCTGACTCGCTGGTTAGTGATTTATATGCTGCAAACGAAAACATGAGGAATTAAGGGCCCTATGTATCAAAGTTAGGTTTTGCGATTCTCAAATAGCGAATTTTTGAGAATCGCTATTTGAGAATCGTAAAACGAGATGTATGTAGGATTTGCAAAAAAAATTGCGAATCCTACATATTCCTTAATTGCGAATCGCAAATTGCGATTCGCAATTAAGGAAACCCTCCCCATTCATTCCTATGGGCCTAGAGGCGCATAGGAATGAATGGGAAGACATTCTCAATTTACGATTAGTAATTAGAGAATCGCAAATTGAGAATGCAATTTCAAGGTTGCAAGGGTGTCATAAGGACACCCTGTTGCACCCCTGAAATAAGCATGGGTGCACATGTGGCGCACATACATGTCCTAAGGGCATGTATGTGCGCCACATTGCACTGAAAAATGCAAAAAAGTGCATTTTTCTAAGAAATCTCATATTACCACCAACTTGAAGTTGGTGGTAATTTGCGATTCCTTAAGGCCAAATTGCACTTTTTGGTGCTTCTTACATTGCATTTAAGGAATCGCAATTTGCAATTCCTTAAATGCATTCGCAAAATAGGGAATCGCAAATTTTGCGATTCCTTATTTTTGAGGCAGTTTTTCCTTCATACATACCACTAAGCCAAATTGCGATTGCAAACGCTGAAATTCTGTGAATTTCAGCGTTTGCGATCGCAATTTTGTTTGATACATATGGCCCTAAGTCTTCTGCATTTCTTTTTTTTTCTTTTTCTTTTTCTTTTTTTAAATTCTTTGTCCTCATATGCCACCAGACACAACCGACACACCTTCAGGTGACCATTTACCATCTGCTGATTCAATAGTCATGAGTTCAAGATAGATGGACTAAGAGGTGCTCCAAGAAAAAAGAGGATCGTATCGGCCTATTGGGCTTAATCACAGGACCAGAAGAAGTCAGGATTAATCTCTCTCCAGCTGATATGTGGTGCTCAACACAGCCTTCCCACTTCTTTTACAATCCCGACATAGTCTACAGACTCTATTCACTGAGGTCAGCCAGCTGGAAAGAGCTGGCAGAGTGGGGCTGAGCCAATGCAAGCAGATCTCCCTCCTTGCCAGCAGGATTAGGCAGAAAAGTAGTGACCTCTGCCCAGGTAATATGCCTAGACGGGCTGGTCTTTCATTCCAAATAGGATCAGAGGGGGGGGGTTCATCATTATTTGTATTCCATTGACTCTTGAAAGCATACTCTGCACTCCCTCCCTAAAGCCCTTCAGACCGGGGCATAGAGCAAACATGGATATCGTCTGCCTATTCCTCACCACAGTGGTTACAGCAAGGTGGGAGACCTGCAGCAAATTGTGCTCGCCTTCTGGGAGTTGAATATATTCTGTTCCATGTGAAGAGGTGATTCTTCCTAAGTGTCGCTGATTTCACTGTAGAGCATAGGATGCGTAAGGAAGAGTAACAAATATTGGGTGTTGCTCTACTGGCTGGTATCCACCCCAAGAATGAATACGAACCTTGCACCTCTCCTCGTCAGCCCTTACCAGATCCCAATACTAGATAGAAATCTCCTTTTTCAGTGGCCTGGGATCTAGTGACCTTTCTTCCCCCCCCAACTCTCACCACTTGTCCATGCTTGCCCTGAGCTCCATGAAGCCAATTGCATACACTTATAACATGACAGAGTACTCTCAGTTCTTGCCCTTAACGGCTCCCATGAGATAAGCTCTGCGCCATCCCACATCTGGCCCCAATGATTGATACCTGCTTTGGTTAGTGGAATGCTCAGCTAATCCAACAAAAATAATGGGGTACCTGGGGAATTTCAAACTGGGGCAAACTATGAATAATAATCAACTGAGAGGATTTTACTAATGTGGTACCATACCTCCAGAAATGCCCGCAACACCTTCAGCCAAACCTTCTTGAAATACTTCTGGTCCCCAAACATACACATAAAGCCTTACTGCCCAATCAAGTTCAGGAAACCTGCATATGTTCTACCTCTGCTAAAATCATCAGGGGATCCCAAAATCATTCTGCAATTCCTGAATCGAAAGGAAAGATGATACAAATAGACATCCGGGAGTGCTAAGCCACCCTTTACCAACTTTCTTCTCAAATTCTTCCAACTCAATCTTGGACACTTAGAGGCCCTAATGAAACTCCCTATCAGCCCCTGTATCTTATCCAAGTTACCCCTAGGAAAATACAGAGGAATATTGTCAAACAAGAAGGTCAACTTAGGGAGAATCATCATCTTCACCAAGTTCGCCGTACCATAAAGGGTTAGAGGAAGACACCCCCACCATGATAATAACACCTCATTCTCCTTCCTTACCCGCTTCAGGTTACACTCTGGTACCATGTTAAACATCTGTAGAACTGCGATCCCTAAATACCTTATCTCCTTTTTACAACCCACCCCAGTACTAGCAAGGTTCAACATCATCACCTCTGACTTCTCCTTATTTATAGAGTAGCCATAGAAACCCCCGAATGGTTCCGTTGCAGTCTCCATGAGCCCTACAGTCTTCTGTGGGTCTTTTGCATACAAAATATTATCGTTTGCATAGAGGCCCAACTTAGTCTTATAATTGTGTGATTTGAAAGGATTAATTCCTGCATCCTCCCTTAATGCCTGTGCCAATGGCTCTATAAATATATCAAAAAGAAGCAGGGATAATGGGCAGCCCTGACGTGTCCCTTGCAAGATGTTAACATTCTTAGTCAGGCCCTCATTTACCAGTATCTGTGCTCCTGGTGCAATATATAGAGTCTTGACCACTTCCACAAACCCAGAGGGAAATCCATAAACCCCATTGCCTCCCTTGAATAGGCCCAGCATGCCCTACCGATCACCTTAGCCGTGTCGATGGTGACAATAGCTAGGGGATCTAAATTCTCAGTTGCTAGATCTATAGCAGATATCAGTTGATGTGTCAAATCATGCAGCTGCCAACCTGGCACAAAACCCTTCTGATCTGGGTGCACTATCTTGCTGACCACCCGGGAAAGCCTCCTCGCTAGGATACCTGCATAAATCTTGTAATCAAAATTGAGTAAGGAAATGGGCCTGTATGAGTTTGCTCTCCTGAGGTCTTTATGTGGTTTTCAAAAGTCGATCAATTAGGGCATCGTTCTAGGATGGATGAATTTCTGAAAGCCCCACTAATAGCACGTTAATCAGGACATTCCATATTGGAACTAATATTTCCTTTATTGCTTTAAAGAACTCCTCAGGAAGGATGTCTGGACCTGCCGCCTTCTCATTCTGGGATTTATCGATTTGCAAAATAATTTCCTCTTCCAAAATATCCTCCAATATCTCTTCTTGTTCTAAGCTTTATATTGATGGTACTTGAAACCTTTCCAACCACTTCCTTAAATCTGATGCCCTAAAAGTTCCCCTTTCAGAATAAAGGTCCTCAAACATTTTATAGAGGCATTCTGATATTTCCTGAGAATCTTCTGACACCATGCCATTACTATCCACTATCAGACTTTCGATGCAATTCTGTCCGCTATCGCTATCCATGCTAGCAACTTGCTACTACTTTCGCCATACTCAAAGTTAGCAAGCTTGCTAACATGCCATTTTGCCCTCACTCTGATCATACTCTGCCCATTTTCTTACCAGCCTCCCACTCACTACTTCTGCGCCAGCTCCTAGAAGCAAAACAAGGAGCTCCCTTGCCATAGCCCCTAAATCCTCTTCAAAGTCCCTGTCCTCTTCTTGGAATTTTCTTGACCTAATAATTGAAACAAAATTTGGGGGTAACATGGCGGCCACTTGACGCCAGTCACGGGCTTGAGCCGGGGAGGCTCTGCAGATTTGTTACTGTGCCTTACCTCGGAAGACCCGATTTTTTTTGTGGCTCATGGACTATGATGGCCCGGTGACTAGAGGGAAATACAAAATAATATTTTGGAGCAACAGCAGACAGGAGAGGGTGATACATGCCCCCAGGAATTCCTCCATCCTGATGGGGCCATGCAGCAGAGGAGCTGCGTCGACAATGGAGTGCACTGTTGGCGGTAACACCCAGTGCTAATGTAGGAAGAGGCAGCATAAATTTCAGTGCTTGGCTTGTTGGGCAGGCTTGTGCTGCTGGCACCGTTAGAGGGAAGAAAGGAGTGGTGAATCCCCCATCCTACACTGGAACCACTCGCTACAAGGAGGGTGGGGGTCATGTGACCCTGGAGAGTCCAGTTGGGCTGGACCAGTCATCGCATTTCAGGTAGGCGAGCCCCTAGAGTGGATGGATGCCATATCTGTTAGTGTAGGAGAGGGTGGTGATGTGAGGGAGCACCTGATGAGATCCCATGTTACTGGGGGGGCATCTCCAGCTCGCAAGATTGGTGGAGAAAAGAGACTACAGTTAAGGCTGCCCACCTACCATATTGGGCCTGCAAAATCAGCAACAGAGTAGGCAGTGGAAGATCCTCTTCAAAGGGTGTTATTTCTGAGGAAAGGAGTAGTGGAAGGGGAGAGCTAGGGGGGAACGCACCATCATAAACAGCAGCCTCAATCTCTGTGAACCCTAAGTTTAACCCCATCTGTCAGCTCTTTTTAAAGATAATGGCAAGAAATAAGGGAGATAAAAAGAGGCTGGTGGGTGAACAGATGAAGGAGCCAATTCAAGACTTTTCCAGCCAGAGTGCAACCCGTGGTGTCGATGCGCCTGGAACCCAACTTGGGCAAGAAACCATGGAAACACCATCAGAGTCACATGATCGTGTGCATTTAATTCCCCCTCCTTTGATAGAGTCTCTCGACGGGATGGTGTTTGGCGTCCCGACAGTGAACTTGTATCAGCTATTAAGTAGGGAAGAGGGTTAAGAGCTGGACCAGATGCACCTGCATGGTAAGCCTGCTGGGGTTTAGGTTCTGGCACAGACTGAAATAGAGACTTTGAAAACGCCTCCAGTTACCCAAGCAGAAAGCCCCGGTACTCCAGCAATACTTGAACAAATCTTACTGGGTGTGCGTCAAGGGATGCAGAAAGGCTTTGCTATGTCAGAGCATAATCAGAAAGAGATCAGGGGGCATGTCATGCCCTTGAGGTGAAGTTGAACAATGTCTGAGAGAGGTCCAAGGCTTTTGAGGTCAATGTTGAGTGGCTGGATCAAGAGGTCAAGAGAAACTCAGATGATTTAAAGACTCTGAAATCACAGAACTGAACCTTACAGGAGGACTTGGAACGCCTAGGAAATCACTCTATGAGGAACAATATGAGGGTCCTTAATGTTCCTGAGATGCTAGAGGGGAGTCATCTGAGTTTTGTAATCAAGCTGCTCAGGTAGGGGGTCCTAAAAGGTAATCCAGAGGTAGATTTGGAGCGAGAGATACAAAGGATCCATAGGGACCCCTTCAAACAATCACTGGTAAGCCAAAGAAGATTTTGGTCAACATCTAATCGTATAAAATAAAGGAACAGATCTTGGGCTCAGCACTAAAACAAGAGCGGTTAGAAGCTGATGGGTTTACATACACTATTAGATCAGGCATATGTAGAGCCACAGGACAGGAGGAGTGGGAGTTGGGCCAAAATTGGGGTAAATGCAGAAGCTGGTAGCGAGGGTCCAGCTTAGGTTTCCGGCCATGCTCAAAGTTATGTGGGACAATCAAATGCATAATGTCAGACGCATTGAGCAGGTGGAAGACCTCATCAAGAAGATGCTTAACTCTGCATTTTCCACTTCCTGGTCTCAGTTGCTCTCCCCTGCGCATTTATTTCCTTATCTGCTTTCTTTTCCTTTTGGGTTGAACAAATTTGTTTCCCTGTATTGCATTTTGTTTTTCCATTTCCCACAGTTTTCTCTTTATTTTTTATTTTTTTTACAAGTAGGGTTGGTTTAGGCACAGTGGTTTCTGAAGCATTTGTTTCTGTCTTTTCCTCCCAAGGTGGAGCTCGAAATGGCATAGCAGAATGCTGGTATTTATAGTAGGAGGGTTCCCCCCAGAAGGGTTCACATGGGGGGGGGGAGGGTTAGAGGGGTTAAAATAGGGGAAAAGACAAAAAAAAGTGTGAACGGTGAAAATTGTCTTCATGGCCACTGTGAAAGTATTGGAGTGTCAGCAGTCCTAGGTTTCTGTAAGGATAGCCACAATAATTATATCAGTAGAACATACTGCCACGCAGCAGGTGATTCTGAAGTGACTTGTATAAAATGGGCACAGGTGGGGGGTAGTGATTTTGCCATTGACTATTAATGGCCATCGTGGTAGAAGGAAACATAGTTTAATCTGTCAGTACTTGGAGGATTGCCAGGCTCACATTATAGCCCTGCAGAAAGTGCATCTTTTGGCAAGGGAGTGTAAAGGTCTTTTTAGTGGTTTCCCATCGGTTCATCAGGTCGTATGTTCCGATCAGTCCTTTTCCACCAAAGGTGTTGTGTTTATTATTGGGAAAAATGCTGGCGTAAATGTGGTAGACTTCAAAATGGACAGCTCAGGTAGGTGGGTGAAAGGTTGTATGACCTTTGGGAAAGATAAGTTTACTTGTTGGAGCTATGATGGCTCAAACTGTGATAATGTTCTTCCTCTGCGGGATTTGGAGGAACATTTATTTGGTTTCCCATTATCCATAGTGCTTGGAGGCAAGTTTGAAGTATGTTCGAATGAAGTGTTGGATAGATCATCTCACAGACGAGCAGCAGGATACACTAAGGTGAGGAAGTTTTTGAAGAATCTGATGATAGACTTCAATCTATGTGATGTGTGGTGGAAAAAGCCTGGGACAAGCAGAGGGTGCACATTTTAGTAGTAATTATGGAGCTCTAGTAGGATTGACTACTTTTTAATTGATAAATCACTTACCAATGTGAAAATGATAAAACATCTTCTGGTTCACTGCTCCGATCATGCTGCGGTTATGTTAGAGATCACTTTTCACAAAGCGCAGATTAGCTCTAGGTGGACATGAACAGAGTACTGCTGTCAGATCTGGATCTAGTACATGAATTAAATGAAGAGAGTAGGTGTTACTTTAGTGTTAATTTGGGGTTAGCTCTCATGAGAATAAGTGGGTTCTTGCAAAGCCTTTGGTATTTCTGGAGAACTAGTGGATTTAGAGAGTGGATACTGTAAGAAATGGTTTGAATAGTGCCGTAGAATAGCATGCACTATCAGTACTTTACTTTTAAAGTGATTTACTAGTTTTTCAATATCAGAGTGTGAGAAATAAGGGTGGGCGAAGTTGGCGGAATACCACTACACGGAATTCTGCAGAGTTGAACAAAAACTCAGTGAAACTCCGCTCCGTTCCATCCCAATTAATAAAACAGAAACCTCACCTACCTTTGGTAAAACAAATAACTCTATCTTTACATGCTAAAATGCATATAGTCATCTCACAAAAGTGAAAATAAAAATATAGCAAGCAGTGAGAGAGGTGATGATTTTGGGGTCCTCCCTAACCTAGGGAGAGAACCAAGCAGATGCCTTGAACACAAAGAACACATCATGCTGAACGATTCGGTGGTTGTCCCATCCTCCTAGGACCACCCCAAGCACAGTTATGGGCAAAAATACAATTCCAACCAAAGGCCCTGCAAAGCATTATGGGACGAGATTCTAGAGTGCAGTGAATATTATAGTATCCAATATCAAAACATTCCTCAAGGGGCAGCAGCTCTTGCGGCTCAGCTGAGAGCTAATACTATAATATTCACTGCACTCTAGAATCTTGCCCCATAATGCTTTGCTGGGCCTTTGGTTGGCATTGTATTTTTGCCCATAACTTTGCTTGTGGTGGTTCTAGGAGGATGGGACCACCACCGAATCGTTCAGCATGATATGCTCTTTGTGTTCAAGGCATCTGCTGGTCCTCCCCTAGGTTAGGGGACCCCAAAATCATCACCTCTCTCACTGCCTGATATTTTTCAAAGCACACTTTTGTGAATTGGTTATATGCTTTTTAGCATGTAAAGGTAAAGTTGTTTTATCAAAGGGTTGTGGGTGCAGTAGCTAACTCCGCTACATGGCGGAGTGGGAGTTTTTGCATGAATTCTGTGTTTTCAATGTAATGCGTAGTTAGCAAATCTCCGCAACCTCTGCTAGTGGAGTGGAGTGGAGTGGAGTGGAGTGGAGTGGAGTGGAGTGGAGTTCATTGCCCACGGTTAGTGAGAAAGCAGTTCTGACCATCTAATCCACCCTGGATTTTTTGCTTTTTCATCACCTGAGTTTTGACCTGGGACTCACCCAAGTTAAACTAATGGTGAAATGGACTGCACGTGTTTACTGCCAGTGTCCGCCTAGTGAGATAAGGCCGTTGCAATGCAGCCGGTGTGTGCACATGTGTGAGGGCTGTGCATGAGAGATGCCTATTGTACACAGGCCAGGAACTGCGCACAGGTTTCCTGGAGCAGAAGGGACTATGCAGAGTTGGGTGGTCACCTGGAATAGGCCTTATAAAGTAGATCCATATGTAGGGAAGCCAGTGTGCTTTACTGTCTCCGTTATACTCCTATGGGAAAGGCTGCCTTAGGGGCACAGCTTCAGTTCCTTTGGGTCCATAGACTCCAGAGGTGCACTATTGTACACTGTAACCTGTGTGAAAAGAAGAATTCTGTAAGTCCAAAAGCATATCTGTATAGCTTATGGGTCATCCAGAACTGTCATATTTCTCTAACTCAGCTCAGAATCAGAGCCCTGGCCTTTGGTGACCCTGCTGGGCTGGGTTAATTACTTTTCTCCCCAGCTGCAGGAACAAAGGCCTTGCCCATCAAAGCAAGCATTTGCCAGTGCATACATCAACTTTTCAGGAGAAAGGGAATGGGCGAAATTCCTCTGCATCAATAAGCCAGCTGTCCTTCTGTGCAAGGAAGGGGGCCTGCCCCAGGACATCCAACAAAGAAGAGAGCCCAGACCTCTGGAGCCAAACCAAAAGGGGAGCTCCTTTGAAGATTTGCTGGGGGAAGGCCCTGGCAGTTATGTCAGTGAGGAGGGTAACTGAGACCCCAGAGCACATTTGGCAAGTGACATTAGGTGACGCCATCTTGAAGTATCCCAGGAGCCTGTGCAGGAAGGTTGAAACAGGGGCAGAGAGGTGATGTGGACCCTTAGGATAGGCGAGAGGAGCATTCCTGCTGGTATCTTCAGCCCCCCAAAAGGTCTTGTGCAGGGGGAGATCTCTCTCTTGGATGTGCTTTTTCTGAGGAACACTGGGACTGGAGGCTGATGCCATGGACAATTGGAAGGAGAACCCCCTGACTGTCCCCAGTACTAAGTAATCTGCCTCTGAATGACCCCAGGACAAGAGAGGGAAAGATTGGGCTTCTGCGCAAGGAGGAGAGAGGCCCAGAAGGAGAGCAAAGGGAAAGGCTGGTGCAGGGAGCCAGTGAAACTAGCCCCCTGCAAAGTTTGTCACCCTTTTAGACCAAGAGTCCTGATGAAAGTTCTCCTGCTGGCTAGGGCTCACCACCAGGAGCAAGGTGAGCCAAAGACCATCCAAAGTGGCCCAACGGGGCCCGAGATATCCCTGTGTAAAGTTTGGCGACCTTTGAGCCTTGGGAGGACCGGCAACGAAGCGCATGGGGTTACAACGTCTATTTCAGCCTTGCCCCCAGGGTGGGCCAGGGCACAGGGTCTGCCCCCGAGAATCGAGAAGAAAGAGGAAGTTCTGTCATGCTTTCCCACGACAAGGAGTGGGGGCCCAGGACCCCATCCCTGGTGCCTGTGAAGACATGCCATCGAGGGAGTACTGTTGCACTCCCCGACTATTCCAGGAGGGGGCCCAGGTCCCCAATCCTGTGCCCCAAAAAGTCGGTTGTGGGAGGGAGCGCCATTACGCTCCCCCTTTTGACGAGGAAGTGGCCCAGGACTCCATCACTGGGCCCCAAGAGGAGGATCGAGGGAGGGAGCCCCATTGCGCTCCCCCAGCTGTGGAGGAAGGGGCCCAGGACCCCATCAATGGGCCCAGAGGAGACGCGTGACCAGCACAGCACCACACACATCTGCAGCAGGCAGACCACAAGTGTGCTGGCTGTGTGGGGAGCAGGCAAGAGTGGCCCGGGTGTGCTCCCTGAGCTTCTCTCCACTGTCACACCTGCACATGAGGTGCCCTAGTGGGACCGGGCACCCTGTGAAAGAAGAAGCACGGCAGGAGGCTGTTTTTCAAACGCAAAACCTATAAAGGAAGCCGCTGCTCTAAGATGCCTAAAAAAAGCACAAGGTACACCCCATAGTGCCTTGCAGGGCCTGGTTGCATTTCTTCACAGAAATCACTTGTTTGTGGCTTGGGATGACACCAGGAGAGGGAGGTCACCACCAACAAGTTACCAAAGTACGGGGGAGCTGTAGGAACAGCACAGCCTCCCCCTAAAAGAAGTGCCAGAATCCCCTCTCTAAGTTTAGGGTGGCTCTAGAAAGATAACTCCTCAAGGGGTCCAAGTGTGTGTCCAGTTTTCTCTAAGGTGTACATTTTATTTTACACTGGTAAGGCTGCGCACTCTTTGGGCAAAGATTATGGCAGCAATATTTGTGGCCTGACAGTGCTCAATATGGAGTTTCCTATTGGTGACCCCCCTCTGGGGTGGAATCTGGTGATTGCACCTGTGTGCATTCACAGAAAGGATGTCCTTTAGGGACTCTGGTTAAACAGCAGTATTGTATGTTGAACGTTTTCAAAGTGTATGCTGCAACCACCTTCTAGGTGACTGATTATAATTGCACAGTATTGTAATTATAAATGTGATTGAATTGCCTTATTTTGTGATGAGTACACCGCACTCCCAGTAATGCTTAGACAAGGATTCTTGCTAATGCTTTATTTGAATAATGAGACTGACAGCCACTTGTGATTAAAGTTTGCATGCTTTATTGCCAGTATTAGATGCCATCAGTCATTGTTATATGTACTTATTGAATTTATTCCTGTGGTGAAATGCTCGTTGTACTAATGAGGTGGACAGCCACTTGCTTTGGTGCCAGTATTAAGGTCTCTTACTCCAAGTTATGTTCAAACCGTGGCATTTAGGGACAAGATGATGTTTAGACATGTGAGTTATGGTACTAGGCCCCCTCTTTATGAAGGGGTAAGAATGTTTACGCAATGTCATCCAAAAGAAATTCCATCGGCTTGTGTATATTTGCAAATTGCTTTCAAGTATTGAGTAGTGTGTGTGTAATAAATGTACTTTTCCTTTTTCTGAAGAAATGCACAGACTGAACAATCATTTATTGAGTGTTATTATTGTGTATCTGTGAATAGTGATTACTAGCCCACACCACCTCCCTTGAGTAGGTCTTGAACTGCTCTTCAATGCTACCCTTTGAGGGTCAAGCGTGACAATGGGGTGTTTGGTTCCCAGTGGAGGACAAATATAGACCCATTACTTGTGCAGGCCACACAACTCAGGACTCATTTTCTAACATCAGGTATATGCTTAGATGGCAAGTTTAACTGAATAGCCTAGTAGTGGTAATTATTTTATTGCACTCGTCTAAGTTGGAGGTCCCTTCTCCTTCCAGCAGTCCCTCTCTGATGTGTTTGTGTCAGATGCGTGCAGCCTTAAACACAGGAGCTGAATGGCAGTTGCTTTCTTGACCCAAGATTCACTGGTTCCCATGGTTGCTGATGCTGTAGTTTCGTCAACATGGCTTGAACTGTTTAATACATATTGTCGTAAACATAGGTTGCTGTTACATCCGCTCGCTAGTCTGTGAATTGCATTTACATTTCGTAGCACACTGAGCAACTAAAGATGATTTTTCTGTTTTTACTTAGTGTAAGAAGATCCCCCATGGGCTGTACTTTGCAATTTCTTATATACTCCCTGTTGGGTGGGATTATGCAGTGGTTTTCTCGAACAGTTTCAGATTGCTATGAATCTGTTGTTATTTATTTAGTGAATCACTTATTCAGCGTGATCGGTTTATGAGCACTGGTTTTGATTTCTTTGTATTATTTTGCTCATAGTGCCCATATTAAATCACAGGACACCTTGTTATTGTATTACGGTATCAAGGTCTGATGGGAGCCTATTATTGAGCCATCAGACATTATAACTGATATGCCTGGTTCTAGCATTCCACACTTTCCATCAGACTCGTTGCATTTGTTTCTAAAACTGTTTTGAACTGATAGCTGTTCCTTTGCCTCTTGAAGTCCCTATACCTTCTGCCTCCTGAGATGAGTCCACATATGAGGGTGAATCCAGTCATGTATTTCTCCCTCGGCCAATTTCCTTTTTTCCCTAAGTTTCTCTAATGGGCATATTATGTCTCTGATATATCTGCATAAAGATTTAGGGCCAGATGTAGGACCATTCCATTTCGCGAGTCGCAAATTGCTTCCTTAAAGGAAAATGGGCTGCATTTAAAAAAGAAAAATGAAACGTTTCAGTTTCATTTTTGAAGGCAGGCAGTGGTCCCTGGGACCACTGCCTGCTCTTAAAAAATATTTTCGCCCCCATTCACAAAGGGGAAGGGGTCCCTTGGGGACCCCTTCCCGTTTGCGAGTGGCTTACCACTTACTTGAAGTAGGTGGTAAAATGCGAGTGTTTTGTTGCAAAACAATCATACATTGCTGTTAGACTCACTATTAGGAAGGGACGCCCTTGGCACACCCCTTCCTAATAGCGTGTTGCAAACCATATTTTGCGAGTCGGTAATAGGCTACTGACTTGCAAAATATCGTTTGTGCATGAGGCAGACCAATTTTGCGGTCGCAAACAGGCCGAATTTCCGTTTGCAACCGCAAAAACCGGTCATACATCTGTCCCTTAGGGTTCTCAGGGGTTTTTGATGGGTCTGTACAGTTTGAACATGACAAGAGCATTTTAAGTGAGGAGGAGGAGGAGTATGCTGAGATGTGACAGATCAACCCAGTGATTTGTGCAGTTAGATCACAAACCCGAAATGGTACTCATTTTTGGGGAACAGGACATATCCGAACTTCAGGGCTTATTTCTCCTAATTATACTTTGCCCCAGAACAAGATCGTGAAATACAGAAAAAATGGAATTAAGGAGAAATAAAAAGGAAAAAAGTCACATGGGGGAAGTGTCCGATTGTAAAAGAACCAGAAATACTGTGATTAATGCACAATAAATGTAGGGTGGTGGAAGAAAGTGGCACGATAGGGAATTAGAATTAGGTAGACTTGGTTTTTGACAACCATTGCATTCTGCAGCTCGCGTGGTGGCTCCTAAGAAAAACTTTGCCCCCCTCTGCACTTATTTTTCTGACAATTGAGCAGTGTCACGTTGAAAAACCTTATTATGAATCTAGTGAAAGAAAGCTACTTCATAACAGATATATGCACAATAAATCAATTTTAAACTGTTAACTGCAAAACGCGGGCGAAACAACAATTCCAGAAGAGCAGGAAAAAGCCTATGACTAGGAGCTTCCACGTGGCAATATACTCACTTGATGACAGATATTTTTCTGTGAGTAGGAGGTCGCACAGTCAAGCATTTGACTGGTGTATTGAACATGATTAACTCGAACATCTCTCTCGTGTAGGGGTGTAATTGAAGTCTATTGAGCTGTCTCCAGAGCCGTCAATGTGTGAAAACCCACAAGCTTTGTTAAATGCTATAGCGGCATTGAGACATTTAACATGAAAAGGAAAAATGAAACGGGAGAACTATGGAGGTAGCATTTCATTTACAGAAGCACCACAGACAGTAGGATTAATGGACAAAATGTCATTCAAGAAGAGGGACAATACCAACACAATCCCAATGCAACAACACAGGGCAAAAAATAATTAATTTAAAAAAAATCTATTACATCAGGACCGTGGCAATCCCTTTTGCTATTTTGAGATTCTCCCTGTACATGAAATTCAGGTAACTAAGTTGTGTGCAAGCCACTTGCACAAGCTATGAACTCACACACGCGTGCACGCACACACACACACACACACACACACTCTCTCTCTCTCTCTCTTTCTCTCTCTCCTCTCTCTCTCTACTACATCAACTTTGATTTCCGACTTGTTACATCTAAGAAGGCCTGGGCCTTACTAGGCACCTGGATCTGTGGAAATAGGTAACAAACGTTTGTTCTATTCAATGTGAATGTGTTCCACTGCACACACTCTAAAAAAATGTTGTGTAACATTCTCAGGGGGATATTCTCAAGAACGTGCGATAATCATCCCCAAAAAAGGCTAACGTACGTTTTCATTTCGCCGTCTATCGCGGGAAAATAACTCTGTGTTAACGTCGTATTCTCAACACGGCGGTAACATGCGATAGTCTCCCAAGAACGCGTCAAATGTCTGCGATAACATTACCAGGACAGCGATAAAAATCCAAACCCGAACGCAAAAAAAGTCGCGATGGGCCCAACCGCGATACAAAAATCAGCGATAAGCAGCGCCAGGCCTGCAATTCACACACGTCAGGCGGGAAAAATCACTACAAAAGCAGAAAAAAAAACCTCAAACAAAAACAAAACAACTGCGAAGCACAATGGAGGTAGCCGGAGCAGGAACAGAGGACGAGCAGAACCCCACAAGCCCCCCGGAGGACCAGGCAGGGACCTCGGGTTCAGGGAAGGGCAAGGACAGAAAGAAGAGGAAGACGCGGTTCAGTCCGCAGGAAAACAGGATCCTGATGACTGAGGTGATGAAATACCATCAACAACTGTTTGTCATCTCCAATGTGTCATTGGCGACAAAAAATTGAATATGGCAGTCCATTGTGTACAAGGTGAATGCAATCGGAGTGCTGAGGAGGACAATGGAAGAGGTCAAGAGGCGCTGGAATGATGTGAAGCGCAAAACCAAGCAGAAACTCGACAACAACCAGAAGGCAGCAATGCAGACTGGAGGTGGGAGTCCAGCGCCACAGGAGGAGCTGGACGAGATGGAGGAAATGGTGTCCACAGTCATCAGTGTGGAGACGGTGGCAGGAGTTGGGGGACCGGACACTGCTCAACATGACCTGACACAACAGCAACATGGTGAGTAACGACCAGGGACTGGGGGGACGGGGGGAGATGGGCACAATGGCACACATGCACAATTAAGTATAGCACAGTGCACACCCACAATGACTCTGGATCATGTCCCTGATCCCCTTGGCACACTGCAGCACACCTAGAAACAGCAAGTAGGCCCCCGTAGACTATGTGCCCAGAGGAGGCCCTTCCCACACATCACTAATCTCACAACAAACCCATGCACAAGTACAAACACACATCCGTGATGTTGTCGAAATGTCCACTGTCCCGCATCAAATAGGCAGCTCCTCCCAAACAGTCACAATGTACATTGTCATGCAGTTTGTATGTAAACCTGTACAATGCGTAAACATACATGTGAAAACAATGTTAAACTGCATCTCCCCTTTACATTGCAGAGGGTGAATCAACACCTCCTGCGAGCAGACGGTACACCTCTTCACTGATGATGAAGAGGACCTCCCCTCCATCGGCACCGACGCCCTCCAACGGCTCATGGACAGCTTCGGCACCCCACCTCCAGGAGCAGGGCAGCCCAGCTGCATCGAGGAAACCCTACCCCCTGCACAGACCACACAGCAGGACGCACCCACCACCACAGCTGTCTCCCAGGACCCCCACGAACAACACATGGCCTTCCAACGCCGTGTGTTAGGGTGCCAGGAGAAGATGGCTGATCAGGTGCGGGTGGGGTTCGACCTCATGGCAGCCAAACTCGATGCCATACGTGGGTGTCTAAGTCCCATCAGGGACCACTTACAGTCCCTAACAGACACCCACAGTCCGCTCCATGCTCTCCAACGATCCATGGCTGACATCGCTGACAAGGACAACTGTCTAGTCAGAGTGGCTCCAGCAATGTCAGCCGGGAGTTGGGACACATGCGGAGGATCATGGAGAACAGGGAGCGGATGCAGGCGGAAAGAATGGCTGCCACGGCTGCACACCAGCGTGATGTAGCTGGGATCTACCATGCCCTGCAGATCCTCTTCATGGCATTGCTGCCACAAGGCCTGGCACAGATGAATGCTGCTGCTGCTTCGACATCCACATCTCCGCCCCCTTGATGTGTCAGTGCCTCACAGTGCGGCAGCCAATCCACCTCCGGCTCCTGATGTGTCAGTGCCACACATTATGGCAGCCAATCCACCTCCGGCCCCTGATGTGTCAGTGCCACACAGTGTGGCAGCCAATCCACCTCCGGCCCCTGATGTGTCAGTGCCACACAGTGCTGCAGAGACAACACCACCACCCACATGTGAGGCACATGAGACATCAGAGGACGAAGATGCGGATGAATCTGCCCTGCTGGTAGTAAGGAAGCGGTAGCATTCTTCTCCGCCACATGGCCTGTTTCTGCTTGGTTCTGCCCTCTGCATCATCACTTTCCACTGTCCCCCGATGCACTCTGCGACACTCACCTTGGACCTCGACATGGACTGCCATATTCTGTTTGGTCACCAATGACACAGCTATCAGACTGCGGACTGAACTCTTCCTCTTCCAATGTACTTGTCATTCCCTGAAGGACTCTGGCTGGCCCTCCACGGGCCAACAATGTAAAGTGGGGTTTGCATGACCCTGTACTGCTCCAGCTACAACACTCCACTGAATGTGCATTAAACAATCAAATTCACACAGATGTGTCATGTCTATGATCATTCAAGTATGGAAGTATGGATGAATGTAGGGTCAGTGATTCCCCCTTACATCCATGTTGCACATGTTGTGGGACTTGAGTCACAGGGTGCAACATTACAGATTGCGGACCGGGTTGCGCCGACACCACATCAGAGACACACGCATTAGTTACCTTCTTGTCCAGCCCAGAACGGAACCACGCCCAGAGCGCCAGGGTCACCGTTCACACCCCTACGCTGGACTGGCATACGCCAGGCCAGCCCACTCTGCTTACACTTACAGGGGGGGACAACAACGCTACATGTCCCAGGTCTTCCCTGTAGTGATCTGCTGATCACAGGTCTAGTTGTCAGCATGCCACAGCCACTCCCTGAGGGCTGGTTCACACCCACACCACACCCATCCAGTACAGGCGTCACAGGACATGTAACCCTGCCAATAAAAGGGGCCGGGCGCACGTGCCCGAGGCCATTTCCACTATCTAGCTGAGTCTGTCCGTGTGGTCATTATTTATGCATGAGGGCCTAGGGCCCTACCACATCACATTCCCCACTGCCGGAGGTGACATGATGGCGTCCGCACCACGAGACTCAATCATAAAGGGCCCATGACTTGAGGTGCACAGAGTTGGTGGCATCCGAGGCACTTTGGCCGGCACGGGCCTACCTCCACATGGCGATGACTTGAGGTGCACAGAGTTGGTGGCATCCGTGGCACTTTGGCCGGCACAGGCCTACCACCACGGGACGGTGACTTGAGGTGCACAGAGTTGGTGGCATCCATGGCACTTTGGCCGGCACAGGCCTACCGCCACGGGACGGTGACTTGCGGTGCACTGAGTTAGTGGCACCAGAGCTGAGCGGCAGTGCAGCCTGCGATGAAGCGTAGGCCTCGATACACCGTCCTGCCAATCAAGATTCGATTTGAATTGTGATCGCAGCTGGACCGCAGTGTACGCCGAGGGCAGCAGGCTGCACAGACATGACTCCGCGGCGCGGTGCTGCAGGGTGCGCTGGGGGCCTGTGGCGCGGAATCCAGTGATCAGTTGAGGAGGTTGCACCAGCACGTGGTGGGCCCTCTTGGAGACACGCCGGTGGCGGCAGGTGAGCATTGAGGCCTGGGTGCGCAGGGGCGGGCACTCATCGCTGGTTGGCGGACTGGTCTGGGGACCAGGGCTGGGGTGCAGCAGGCGCACAGGATTGCGTAGGCACCACCGGTCACGGCGGCACCCTCGTGGCTGGGTGGGGGGAGTGAAGGTGCAGGGGTATCAAGCTGATACAAACCGTGATGCTTACAGGTATGAGTAATCCTGCATCATGAGACGGTAACAGAAGTTAGTGTGACCGTAACCTTCCTTTTCTATCCTACGTAGGTTACAACCACACGTACTTCTGTTACAGTCTTTTTGTGCAGGATTTGTCTTTCCTGTGAGCATTCCGGTTTGTCCAAGTGCTATACACTGTACCAGATTAGGTTTGTGATTATATGGACGCTTGACCATTGTCACCATTTGTCCAACAGGTTTCTGGATACTGACTTCCGGAGTATGGAATGGTATTGGGGAGTTCCCACAGCATATGCAGTTACATGAATCCACACGTTGCCCTGTTGAAGTTCCCCGTTGGGCATTGGCTGTGATTTTCGTATTGTTTTTTGGTGTATTTGTAAAAAAGGACTGTTTTTACACTACTGTTGACTACTGGACTTCATGACCGTGCGCACCCCCATTTCAGTTACTACAGTATTGGGTCTGGGGCACAGTGGCGTCTGGCAACGGCTGGCGTTGGGGTTGGTTGCGCAGAAACACTACGAATTGGAACTGTCGTGTGGTGCGGATACAGGGGCCCGCCGTTGCTATTGTGGACATGCAGCCATGACATGGGTGAGGAAGTTTGATAGGGCTGGCCGTGAGACTCCTCCGACTCTGGCAGTTGTTGTTTGGGAGGTACCAGGGGCCAACAGGTGCAGCACAGCCAGCAGCTTTGTCTGCGGAGGGATGTTGGTTGTCCGCTGTATTGGTACCGTCAGCCTGTGGGCAATGTGGGTCAGGATGCGGAGGATGGTTGTCCTTTTGTGCCAGTAGTGGGCAATGACTTCCTCTGGCGTTGAGTCTCTGAGGCTGGTGCATTTTGGGAACTTCCGCTGTCCTGTTCTGCGCTGCCTCGGTGGTAGTCAGGGGGGGATAGTCCGGGGGGGGAGCTGGGGGTGGTGGCGGTGGGTGTTGTGGCCCTCTCGGGTCTCCGAGCTGCACGATCAGTGTCTCCATGACATGTGTTGGTCTTCAGGTGTGGCTCTGGGCTGGGCTCCCTTTCATACTGCAGGTAGTCATCCTGCTTAACACCAGTAAAAGGTAGGGGTTAAATCCCTGCTGCTAACGCGCCTTATCGCCTGTTTTTGGGTTGCATCGCAGATCTGGCTGGTAGTGGAGAATATCGCGAAGTGGTGTTTTCGTGTGTTTTTGCATGGGAACGCCTACTCTGCATATCATTAGCATTAGTTGTCTCTCTCATCTGTGGCAATGTTTTTTGCTGCAGCTATCGCAGGAAAACTGGCGATATGGGCTGTTTGCACCAGCTTGAGAATGGGGCGATAATTCTTTCGCCACTTTTGCTGCGCTAAAGTGCCGATAACTCGGCGATAAGTCCTTGAGAATATGCCCCTCTGTGTTCATCAAACTGTGATAAAACGTGAAGCATACACTTGGGGGACAACCCCGGTGTTCCAACTGCATGTAATTGTTCTTGTGTTGACACAGATTCTTGCTCAGTGGGAGATACAAGTGACATCTACATCGTGTCCAACTGCTGTTCGTGCTCCTGTTACTACGCAATTTGGATGGTGTGGAGATTAGGACGAACCTCCAAGGAAATAACATACATCTATATAGTATCAGGCTGGACCTACTTTAGAAATGCCCTGCGTTTGCCTAACAGGATGATACAGGCAGGCAGCACCAACGTTAGGCACTGTAAAGGAAGGAGAGGACACAAAACATAATTCCGTCAGTAAGTGCAAATGAGCCTGTGGCCACAGATTTATAAAGGTTTAAAAAGGGGGGCAACTACTACTCCATAGTATCGCCAGCTGCACCCACCTACGTAGGGCACTGTAACTCCTGCATATTGCAGTCATCCTTACAGGAGCCAGTTTGTGTGTCAAGGGACATGGAGGGTAGCGTGTGATGTCATCAAATCAGCATCACGTGCCATACATGGAACACGTGGTAGTGCACTGCACAAGGAAGAGTCCTTTCTCTTCTATCTACCTCCTTATGTATGGTTGCCATACCCTATTATCGGTTGTTACTGAATTTTAAAAGCCCCACTGTAAAACTGCCAATATTTGAACATTAAGTCACAAAGGCCTTAGCCGTGGTGAAGAGACCTGTCCCATAACTACATTCTCAATCCTGTCTGTGAATATGTTTATAGTGATACTCACATTTGTGTATCACAGGCTTACAGGTGAAATTAGGACAGAGTAATACTTGGAAGTGATAGGAACCCTCCTTTTCGAAGTCTTAGCCAAGGGATGTTGTAATTAACGCCTTTCTTCTATGTACCCAATTGGTACACCGATCTCTGTTCTTTTTCCATTAGGGGTTTGGACCATTAGTATTGGGGGTTGTCTGTACTTGTCCAAGTAGTGTCCAATTGTCCAGTGTGCACAGGGGAGGTGCCCTGATTGTGCAAGATTGCTTGTGCTCAATATTTTCCAGTTCTTATTAATAACCTTTTTCACTTGGTTAGAGATGGTGGAGTAGGTGGTGACACACACTAGAGGTAAACTATCGTTCTTCTTTTTGTTATGTTCCATCAGAGCATCCCTATTATTGTTCCTGGCTCTTTTTGTCTGCTTTTGACACGAGATTTTGGAGTGGTAAGCACAAAGATCTGCATGGAATGGTAATGTTTAAGGGAAAGACTCGTAATAGGTGCTATTTATCACATTGCATAATAAGGTACCCCACAGTGTCCTTATTCAGATGTGATAAATATCACTCCCTACACCAGCCCTTCATAAGGAGGGCCAGAGAGAACTTTGTTTCTGCATTTATATAACAAATTCTACAAATGTTGTATCACAACCAGGGACCGGGATAAAAAACAGAGATTCAAAAACATAGATTTAAAAACACAAAGTGCCTGGGAGCGTGGTTTGACACCAGGAGAAGATGGCCACTCTCCGGTGAAGCTCTGCGGCACCTCAGGAGGGTTTTTGACCTCAGCACGGACAAACCTCAATTTTAGCCGCAGGAGTGGGGTCCCTCGAGGTATGAGGAACCCCTGACTTGAACCATGCAAATTTCGCCGGCCTGGTGAGCGTTTTCTGGCTCCTTTTTGCAATGAATACGAGCATCGCGTTTTCCTCACTGGGCTCGCGACCGCCATTTTGAATCTCCTTCATGTCAAAAATTTCTTCTCTCCTCACAACGCCTCAATTTTGATGGCATTTGTTACTGCCTCATCTCACTTTTGATACACAAACATCTCCTTTGGGCATTCCTTATTGAGGAGATGTGGAGGAAGGTTTTTAACATTTGCTCATCAGAAATTCATATGGCATACCTTTCTACTGGATTTCCTACAATGAAGTGAATTACAAGGTAACTCCTTTGAGGGAACTGTTGCTTCAAATATGTTCTGGTATTGTACGTGACCCGAAATTTCTGGAGGTTATTGAGCTTTTGTCAGAAAATAAGTTAACGTATTTATAATTTAACTATATGTGGTTTCCTATCACTTCACGTAACCTTACTGGAGTGTCATTTTCTCTGTCTGTGTATGGTGAGAACTAAGTCAGTGAGACGCACTTCCATTCTATCTACTTCTTCATCTCAGCTAGAGGATTACAACCCTTTCAACATTCTTCGTTCCAACATGAAAGAGGGCCCTTGTAATACCTCATCCCCTCCAGTGGGTACAACGACATCTCCGTCTAATATTCCACTTCAAACTTTGAAACTCATGCCCAAATCAACAGTTTCTTCTACTCTCTCGTCTGGCAAACATATTAAAAAGGACCCTCCATCTCCTGTCACTTCTCCTCCACCCACTTCTATGGACTTACTTCTGAAGGAAATTCGAGCTCTTCACCCTTATATGGAAGAGACTAATAATCGTCTGCAAGCTTTGGATGATAAATGGTCATGTATGGAAAACAAGGGATGCAAGTGGAACAACGTGTTGACTCTATACAAATTGTGGTAAATCAGATTCCCACAATGCAATCAGAAATTACAACTCTTAAAAAACAAATTGAAAATCTTGAAAACCGCAACAGGCGTAATAACCTACGTATATATGGTGTGACAGAAGGTCTGGAAGGTTCAGATCCTATCTCGTTTTTCAAGTCAGTTCTTCCAAAAATTCTTGGTATTCCCGACTCTCCAATACTCAATATTCAAAGAGCACATCGCTTGGGTCACAGCCCATGTTCTACAGCTTCATCTACCAAACCAAGAGGTGTCATTATGTACTTCTTAGAATATACTGACTTATTGAGAGTTCTACAAGCTGCCAAGCTTAAGGGTCGAATATCCTGGCAATGCTCTAATCTCTTCTTTTCACAGGACTATGCTAAGGAAACAGCGTATTGGAGAAAGAGGTTTTTAGATATGAGACCAGCGGTGTGGAATCTTAATGCCAGATTTGGCCTCTTTCACCCATGTCTGTTCAAAGTAACATATAAAAACAAGACTACGAATTATGAAGACCCGGTTTTGCTACAGCGCTTTATAGACAATTGTAGAGAAGAAGACATGGATGTTACCAGACTCTCTAATGTTTGAAAGTTGTGATGTGCTTTAACTATTTCATTTTCAGATGTTGATTATAATCCTTTTTCTGGCTGGTAATAGATCCGGATCGTTTCACGGTTTCATGTTTCCCTTTTTCAATTTTTGGTGCGGCTTCCCGTTTTTGACCCTTGTGATCTCTGGTTCATTTGGATGGAGTGTCCTCCCCCCGACCTGCCCTGAGTTGTCTGGTTAGTTGTGTCATCTTCCTTATGTGGCTCCACCACCCTCATCTTTGGTATGTCTTTTTCGATGTATTCTTCTGTCTTTCACATATATGGTCTTTGTTTCTTTTCTTTCCCCTTCCTCTTCTTCCTTTTTCTCTTTCTTTCTTTATCTATCTCTTTTCCGACAATCTTCTTCTCTTTATTATATCATCGTCTTTGCTTCTTCCTTTTACATTCATACTTCATTTCATAATACTCTTTCTTTATAATCGCAATTTACTTCTCAATATATTATTCGATTTCTGCATGCATACTCATCTTTGTTTTTTGGAATCTGCTCTATGTTTATATTTCTGTTATATTTTATTACTGTTTGATTTTTTATCCTAAATTTTTACTGTGTTTTTTCTAATATAGATGGCTTTACGAATTTTTTCTTGAAATGTTAGAGGTTTAGGTTCTCCTATAAAACATCAGAGAGTACTAACTTATCTCTCCAATTCAAAATGTGATATTGCTTTATTGCAGGAAATTCATTTTGTGGATAAAGAAATAGCTAAACTTAAACAACAATGGGTGAGCCATGTTTTTGCTTCCCCAGGTATCGGGAAACGTAATGGTGTTGCTATTCTGTGTCATAAACGCTTAGATATTCAGCTACTGTCACAAGATATAGATGATTTAGGTGGATGGGTGTCTGTTTTGCTATTAGTTAATAAAATACCTATTACACTCTTTAGTCTTTACGCCCCTACCTCCCCCAACAATTCCTTTTGGCCTGAAATACTGTCTAAATTGATGACTTATAAAGATGATTATCTATTGGTAGATGGTGACTGTAACATAGTCGTTGATCCCATAATTGACCGTAATTCTAAATCCAAATTTAATCCTTCTCTTATGCATTCTCAATTTATATCTACCATTAAACAATGATCTTTAGTGGATGCGTGGAGGCTATGTAACCCTACACTTTTAGAATATACCTTTTTCTCCCCTGTACACTGTTCTCAATCCAGATTAGATTACTTGTTTTTCTCTCAACCCCTTGCACAACACATCACACCACACACTCAGATAAAGGCCCTATACTTATTTCAGATCACGCCCCAATATTTTTAAACATAGACTTACCCCCTCCAACTCATGGTACCAGAAGGTGGAGATTTAACAATTCTCTTCTTTTAGATCACAATTTTACCCCAAGTTTTGAATCCTTTGCTAAAACTTTTTTTCTTGAAAATGAACAACCACGTATTTCTCCACAAATTATATGTGACGCTTTTAAAGCTGTGTCTAGAGTAGGGGTGGGCGGAATTTGCGTAGTCGCGTTACGCAAAGTTCCGCGAAACGGTAAAAAATCTCCGCGAGTTACGCAGAATTCCGCGAGCACGCGGAATTGCTTGTTCCGCCCGTTCGCGATGCGTTTTTCCTGTTCGGGGACGCTGCTTGCGTGCTCGGGGGGAAATATCTCACAAACTTGTCCATGCGGCCGCCAATTGGCGCGGCCATCTTGTTTCACTTGTCCCGCCCGCTCGCGATGCGTGTTTCCTGTTCGCGAACGTGGATGTCCGATGGCGCGTCCGAATGACGTGTTCGCGATCGCACACTCTCGCGGGATCGCACGGCCGGCTACCAAAATCTCGTGGAGCACGTGAACGGATAGGAAAACTCGTCGGCAAACGCAGGGCTCCCGGTAAGTCGCTCCCAAGCACGCGAACACGCATTTTGAAAGCGCGAACAAGGAAAAAATTCCGCTACGCCGCGGATCGCGGAAGTTTTGGCAATTCCGCGTTCTCCGCGGAACGCGGAATTGCCAAAATTCTGCAAATTCCGCAAGCGGAGTGGAATTTACCGCCCAGGCCTAGTCTAGAGACTTCAATATTTCTTTTGTATCCCGCAAAAAGAAATCCTCTTTAAGTACTTTGAAATCCCTCACAGCACGTATCATACAATTAGAACACTCCTACTACAGCACAAATTCTAAATCCTGCCTGAAGATCTTATTAAACTAAAATTCACTTTTAATAAATTGTCCACGGACACTGCAAACTTATTTTTACTTAAAGCATCAGCTAAGTACTATGGAGTTCAAAATAAATCGGGGGAACTCTTGGCTAATTATCTTAAGATAAAAAAGGAACGTTCCAAAATCAACTCGATTCATACCTCATCTAATCATATGATCTATAAAAATGAGGACATTTTGGTAGAGTTTACCCATTTTTACCAGGAACTTTATACACCTGACTCTTCCACATCTCGAGATGATATCCTGCTGTACTTATCTTCTATTGATCCTCCTTCCCACCTTAATTTAGATTTCTCACCACTCGATAAAGAAATTCAAATTCAGGATATTCTTAATGCGATCCGTAGCATTAAATGTGGTAAAGCATCAGGTCCTGATGGCTTTACTATTGAGTTTTATTCTTATTTTTCCCACTTTCTTCTTCCCAAATTGCATTGACTATTTCTATTCTTTATATCTTCTCAATCCTCCTGTGGCTCTTTTCATGATGCTCTAATTTGTCTCCTCCCCAAAGAAAATAAAGATTCCACATTGTGTAAAAATTACAGGCCCATTTCTTTGATCAATTTAGATTATAAAATGTTTGCAAAAATACTGGCCCTCCGCTTAGAATCCTTAATGCCTCAACTAATCGGAGGGGAACAATGTGGCTTTATTAAGGGCCGTCATATTGCAGGCAACATCAGATTATTTTTTAATGTCCTTAGTAAATCCAAGTCTTCTTTGGCAGCTATTTCTCTGGACACTGAGAAAGCGTTTGACCGTGTAAGTTGGCCCTTTATTTTCTCAACTCTTTCCTGGTTTGGTTTTGGTAAAACGTTTATTGATTATGTCTCCCTATTATATTCGTCCCCTACATCTTCTATTTTAGCTAATGGTCTTCTTTCTTCTTCATTTCCCCTATATCGTGGTGTTAGACAAGGCTGTCCTCTTTCTCCTCTCCTTTTCATTCTTGCTCTTGAACCCTTTCTGATAAAAATACGTACAAGCTCTCAAATTACCGGCTTTCAGTACGGTGATAGGCAGTTAAAGGCCTCTGTTTATGCTGATGACATCTTACTTTCTCTCTCACAGCCACAGACCTCACTACCAGCTTTCCTATCGGAGGTACAGCTTTTTGCTTCGGTTTCAGGATATAAATTAACTACTGACAAGTGTGAAATTCTCCCCCTAAATAAACTGTGTTTTCATGCAGATAATACCACTCATATTTCCGTTGGAAGCCTGATAAAATTGAATACCTTGGCTTATGGTTTATTCCTACTTTTAAAGAAACTGTCTCACTCAATTTAAAAGAGTTGCAAATAACTTTAAAAAATCACACTTCCAGATGGAATCTCTTGTTCTTATCTTGGTGTGGTAGTTTGGACTAATAAAAATGATGCTGGTTCCTATAATTCTCTTTTACATTTCCAATCTTCCTATAAATATACCTCAGTCCCAAAACAAAATAATATATTCCATTTTATCTAAATTCTTATGGAACAATAAAAAACCTTGCATGTCTCTTCATAAACTTAAAAGACCCAAGCTTATGGGAGGCGTTAACTTCCCAGACTTTCACTCTTATCACACTGCATTTTTCCTTAAGCAATCTTCTCTGCTATTACAGGAGGACGATATCTCAAATTTACCTCTATGGTCTAATATTGAAAAGTCTTTTTTCCACCCTTTTTCCTTTAAAGAATTCTTATCCTTTTATTGTAGACCTTTGTCTCTGTCCCTTCCTATTTTTAATAATATTTCAAAAATATTCCAACCTATTTTCCTTTCTTACAATAATCCTAAAGACCAATTCTTGCAATCTTCCATTTGGTACAACAAATACATCCGAATTAATAACAAAACTGCTTTTTGGAAAGAATGGCACGCTAAAGGACTTCATTGGACCTTTCAACTCTTTCATGGTGATGCCTGTATCTCTTTTGCTAATGCTCAAACAAGTTTTTCTTTACCCTCTTCCTATGAATCTAAATACAATTCTCTAATCACAGTGAATCAATCTGCTTATAATAACTTCGTATCTGTCCCTGTATCTTCCTCATCTCCATCCAATATGCTTTCGATTTTGGATTCTACCCCTTCAGCTTCTCAATTATATAAGCATCTCCTTCCTCACCCAGGCAATCGAAACAAAACAGAAGTAGAACTACTTAGGAAGCAGCTCTCCAGCTTACCTTCCCCATCCATATTTGGAACAAGATTTGGTTGAAAATAAGAATATCTTCCAGAGCAGCCAACACCACGCAAACATTATTCTATATTTACAATAGACTTATGCTCACTCCTGTTTAATTACACAAGATCAATTCAACTCTTTCCCATTCTTGTTAGTCCTGTGCAGCGAACACAGCTGATTTAAAACACGTTATTTGATTGTCAACATATTTACTAACAAATAAATGACATATTTCATACGCAAGTCCCTCTTACCTTTGGTAATATTTTCTTAGGGAGTGTCTCTGAAGATTGGAATTCCCAAACAAACAATTTTTACATAATAGATTTACTTCTTGCCGTTGCCTTTCAACACATCACCAGGGAATGGAAGAATTCTACCAAAGTAACTTATCGGGCCTGGTGGTATGCGGTCTGTTACAATCACAGATTAGATAAAGCATATGTCTCCCCAATTTCCCTTGCTATTAAACGAGACTTCCTTTGGCTACCCATAACTACTTTTCTTGTTAATTCTGCTAAGATTGCATGTTCCCATAACCCCCAAATTGAGGAGGTTCCTAAACCTCCATGAATGCTTTTTCTGCAATACAAATATAGTCATTTATTAATTGTTTTTTTTAATGGTTTTATCTTGTGCTTATTATACTGTATTTAATCAATTATAAATACAATCTTCTCTTAAACTTAAAAACACAAAGGGCCTGAGTCACATAGGTACCTTATACTTTTGATTAATTTACACTTTTGATTAAGTTTATTACTTTTCATAAAATCCAAGTGTAATAGCCAAAAGTAGTAAATGTACTCAAAAGTGTGAATTACTCAAACGTGTATAAGCCTCAAGTCCTTCAATTTGGTGGAGACTTGTAAGTTACAATTTTGGAGTAAAGTTACACTCAGCTTTTTGTGAATAGCCAAAATGTAGTAAACTTGCTCAAAAGTGTAAGTTACCTCTGTGAATCAGGCCCTCACCATTTAAGCTTTCATGATTTGCAGAGCATCATTTTACTTATATGTGCTTCAACCTAACAGCTACCAGATATATATCAGAAAATGTTTTCTGAAGGAAGGAACACTGGAACACTAGCACACAATATAAAATATTTCCAGTAACCCCATGGCCTCCCACGATAAAGAAAATCATTGGAGTGAATCACTGAATCTAAACTTTTAGGATAAACAAAAAAACATCTTTGTAATCAAAAATGTGTATCTGAAATTGGAGGCATGTAGGGTACCAACTTTGAAAATGATAGCGCTCAGTCTTAATAAAGATGATGAATTAAAGGATAGTAAAAAGAACACCTGCAATTTTTAGGTAGGGTTAGGACCACTTATTATTTTTTTTAGAAAATCATTTGCATATAACCTGTAAGTAAAGTTGATGGGAGCAAAATGATTTCCTTCATTTCCACTAAATGAGTTAATACTATGACCAAGCTGTATTTCTATGTAAAAACTTTGGTTATCTCCATAGTGACACATTTGGACCATGTGTATAAAACCCTGAACCAATCAGTTTTATGAATCACACCTGAAAACATGATGCCAGGGCTGGAGGGATTGTCAAAGTAAGGCAACTGACACATGAACCAGTAGTGACAGAAGAAGCATGTTGAGGGGGACACCCAGACATTCTTGAGGAGTTTCAGGAATGAAGAACAAGCACTGTCAATGCCAATCGGTCTTGCTTGTATATAAGCACACAATGGAGATCAGCTGGCATTGCCAGTGCTTTTCTTCCGAAGGCAGACTCCTTGTATGCAACTAATGTCAATGTGGAGCAACCTTGATAGATAAAACAGGGTACACACAGGAAGCAACCTGTGGGACCCCGAGGGTTGAGAGGTCTCTTCAACAGTTGAAGAGGGGTGGGGAGATACGATCTCCCATTAAAGCTCAAAAACTACAAAAAAGTATCCCGCCTGTGGTTACAAGGAAGATAGTATATACAACATGAGGCACTGTTGGGGTGGTTTTTTAGTAAACCCCTTGTGGGAAAGCTAGCTCCGCATGGCTGGTGCGGGGAAGGAAAATATTCCTTTTTTATATATAACCCTCATACACTCTACTAGTGTCATGCTTCATCATCGGGTTCACCTTGACTCCTAAAGGTCAGGGTGGGCTCGACCATATTTCAGGGAGCACTTAGAGATAAAGGGTGACCAGGGGGCTTAACTAGAGATTAAACATCCCTCACCTTCTCCAAGGTATCCCTTTATTAGTGGAGATGGTGGGGAAGGCTAAAATAAGATAGGGCTAATCTGGAATGTTATGGTCCTATGACCCTATGTTTTGTTGACCAACATGTTTCAGCCCTACACTACAGCCTAACAAGGTCCTGGGCTTTCATCAGGGTATCAAATAAACACCTCCCTGGATAGTGGAATGCAGAACAATGTCGTGCACTACATCAATTGGGCAATGTTAATACTTGCCCTTCCTGTGTTTCAGTTTCTGTTGTATCACCTGTAAGATAAAAATCCATGGTACATATTTGTATGGAGAATTTTTACTAAAGGGTTACAGGTTAATGAATAACCCACATTGTGATAAAGACGGTGCATGCATATCCCACTGCATGCATGTGCACTACATCAGCTTAGACTGGAGGCCTGTGCGTACATTCCTTGTGCGCCTTCGTTGCTAATATCGTGGAGTATCAAGTGGTTCTCCATTAGCAGATATTATATCACCCACACTGTACGTTGAGATAAATCTAGGGGCCGATATAATAATGGCCCTTATATGTGATAGTTCACTCTTTTTATCCATGTATATCAGGTGTGTTTCGCGACATACAACATATGACACATACTTAGACCCACATCCAAAGACAGACACCACACTTATTTAAACAGATTAAAAATATATATAAATATACATTGCCCTCCGTTTTTCCAAAATGGATGGTATAGTTCCATATACTAATACTCACCCACAACTGATGGGTGTCATACAGCTCAGGAGTGAGAAAGGGGTGCCTTTTAGTCACACACTGCATGTGGGAGGGAAATGATGAGATAGGTGAGGGAAAAAGGAGAGAGAGCGATCAGGAGATCGTGCGTAGGAGTCACCCTGCTAGGATCACAGGAGACTATCTCCTTCCCATCAGCAGCCTCACGTCTGATCACTTACTTCATCAAGGGATTTCCCCAGCCATTTGCCTGCATTCGCCCTCGTCCTCCTGGCTTTTGTGGAGATATGCCGAGAGGACGCCACTCTTTATATGTTACATCTTCACGGGCGCGGGTCTCTTCCGCGTCACGTGGTCTGCGTGCAGCAGATTGCGTGCACGTCAGATGACGTCCAGACCTATTGTGTCATGGGTATTGTAGTCATCGCGTTCCTCTATGGATGCCATTTTCAATCACCGACGGGGGTGGGTGCAAAAGTGTTTATAAAGAGAACAGATTGGTCATTAGTGATACCCGCATGGAAATAAAAGTCGGATGTCGAGTGGAATTGATCCCTATTGATAAAAAACACTGGCATTCAATAAAAACGAGCGTTTCAAAAAACATTATGTACATGGAATATAAATTGTGGTTTTTTGACATGAAACAGTGCTGTATTTATACTCAATGACTTCTCATGTCAGACCAGTCAACGTGTACATGTAGACTAATGGCCTGTTATAAGGGAGCAAAGGGAGGCCATACAGGTATGTATATGATAAACAGGCGAATGTTAGAGAATGGTTAGCATGTTGTTATCAACTTATCCTCAATAGGTAAGAAGTTGTTCAGATCACAAGCATTTAAAAAGAACAAGCTTAGCTTAGGGGGCCCATTCTCAGTATCTCAGCTGGGCCCACGGGATATCATCATTCAGACCCGTTATGTGAGTACCTAGTTTTTACACCCAACGCTGTTCCTTTGTCAGTAATCTTTTAGCCACTGCCCTGCTGTCATCTATTTTTTCTATTATGGTCCATTTGATGTCCATATCGGTATGTCCTTTTTCCAAAAAGTGTGTGATTAGTTTGGTAGCACTTCTCTTACACCTGATGTTGCTCCTATGTTCATTAATCCTGATCTTTATTTTCCTCGTCGTCATTCCAATATACTGCATGTTACACGGGCATACAGTAGTGTATATAACATTGCAGTTATTGCAGTTGGTATGACCCCTTTGTTCCCAAGGGGTGGGAAGTTCGAGGTCGATAAATTTACTTTGTGTCGTAAAAGCCAATGCTGCGCAAAATCCGCAAGGGAAAAGTCCTTTGACACATGGTTGGTTCTACAGGGTCACCTGTCGTTCCATGTAAGGTTTTCCACAGAGCTATGTACCAACATGTCCCTAATACTCCTGTTCTTACGGAAGGAAAAGAAGGGAGATTTGAAAGTGAGTTTGTTAGATGTGAGTATTCTCCAATTCTTAGTTATGATTTTTTTGATGGCGTTGGAATGTGTGTTATATGTCATAACACAAATGAGGGCATCTGACTCAGGTTTGGTTACTGTTTCCAGTAATGCTGCTCGTGGGATGTTCTGTGCCCTTTTCTGTGCTTGTTCAACCACTTTATGTGGGTATCCTTTTTCCTTTAGTTTAGTGGATAGCTTTGCAGATTCATTTTTGAAATGTCGTAATTCAGAGCAATTTCGTCTGATTGGTAAAAACTGCCCTATTGGGAGGTTCTCTCTTAGTGACCGTGGGTGGGCACTATTAAATTGGAAGCGACTGTTACGGTCAGTGGGCTTGGTGTATAGGGTACTTGTAAGTTTTTCTTCTTTCGCCAGGATGGTTACATCCAGAAAGGGGATTTTTTCTTTGTTGCTGGTCATCGCAAACCGTAGAAAGGGGTTTTGTTGGTCCAACCATTCTTTGAAGGCTTGCATGGTGTTGTTACTCCCTTGCCAAATTATCAGTACATCATCGATATACCTACACTACAGGTGAATCTCGGCTTGGTATGGGTTGTTGTTCCAGATGTGTTCATCTTCAAACCAGCTCATGTAGAGGCAGGCTATGCTGGGGAAAATGTGCTGCCCATGGAACTACCATGCTGTTGTAGGTATAGTTGGTCCTCAAATTTAAAGATTTTCTCAGTGAGGGCAATATGAGCAAGTGTCATAATCCATTCAATAGGAGCATGCCAAGGCCAATCATCATCTTGCAGGCGTCTTTGAATGACACGTAAGCTCTCTTCTTGCGGTATGCTTGTATACAACGCTTCTACATCTAAGCAGATTAGAGTCTCGCCTTCAGGATCATTTTCCATCTCATTGAGGATATTCAGGAGGTGTTTCGTGTCCTTGATGTAGGATCTGATCTTCGTGACCAAGGGACGGAGAAACCAATCCGTATATTGGGAGAGAGGTTCCAACAGCGATCCTACCCCAGAAACGATGGGTCTGCCTGGTGGTGGTGTGCGTCCCTTGTGGATCTTAGGCAGCGTATAGAATTGTGGGGTTCTAGGTTCCTTCGTACATAGGAATTCCTGTTCCTTTTTGTTGATTAACCCTTTATCGAAAGCCTCCACTATTAGATCCCTGATTTTCTTCTGTAATCTTTTAGTAGGGTCCTCTGTAGGGGCAGGTAATTACTAGTATTATTAAGTAGGGAAAGACAAGCTTCCCTGTAGCTGGTCAGGTCTTGCAAGACTATTGCCCCACCTTTATCTGCCGGTTTAATACCAGATCTGCTTTCATACTGATTGAATCCAAAGCTTGTTTCTCCTTTCTGCTCATAATAAAGAAGCCATAGTATGTAGTGTCTAGTGCCTCTCCTTCCTCTATCACTGCGTTTTCAAACGCCAGGACTTCTGGGGGGATGGTGGTCATCGGTGGGCTGAACGTAGATTTGTTCCGTACTGTGCTGTAGCCATCCAGTGTTGATGTGATCGGAGTTTGGTTGAAGAAGGTTTTGACTCGTATTTTTCTGAAAAACTCTTGGAGTTCACATCTAGTCTTGAATTTATCCATGTTGTCAGTTGGTACATAGCCTAGGCCTTTATTGAGGACTGTAAGTTCTGTTGGTATCAGCGTAGTGTTTGTCAGGTTGATGACCAGATTCATAGGGGAGAGGATGTGGTCCGTCGGCTAGATTGGCGACTTTGGTGCTGGAAACCAAGGTTCAAGCCTCGGGGTCGCGTCCGCATCCTGTGATTCTGGGCAAATCACTTAATCTCCCCGTGCCTGAATGTGTCCTTGTGTAACGTAACCGGTGCTCATGTAAAGCGCTCCAATACCTTCGGGTCGAGTTCGCGCTATATAAATCTGCATTAAAATAAAATTTAAAAAAATTTAAAAATAGGCCGCTTGTTCCAGGTTGTTGGTCTTGTGTCTTGCTTCTTGTGTTCACGCCTTCCATTCCTCCATCTTCCCATTGGAGTCGTCTTCCTCCTCTGCGGTTGCTTCTGTTCCTCCGACCGCCTCTCCCTAAAAAATGTTGCTGGGTAGGTTGGAAGTAAGGTATTTCCTGGTAAGGTTGAGGACCTTGGAAGGGATGTGGATGGTATTGTGCTGGCCACATGTAAGGTGGTGGTTGTGGGTATCCATGGTTGTAGTACGCCCCTCTTCTTTGTCTTTGTCTCCCTCTCCAGCTTTTCATGGAGTTGTCGCTTAACCACTCATCTTGCTCGTTATTGGATGAGCCAGAGTCACTTCTAATGGACGAATCTGTTTCAGAGTCATCCTTCTTCTTGTAGTCATCTTTGATAATGATAGCGCTCAGTCTTAATAAAGATGATGAATTAAAGGATAGTAACGAGGAACACCTGCAATTTTTAGGTAGGGTTAGGACCACTTATTTTTTTTCAGAAAATCATTTGCATATAACCTGTAGGTAAAGTTGATGGGAGAAAAATGATTTCCTTCATTTCCACTAAATGAGTCAATACTATGACCAAGCTGTATTTCTATGTAAAAACGTTGGTTATCTCCATAGTGACACATTTGGACCATGTGCATAAGACCCTTAACCAATCAGTTTTATGAATCACACCTGAAAACATGATGCCAGGGCTGGAGGGATTGTCAAAGTAAGGCAACTTACACATGAACCGGGGACATCCAGACATTCTTGAGGAGTTTCAGGAATGAAGAACAAGCACAGTCAATGCCAATCGGTCTTGCTTGTATATAAGCACACAATGGAAATCAGCTGGCATTGCAGGTGCTTTTCTTCCGAAGGCAGACTCCTTGTATGCAACTAATGTCAATGTGGAGGAACCACCACCATGGGCAGAAAGAAGACAAACTGAGGCAAGAGACTGACTAACGTGTGAGGCTGGTATAATAGTCTTGGGCGTGGCTGGTCTGTAAGAGGGATGCAGACTACACAGTGCCACTTGCCTCGGACACCGCTACAATCCCTCCTTCCATCCCCAGGCTGCCAGTGAGAGCTGAGGAAGTCCTTGAACTAAAGTTGCTGCCTGCTAGCAGAAAGAAATGTCTCTATATAGAAGCACCTTGACTGTCTTAGGTTGAAGGATTTTTACCTTTCATGCCCATGGTAAACTTGAAGCCAGCTTGCGATTTAAACATTATGAGCGCATGCATATTGCAAGCTTGATGCCATTCGCAAAAAACATAATACATAAAAGAAATAAATGCGAGAGGTGTGAAATCCTTCAATGTCCTCTGATGGGAAGCCGCTGACTTTGGAACAGGAAGAATGACAAATTTACCAATAGTGAAATCAAAAAATTCCTGTAGGTGGGTAATACACAAAAAGGGAAAATAGCCATCTAATCTTGAGCAAGAATAGGCTCTGTGGAGTATTGCATGCAATGTCGTCTGCGACAGAAAGCTGAAGTTGTTTGTAGCAAGCCATATTGATTGAAAGACTGTATAGTCTTGGGATTCAGGGCACCCCTTTGGCTTGGATTAGATCTTTTTTAAGTGATCGTACCCAACAGGTCTACCTTCAACCTTTTGTCTCGGAAAAGAAACCACTTAGTTGTGGTGTTCCCCAGGGCTCTGCCCTGAGCCCACTGTTTTTTAATGTCTACGTATCACCACTGGCCACGGTGGCAGAATCTTGTGGGGTCAGAGTGATCTCATATGCTGATGACACACAATTAGTGTTTTCATTTAGAGATCACTCTGATGCCAGTTTTTCGAACTTCAGACGCTGCCTCAGCAACATCAGATGTCACTCAACACTCTCAGGCTTAACTCAGATAAAACCGAGGTGTTGTTTTTTAATCAAAAAAATCCCCCTCTACCCCTTCTTTGGTGGCCATCTGAATTGAACCCCCCCCAGTACCGGTGGTGTCTGCCAGGAATCTGGGATTCCTATTTGATAATGAGTTATCTTGCAAGGCTCAAATAAATAAGGTTACATCTGCATGTTTCGGTAAACTCCGTATGATCCGGAAAATTCTCCCTTTTCTTCCTTTGGATGCTCGCAGAACCATTATTCACGCCCTTATAACATCACACCTGGATTACGCAAACAGCCTGTATGCCGGAGCACCAGCCCATTTGGTCAAACATCCGCATTTTGCAGAATGCGGCGGCAAGAATGATCTGTAACATCCCATATCGTCACTCAATCTCTCCTCACTTAAAAAAGTTACACTGGCTGCCTGTGACTAGCCGCATTCAGTGTAAATCTCTGGTCCTGGCATATAGAGCAATGCAGGGTCAGGGGCCAGCCTATCTTAGAGCCAGACTGAAGCATGCTCAGTCCAACCGATCTCTCAGATCAAATCATCTTTTCCTCTTACGTACTCCCCGATTTCGCCGTTCTAGAATTGGGGGCAGAGCATTCGCAGTTATCACTGCTCGATCCTGGAACAACTTGCCACTGTCCCTCCGTAATACAGAATCGGAATGCTTATTTCGACGCAATTTTAAAACCTGGCTGTTTACCAACCCCTAGTCGCACAGAGACACTCACTACTGCTTACTGTTCGCAGCGCCGGGACACCCCCGTTGGGGGTAGCTGCGCGCTATATAAGTTTCTTAATAAATAGCAAGACTGCAAAAAGAAACACATCTATTCCTTGCAATCACTGGAGAAGCTTGCACTCAACTGGACAAAGAGCAAGCCAGGGAAAATGCAAGACAACTGCGGCAAGGCTGGGCTTAAAGAGAATAAAGATAAAAGGTAAAGATTTTTTGCAGCCTGAAGAAATAACACCTGTTTCAAAACTTCGTACATCCCATCAGTATGCCGTTAGAAATAAAACAATCTTCGTGCTCAAAAATTCAGGGTGAAATAAAGAACATGTCTAATATCTAGCAACCAGAAAATGAACAAAACAGATTTGAGAACACAATTAATTTATTCCTCACTTATGCAGGTCATTCTGCATATTGGATCCCTCTTTTGAACTTATAATACATTGTCTTCATTTTCTTATCTCTAAGACTCATTCGCAAGAAGATGTCCATACCTACAATATATTCCACATACAACGCCTAGGGTGGACAAACAGCACAATGGAGCATTGGCTTGTGGGGTTGGTACCTAAACAGGGAGGGACACATTCCTAACTCTAAATGAGGAGTAGCATGGTCCTACACCCAGAAGAAGAATGCAATAGTGAATACGCTTGGTCTCACTCTGGAAGAGTACCATAGGGCATTTAGGCTTAAGCACATAGATTCACAACAGCCTTGCGAAGATTTTATAAACATTTAACTGAAAGCATGAGAGGTCTAGATGAAAGGCAGTGAAGTGAATGTTTATGAGGCTCTACAGAACTTGTGTATGTAGGAGCACATCTTTGTATTGTTTTGTTGGAAGACAAATCCAACACAAAAGGAAGCAGAATATTGTAGCAGTTCCATCAAAGGCAACATCCTCACATTTCTAGCTTATTGACTGATTACTTCATTGTTCTGGTAATCCAAACCTGCCAACTTGAACAAAAATCTCATGTGTGAGGAGGTGGTGGGATCTTGGAGGGGCGGGACCTCGTCCAGAGAAGTACCTCTGAGGCACTTATGAACCCCACCCTGCCCCCCCCCCCCTCCACCCTCCAAAAAAGCCTGCTGAGGCTAGTGCTGATGTCCTGGGGTATTTGCATACCACTTAATGGACATCGGCAATTCAAAGCCTCAAGAAACGCGCTGGAAAACCACTATTTACAGTGGTTTTCAGCTTGGTATCTCTGCCACTGTGTGATATTGGCTCTTCACTGGGTGACCGTGTGATGGGATCTGATATAGTGTGTCACACGGTGGCACCGTGTGAGTTGGCAGGTATTGGTAATCCGTGCGTCCCATATCCCAAATATCAACAGCACACACAACTTAAGTCAATTATTTAAAAAGTGGTTAGATGGCTGTCAAGTCCCACCAGGTCCTCAGATTCGTCCTGGTTAGTCTGGGACATGGCAGTGCATTACAAGACCTTTCCACTTGCCCTTCGACAGTGAGGCTGTGGGTAAGAATTTTGCACATGGTTCGAGCTGCTCACTGCAGTGAACTAAGGGGCTTATTTACAAGCCCCTTGCACCGCTGGTGCGTCACTTTTAACATGGGGAAAAAGTGAAGTACCTATGGCGCAAGGGGCTTGTTTGTATATAAGCCCCTACATCTCTTATCCAGTACTTAGTAACAGGAATCGTCCCGGGCCCCATCTCCTGGCCACGCAGCGTTTTGACAATATTAATGCTTCAAATTTTCCAATATATACCAGTATCTCTTCTACAAAGTCCACGAGTCACATGCTAGGATCCTGTCCAACACTATAGTCTAACGTTTCCCATAGCATTACAAGTACATTCTGCCAAACTCACTAATCTTGGGCATCCCTGTGCTATATGCAGGAAGTCTGCTCCCTCCCTCATGCATCTCTCACATTTAGAATTATTTCTAAACCCCCTGTGCATCAGGCCAGCTGGGGTGGGATAGGTCATGTGTAAGAGCTGAAAGTGCATAATGTGCAGTCGGTAAGCAGCAGTACTGTTAAAGGGGGTGGTTGACACCTGATCCCACCTCGCTTTGGACTTAAGTGCTATTATCGAGGCTTCTATTTGTATGCTGTTGTATAGGTTTGTGACCACGTTTGTGTGTGTCTTGGATGGCAGCAGAATTGGTAGAGACTGCAGTATTGGAGGCTCCTTAGGATATAAGCACTACAATATTTTCTAAGCACGTTCTAAGCACTATAATACAAAAACACATATAACTGCTGTAGTACTGCGAACCTTCTAAACTGTGGGACATATTTACAAGCCCCTATCGCCATCACAACGTCACTTTTAGTGACATAGTTGTGGCGATAGGGACTTCGCCCTATTTACAAGGCAGCGTTAAGCCACTTAATGTGGGTTAACGCTGCCTTGTAAATAAGGCACCCTTTCATGCTGTACTTAGCATGAAAGCGGAGGGCAATGGATGTTGCCAGTGAGCGTTCCACCGCAACACCCATTGATTTTGATGCTGCCCCCTATTTACAAGGGAGGTGTAAATAGGAGGTAGCGCCAACATTTTACACCATAAGATCATTTTCTCATCACTGATAGTTGTAGATTCTCGCCTAGTGGTTCACTGACAAAATATCGATGTAAAAAATATAGAAGTAAAAAATATCGATGAAAAAATTTAGAATGCAAGAATATAGACTCCCCATACTTAAACATGTAAGTATAAAAATATCGAAAAAAAATATCAATGTAAAAAATATATTTGTACAAAATATCGATTTTTATATATATATATATATATAAAATAAAATAATAAATATTAAATATAAAAAAGTAGATTTAATATACATGTAAAAAAATATAACAAATAAACTTAATTAAAAAAGTTAAACACACATACATAATAATTAATATATATTTACTATAAAACAATTAATAAACTAATAATTTTAATTTACTTTATAATTTTAAAATTATATAAAAATTTACAAATATATATATATATTTGCACCAGTTCCAGTTACCTTCCAGTTCCTGGACACCAACACGAGGACTCCGGTAAGAATTAAAAGGATTCTCTTTTTATTTTACGGTTCTTGGTAACAGCGTTTCGCCTGTATCCACAGGCTTGGTCACACCAACTACGCTGTTGCCATTTCCTCATTTTTAAAATTACAAGTTCCCGTTCACGTGGGTCGCTGTTTCCATTGCAATGGAAAACAGACTCCACTTCCCATCATTTTAGATCCAAGGTTAGAAGATGTTTTACCATAGAAAACCAGTTAAAACATTTAGATTCATGTTTTTCAAATAGTTGTACATGCTTTCCTTTTTTTAGAAGAAACGTGATTACAAAGCAATTAATCTTAGCATTTCATCTATGTTCATGTGAAAAGGCTGGATTTTAGACAAGTGTCTTCTTCATCCAATGCCGTGTTGTTTTTTCTCACATAATACTGTCTGAGAAAATTCACTAACATGATCATGTTCCATTCACAGTTGAGTAAAATCCATACAAAAAACCATATTAAAAATCATATGCATTTCATCAAATATATGCCCCACTATAACACTCTGAAGTGGTCATTCCCTTTGTTGAGAATTCAGACATAACTGCCATATCGGCTTCCTTCACATAGCAAAATGTGCAAAACTCGCGACCATAATTATATGTCAATCATAATTGATTAAAATCCATATTAAAATTTCATATGCATTTTATCAAATATTCACCCAACTGAGGGGCCGATTCCGATTCGGGTAGGAAATCTCTCCAACCGAGCCGGACCCGGAGAGATTTCCTTCCGAATCGGACCCTAGCAGCCCGACCGAATGAGTACGATGCGTACGTATGCTATCGGACTCGATTCGGTCGGACTCCCATTGAAGTCAATGGGAGCCGGTCGTACAATGCGTACGTGGGCTCGCATTGACTCAATGGGTGCGAGGCGAACAAGGGCGCCCCCTAAAGCGGGTACGTGTCGAAGCGACTCGCGCCGTACATGCACAGGTAGGGGGGACCCATGGGTCCCCCCTGTGTGCGACTCACGCGGCTACGCGTACAGGCCCCCAAAGTGCGGCTCCGACTGCTCTTTGGAGCCGGACTGCGCGAGTTGGTCAGACTGCTCGAGGTGCGCATCGTACTTGCCCGGCGGGGGAACGTCTCCATTGCGCGGTGCGAGGCGCATCCGTGCGAGTCGGTCGGAGCGGTTGGGACCCGCAAACGAGTCGGTCGGCGAATTCGCACGCGCTCGCATCGTACTCGCTCGCCCGGACGCACGTACGAATCGGTCGGGAAAAAGGGCTCTGAATCGGATCCGGTTCAGCCGAATCCGATTCGGTGCCCTACCGGCCGAGATCGGAATCGACCCCTGAGACTCTCTAAAAATGGCTATTTCTTTTATCAAAACTATGGATATGGTCTAGCAGCAGTTTTTTGATATAAATAAAACCATAATGCCATATTATCCCATGCTAAAAATGTTAAAACTTTCTAAAAGTCAGCAATTTGGTCCAAAATTACAAAACAACCAATTAACTTAACACCCTGATTAGGAGAACAATAAAAACAGCTATTAAATATAAAGTGCTAGTGCAATATTAAAACACAAACAATACAGTACATTTGATCGAAACTATAAAGTGCCAGTGCTTTGTCTTTAATATTTTCCTGGTGCATTATTGGTTGATTTTTTCTATGACCTTCTGGTGTCCAATTAAAGTGCTAGTGCATGGCAATAATAAGCATATGTGCATTCAAATACTAATCTCCATTTCTACCAAACTTGCTGCTTAATGGATTCATGCTCAAAAATGTATTTCTGCAAATTTTCTTCTAATTAAAAAATAGTAAATTGATTCATCAAACATCTAAAAACCTTGTTCCATTATATAAATTCTCGGGACTTGGTTAAAATGAGCCATTTTATATGGATACTTCTAGTTACTTAAATGCACATGTAAATCCTCATCTGTATTCATACCAGACGGGATTTTGGTATTGAAGAGCATTATGTACTTAGACTCCAGCTTCCGCAGTTTCTTTCTCTATTTCCACCTCTTCTCATTTTTGGAATCTGGTCTATTGCACAGTAGCTCAAATCTTGCAGGTTGCCTTTATGAAATTAATTTATATGGCGTGCCACCGGATAGGTTTTATCATTATTTTTTTATTGCTCGCATATGTTGTAAAATGCGTATGTGAACCATGTGGATAGTGCTCCTTATGTATAGCTTAGGGCAGGAGCATTTGAGGATATATACTACATGGTCACTTCGACAATTCAAGAAGTGTCTAATTTTCCATGGGTTTGCCATTAGCGGGGATACTACCTGTTTGGTGCTTTTAAAATTATATAAAAATTTACAAATATATATATATATATACCAATAACATAAAATCTAATTAAAAACAACATTCTATTATAAATTTAAATATTAAACTTTTTAAAAATATTCAAACTTCAATTTCCCACTCCAGTGAGTGCAACAGTAGGGAAAGTGTTGGATAGCGGAGGTGGTAAAAATTACTATTCCCACTCCAGTGAGTGCAACAGTAGGGAAAGTGTTGGATAGCTGAGGGATAAAATTTACTATTCCCACTCCAATCAGTGCAACCGTAGGGAAATTGTTGGATTGCAAAAGGGTAAAAATTACTATTCCCACACGAGTCAGTGCAACAGTAGGGAAATTGTTGGATAGCGGAGGGGTAAAAACTACTATTCCCACACCAATGAGTGCAACAGTAGGGAAAGTGTTAGATAGCGGAAGGGTAAAAATTACTATTCCCACTCCAGTGAGTGCAACAGTAGGGAACGTGTTGGATTGCGGAGGAGAAACAATTAATATTCTCACTCCAGTCAGTTTCAAAATTAAAAACAAACAAAATATTAACAACAACAATATTTAAAAAACAAAATAAATTAAAAAATATATAAATATGTTACAAATTAAAATACAAATATATTCAATATTATAACTTTTTTAACTAACATATTATAATGTTAAATAAATATGACAAAGACCTACAAATATTATATTAAATAAAACAAAAAAATAATTTCCAAACAAAGAAATATTTTTGATTAGAAAGTATTTAAAAACTAAAACATAAATTTGTACAGAAATGTACTTGTCTTATTTCCTACCCTATAACACCACATAATTCACAACCCACATCTAAATTTAAAAAAAATTTACTTCCTTAATTAACATAATTAATTACCAATTAAAGAAATATTATTAATTAAAAAACAAATTAAAACTCATAAAAAATAATTGACTTCCCACACTTTACCCCTATAATCCCCAAAACCCACAGCTAAAATTAAACTGTAAAAAAATTAATTACACATATCAAAACTTATTTTCAATTAAAAAACTAATAGTATTTAACAACTAATTATAAAGTAAGTAAAATTAATTCACTCCCCACACTGTACCCCTATAACAGTAAAACCCACACACACAAAAATATAAACAAATCCCCTAATTAAATATCAATTAATTAATTAAAATTAATCATCAACAAATTATTAATTAATTAAACATAAATTACTTCCCACCCTTTACCCCTATAAACCCCACAACCCACACCTAAATTTAATTACACAATTTCCATAATTTACAATAAATTAATTAATATAAATTAACAACTAATTATTAATTAATTAAACTTAAATTACTTCCACCCTTTACCCCTATAAACCCCACAACCAGCACCTAACATTAATTACATAATTTCCATGATTAATTTTCAATCAATTAATTTATATAAATTAACAACTAATTATTAATTAATCAAAAATTACTTCCCACCCTTGACCCCTATAAACCCCACAATCTGCACCTAAAACAAATTGCACAATTACCATAATTATTTGCCAATTAATTAATTAGCATTAATTAACAACTAATTAATAATTAATTACAAATAAATTACTTCCCACCCTTTACCCCTGTAAACCCACAACCCACACCTAAAACAAATTACACAATTGCCATAATTAATGACCAATTAATTAATTAATTTTAATTAACGACCAATAATAATTAATTACAAATAAATTACTTCCCACAATTAACACTATAAAATCTGAAATAAATAAATATTAATCAATAAAAAATAGTCATTACATTATTATAATTACATTACTTCCCCCCCTATTCCCCTATAAACTCACATCCTGCTACAGAACTAAAAAATGCAAAATTTACTTAAAATAAAATTGACACATATATAAAAAAACATAAACAATACTTATACAAAAAATACATCACATACATTTAAATATAAACTAAAATACATAACACCAGTTAACAAATCGATATTTTAAACAACTACATTTTTGCAAATGATATTAATGACTTCTATATTTTTGAAAACTATATTTCTTGTCTTAAATTCGATATTCTTGACAGCGATATTCTTGCTGTCGATATTTCTATGTCACGATATTTCCAACTTGATATTTGTGTAAGTCGACATTCCCAACTCAATATTCTGTCTGAATACCTATGTGTCATAAAAACAAGGGGTCAGGCGCTAAACAGGGAAAGGAGAGAAGCAACAAAATAAAAGTGAGTTCTCTACAGGGTTTCAAACATCTAGAAGGAGGGGGAGTCCTAAACCACCATTAAGAAGAAATGGGTGGTGACAAGCAGAAAAACGTTTTATCTCTTAATGGCTGGGAGTGCTATAATTGCAAACAGCCAGGGTACAAGAAGGGAGATCCTGCTTGCAGCAAGAATCCCCACCCCCACTTTTGGCCAGTCCCAGAGAATTGCTAGCGTAGGAATTGGTGTTGAAGTTGCCTCATAGGAAACCAAGGCTTGGACTGAAGTTACACTAGTCTCTATGAGTGGTGTCAATTTAAAACCATAGCCTTCTGTATTCTAGCATGGTAAAGTATACGCAATGGCCATCCCTCAATGGGACCCTTGTTGAAGGTCTAAGGACCACAGGAGCCAGCACAACCACAGTGTTGAATAAGCTGGTGCCCCAGGAGCAAATCATTTCTGATGTTCTACCTAGGGTTGTCAACACTGACAATGAGGTGCAGTACCATCCTATTTTGATGGTAACCTTGGAATGGGGTGGGGTTCTTGGCCCATATTGAACAATGATCTGGGAACCTTTTATTTGGCAGAGATATAAAGAAGGACCATTGCTGTAATGTTGGGTCTGCCTGAATGGATATATGTGACCACAAGGCTCCAGATAGCCTGCCGAGGAGTCTTTTGTCTGGAACAATTACCTAGGTTCCCAGAGGCAGAGGAAATGTAGTAGGTGTAAGAAATCAACCCCACTAGGTTCCACAGCCTAGAGGGTGCCTGACTCTGCAAGAGGAGACCTGAGGCCTAAAGGGGACTAGGAAGACATAATTGGAAATCTACCTGACCTCTCATAGTTTCAGGGTACAGAGGGTTCAGGGGGAATTGGGAAAGACACAAATAGTGTGCCCAATGCTTGAAGGCCTGTGGTGCCAGGCTGAGGCACAGGAGAAAGGGGATACCAGTGGGACACAAAGGATCTACTGGGAGAATGGTGTTCATAAATTCTAGAGACCCCAAATGTTTGACAGCTAGGAGACTGATAGTTCCTCAATGCTTTAGGGTCTTACTGCTGGATGGAGCCCATGACATCCCGTTAGTGAAATGCCTGGGGCATATGAAAGCCTGAGAGTGATTAGTAAACCACTTTTACTGGCCGCAGGTGTCTGATAAGGCCAGTGGCAAAACATTAGGACAGCATAAGACTCCTCCAATTCCAATAATGGTGGTACGGGAGGCCTTTTGAGAGGGTCAGAATTTACGTTGTTGGGCACCTAGACCTTAGGACAGCCTCAGGGAAGAGGTTCATCCTGCAAGTAGTGGATCACGCCACTAGAAATCCTGAGGCAGTAGCTCTGAGGACAAAGATTGTGCCTCTGGTGGCCAGGGCCCTGCTTTACCAGAGGAGAGTTTCTCAAGGAGATTATCTCAGATCAGGGGACAATGGTCATGTTTGTGCACAAGTTCACCACTCCTTATCACCCCCAACCAAATGGTTTGTTGAGATGTTAAAGTCATCACATATCTTCTGTTTGTCTACAGGAAGGTCCTTCAGAAGGCAGTGGGCTTCATCTCCTGTGAGCTTCTGTATAGGTACACAGCCAGAGGTTCTTTAAGACTTGGAGAAACATTCTCAAGGAAGCCATGCAGGCGGTGTGTGTTTTGTACTGGACCTGAGATCTAGGATAACTGAGCACATGGAAAAGGCTAACAAGAATGTAGAAGCAAGTCAAGAGCTGATCAAGCAGTACTGTGATCTGAAGGTGACATTGGGGGAGTAGCAACTTGAGCAGAAAGTGTGGGTGATGGCTCCCAGGGCCGTCTAAGACAAGTGGATTTGGTTGTACATTGTATGGAAAACCTAGGTGGTGTTCCATATCTGGTAGAACCGAACACCTACGGACACCCCAGAGAGTGACCCAGGGCTGACATGATCATGTTGATGGTGACTGATGGATGGGAGGAAGAAGAAAGTGAGCCCTTTCCAGATCTCATGTTCCACAATGCAAAAGATGGCTCAGAGGAGGAAGTTGTACTCCACCAAAACTTACAGAACAACAGCAAACAAACTATTGCCAGTTGTTGGACCAGTTCTCACTGACACCTGGTCTGATCCAGAGGTGTGTCCATGACATTGACACTGGTGACTGCTTACTTGTCAAGAACAAATCTTGCAGAATGTCAGATAAGGTGAGCATAAGTAGAAAACATGTTGTCCCTTGGAGTGATTGAACCTTCCTGCAGTCCTTGGTCAAGCCCAATTGTACTGACACCTAAGTACACCACTCAAGGGGGCCCCCCCGAACTGAGATCTGTGTGGACTGCAGGGGGCTCAATGCTGCAACTAATACAGACTCTTACGCTATCCCTTGGGCTGATGAGCTCATAGACAGATTAGGGGTTGCCAATTACCTCAATACCTTTGATGCCCCTGCCATCTTCCAGGGGTTGCTCAAAGGGTTCTATCTGGGTTGGAGGAAGTCAGTGCAGCATGAGAAAGGGGTAGTAAATTGATATATTTAACTTTTCAGTAGGGACATATTTTTTTTGGTAGGAAATACACTAATGGCATAAAGGTTAAATGCCATCTGTGGCCTGCAGCATATATTGTGCCATCAACTAGACTGTCAAGGAAAACATGGCTTCAGGCATACGTGTGTAACCTGACTGTATCAGCATTTAAACCTACAGGTGAACCTTTCACCACTAACCACTTTTACAGGCAGGAACTCTATTTTTGATTATTACATAAGCCTTGCTGCCCACAAGGTAGAACTCCTAGGGGCCGATTCCGATTCGGGTCGGAAAACGTACCGACCGACTCGGTACGGGAATTTAGTCTGGCCGACACGTACCGGCGCTGCCCGACCTGCGTAGTACGATGAAATGCATGTGAATCACGACCGACTCGTACGGAACACAAGCCGAACGACCGAACCGCACGGAAACCAACTATCTGGTTGGGAAACAACGCGAATCGAACCGACCGACACACACCAGGAATGAACCCGAATGAAACGTACCCGCGAACTCCGACCCGCGCAGTAAGATGCAATGCGTGGAAAACCAGACCGAGTCGCACGGAGACCAAGCCCAACGACCGACACGCATACAAAACGCAGCCGAGGCAACCCAATACTCCGCGACCGACGTGTACGCCGCACATGAAACACAGCAGAAACACAGCGTGAACGACTCGGAGAAGCTCGCACGAGACAACTGCAGCGTCCTACTTGGTCAGAAGAACGTCTCCTACATGCACAAAAAGTACAAAGGAAAAAATACAAAAATAAGGGCCAAACAAGCAATTACAAAGCCAATACATACTGGGGGGGGGAAACATGGAACAAAGACACACCCACAACTCCACCCATATAAAGGACACAAATCCCTACCATGATCCTTTGCAAATTCAACTGACCTGCCAGCACAGAACACCAACAGACAGCAACCACAGACACACTCACAGCTCATCCATCACACAAGCCATACACCATCAGCACCTCAACAAATAGCACCCTCACATACACCGAGCAAAACCTACACTCACACACCCTCACTTGCACACCCACACATACATCAATCACCACCACCACCCATCACCAAGCCCCCAAAGAAGAATCCAAAGTTCCTAGACAGTGAATTGGAAGTCCTGGTAGATGAGATCCTCAGGGTAGAGCCACAGTTGTTTGGTACATTGGTCCAACAGACCCCCATGTCGCAGAAAACCAAGATGTGGGAGAGGATCGTCGACAGGGTGAACGCACAATCACCATGTTTGCGCACCAAGGAAGACATCCAGAATAGGTGGTATGATGTGCGCAGGAGGGTCAAGGACCTACTCAAGAAGGATTACACCTTGAGCCAACACACCGGCAGTGGCCCTCCTGCCAAACCAGTATACCTCAGGCCCTGGGAGGAGAAGGTACGGGCCATCCTACCACCAGTGAGCGTATATGGACTATCAAACATCCCAGAGCCTGGTGAGTACACAACAAATATACACAATATTGTGTGACAATACACACACATCACTGTCAAGGGGATAGTCAAACCATGCACCCTTAGCAAATCCACAGCAACCAAAAGATAATCATCCCAAGATGTGTATGTCAGTCAGATAAACACAATACATGCCATTTCATAGTGATATGTAACTGTGTCATGACATGTACAAACCCAATAACAAATAGAGCTAGGCAGTGGCACAAATCTAACCAACAAACACAGTCAGATATGTAGCCACCACTAGAACACCACCTCACACGGAAGCTCACTGAAAGGAAGGAATTCTGTGTATGCTGGTGAAGTCAGTGTAGCCAATAGCATGATGGGAGTTGTAGTCACAGATATTGCTCACCCTCACAATTCGCCCATCAACACCACTCTGAACCATGCTCACATCACAGGGAGTGGAAAAGAACTGACAAGATGGCTGAAACTGGGTACTGCTGTGTGGAGCACAAGGCCCTGCTGGGAAATGGGCAACAACAAACAACAGGACCATACTGTCAGCCATCTTGCCATTGCTGTCACACTCACACACAGTGAAGTACACTCAAAAGGAAGGAAGTATGGGCCTGCTGGGAAGGGGGGTGTAGGCAATAGCATGATGGGAGTGGTAGTCACAGCTCAACATCCCCCACCCACATGGCCCAGCAAGCTCACACTAAAGCATGCACACCTCACAGGGAGTGAAAAGCCACTTCAAAGATGTCTGACAATGCTGCTCTGTTGTGGGGAGCACAAGGACCTGCTGGGAACTGGGCACCAACAAACAACAGGACCACACTGTCAGCCATCTTGCCATTGCTGTCACACTCACACACAGTGAAGTCCACTCAAAAGGAAGGAAGTATGGGCATGCTGGGAAGGGGGGTGTAGGCAATAGCATGATGGGAGTGGTAGTCACAGCTCAACATCCCCCACCCACATGGCCCAGCAAGCTCACACTGAAGCATGCACACCTCACAGGGAGTGAAAAGCCACTTCAAAGATGTCTGACAATGCTGCTCTGTTGTGGGGAGCACAAGGCCATGCTGGGAACTGGGCACCAACCAACAGCAGGACACCACTGACTGACATCCTGAGAGTCAACCTGAACCCACTGCAAGGGTGGCATGCTTCATGGTGGGATAACTGGGCTGGGGGGAGAAGGAGGGCCGGATGTCCACCAAATACAACCAATGCTGTCCATGTACACACCTCAACATTCACATTGAAATGCTTCAAGTTTGCAGGACAATGTGCTACACCAATATCAACCTCTGACTGTGACAACTTAGGACAATGCAATGTACAGGCCCGCATCCAGAGGTACAGTCACAACTGTCAGGTGTGTGAACCATTGATGCCTGCAGAAACATAACATACATTGTGTGTGTCTCCCAAAAACAGGTGATGATGGGGACACAGCAGCAGACGATGAGGAGTCCCTGTCCCAGGCTCCGGGGGACACTGAGCTCACTGGTGTGGAACAGCCTCTGCCTTCCTCGCATGGCGAAGACCTACCTGGCCCCTCCGGTGTGAGTCATCAAGCAGCACCAGCAGGACCACCATCTGCACCCCCTGCACCCACCCCTCCAACAACTGCCAACACACAGACCACCCCCGCCGACACGGACAGACCAAGGACCACCAATGACAACAGCACAGGGACCCCGGCCCAACGTGGAGCAACGGACAACAACCCCAGTAACAACCCCCAAGGGGGCCTAGGATCACCTGTGCGTGCCACCGCAGGTCCCGCACGTGTCGCCAGGGGTGGTGGGAGGTGTGGTAAACATAGGTCGCTGTTTGCAGAGGGGTCTGGACTGCATGATGACCCAAAACTGGTACACATTGCTGATGCGTACCAGAATAGCACCGGAGAGGTCAGCCAGGTAGTGGGGATCCTCAAGGAGATTCAACAGCAGCAGGCTGCCCATCATGCCCGCTTGGACTCCCACATGTCCCGTGTGGAGACACACATGTCCCGTGTGGAGACACACATGTCTGGCATGGAGTCCAAGTGGGACACATTGCAAGAACTGACAGCGGTGCATAGGGACATATTGACATGCCTCCGCCAGATTAGCACCAACATGGCCACACCTCCCTGTGTGCCCACAACATCTGGTGCTGCAACAACTGCAACTGCCACAGGGAGGGAGGAGGACTCTGGCGGAGAGTCCCCTGCACCGCAGGAGCCTGCACGTGAGGGTCCCCCAAAGAAGAGGGGTCGTCCGAGGAAGGACAACTGAGAGGCCGATGGCCATGTACATCCCCCAGGAACCCAACACCTGTTCTGGAAATTCACCTTTGTGTGCAAACTGTTCACCCTGTCGAATGCAACCCAACTCTCCCACATGACATGGGGAGTTTAAGTTGGCCCAATGTATCAGATGACTGTTGACTTTACTCATGACATTTCTGTTACCAAGACTTCCAACTCACCTGGGAACTTTGGATTACAATCCCAATGTACAGCACCCACCATCCTGTGCACTATACTCACACATGTATGTAAATAAACTCACTAATACACCATACTTGCCTCTGTTGTGATTCCAACGTGGTTTCTGTCATGGAGATGATGATCTGCTAAATGACACTGTGCATGCTAACTGCTACAGCAAGTTCAACACCGTCATGTGAGTCATGGCGATGTGACACATATGAGGGAGACACACCACTAGGGCTACACAACACATACACACCAGGGCCATCTGACTCATCGCCTACACTGATGTTGCCAGGAAATACAGTGCAATGCACAGACACCACACCTATTCACAGTCTGTGTTAACTAGCCCACAGGTGCAGTAAGCAAATGTCAGTCAGATGTGTGACCACAGACAACGCACATCCCAAAGTGAAGCACAGGTTTATTACACATTTGCAACATGTTGTTTCCACTACAGATGCAAGGGAATCCCACGTGGCAGTGGCCACACAGTCAACAAGTGTAGAAGAAAGAAAGTCCAGGGGTGTGTGGCACATCACCTGTAGGGAAACGACAGCTTCCACCCTGGAAGTTGAATCACGGTGTCGGGGGATCACAGTTGACCAAACACTCTGAAAGTACCCTGTGAAGGACAGAAATGACACACAGTCAAAAGCACTGAAGAACAGGACAGAACTGCAATACTCATGCCCAATACATGTCACAAGATACCTACACAAAACCAAGTTAGCATGTCAACACTGTTGGGGAGTACAGACTACCTGTAAGGACACATCGCTGTACGCTTCCAGTCAAGTAGCACATGGCCACACTCAAACAGCACCAGAGCACCACCAACACATATCACGCAAACTCACATTATTGACATGACATCTCTGGATACTCACATTCAGCTGAAGAAGTTGGTGATGAGCTGTGTGCGGACATCACCCTCATCATCATCACCATCACTGGCATCGTGGCCCAGGCCAGGATCCTCCACAGGTGGCGGATGTTGGTCATCGTCATGAGAGGCAACTCCTTCCGCACTGCCAGGTTGTGTAGCATGCAGCAGACGATGACAATCTTGCACACCTTTGCTGGGGCATATGGGAGGGCCCCTCCTGTCTTGTCCAGGCAGCGAAAGCGGGTCTTCAGGAGTCCAAATGTCCGCTCGATCACTCTCCTGCTCCGACCATGTGCCTCATTGTAGCGCATCTGGGCTGGTGTCACAGGGTTCCTGAGGGGCGTCAGCAACCACGGCATGTTGGGGTATCCAGAGTCACCTACATACAGACAATTGCACATTAGCTGAGTTGGAAAAGAGGGTGGAATACTACATTGCAGAACACACACAATGGTACAAAGTCAGTACACACCGACAAGCCAGGCACACTGGTTCCGCATCTGTGACATCATCCTCGGGATGCGACTACTCCTCATCACGTAGGCATCGTGTGCAGAACCGGGGAAACGGGCACACACGTGTGAGATGCTCATATCTGCAAGACATACCACCAGAGCATTGACCGAATGGTAATGTTTTCTGTTCCTGTATGCCTGCTCATGTGCCTGTGGTGGTACCAAAGCCACATGTGTGCCATCAATGGAGCCAATGACATGCGGCACCCTCCCCAGGGCATAGAAGTCACTCTTGACGTCAGTGAGTTGTTGATGTTTAGGGAAATAGATGTACTGGTTCAGGTATCTCAACATTGCCTCCAAAACATCGCGTAGCACACAGCTGAACATGGTCTGTGACATCCCACCAGCAGACGCCACAGTGTGTTGAAAGGTACCGGTGGCAAAGAAGTGTAGGGCTGCCATCACCTTCACCTTGGGGGTCAGCGCTGTAGGGTATGTCCGGCCAGGTTGAAAATGTGGGGCCAACCGCACCGTCAATTCCTCAATCAGCGGCCTGGTGAAGCGGTACCGTCGGATGCAGTCCCGTTCAACCATGGTTCCAAGGTCAGGGAATGGTCTATGGACAGCTGGTGCCCTGCAGTGCATAGGTGAAGAAAGAAAGATTGTCAGTCACCCCACATGTGGCATAGACAATATCACATGATACATCATTACGAGACACAAGTACATGATGTGTGTGCCGTTCTGTAAGGACATGTATGGCACCTACATGGCCAACATCTAACATCACAGTTCAACATGTGTTGTCAACAAGTCCCAGGTTGTGCTATGGGATATCATTAGGCTGTGTCACAGTACCCATGTACTGCTGTCACGTTCCAAACACACACCACAGTGACATGTGAGGACAGATGTGCCCCAGGCATCACAGCTCATTGACAGGTAGATTCCCAGGGACCCTGTATTGCCACATGGACACTGGCATGACATGGCGTATCATGAATACACCACAGCAAAACAACCATGACCCCCACAGGTAGTGGTCCCTGTTGCCTCTGCAGGACAGACATGGACGTCTGTGACACACACACACGCACAACATCAAAGTCCATGCACAAACAACGTGGATGTGGAGACTGTCTCCCATTGTGCACATGGAATCAGAGACATTGTAAACACAACATGCACACAGACTGTGGAGGGCCATCACTATTGTGGCAATGGGTCACCCTGTGACGTACATACCGTCCCACATGGGACTCAGGGGGTATGTGACTTGACATACACATACACAACCTGGAAATGTGACCATGCCACATGCTCTGAAATGAACAGTTGCACATCACAGTGGTCATGTGCACAACACACCAAGGATTCTGTCCCCATGAACACGTGCACAGCCTGGGAGTGGCTGCCCCCAAGTGCCACCCAAAAAACCACATGTTGACCCCCATCCACAGAAAAAGGTAATGCAGCCTTACATGCCTTAGGATACTGTGGTGTTGTAGGTGTGCCCCTGAGTCCCTGGAAAGTAAATGTGGCTGGCATACGTTCACCTGTGACAGGCATGGTGACATATGTGAGTGACTTGTACAGGGACGCGTTGTACAGCAATGGTCCGATCGGTGCGTACGCATTGGCCATTGCATATGATGTGAGCGGGTACGCGTTGTACAGCAATGGACGGATCGGTGCGCACGCATTGGCCATTGCATACGATGTGGACCGAAATACGCATTGTACAGCAATGGACCGATCGGTGCGCACGCATTGGCCATTGCATATGATGTGAGCGGGTACGCGTTGTACAGCAATGGACCGATCGGTGCGCACGCATTGGCCATTGCATATGATGTGAGCGGGTACGTGTTGTACAGCAATGGACCGATCGGTGCGCACGCATTGGCCATTGCATATGATGTGAGCGGGTACGCGTTGTACAGCAATGGACCGATCGGTGCGCACGCATTGGCCATTGCATATGATGTGGACCGAAATACGCGTTGTACAGCAATGGACTGATCGGTGCGCACGCATTGGCCATTGCATTTGATGTGAACGGGTACGCGGTGTACAGCAATGGACCGATCGGTGCGCACGCATTGGCCATTGCATATGATGTGAGCAGGTACGCGTTGTACAGCAATGGACCGATCGGTGCGCACGCATTGGCCATTGCATATGATGTGAGCGGATACGCGTTGTACAGCAATGGACCGATCGGTGCGCACGCATTGGCCATTGCATATGATGTGAGCGGTGCGCGTTGTACAGCAATGGACCGATCGGTGCACACGCATTGGCCATTGCATATGATGTGGACCGAAATACGCGTTGTACAGCAATGGACCGATCGGTGCGCACGCATTGGCCATTGCATATGATGTGAACGTGTACGCGTTGTACAGCAATGGACCGATCGGTGCGCACGCATTGGCCATTGCATATGATGTGAGCGGGTACGCGTTGTACAGCAATGGACCGATCGGTGCGCACGCATTGGCTATGGCCTGGCATGGCAACGGACGCGTTTTCGAACCTTTAACGAGTCTGATGCTGTGAATTCAGTTGGCCACCCACAACAATGTTGCAAATTCATAGGTCTCATGAAGTTGAACTTTTGAAGGATGCTGTGGGCGTGTGTAAGTGGTGCAATTCCATGGATTGGCCAGATTCAGAAGATGCAAACGACTTGGACCTATCACTTTGGACACATGGGACAGTATCTGCCTCAGCAGCACACATATAATGCTGGCTGTTCCCCTGAGAGCTCACTTGCCTGCACTACATGCTCCAGGACAACATCTGCCACCACCACTGCTGCTGTCTCTGCATCCTCTGGATCCTGCAATGGCACGTACTGTGGAGAGAGCCCCAGCCTTCAGCACTGAGGAGAACCAGGCCCTGCTGGACAGCCTCCTTCCACAGTACAGCAAGCTGTATGGGAAACCAGGGGAGCAGGTGAGTGTGCTGTCCACTGCCTTACTAAATGTGCATGTTGTCTGACTAGCAAGACTTACAGTGTGCACGCCACTGGCTTGCATGCTCACTGAGTAGTTGTCACCCCCCATAGTGTGTAGTTACATGCACTGAACAGGTATAGTGCAGTAACAGTGCATTCCAACAAGGTTTTACTTCCCAGGCAATGATACCATGTAGTAACTGCTGGCAAACTGTTCATAGCCATCGTTGCACTGCCTGTGTACATCATGTGCCCCTGTGATTGAGACATGTATATCCAAATGTGTGATTCCCGGATATGTTGCATGTGTAGTAATGGCCTTTACACTTTGTCATCCTCACAGGTTGATGCCCATCAGAAGCAGGAAATCTGGCTGAACATCGCCCGGGCAGTAAGATCTGTGGGGGTCTACAAGCGCCGGATCCGCAACTGCCAGAAGAGGTGGCAGGACCTTCGGGGCTGGACCCGGAGGATCGCAAGGGTCCAGCTGAAGCTGTCGCCTCCTCGCAGGAGGGGCGGACACCGGACCCTGACCCCCCCACATGCTCAGGATCCTGGCGGTGGTCTTCCCGGACCTGGATGGGCAGCTGAAGGCCAGACAGCAGCAAGGAGGGGGTGAGTCCATGACTGCACTGTGAACTTTGTCTGACATGCTATGTGCCCTCCTCTGGCCTGGTTAAACTTCCACAGTACATCAGTCTTGTGGTCCAGGTCCCATGTCCCTCAATTGTGACATGCCCACTCCTCATCTGATACCCAGGTGTGGCCCTTACAGTCAGGAAATTGTGTCACTTGGGTACTGTGTCCTTACATTTTGCTTAGATCAAGGTGGGGGACAGCATTTGTTCCCGTAACTTTGTTGTGGGCTTCATGGGTGGGTCCATTGCTTACACAATGCCTGAGTTCTGACATGTAATCTGCGTGTAACTTTGATATGTGGTCCAATTGCTGATCTGATTCACCACATGTGCCTGGGGTATTTGGCACACACCCATGCTGCGGGTGGGAACAATGTTTGGGCCTCAGGAGTATGTATATCAAGTGTGTCACACATACTTAACCACCTGCCTACTGTCCAGGGCTCATCCCTCATTCACGTGGAGCAGGACAGTCATGCCTACTCCAGGCCATACAATACACTCTGTACTCCCACTCCCGTGTATCAGCTGACACGTTGTGCTCAGTGAAATGTTCCCTCAGGTGTCTACCTCTGTGTCATTGTGCTGTGGCTTCGTTGTCAGGACTACTGGGGTGTTTATCGGTTAGGGCTCAGCATGCCACCGGAGATGTGACCATAGGAGAGGATACTTGTGTGACATATAGGTGTTTGATCACTTGACTGTGCAGACTGGGGTATACAAATGTGAGGTTCAGGCAGCTGTTTCCCATTCACAGCAGATTGTGAGGTGCTCAGGTTCAGAGGGTTGTGTTTCATGTCTCCCATATGTCCAATTGGTATGACGTGGACAAATAAGAGTTCAGATGATGTGGTTTGTGGGGGATGGACATGTGCACTTGTCAGCTACATAACTTGCATTCCCCATGACCTAGGATTGTGATACAGTGCAGACTGTTGTTGGCTGGCTGCCCTGCCCATGTGACTGGAGACAATGATGTAAGTCACATTAGGAGTCCCGCAAGGCTCCTCCCTCTCACCTACACTGTTCAACTTATTCATGGAGCCACTCGCTGAGATCCTCAACTCATCAAATATTCACTTTCACATGTACACTGATGACACACAACTATATTTAAAGATAAACTCTCTGGATGACATCAAAGCTCTCAATCTAACTCTACAAAAAACTCAGTCTTGGTTGACTGAAAACCACCTCAAACTAAACTCCCTCAAAACCGAATTCCTACTTATCTCCCCCCCTAACCAAACAGCCATCATACAAGAATGGCTTAAACAACTTACAGCGCTCAACTGCCAACCTCTTATAATCGATTCAGCAAAATCACTGGGAGTAACTTTGGACAGTAACCTAAATATGCAAAAACATATCAGTGCCACAGCAAAAGGAGCAAACTTTCAGATGCACACCCTTAGAAAATTAAAACCCTTCCTCCCAGCAAATTACTTCAAATTGGCAGTCCAAGCACTAGTAATTCCCAGACTAGAATATGGTAGTGCAACTCTATGTGGACTCCCCAGATCAACAACTGCCCCGCTAAGATCATCACTCAACTCAGCGGCCAGGCTCATCACAGGTTCCAAAAGACATTACCACATTTCCCCCGACTTCAAAGCGCTCAACTGGCTACCCTTCGAAGCAAGAATTCAACTAAAAATCGCATGCATGACGCACAAAGCCCTACATCACAACACCCCGACGTACCTGGCCCAGGAACTGGAGCTCTCGTGTGGAAACAGATCCTCCAGGAGCGCCAACAACCTTCTTTTGAAGCCTCAAAGATTTGCCAAGAAGAAAACATATAATCGCGCCTTCTCTGGAATTGCTCCAAGGATTTGGAACGCACTACCCCCAGAAACCAGACTCAACCCATCAACTGCCTCCTTCAAAAAAGAAGTTAAATCGCTTCTCATGACAAAATTCACTTGAACATTATTTCGGACTCGTAGAACAACCAGCTGTAACATAAGTCTTTATCGCGTAATACTATGTTTCTTGTGTACATTGTTTCTTTTGTTTAACTACCTTATTTGTAAAGTGCTCTGATACCCGCAAGGGTCATGTTCGCGCTATATAAAACCTTCAAAATAAAAATAAATGACTTTGCAGGCATGCCTGTGCCATGGCATTAAACTCCCTAAGAGTGATCCTGCAGGTGAGTGACATGTGCTACATGCACCCCATTGTGGCATTGACTATCAGGACATGGGTGCTTCATGGTGTCCGGTGCTGGTATGCATCACATGCATTTCAAAATAGACTCTGGCCATCCCTTTATCCGAACACCTGTACTGACTCAGTGGCAAGAGTTGTGATGTGTGCATGTTCACATACTTCACTGTGTTCTCTGCACTGTCCAACTACTGTGTAGGTGGTGCATGTGTCCACACTGGGGTATTGCCGTCCGACAGGCACCAGACAGATGGGTGCAAGGCCAGGAGGGATGTGAGTGCCATGGTTGACCATCAGACTGACAATTGGCTTCTCCTACTCTGTTTGAGCACTTTTGGTAATGTTCAACTAAGGATGCCAGGGCTTGCTCTGTAATGTGCTGTACTTACTGTGGTGTGTGCGGTCAGTGCAGGTGACTGATGTTTGTCTGTTTCCCTAATTGTTTGCAGATACATCCACGGCCACAGGAGGGGACAGCTCCACGGACCAGGAGGAGCCGCAGAGCCAGACTGGGTCAGCAGCCGATGAGTGGTCGGAGGGACCCAGTGGCACGGAGGGCGAGGGGAGCCACACCAAGGAGTCCTCAGCAGCATCCACCTCAGCTGAGGACCACAGCAGCTTGGAGGATGACTCCCTTGTGGAGGCGGGTGTCAGCAGCCACCACACCCCAGCTAGTATTGCTGTCCCCGCCACCACCACCACCACCACCACCATCGCCCTCCCATCGGCCCCCATTCCAGAGGTCCATGGAGGCTCCCGTGTTCGGGAGCGTGTCTCCTTCGTGCCAGGCACCGCACCCCTGCCCCTGTGTCCCCTGCTGCCCTGAGTGAGGAGACTGTGTACCTACTTCGCCAGCTCCATGTAGGGCAGACAGCAATGCTGAGTGTCCTCCATGCCCACACCACTCTGTTGACACAGCTGGTGTCGTTTATGGAGGGCATCTCATCGGGCATGTCTGCCCTACAGAGGAGCAATAGGTCCATGGACTCCTCCCTGACGGCAGCAGTGTCCCTCCTCCAACAGTCCCTCACCCCTCCTACCTCTGCCCCATCCACACTTCCTGGCACCCTACCTGTCCCAAGCACATGCACACCTGCACAATCACCCAAACACACAGACACGAGCAGCACAGACACACCCAATACAAAACCAAAACATGCACGCAGGCATCCTCAGGGGACTGATACCACACCCACCGGGGATGGGGAACAGACACACATACAGGCATCCACAGTCACTCCGCAGTCCTCCGATACCTCTCCCTCCAAGGCCCCTTCCCTTGCCTCACCTGCAACCCCACCTACAAAGCAGCTCTTCCTCTGTGACCTTGGCCTCTTCCCCTCCGATCCAGCTGATCCAGCATACAGGGGGAAGAGGAAGTCCACCCACACAGAGGGGAGTGTCCCTCACCCCCGGACACCCTCCCCCAGGCACAGACAGACTGAGGCCCCCATCCGCAAGTCCTCCCGGACCCAGAAGAGCAAGACCCCGCCGCCGCCCTGCAGCTCAACCACCAAGTCTCCTTCCTCCATCCCTCAGGCCCCCACTCCACAGGTTCCCCCACCACACCCTGCCCCAGGTTCCCCCACCCACAGATACACCATCCCCAAATTGATCCGGCCTTCTCCCCCTACCACTTGCTCTTCCAGCACCACACCCCCTGCTGCGCATGTTTGTGCCACTGGTGTGGAGACCGTGTCCTCCCCCTCTGTCCTGCCCACCTTACCTGAACCCCATTCTACTCCCCTGGAGATAGGCACTGCAGTGGAGTCCACTACCACCCAGTCTGACTTGGGCACTGCAGTGGGGAACCTGTCCACTCCATCTGCCCAGCCGACTGCAGTCGTGCCGGCACCCACACCATCTGACTCATGCCCCCCAGTTGTGCTGGCACACACCATGTCAGACACCTCCACTCCAGTTGTCAGTGACTCTCCAGCACCCACCACCCCTTCCCTGCCTCCTTCTGGTGAGCCCTGATCCTGTCCCTGCGGTGCCTGGCCTGCCCCCCGTATGCCCCTCCGAGGGAATGTCCCTGGTGTGTAGAAGTGCAGGCATGCAAAGGGTGACATCTGCCACTGTCACCCTGTTTGGACTTTGATAATGGACTGGCCATTGGCCTTGTGTGTTTTTCTGGACTTTCACTTTTTCACACACATATGCTGAATAAAGCTACTTTCTGTTCTCTAGTGGTTTTGTTTCTGATGTACATGATGTTGATGATGTTAACCATGCCCTTGCTGCAGTGATGGTGATTTTTGATCTCAGGAAAATGAAGTGTTACTGTGCAGGACCACATGTGGTCCAGGGGGAATGTGTCCTATCCTGTTGTGTATCCATGTCATCCTTTGCAGCAATATGAGGGTGTCATGTTTTCAAAATTTGGCAATGGGATTTCCTACTTTTATTTGCAATATCACATCTGTGGCTTACACCCCTGCACATCTGTTGTGCTTGCCATTGTTCAATTTGTCTATTTCCCTGACCGTGTGACCATCTCCATTGGACATGCAAGTTTGGGCATCAATGGGGAAGGACTCATCTGTGTTATCAGTGCAACTTGCTATACATGTGTGTTGGATCTGTGCTGATGATTTCGGTGACACTCCCATGACCAGGCTGATATTTCGGGAGCCTTCATTTTGTGCTAATTGTTGACTGAGTGACCAAGTGTTCTGCTGACATGATAGAGCCCTACTGAGACAACGTATGGCACAGTTTTCCTTACACAGGAGTGGAGTCCCCTCATGGCAGTGTGTAATTCCGTGACATTGCCTGAGCCCAAGGTGTGTGTTGTGTGAGCATGTCTGTGTGTGTTCACTTCCATTTTGCTACGCAGGCTGGGATCCCTAGTGATGTTCCTGTTTGTGATGCTTGCTGAGTTGACCTATGTTCCCCCAAAGTCTTCTCCCTGGCTTCTCTGGGATGTGGGTGCATGGCACATTACTGGTCATCAGGGTGACACCCATAGGTGTGTTTGCTGTCAGGGCTGAGTTTGAGGGCAAACGCAGATGAGACACAGTCAGGATTCCCCTTGGCACTTGTTGGTTACACCAGTCATGTAATTTACAGTTTGTGTTAGCTTTCAGTGATTGTGACACGTTGTGTGTGTGACTGCTGCCACTCCTCAGGGTCAGAGCTTCAATGTTGGAAGTTGTCTATGTGTGTTCTTTGTGGGTGACCTTGGCTTCTTCATTGGTGTGTGACTGTGGCCGGGATCCCATTGGTTGGTGTGGATTTGACGTCATGCCCATGTACGGCGTACTGTGCAGTGTGTCAGACATTCACGAGTCTTGTTGACTGGCCATGTGTGATGGGTTTCTGCACCTTAGTTCCCACCACCACCCCTGGGATTGTCATGGGTGCATGTGCAATGTCACCAGTGCATGTGAGCTTCACTGCTGCACATTCGTGGAGATCAAGGTGTGTGGTGTTGAGTGTGTGCAGATGAGAGTTGTTTCACGGCTAGACCCCTGCCTCCATATTGGCCTTGGCTGACAGGCCGTGCTGATTGATTTGTGCTTGTGTAGGTGTGATGGTAGTTTGTTGCTCAGGACACATGACTGTGGTTCACAGTGTGAACGACATCTAGCTTTGTCATCACAGTGGGATTATCATGCAGGCCAGTGTCACCACAATGTGGGGACCCTGGGGGTAGTGCTGTGGTGGGTCTGTGTCTTGCTGTGTTAGTTGCTGTTCCTACAAGCTTGTGTGACGTGTAATTTGCACCCTCTCATCTAACAATGCCTGATTGCCCACATAGGGGATTCGGATCCATGAGTTACTTTTGTGTGGCACTGTATACACATCTGTGTAATTGTGATTCAGGCCTCCTCATGTGTTGTGTGGTTGCCTGGGGACACTGGCACCCCCCCCTCCACATCACCTGTTGTGTTTGATCTGCAGTGTGGGGCTGCCTGTTTGTGTTTGTGCATCTGCACCACTGCATTGGCATATCTTTAGTGTGCCATTGGCTGTATGTTGTTTGGTGGGTTTCCCCTGCTCTCCCTGGGACTCCTAGGTCATCAGTCAGCACAGTGATCATGGTTTGTATGTCCCATTGCTGCCATGGTATGGTATTTGTTCACCTCACATCTACAGTCTCCACAGGATATCTACATTTGTGTGCCCATTGGTGCAGATGTGTGGGTCTGCATTATGATGGTCACTTCTGTCATTGTGTTATTGATGAATGTTGACAATGTCAGCCCCCATGGGTGATGTTTGTCTGCACATGGCCAAAGGTATGTCTTATTTGCACTGCACTGTTTGCCTCACCCAATCTATGTTGCTATGGGACACAAGCACTACTATGCCACTGATGTGTTTGTTGTTCTGTGACCAGGAATAATCCATGCTGTTTGGCATTTGCAGCTTTTTCCATGACAACTGTTAGACCTGTCAGCCCTAGGGTGGTCTTTCCCTATTTTTTTTCCTTTTTCACCTCCTTTTTGCCACCATATTTTTACTGGACCTAGGTCTCTGGGCACCTCGCCACTGCTAGCCAGTGCTGAGGTGCAGGTGCTCTCTCTCACTCAAGATGGCTGCCACAGGCCCCTGCTACTGCAGAGGGGCCTGACACGCATACACACTAGTAGCCAGGGTCAGGCTGGGGTATAGGGATACAGTATCCATTCCATCCCCGCCTCTGGGCCACATAGCCAGGCATGTAGAAGGTTCCAGAACCTTCCGGGCTGTGGGAGGAGTTATGTTTTGCCGCCTTAGAGAGGGTCACCTGACCTAGGAGTATAAAAGGCTTGGAGGGAAAACTTTCTAGTCAGTTGATGAGGCACCACTGAACCTGGGGGAACCTCCACCGGAGTATAGGCTTTAGGGCCTAGGGGGGAGACCTACACTACTGCTGCTGACAGGGCTGAGGGCCTGCTGGAGTAAGATAGCTGAGGAACGCCCACCACCCACTGACCTTGCCCAGTGTGAGGGGACCCAGGGAACCACCTTCAGCGTGCAGGGAGGATCATCAAGCACTCCCAGACCACCAACTCATTCCCCCCTCATGACAAGAAACTTCTGACAAGAAACTCTGACAAGAAACTTATACTAAGGAACTTCTGACAAGAAACTCATCACCAGAAGCGCCTAAGAAGCAACCAAGCTGGAGCAGTCGCAAGACGCCTTAATTTGAGGAGGCTTGACCGTCCAGCCAGGCCTGAAGCCTAAACTGCCCAACTGGGGATCACCAGGTAAAGCGCCGTACCCTGAAGCGCTAGACCTTCACCCCCTCACTATTCCTGCCTACTGCTGGGCTGCCCCCAAGTACTCTTCCAGTCAGCCCTGCCCACAGGCTGCTGGTGCGTCCTGCTTTCTGTCACCCCCAGGTCACTGACCTTGTGTAGAGATCACCGCCGCGGCCGTCGCCGCCTGAGAAGTGCCGTGAGGTGAGGTGCGCCGTCGCGCCCTCACCGAAGGGGAGCGCTGAGGCGAGGGAAGCCCCTCGAGTTTCTGTGGTGAGGTGCGCCGTCCGCGCCCTCACCGAAGCCTCCACAGATTGCCCCCATCGCCGCCGTCGCGGCCGAAGAAATTGCCACTGGACCCTGGGCCCTTATCGCCGCCGTCGCGGCTGAAGAAATCACCTCACCGCCGCCGTCGCGGCCGAAGAAATTGCCACTGGACCCTGGGCCCTTATCGCCGCCATCGCGGCTGAAGAAATCACCTCACCGCCGCCGCCGAAGAAATTGCCCCCGCCGCCGTTGCGGCACAAGAAATCGCCAGCGCGATCATCGAGGCCTCCAGGCCCCGCCAACGCCGTCGCTAAGCAGCCGGGGACGCCGGCCGCGCCCCCAAGAAGGCCGCGCAACGATTGGGCGCTGGCTCCGCTCCCGCCCCCAGCGCCGACGGAGGCCCAGGAAGAGCCCCGGCCGTGTAGAGGGAGACGGGGAGCCGGCTGAAGAGGACTGCTGGCTCCCGCTCCCTTCCCCGAAGTCCTGGAAGCCGCGGCTGCACTTACCTTGATCCCGGGGGCTGGAGGAGGGAGATCCCAGGCCCCGCAACGTCCCCACAGTCACTCCTTGATCCCGGGGGCCGGAGGAAGGTGATACCGGCCCCCGCAACGTCCCCACAGTCCGGCCTGAAGGCCGAGGCACCCCGACCAGGCCCCGCCCTCCAGAACACGGGCCGGGCCTGGGGGAGTGCCAGTCGCAGAGGAAGCGCGACCAACGATCCAGCGACAGGTGAGCCCAGGAGGACCCTAGGGCCCACAAAACGCCACTGGGGGCCGGGGGCCACCATTAACCCTATAATCAATTGGGTAAACTTTCCCCATGAGGCGAGGCCCCGGAGAGGAGTGGGCCTAGCCTAGAGGTAACCCCTAAGGGTCATAGAAGCCCCAGGATACTGGACATGTCGAGGGGTTCCCTATAGTATTTAATAACTTATTGCAGATGCCTATTGTAATTACTGCCTAGGCCATGCTTTTAACTGCGAAATCTTTTACCACAGGGGGAAAGTATTTAATTGAATTGAGTTGAAGTGTTTTATGTTACAGGTGTACTGGAATTGCGACGCCCACTGTACTGAAGGTGGGCGCGCCTAGATTAATGCAGGCCTATTTAAATGTAAAGTGAAAAGCCTTCTTTTAAGTAATTGAATAAGCTAAAGTGAACTGCATGTCTAGGCCCCTGTTTTATTAACGTACCTTGAGATCATTATTAAGTGCTACGTGTAGGGGATAATTCCTGCGGCCTCTTAGTGGCCTACATTGTTGATGAGCTATGATGCTTTATTTAAAATGTGCACCAATTGAGTAATGCAATGAATTTGAATGTAGATCTGAATTAATTTGCCTCATCTAATGCCAACTTAAATTATTTATAAAAGATCTTGATTTTAAATACAAAAGCCTGGTGTGGTGTCATGTTATTGCGTTCGCATTTCTGAGTCAGAGTAAGAGTGTGCTGCACAACTGCCTTACACATTGCCTTCGCGTGCCTTTCCCGCTTCACGCCATGCTACCGTGTCGGACTCGGTAACCCCGGTTCCAACATTTGGTGTACAGCGGTTGGATAAGGACTGGTGCTTGTGCAGCACCCTACAGTGACTCAGTGTGCGCCGCAATTAGACACCTATTGTAATGAAAGTGCTAGGAATTCTATGGTAATTGCCGACTGTGTACATTCCTGCGTTAGACCTGTTACCTACAGTTTAGAACCCCTTCCTTAAATTGTCTGGGACCCCACCTAGGAGGATGGAGTTTGAGTTAGCCAACCTAGAAAGGTATACGGTGACACAGCTCAAGGAGTTCTGCCTAGAGAGGGGGTGGCCGTCAAGCGAGGCGCCAGGAAGGAGGTGCTTCAGAAAGCTTTGAGGGCATGGGTAATGGCCCACCCGGAGGGAAGAGGGGATGAGGAGCAGGGGGAGACAGACAACCCAGGAGAACTGGACCTACTGCGCATTGATGTTAGCGAGAATGTGTTGCCAGGAAGACGTTCCAGGGCAGGCAGTAGTGCGTCAGGGGGAAGTTTGTCACCAGAGGAATTGGAGGACAGGAGGGAGCAAAGGCAATTAACATTAGAACTTGCTAGGATGGAAAGAGCCATGGAGGAAAGGAAGGTTGTACATGAGCTTAGCCTGAAGGAGCTAGAGCTCCGGACCTTGCAGTTGGAGATGGAAGGCAAAATTAATGGTGGCAGCGTACCTGCTGGGGTTCCACAGGAGCCCAAATTCTATTTACCCAGAGAGGTGATGGCCAGTTTTAGTGTAGGTGATGACATCGACAAGTGGTTGGCGGCCTACGAGGTGGCTCTGGTGGCCCATAGATTTCCTGAGAGCTACTGGGGGGGAGGTCTTTATAGGTACATACCTCCACTAGTAAGGGACACACTTTTAACTTTGGATAAGGGGGAGCAGACTAACTACCCTATCATGAAGGAGGCCCTGCTCAAGAAGTTTGGCCTCACCCCAGAGAAGTACCGCCAAAAGTTCTGCAACAGCCACAAGCTTCACACACAAAACTGGGTGGATTTTTTTGACTATGCCCGGAAGGCATTGGAGGGTTGGGTGCGTGGCAGCAACGTTGACAATTACAAAGGGCTGTACGACCTATTCTTGAGAGAGCACCTCCTAGAGAAATGTTTTCCGGAGCTGCGCCAGTACTTGGTGGACCGCAAGCTGACCAATCCTAGGGAGCTTGCAGAGGAGGCAGACACGTGGGTCAGCACTCGGGTGTCCCACAAGGGAGCCGGGGCAGACCCCCCGAAAGGTGGACAGGGACTCCCCCAGAAGAAAGAGGGGGAGATAAAAAGAGGGAGTTCTTTAAAGATCCCCAAAATAGACCGCCTGGGAGAGGGGTAGGTTCCCCATCCCAATCTGGATCTCAGAAACCCACTTATCCTGACAGGAGTCAGCAGCCCAGAACTGTCCGGTGCTACGAGTGCGGGGAGGTTGGACATTATAAGGGGGATCCCAAGTGTCGCAAGAGAACCCCAGCCCCCACAGGAGGTAAGAGCCCCGGGGTGGCCAGTGTAGCGCTTGGGGAGGAGTTGTCCCTAGGTAGGGGAGGTGAGTGGACAGGCTTGACCTTAGTTTCCCTGGGGGATAGAGAGATCATCCCACGGGTTCAGGTACCCACGAACACTGCCAAGTATCGGCAGAGGGTCCTGGTGAACGGGGAGGAGGTGGAGGCTCTGAGGGACACAGGTGCCAGCATGACGATGGTGAGACGTCAGCTGGTGTCCCCAGAGCAGGTGATTCCTGAGGAATTCCACCCGGTTGTTATGGCTGATAATAGCCTGGGTCATTACCCCGTGGCCCAAGTTCCCTTTGAGTGGGGAGGAGTATCAGGTCTGTTGAAGGTTGCGGTGAGCCCTGCCATGCCAGTTGACTGTCTGCTGGGCAACGACTTGGAACATACTGCCTGGAGGGAGGTAGAGTTCAATGCCCATGCTGAGATGTTGGGATTACCAGGATGGACTTGCGTTGTCACGCGGTCCATGGCTGCCCGACAAGGAACTCAGCTCGGGTTGGAGCCTGAAATAATGGCCCAGCCCACTGCTGGACGAGGAGATGTCCAGGAGGAGACACCCGGTTAGATGGATGGGGAGCCCACGGAGGTGACCCCGGAGTCCGCTGAGGTGGTTGGTGTTCCCGTGGGGGACCTGCCGACCCCTGCAGAGTGGCAGGTGGAAGGAGGGCCTACCCGGGAGGAATTTGCCGGGCGCAGAAAGAGTGCCCTAGGCTTGAAGGCATGCGGCAACAGGCCGAAGCCCAAGCAGCTGGAAACAAGACTGGTAATTACCATGTCTACTGGGAGGATGGTCTCATCTACAGTGAGCCTAAGGCTCCGGTGCATGGGTCCGCCCGAGCCGTGGTGGTCCCCCAATGCTACCGAGCCTTTCTGCTAGAGTTGGCACATGAGATACCACTAGCAGGACACCTGGGCCAAGACAAGACGTTTGCGCGTCTAGTCCCACATTTTTACTGGCCCAGGATGCGCGTCACTTCTGACACTTTTTGCAAGACTTGCACCACTTGCCAAGCGAGCGGCAAGACAGGGACTAAAGTGAAGGTCCCTCTAGAACCTCTCCCAGTTGTCGATACCCCTTTTGAGCGGGTAGGGATTGACATTGTCGGGCCATTGGACCCGCCGACTTCTGCAGGACATAGGTTCATTTTGGTGCTGGTAGACCACGCCACCCGGTACCCAGAGGCAATCCCTCTGAGGACCATCACTGCACCGGTGGTGGCGCGGGCCCTGATGGGGATTTTTACCCGAGTGGGATTCCCCAAGGTCGTGGTGTCAGATAGGGGCACGAATTTCATGTCGGCCTACATGCAGGCCATGTGGAAGGAGTGTGGAGTGACCTACCGGTTCTCCACTCCTTACCACCCCCAGACGAACGGACTCGTGGAGCGCTTTAACAAAACCTTGAAGGGGATGATCAGGAGCCTAACCGAGGACTTGAGAAGAAAGTGGGACGTCCTCTTACCCTGTCTGCTCTTCTCCTACCGAGAGGTGCCGCAGAAGGGGGTCGGTTTCAGCCCCTTTGAGCTGCTCTATGGCCACCCTGTTCGGGGGCCCCTCAGTCTTGTCAAGGAGGGGTGGGAGAAGTCTTCCTCGAAGCTTCCCCGTGATGTGGTCAGCTATATGCTGGCATTCCGCAGCCAAGTGGCCAAGCTGTGGAAGGAGGCCTCGGACAATCTAGAGGCAAGTCAAGCCATCATGAAGAAATGGTATGACCGGAACGCGCGGACGGTAGAGTTAGACGCTGGACAGAAGGTGTGGGTCATGGAGCCAGGAGAGCTTAGCGCCCTCCAGGACCGGTGGACTGGGCCGTTTGAGATCTTGGAAAGGAGAGGCCAGACCACATATGTCGTCGATGTGAAGACCCCACGTCAACCCCACAGGGTGTTCCACGTCAACCGCCTGAAGCCCCACCAGGAGCGTTCAGAACTCACTCTCCTAATGATAACAGATGGAAGTGAGGAGGAGGAGAGTGAGCCTCTTCCAGACCTTCTGGCGGCCCAGGAGAAGGATGGTTCGGTAGAGGGAGTGGTCCTCGCCCCATCCTTGACCCCAGAGCAACAGAGGGACTGCCGCCAGGTCTTGGGGCAGTACGCCTCGTTGTTCTCCCTCACGCCTGGAATCACGCACCTGTGTACCCATGATGTGGACACAGGGGACAGTCCGCCAGTAAAAACCAAGTCTTACCGGCTGTCCGATAAAGTCAAGGCTAGTATCCAGGGTGAGGTTACCAAGATGCTAGAACTGGGAGTGATTGAGCCTTCCAGTAGCCCTTGGGCTAGTCCGGTGGTGTTGGTGCCGAAAGCGGCCCCACCGGGCACCACACCAGAACTTCGGTTCTGTGTGGATTACCGTGGACTCAACTCCGTCACTAAGACCGACGCTCACCCGATCCCTCGGGCGGATGAGCTCATTGACCGGCTGGGAGCAGCCCGGTATTTGAGTACCATTGATTTGACGTCAGGCTATTGGCAGATAGCCATGGTGGAAGGAGCAAGGGAGAAGACTGCGTTCTCCACCCCCGAGGGCCACTTTCAATTTCGGGTGATGCCCTTCGCGTTGAAAAATGCTCCAGCCACTTTCCAGCGGTTGGTGAACCAGGTGCTGTCTGGCCTAGAGGCCTTCTCTGCTGCCTACCTGGATGACATAGCTGTCTTCAGTAGCAGCTGGGAGGACCATCTGGAGCATCTCCAGGAGGTGCTGCAGGCGTTGCAACGGGCTGGTTTAACCATCAAGGCCAGCAAGTGCCAGATTGGACAGGGATCTGTCGTGTACCTGGGACATCTGGTGGGCGGAGGTAAGGTGCAACCCCTCCAAGCCAAGATTGAGACCATCTTGGCCTGGGAGCCCCCAAGACCCAAACAGAGGTCCGAGCTTTTCTCGGCCTCACGGGGTATTACCGCCGGTTCGTCAAGGGATATGGAACCATCGTGGGCCCATTGACGGAATTGACTTCAAAGAAGCAGCCACGCAGAGTCATCTGGACGGCTGCATGCCAGGAAGCCTTTGAGACCCTCAAACGTGCAATGTGCACCGCACCGGTGCTCAGGACTCCAGACTTTGGACGGGAATTTATTGTACAGACAGACGCTTCTGAGCATGGCATAGGAGCTGTGCTCTCGCAGCTGAATGACGATGGCCAAGACCAGCCAGTGGCCTTCATTTCCCGAAGACTACTCCCCGGGAACAGCGGTGGAGTACCATCGAACGAGAAGCCTTTGCTGTGGTTTGGGCTGTCAAGAAGTTGAGGCCATACCTTTTTGGTTGTCACTTCCTGATCCAGACCGACCACAGACCCCTTCGCTGGCTCATGCAGATGAGAGGCGAAAACCCCAAATTGTTGAGGTGGTCCATTTCCCTCCAGGGGATGGACTTTCGGGTGGAACATCGACCCGGTGTAGACCACGCCAACGCTGACGGTCTCTCCCGGTTTTTCCGCCTTAGCGAAGAGAACTCCCTAGAGGTTGGGAAGCTCTCCCTCTTTCGGCTGGGGGGACGCGTGTTAGACCTGTCAGCCCTAGGGTGGTCTTTCCCTATTTTTTTCCTTTTTCACCTCCTTTTTGCCACCATATTTTTACTGGACCTAGGTCTCTGGGCACCTCGCCACTGCTAGCCAGTGCTGAGGTGCAGGTGCTCTCTCTCACTCAAGATGGCTGCCACAGGCCCCTGCTACTGCAGAGGGGCCTGACACGCATACACACTAGTAGCCAGGGTCAGGCTGGGGTATAGGGATACAGTATCCATTCCATCCCCGCCTCTGGGCCACATAGCCAGGCATGTAGAAGGTTCCAGAACCTTCCGGGCTGTGGGAGGAGTTATGTTTTGCCGCCTTAGAGAGGGTCACCTGACCTAGGAGTATAAAAGGCTTGGAGGGAAAACTTTCTAGTCAGTTGATGAGGCACCACTGAACCTGGGGGAACCTCCACCGGAGTATAGGCTTTAGGGCCTAGGGGGGAGACCTACACTACTGCTGCTTACAGGGCTGAGGCCCTGCTGGAGTAAGATAGCTGAGGAACGCCCACCACCCACTGACCTTGCCCAGTGTGAGGGGACCCAGGGAACCACCTTCAGCGTGCAGGGAGGAACATCAAGCACTCCCAGACCACCAACTCATTCCCCCCTCATGACAAGAAACTTCTGACAAGAAACTCTGACAAGAAACTTATACTAAGGAACTTCTGACAAGAAACTCATCACCAGAAGCGCCTAAGAAGCAACCAAGCTGGAGCAGTCGCAAGACGCCTTAATTTGAGGAGGCTTGACCGTCCAGCCAGGCCTGAAGCCTAAACTGCCCAACTGGGGATCACCAGGTAAAGCGCCGTACCCTGAAGCGCTAGACCTTCACCCCCTCACTATTCCTGCCTACTGCTGGGCTGCCCCCAAGTACTCTTCCAGTCTGCCCTGCCCACAGGCTGCTGGTGCGTCCTGCTTTCTGTCACCCCCAGGTCACTGACCTTGTGTAGAGATCACCGCCGCGGCCGTCGCCGCCTGAGGAGTGCCGTGAGGTGAGGTGCGCTGTCGCGCCCTCACCGAAGGGAGCGCTGAGGCGAGGGAAGCCCCTCGAGTTTCTGTGGTGAGGTGCACCGTCCGCGCCCTCACCGAAGCCTCCACAGATTGCCCCCATCGCCGCCGTCGCGGCCGAAGAAATTGCCACTGGACCCTGGGCCCTTATCGCCGCCGTCGCGGCTGAAGAAATCACCTCACCGCCGCCGTCGCGGCCGAAGAAATTGCCACTGGACCCTGGGCCCTTATCGCCGCCGTCGCGGCTGAAGAAATCACCTCACCGCCGCCGCCGGCCGAAGAAATTGCCCCCGCCGCCGTTGCGGCACAAGAAATCGCCAGCGCGATCATCGAGGCCTCCAGGCCCCGCCAACGCCGTCGCTAAGCAGCCGGGGACGCCGGCCGCGCCCCCAAGAAGGCCGCGCAACGATTGGGCGCCGGCTCCGCTCCCGCCCCCAGCGCCGACGGAGGCCCAGGAAGAGCCCCGGCCGTGTAGAGGGAGACGGGGAGCCGGCTGAAGAGGACTGCTGGCTCCCGCTCCCTTCCCCGAAGTCCTGGAAGCCGCGGCTGCACTTACCTTGATCCCGGGGGCTGGAGGAGGGAGATCCCAGCCCCCGCAACGTCCCCACAGCCACTCCTTGATCCCGGGGGCCGGAGGAAGGTGATACCGGCCCCCGCAACGTCCCCACAGTCCGGCCTGAAGGCCGAGGCACCCCGACCGGGCCCCGCCCTCCAGAACACGGGCCGGGCCTGGGGAGTGCCAGTCGCAGAGGAAGCGCGACCAACGATCCAGCGACAGGTGAGCCCAGGAGGCCCCTAGGGCCCACAAAACGCCACTGGGGGCCGGGGGCCACCATTAACCCTATAATCAATTGGGTAAACTTTCCCCATGAGGCGAGGCCCCGGAGAGGAGTGGGCCTAGCCTAGAGTTAACCCCTAAGGGTCATAGAAGCCCCAGGATACTGGACATGTCGAGGGGTTCCCTATAGTATTTAATAACTTATTGCAGATGCCTATTGTAATTACTGCCTAGGCCATGCTTTTAACTGCGAAATCTTTTACCACAGGGGGAAAGTATTTAATTGAATTGAGTTGAAGTGTTTTATGTTACAGGTGTACTGGAATTGCGACGCCCACTGTACTGAAGGTGGGCGCGCCTAGATTAATGCATGCCTATTTAAATGTAAAGTGAAAAGCCTTCTTTTAAGTAATTGAATAAGCTAAAGTGAACTGCATGTCTAGGCCCCTGTTTTATTAACGTACCTTGAGATCATTATTAAGTGCTACGTGTAGGGGATAATTCCTGCGGCCTCTTAGTGGCCTACATTGTTGATGAGCTATGATGCTTTATTTAAAATGTGCACCAATTGAGTAATGCAATGAATTTGAATGTAGATCTGAATTAATTTGCCTCATCTAATGCCAACTTAAATTATTTATAAAAGATCTTGATTTTAAATACAAAAGCCTGGTGTGGTGTCATGTTATTGCGTTCGCATTTCTGAGTCAGAGTAAGAGTGTGCTGCACAACTGCCTTACACATTGCCTTCGCGTGCCTTTCCCGCTTCACGCCATGCTACCGTGTCGGACTCGGTAACCCCGGTTCCAACAACAACACTTACAATTTGGTCACTGTGATGATGGGGGGTTAGACCCCATTCTCACAATGTTCAAAATGTGCTTCAGCTATGGACCCCACACTTACGTTTTGGTCACTGTGATGATGGGGGGTTAGACCCCATTGTCACAATGTTCAAAATGTGCTTCAGCTATGGACCCCACACTTACCTTTTGGTCACTGTGATGATGGGGGGTTAGACCCCATTCTCACAATGTTCAAAATGTGCTTCTGCTATGGACCCCACACTTACCTTTTGGTCACTGTGATGATGGGGGGTTAGACCCCATTGTCACAATGTTCAAAATGTGCTTCAGCTATGGACCCCACACTTACCTTTTGCTCAATGTGATGATGGGGTGTTAGACCCCATTGCCACAGTGGTCATGGTCTGCTTGCATTGTGAAGGCCACACACATTTATGTGTGACACATGTGATAGGGGGTCACGTTGTATGTTCAATTTCATGTTCAGTGTTGTAGGCATTTGACACAGTCTACACACGCTTGTCATGGTGTTGGGGGGATGTGTTTTTCTTACATTCCTTATGTTGGAGTATGCTGGTTGTGTCATGCATTACCCATCCTATGAGTAGGGGTGGTGTTGATGGTAGGGATCCAGCCCCCCCTGAGTAGGGGTGGTGTTGGTGGTAGGCATCCATCCCCCTATGAGTGGGGATAGTAGTAGTGACAGGCATCTAGCACCCCCTGAGTAGGGGTGGTGGTAGTGGTAGGCATCCAGCCCCCCCTGAGTAGGGGTGGTGTTGGTGGTAGGCATCCAGGCCCACATGAGTAGGGGTGGTGTTAGTGGTAGGCATCCAGGCCCCTGAGTAGGGGTGGTGTTGGTGGTAGGCATCCATCCCCCTATGAGTGGGGATGGTAGTAGTGACAGGCATCCAGGCCCCCTGAGTAGGGGTGGTGTTAGTGGTAGGCATCCATCCCCCTATGAGTGGGGATGGTAGTTGTGACAGGCATCTGGCACCCCTGAGTAGGGGTGGTGGTAGTGGTAGGCATCCAGCCCCCTGAGTAGGGGTGGTGTTGGTGGTAGGCATTCATCCCCCTATGAGTGGGGATGGTAGTAGTGACAGGCATCCAGCCCCCCATGAGTAGGGGTGGTGGTAGTGATAGGCATCCAGCCCCCCCTGAGTAGGGGTGGTGTTGGTAGTAGGCATCCATCCCCCTATGAGTGGGGATGGTAGTAGTGACAGGCATCCAGCCCCCCCTGAGTAGGGGTGGTGGTAGTGGTGGGCATCCAGCCCCCCCTGAGTAGGGGTGGTGGTAGTGGTAGGCATCAATTCCCCTATGGGTGGGGATGGTAGTAGTGGTAGGCATCCAGGCCCCCATGAGTAGGGGTGGTGTTGGTGGTAGGCATCCAGGCCCACATGAGTAGGGGTGGTGTTAGTGGTAGGCATCCAGGCCGCCATGAGTAGGGGTGGTGGTAGTGGTAAGTATCCAGCCCCCCATGAGTGGGGATGGTGGTGGTGACAGGCATCCAGCCCCCCATGAGTAGGGGTGGTGGTAGTGGTAGGCATCCAGGCCCACATGAGTAGGTGTGGTGTTAGTTGTAGGCATCCAAGCCCCCCTGAGTAGGGGTGGTGGTAGTGGTAGGCATCCAGCCCCCCCTGCGTAGGGGTGGTGGTAGTGGTAGGCATCAATTCCCCTATGGGTGGGGATGGTAGTAGTGGTAGGCATCCAGCCCCCCCTGAGTAGGGGTGGTGTTAGTGGTAGGCATCCATCCCCCTATGAGTGGGGATGGTAGTAGTGACAGGCATCTGGCACCCCCTGAGTAGGGGTGGTGGTAGTGGTAGGCATCCAGCCCACCCTGAGTAGGGGTGGTGTTGGTGGTAGGTATCCATCCCCCTATGAGTGGGGATGGTAGTAGTGACAGGCATCTGGCACCCCCTGAGTAGGGGTGGTGGTAGTGGTAGGCATCCAGCCCACCCTGAGTAGGGGTGGTGTTGGTGGTAGGCATCCATCCCCCTATGAGTGGGGATGGTAGTAGTGACAGGCATCTGGCACCCCCTGAGTAGGGGTGGTGGTAGTGGTAGGCATCCAGCACCCCATGAGTGGGGATGGTGGTAGTGGTAGGCATCCAGCCCCCCCTGAGTAGGGGTGGTGGTAGTGGTAGGCATCCAGCCCCCCATGAGTGGGGGTGGTGTTGGTGGTAGGCATCCATCCCCTATGAGTGGGGATGGTAGTAGTGACAGGCATCTGGCACCCCTGAGTAGGGGTGGTGGTGGTGGTAGGCATCCAGCACCCCATGAGTGGGGATGGTAGTAGTGACAGGCATTCAGCCCCCCCTGAGTAGGGGTAGTGGTAGGCATCCAGCCCCCCATGAGTGGGGATGTTAGTAGTGACAGGCATCTAGCACCCCCTGAGAAGGGGTGGTGGTAGTGGTAGGCATCCAGCACCCCATGAGTGGGGATGGTAGTAGTGACAGGCATCCAGCCCCCTGAGTAGGGGTGGTGGTAGTGGTAGGCATCCAGCCCCCATGAGTGGGGATGTTAGTAGTGACAGGCATCTAGCACCCCCTGAGTAGGGGTGGTGGTAGTGGTAGGCATCCAGCACCCCATGAGTGGGGATGGTAGTAGTGACAGGCATCCAGCCCCCCTGAGTAGGGGTGGTCTAGTGGTAGGCATCCAGCCCCCATGAGTGGGGATGTTAGTAGTGACAGGCATCTAGCACCCCTGAGTAGGGGTGGTGGTAGTGGTAGGCATCCAGCACCCCATGAGTGGGGATGGTAGTAGTGACAGGCATCTGGCACCCCTGAGTAGGGGTGGTGGTAGTGGTAGGCATCCAGCCCCCATGAGTGGGGATGTTAGTAGTGACAGGCATCTAGCACCCCCTGAGTAGGGGTGGTGGTAGTGGTAGGCATCCAGCACCCCATGAGTGGGGATGGTAGTAGTGACAGTCATCCAGCCCCCCTGAGTAGTTGTGGTGGTAGTGGTAGGCATCCAGTCCCCCATGAGTGGGGATGTTAGTAGTGACAGGCATCTAGCATCCCCTGAGTAGGGGTGGTGGTAGTGGTAGGCATCCAGCACACCATGAGTGGTGATGGTAGTAGTGACAGGCATCTGGCACCCCCTGAGTAGGGGTGGTGGTAGTGGTAGGCATCCATCCCCCTATGAGTGGGGATGGTAGTAGTGACAGGCATCCAGCCCCCCATGAGTAGGGGTGGTGTTAGTGGTTGGCATCCAGGCCCCTATGGGTGTATATGGCATTGGTGATAGACATCCCGCCCCTATGGTTCTGCTGTTGCTAGTGTAAGTCATTTCTGCATCCCTATGTGCGTGTGTTATGTGTCGGGTACGTGTCGTTTGTTTGTGTGGTGGGTGTTTGACTTACCTTCTGCGCCGTACGCGTCCGTACCTGTTCCGGTAATAGATGTAGAGTATTGGTAGGACCTGCGCGATGGGATTCATGGTTGGTTCGTCTCGTTCGGCTTTCTCGTTGCTTCGACTCGTACTCGTGGCTGGCGTGTTCGTCTCGTAGCCGTGGATCGTCTTGTGGCGCGAATCGGAGCTTATGTGCACCTCTCCCGGATGCTCTGACGTTCTGGACGTAGCGACGGGTTCGGCGCGTACAGAAGGCGCATCGTACTAGTCCGGCCGGAAGGTGCTGTATTTTGGCTTCCGTGCGACTCGATTCTGCGTTTACGGATCCGGCTCGGGCGGGGAACAGGAGCTGTATTGGGTAAGTACGGCTGGGTCGGGATCTGGGCAGTTATGCGCATCGTTCTTGCTCGTTCGGACGAATGTTCGAATCGGTCGGGAAACACGCGTTCGGCTTGGTTTTTTTCCGGACGAATAGTGTTAGGTGCGCTTCCGGCCGAGATCGGAATCGACCCCCTAGTATTTAAAAGTGCAACATGTAAAACTTTAAGATTTGCATATTCCTACAGTAACTAGCACCCAACAGCTATTTCGTACACTGTATAAAGCTGCAGCTGTTTGTTTGAGAAAAACTAAAGTACAATTAAACTACTCTTTTTTCTTACTTTTGTTTGGAGTAAGCTACAGATTACGTTTGACCAATATTTTCAATATTTAGCAAAACTCTAATCCAATGGTGAAGTTGAATTTGTGATAAATATACAGGATTCGTTTTTAAGTTAGAGTTTTTTCTGCCTAAAGCTCAAGTATGCTAATTAGCATTAGCCTACCTACTGCTGCCCCACCTGTCAGTGCTTTCCCCTTGATGAGGTGTGATGACTATTCAGGGAGCAGAAACAGTGCCTTGGGCCTTTTATTGTAGAAGACCTTGGTATGAGGTAAGTGACTTGTAATTTCTCAAGAAAGGCAGTAGGATAGGGCTTAGGAACTTTGAACGTAGCTTGAAAGGGATAAGAGTGAAGATTGCCCATTCATAGTTAAGTGTAGAGTGAGGACTGAGGAAGAGAGATCCTTTTTATTAAGGATGAGGTGTAGCCAGCCTAGCTCCATTCCAGCAAGGCTGAGGAAGAGGGGACTGGGCATTTCTGTAGATACACTCCTTGGTGGCCACTCCCCTTCCAAGGCAATAAAGGTTCTGCCATCTTGATTTTCCATGAGAGTGTCCCAAACTGGGGACTTGCCAGACTTGTCTGCAGAAGTACCATGAACATACAGAGGCTTGCTCCAACTTTCCCAAAAGGCACTCCAGACCCACACAAATTCAGCGAGGATCACAAATACCTAAAGGGAAATGGGATAAAAGAGAAAAAAATGCTTGTGCAATGCTTTCTTCACATCAGAAATATTTTGGTATGGGCAATTTCCATATTCCGGTTAAAAAAAAATAATGTAACTTATCACTTTTCTTTTGACTACTGCCATAAGCTAGGTTATTTGTTTTAAAGTGGTTTACAAACACATTTTGTCAACAGACAAATAAAAAGACAGTGATTACTTCTTATGCTGACATTCTCCACAGAAAGAATAATAAAAATGAGTTAAATAAATGATCTAAATAATTCAACCTAGCTCACCCTACTTCTGACAATCTCTAGAAGAAAGCAAATGAAAAGTCAGAGTATTATAGAAGGTTAGTTACCAGCATTCACAACCTAGTTAAGTTCACAAAATGTGTTGTAAATTCAGTCTTTGACTTCTTATATAGTGATTCTCAGTTCAGCAACGTTCTTTCCAAAAGATGAATAGAATCACAAGCAATTTCGTGCAAGAGATTTTTAAAGTTCAGGAAAAGATAGTTATGGGTAAAAGTATACCCTCCTACCAGACTCCTAAGAACAGTAGTAGTGGCAAGAGAAGCAAAAATCCAAGGCAATATGAAGAACAAAGCATTGCTCCAAAACCTCCAGGGTTCCAAGACTCCAGTGGCAAGTTTGGGTTGGAAATTGATTCAATTCACTTTCTCCATTTATACTGAGGATCCATGATGGCTTCTGCCACAAAATGTTGTAAGATGAGTTTCGCAATATTTCATTTAAGTTTAATTTTCACTTTGTGGCATCCTTGTTCACAATGACAGCCAACTTGAATGAGGCATCACTGAAAACTATTTCCTGCAATGGAAGTGTGTTATGGAATTTTTAATAATATTCCATTTAATTTTATTACGGTGTGTAGGCCCACCTCTGTAGTCCTCTTTAACCTTATCCGTGATCATAACAGAATAGTGCAATGTGGGATAGTTTTCCGTTAGGCAAACATGATGCACTGCAAAAGGGGGAAGGCTTGGCCTTGGGATCTTTTTTATTACTGGCTAATGAGTCACCAGAATCACTTGCACATACCGGATAGTGAATTGTACAAAAATATAACACTTGAGCACTAACCTGTTTCTTCGTTAGGTTGTGTGATCTTGTAGGAGCAAGATGAGATCATACAAGCTTGTTCGCAATGCCATCCAGACACAGTCACGCCCTGAACACATGCTTGGTCCATGTTGAGGCAGTGGCCAGTAAAAAGGGGAAGAAGACTGCGAACAAAATGTAATGTCCTCAATACAGGCTAGTTCCTCTTCGTGTGAATATGTCTACTCTTCCTTTGAGGTGGATTCCTCCTCTAGTGTTCTAGTGTGTGCTTGTAAATCTTAAAACAATATGTAGAATGTGTAAACTCCAACATATAGAAAACCTCACACCAACATTACCTCACTGTGCCTCTCGAGTAAAATTTCCCACTTTCCCACTTTTGAATCTGTGAGTTGATGGAAATTACTGAGAATGTTTTGTATTCCTAAATGATTTATAGGCACATGCAGCAAAACATCAGATTCTTTCCCCCCAAAATAGCTCATGTTATCACTCCCTAGATTACCTCATACTAGATGCATTTCGTCAAGAAATCTAAATCATTCCCATAGTCACAGTCTTTCCTTTCCTGTGATACAGATTTACTAATCAAGAATTTTGGGGGAAATCACAGAAATCAAATTAGTTTTTAAATTTTATAGAAAATCCATTAGGAATTAGAAGTGCACTTTTTGATCAGTGCCCTTTATTACAAAAACAATCGCACCAACGTACTTTTTCAATAAATGGTGACAAATACAATTTTATGATTAATGAACATCCAAAAAGGCCCACAATCTACTTTCTACCTAAGATCCATAAAACCTTATGTAATCCTCCTGATAGGCTCATAGTATGGGTATGTGCATCTCTTCATGAAAATGTTTCCATTTATGTTGATTATTTTTTGGCACCCATTGTTAAAACATCCAGCTCGTACATCAGGATATTAGATAGTGATTGTTTACTGGTAATTATTAATGTGGTGTCTCTATACACCTCTATCAAGCATGAGGTGGGGCTAAAGGCATGTGAATACCTTCTGAGACAGCAAAATATTGAGGAATGGCAGTATACAAAAATCCTACTCACAATGATTGAGATGTGTCTTACAAAAAATGTTTTCTTATTCAATCATAAGATATATCATCAGCAATGTAGCACTGCCATGGGTATTTCCTTCTCTCCAATCTATGCCAATCACACCATGGGGTGGTGGGAGAAGGCATATGCATGGATATAAAAAAATCAGGAAGCCCTAGATAAAACAATTCTCTGGCTGAGATATATCCATGACTTTTTTCTGATACGGAACAGTACCAATGAGGATTTTATGATGTACTTTGACAAATTGATTAGGAGCTATTTAGCTGTACAATTTACATGTTCAGTGAGCAAATCATGTGTAATTTGCTAGTTGTTATGGTTTGCATACAGAGCAGCAGACTAGAAAAACATTATTCAGTAAAGAGACATCAACCAATAGAATTTTGCATTGAACCAGCCTCCATCCCAAACCATTAGCCAAGAGCATACCTTATTGAGAACTAATACGGATGAGGAGAAGCTGTTCAAATGACTAAGATGCACAGATGAAGTGTGGTGAGGTAGTAAACAGGCTCAATGAAAGTGGTTATAAACACAGAGATATCTAAACAAGAGCTTGGAAAGAGTGAGATCTAATTTTTATTTTGGAAAATTTGGTCACTAAGGAAAAACAAGTCACAGATAGTAAGGATCAAACACAATTGAGGTTGATTTTAACCAGTAGTGGCCGATGTCCAGGCAAAGTGGTGTGGAGGGGTGGATAAGAGGGAGATAAGAGAGGGACCGGGGATGAGGGACAAAACAAACCCTACCTGCTGCATCGCCGCTCTTCCACTCCTCTCTGGCTCCAGGCCATTACAGGCATAGGCTGTCAGACTCCCCTGCGGCCAACCCTGATGCTGTTCTCATGCTGCTGGCAGCATGAGATCAGCATCAGGATTGGCCTAAGCACCCTCAACTGTGACTGCTGTCTCCAATCTGGCATTGCAGCTCAGGTTGGAGACAGCTTCAGTGCGCATGTCAGTTTGGCCATCCTGAGACAGCCGGCCAAATACACATGCGCACTGAAGGCAGCAACAACTTCCCTCAGTGCCTGTCATTCACCCTTGCTCCACCCCCAAACAATCGGCTGGGAAACAAAATAGAAAGATAATAAACCTGGGTTTATTATAGTTTTCTTTTTCTTTTAGGTGGCTGGCCGTGGTGGCGACGCTCCTCTGCCATAGCGGAGGAGCTGCCGCTGATTTCACCTACAGCAGAGAGAGTACTAAGATACGCAATATATTCAAAAGGGATTGTCACTTAATTTCAAAAGACCCTGTCATTGGTACGCGGTTGTGGAATACAACTCATGTCACCTTCAGAAAAGTGCAATCACTTAAAGACAAATTAGTGAGAAGCCACTTCTTGGCTTCAGATGCAAAAACGTGGCTGGATGATTTACAACTTGGATTTATCAAATGCAACAACTGCGGGGCATGCAGAATTGGTAGTAATGGAAATACTATCTTAGACCGACACAATTTATCAATCAAAATTATGCATCAGATCACTTCTAATTCCCAGTATGTCATATATGTAATTGAATGCACATACGGTTTGGAATATGTAGGCAGCACCACATGCATGCTCAAGAAGAGGATACCAGAACATATCCACGCTGTAAAACACAAGGACGTGACATATGCAGTTGCAAAACATTTGGTTCAATGTAATGATAATGATTAGAAAACACTATGATACTATGGTATTGACATGGTACCTAACCATGAGCTTGGTGGCAATAGAACTCTGACATTGTGACAACTTTAATCAAAGTACATTATCTGTTTGAGAACTAAATCTCTGTTTGGACTCAATAACAATGAGGAATTCTATGCACATTTGTAAAGGCTACATCTTAGATTTATGTGTACTATCCTAATGATTTGAAATGCCTTACCACTTGTAAGTTAAGCACCTTACATGCTTAACAATGGGCCTTCTCAACTAAATTGAGTATCAAGAACATACATCGGAAGTATAGACCACACTATTAGGTGCAGAATAAAAACATATGCTATACATATTGCGGAACTCTTTGTACATCTGCGAAGGCTACAGCAATATGTTACTGATATGTGTATTATATGAGGAGATTTAAGTGTACTATACTAATGATTCGAAATGCCCTACCACTTACAGGTGATACACTTTATATACTTAATGACGCGCCTTCTGAACTAAATTGAGCATCATGAACACACATTAGAAATAAATACTACACCATTAGGCACAGGACATAATATGTAACATGCATATAGCAACATAAACAACCAATGCATTATCTTAAAGAACAATTCTGCAAATAGTTGTCTGCTTGAACGCAAACACTCTGAATCATAAACATTAGAATGTTTAATAATGATAGTTTTTATATTATTGCACAATGAACTACATAACCCAGAATGGCTCATGATGGGCAGTGTGGGTGTCTATGTATAAAAGAGTGAAAGTGATAACAGACTCACCAACCATGAGAAAGACCAGTTTGGGTGAAACACACCAGTGCAATTGTTTTTTGCAATAAAGGACTCTGATTTGGAGTTCACAGAGTGCAGAGTAATTTGTTCTGAACAGGAATGTGGGAAAACGTTCGCCCACCCCATTCTTGAGAATTTCAGTGACAACAACATTTTAAACAGGCAAGGGCGTAAAACTCCGCTTGCAGAGTTTGCAAAGTTCGGCAACTCCACATCCCACATAGAATGCAGAGTTACTGATAAACTCCGCACTCCACAACGAAGCAGATGTTTTTTGTTAGGGCTCGCAGGAGCGACTTGCCAGGGGCTCTTGATCGGCAACAAGATTTCCTAGCCGTTTGAGAATACCACGAAATTTGCTAGCCGGCCGCAAGCTCCCATGAGATTTTATGGTCGCCAATACGTCTTTTGAGCGTGCCAGAGACTTCCGGCGGATGTTTTGTGACGTACGCTATCCCGAACATGCAGGATCTACCGCAGTTGCAATCTGGGGAAGATTCTCTCCTCGAGAAGCATCAAAATCGTCCAGAAATGACGATTTGGAGTCAAAAACGTCCTCAAATGGATGGTTGGCATTGTTTTTTTTGTGCAAGGAGTCCTTTTTAATTTTACTTTTTTTCCAACCGGAAAGAAGTGCCCCAGAGTCTCCAACTTACTGTTCCTGTCCAGCAGGATCCTCCCAGTGCTTTGTCCCTCTCTTGGTCACTTTATATTGGGATTTGGAGCTAGAAGGATCACTCTCCTTGTCTGCTGCGTATATAACATTGGATTTAAGGACATTGGGGCCGATTCACAGAACTAATCTGAGATAAAATCCTAAACGTACTACTTTTGGTATTCACAGAAGGCATTTAGTAGTAGTAAAGTTAGGACTCCTAACTTTACTACTACTAAATGCCTTCTGTGAATACCAAAAGTAGTAAGTTTAGGATTTTATCACAGTTTAGTAGTATTAAAGTTAGGAGTCCTAACTTTACTACTACTAAATGCCTTCTGTGAATACCAAAAGTAGTAAGTTTAGGATTTTATCTCAGATTAGTTCTGTGAATTGGCCCCTTTGTATTTGAGATTTCACAAGTAAGTTGAAAAAATGGTGTATAAGGGTATCGGTTTGTTTGATTGGGGGCATGCACCTGGATTTATTTGTACTTTTAATTGATTTTTAAAATTTATTATGGTGGGTGGTGATGAAGCGGAAATTTCATTTCAATTGTAGGGGTGGATCATAATCACATGTAGAACGGGATTCGTTGCATTAGCGTGAAGTGTTAGAATTTCGAAATGTGTTAAAATTAATACATGGTGTATTTTAGGCCATTGACAAGTAATATGGAGAATCGACATGGAAAATGAATGTAATTATCAGGAAATATTAACATGAAGAACTTGTGTTGTGCCATTGACACTTGTTCACGTATTAGATGTGCTTATTAATTATGTTATTGCATATATAGGTAACTGAATTAGCGGGAATTGTATTGATGTAATGTGAATTTGTGAAGTTTTTATGATGTTTCTCCTGTGTTAGCGAAAACCTGTAGGCCTGAAATGCAAGTCCCTGAGACTCTTGCTTTAGAATTAACAGTTGAATTTTAATTGTGCTGTGGAATCTGTTCTTTCTCTCGTTTTGTGTTGCAGGTGAAGAAGCACTCTCTTAGATAGAATAATGTCTTTGTTTCACTAGTCAGGCAAGGTGAGAAGAAGTTACAAACGTGTGGCTTGAATCGACAAAGGAAAGTCATTGTGCTTCACACAGCCGAAGGCCTGGGAACCAAGGACAAATTGTATAAAGGAAGGTACACCGTCGACCTCGTGGAAAATTACCTTCAGGACTGTACCCAGGGTGAATGGCGTGATCCGAAGTGTATCCTGGAATTACTACCTGGGGATCACTGGTTGGTGGAAGTAGGGATAGTGTGCCACTTCTTTCTTACCTTCAGAGAGAGAGCATCTTAGAAAGAGCTCTGTCTTTGGTAGCTCTATGCCACTTGACCCATTGTTCGTGGATAGACTTCTCAGGAAGACTCCACGTGCTAACACCTTTTAATCCTTCCTTCTGAAAATGCTTCTTTAGGGATGTCACCTTAGTGTTAGTGTAGGGATAGATTTAGCGTTTTTACCCTCCAACCCTCGATGCGGGGAAATTTGGACTCATGCTTCCTGATTTTCTGTATTCTGCTTCTTGAATTAATTGTGCTGCTATGCTGCACCGTCTAAACTGGATGCCCCGATTTGGCTTCATGCTGATCCCTCTGTATTTCTATCCACTTGTATTGAGGTGTCTCTATATTCAGTTATTATTGGCTTTGTAATAAATCAACCAACCTCGGATAGTTGTCTGTCGGTTATTATGTATCCAAAGGAATTATTGGCTAAATGATTGTTTTCCTAACAACTTTTCTCCCCTTTACACTTTCATGCTGCGAAAAAGAACCATCAGAGTGTGACTCTAGAATGGTCTAGAACTTATGGGCCCAGCCCTTTCAGTGGCCTGCAGTTTCAGTAGGGAACTAGTTATTTTTTTGCATGTAATTTTTCTTTTTTTATATTAGAAAAATGTTGCACAGTTCACTACATTTTCTCCATGTTCTTTAATAAATGTGCAATATTTATTTTTTTATTTTATTTGAAAGGTTTTATATAGCGCAAACATGACCCATCAGGGTATCAGAGGGCTGTACAAGAAAGCAAGCAATATATCCAGGAGAAGATAAAGAATGGCCCAGGTCATGGGGAGTAAACAGCAGTATAAAGTGCATTGTAGGACATTACAAACAGCGCAGTAATCAGGAAGTACAGTATGTTTGGGTGGCTTCAGGACTATTATTGCAACTAGCTATTCAGGAGCAACCCTGTGACTTCTTCTTTGAATCTGGCGATCGAGGGGTTAGTTCTGATTTCGGGAGGAAGAGAGTTCATATTCTTGGAGCAAGACCAGAGAAGGATCGGGTGTAAGTTCTCTTTTCGTTGAATTTTTGAAGCTTAAACAGTAGGTTATTAGAACTTCTTAGGGCTCGGTTCAAACCAGATAGTTCAGGCTTTTTTGCCAGATAGACTGGAGTGTTATAGTGTAGTGCTTTTTGTGCCAGGTAGGCTATCTTGAAATAAATCCTTGTTTCGAAAGGGAGACACTTGAGTTGAATTAGGTCCGGTGTGTTGTGATCACGTTTTCTAGAACCTGTGATGAGTCTGGCAGCAGAGCTCAGGGTAGCCCTTAAAGGGGCCAGACTAGCTTTGGGAAGCCCAGCCAGGACCACAATTCCATAATCTAAGTGGGAGATAACAAGGGACTGGACTGCTAGCTGCATGTTGTCAGGAGGCAGAAACGGTTTGATTTTCCTTAAAGTATTGTGTTGGTGATTGGCTCCTCTAGTTGTTGCACTGATGTGGTCTTTCATGCTCAGGTGTTTGTCCAGCATGGTGCCTAAAGATCTGGTGGAATACACAACATGTGGAGCGCAATTGAAGGCCATTAGTTGTTTGAGCCACTCTTGATTGGGGGTAGGATGATTGTGGGGGCAATCAGTAGGAATTCCATCTTGAGGGTATTTAACATAAGGTGACTGTGAGTTAGCCAATGATGAATTTACATAAGAGCAGAGTTTTGATATCGTCTGGTGAGGAAATGTTTAGGTAAATTTGAGTGTCATTTGCGTACATGTGATAATATATGTTCGAATGGTTCAGAATTTCAGTAAGTGGTTCCATGTACAGGTTGAAGAGCGTGGGTGATAGTTTGGTTCCTTGAGGCATCCCAATTGAGACCGGAGTGTTGTTAGATAGGGAATGGTTGACTTTGATTCTCTGTGATCTATGGTGTAGGAATGAGGAAAACCAATTTAAAATGGGGCCTGATAACCCATCCTTTTTTCAAGAAGATCAATCGGGTTATCATGTTTGACCGTGCCGAACGCTGAGGAGAGATCCAGGAGAATAAGTAGGCAGCTTTCATTCCGGTCAAATAGTCTATGAGCGTCATTGACAATGTGTGTAAGGGCATATTCGGTACTATGACCCTCTCAGAAACCTGCTTGGAATTGGTCGAGGAGTTGAAAATGATCAATGTGATTACACAGTTGCGTGTGAACACATTTCTCAAGCAGTTTGGCTAGAGTCATGATATTGTAAATGGGTCTGAAGTTGTTAAGATCATATAAGTCTGCATTTGGCTTTTTAGGTATGGGGTGACTTGGCCAGTCTTGAGGCAATCAGGAATCATGCCTTGAAGGAGAGATTCATTGACAATCTTGGACCAGAGTGGGAGTATGGAGGGTATACGTTCTTTGAAAAGCTTGGCGGGCAGAGGATCCTTGAAATTATTTGAAGGTTTTAATGAGTTTATAGTTTTGAGTAAATCAGCATCGTCTGGTAGAATAAAGGAATTCCATAATTCCTGATTTTTTGGTGAGTGAACCTTTGAGCCAGAAAGAGGAGAACTCAGCAAGGGGAATAGCAGGGCAATGGACTGGGTCAGGCCCAAGGTATTGGGTAAGGTGCGCTGTAATTGTTGTTTGATCTTTCTTGTCTTTTTGATGAAGTGTGCAGAAAATCTTCACTGCTATGGGTTGTCATTGAGTGTAGAGTGTTGATTAGAAGAGTGGTTAGCTTGTTGTTTGATAATTTCAAAGAGTTTTATCAGCCTTTTTTTGGTGTGGTCGAGCTGAGACCTGAAGTGAGCAGTTTTGGCACTATGGATATGTTTGTTATAGGTGCTTCTTATCGTCCTCAGCTGCTTTAGGTTTTTTATGGAGGAAGAGTTTTAATTCACTATGTGGCCTAGTCTGCCAATGGGCCTTCTAGACAGTAGGCCCTGTAGTAGACATGGGTGCATGAAACAACTGTTTCTGTGCTGTCTGTTGAATTGAAACATCATTTAGGCCATAGATGGCATTGGATTAAAAAAACTAAATGTGTTTTTATGTGGTATTTCATGTTTTCCCCCCCTGCAAACAGTTCATAGGTGGGGTAATGCCTTTGGAGGATGTGTTTTGTTATAAACATTTTTCGCCCTATTCATTTTCATTTTTGGCATTGCTGAATTAATGCTGTGTTACCATGACTCCTTTGTCTGGCCAGTGTTTGTGTGTGTATGTCTGTGTGCCTTAGGCCACCATTTGCCTTTGTTCCCCATGCCATGTGGCCAGGGGCACTTTTGTATAGGCAGTGTCCATAGGCCTGCATGTGTTCTTTGTTTTCTAGGCCTCCTGCTTGTTATTGTGACCATGTGGCTAGTGGCCATTTTGTGTAGCCAGCCAGTGTGCTTTCCCCATAGGCTTGCATGTGTTCTTTTTAGTTTGTTACTTTGGTTGTTGTGACCATGTGGCTGGCGGCCATTTTGTGTAGCCAGCCAGTGTGCTTTCCTCAGAGGCCTGCATGTGTTTTTTGTTTTCCAGGCCTCCTGCTTCTTGTTGTGACCATGTGGCTGGCAGCCATTTTTCATAGGAGTTCAGTGAGCTTTTGCCATAGCCTTGCATTTGTTCTTTTTTGTGGCCATGCCTTCTTGCAGGTTGTTGTTGTTGTTTGCATGTAATTTTTCTTATTGTACAGGAAAAATGTTGCACAGTGCATTTTCTCCATGTTTTTTAACAAATTTGCAATAATAATTTAATTCACTATGTGTCCTAGTCTGCTAATGGGCCTTCCAGCCAGTAGGCCCACTATTAGTCATGTGTGCATGAAACAACTGTTTCTGTGGTGTCTGTTGGATTGAAGCATTATTTAGGCCGTGGAACGTATTGGATTAAAATACAAAATGTGGTTATTTGTAGTATTTGACTTTTTTACTGCAAACACTGTATAGGTGGGGTAATGACTTTGGAGGATGTGTGTTGTTATAAACATTTTTAGCCCTGTTAATTTTCATTTTGGCATTGCTGAATTAATGCTGTGTTCTCTGTGTTAACACAAGGAGATGATGAATGGAGAGCTGAAACTTTTCAGACACTCACCCCCAGTCACAGATCTGGATTGAATCCATCATTGTTCTTTAGCTCACTTCGCCACTCCAGTTCAGACCCAGCCATATGCAAATCAGTCTTGATCCTGTTCCTCATGGGAACAGTCCAGCCCGCACTGCCAAGCCAGGTCTTTCCTGGACCAGAAAAAAGCATCCTGGGACCTGTTTCAGGGTAACACCCCTCATCAGCCAGGCTAGCTTGAGTCAAGTGGCAAAGTTAGCAAGGGACCCACGTTTGGACATTCCCTGTCAACTTAGGGTGAACAAAGCAAATACAAGGAGATGATGGACGGAGCGCTGAAACTTTTCAGACACTCACCCCCAGTCACAGATCTGGGTTGAATCCATCATCATTCTTTAGCTCACTTTGCCATCCATCCCATTTGTTGTGTTACCATGCCTCCTTTGTCTAGCCAGTGTGTCAGTGTGTTTACCATAGGTCCTGATTTGTCTTTGTTCCCCATGCCATATGGCCAGTGGCCATTTTGAATAGTCAATGTCCATAGGCCTGCATGCGTTCTTTGTTTTCCAGGCCTCCTGCTTGTTATTGTAAGCATGTGGCTGGCGGCCATTTTGTGTAGCCAGCCAGTGTGATTTTGTCATAGGCCTGCATGTCTTCTTTGTTGTGGCTATGCCTTCTTGCTAGTTGTTGCTGTTGTGACCATGTGGCTGGCGGCCATTTTGTGTAGCCAGCCAATGTGCTTTCCCCATAGGCCTACATGTGTTCTTTGTTTTTTCAGGCCTCCTGCTTCTTGTGAGTGACCATGTGGCTGGTGGCCATTTCGCGTAGGCTGTCAGTGTGATTTTGCCATAGCCTTGCATTTGTTCTTTGTTTTTGGCCATGCCACCTTGCTGGTTGTTGTTGTTGTGACCATGTGGTCAGTGGCTATTTTGTGCATCCAGCCAGTGTGGCCCATTGCCATAGGCTTGCATGGATGGTTGAAAAATGAGATAGAAGTTTAATAAATGATAATTATATATGCTTGAGAATAATTTTATTTATTTATAAAAAAATTATTTTAATTCTAATTCTTTTAGATTTTTTTTTCAAAAGTTTTTTTAATTTATTTTAATTACATTTTTTTAAATTTAAATTTTTTGGTTTTTTTCCATTACATTTTGAATTTTATTTTGAATTTCAATTTTAAAAACATTTAAAAAATGTATTTACATTTTTTTATACCATTTTCATAACATCTGCAATTAATCAATCAACCCAGTGTCTGCTATAGGTGCACAACAGCATTCATTGTCTAGGGATTATTCCATTGTCATCTTTCAGCTGCACCTCCCTGAGTGCCACATCCATCGTGATGCACATAAAAGAAACAGTTACATCTGTATGTTGCTGTTGTTGCTCTTTCTTATCCTTCCTGAGTGTACACACCATTACAGTTTATGTAGGTGTAGTTTTATGAATGGATAGTGGATAAACTGTATTGTTAATTATTTATATAATAACTTAAGTAACCAGTGACCACACTAAGTGATATTGTTTGTTTGTACTACTAATTGAACTGCAACAATGCCATGTTTCACTGATGTTCTTCTTGCTTCATTGCTTTTAGGAGCAAAATAGACGACATCACCCACAGTACTGCCAGACAGAAGACTATGCACACCGTGACGAGAGACCTGACCACACATCACAGAGATCTCTGCAACTTGTGAAGCTAAGTGCCAGTGCCAACTGACTGATTCAAGATGGCCCCAAAGAAAGGTGCTACCAAGAAAGTGGCCAGTGATAAGAAGAAGGAGCATAGCACCACTGGTATGTCGATTCAGACCTTTTTTGGGAACAAAAACCTGTGCCTGCCACACCAGCCTCCGGGAAGCAAGCTGAGAGCAGCACCCCCACATCAGCGGATCCACCCCCAACCTAGGCCGAATCCCATGTCTGTCACAGAGGCAGCCAGTCTAATCACGGCAACGCCGATGAGCAGTGACATAGAGATTGACTTATCTCTTTCCCAAAGTAGTACCCAATCGTTGCATGAAATTTAGATAAGAGGACAACAACAGCCACAGCCAGCAATATTACTTCCTCCCGAAGTAAGAGCAGTTCAGGAGATTGAACTTCATGCTGAAAAAGTAGAGGAAGCCACTCTATTAGAAGATCTATTGTCTTTCAGATCTCTAGCAAGAAAAAAAGGAGGGTTAGTACACCATCTTCTTCTCCAAGCCCTCCTTCTGATGATCTAGACACCACTTGAATCCCACCTCAGTCTGAGAATGAGACACACAATGAGAGACTAGGGAAAAGGAAGATTCCTGATAGCCTGAGACTTATGGATTTAGAGGAGGAAGATGATGATGAGCTAGTCATCATGGATGTTAGCCCAGCCCCAGTGTAGACTGGTATTACCCTATCCCAACCTGCTGTGAGGGATGTGGCACCACAGATACCACCACCACTGCAGCCTGCTGCCATATTTATAAAGTCACGGCAGCGACCTACATCCACAACTACCTCAGTAGAAGTAGGTACTGCAAAAAGGCAAACGCTAAAACGCCCACCTTCCGCCAGCTCATCCAACATTGGCAGTGTTACCAGCATCAGAAAGTGGACCTTCCTAGTTAGGGACTTATTTACGGTTAGCAAGAAGGAGCAGAAACTAGGGTACCAGAGGCCAAACAACCCATTTGAGAAAACACCACACAATCCAGTGGGAGGTGAAGCTTAGTGGCCAAAGAACTGCAAGTGGAGTTGGTGAAGAGTGTAAAAGGCTGAGCAGGAAATCCGATCCGATCACAGTGGAAGGTGAAGAAGAGGAAGACATTTTCATTACGCAACGCAGCCCTGTCCCAAGCGGTGCAGTAGTATCACCCACAACAGCAACATCGCAATGGCACAAGACTCAGGTCGAGACACTAACGCAAGCGAGTACAGTGACTGCTCCACTGAGATGCACATTAAGCCTACCACTGTCTGGTCTGAAGAAGTCACCTGCATCAGTGGCTCCAGAAAAGAAAAAATTCCAAGCTACTATTCCTGGCATGTTTAGGCAGGAGGGGCAGTAAGAATGCAGCCACCCAACGGCACGTTTGTACAATGCAAAGCTGGCTAAAATGTTGGAGCTGGACCTCCTCCCTTTTTCTTTTGTGGTTGGTTTTCTAGAATTCGTAGCAGCTATCTGCCCGAAATGGAAGGTTCCCAGCCCCTCATATTTTGCCAGAGTTGCGGTAAATGCGCTATATCACGATATGCTGGAATTGCTTGGACGAGCTTTGCAGCAGAGGGTTGTTCACACTATCCACCTGACGACAGACATGTGGACTAGCTGCCAAGCCACTGATTACATAAGCATCACTGCACACTGGATCTCTTTTGTAGCAGTTAGAGAAAAGATATCTGTAGGTGTTGAAACTGCTGAGATTTTTAATGGCGCTCAGAAGCAAGTAGCCACGTTTGCCATGAAGAAATCCCATACTGCAGCAAACATTTTGGAAGACTTTAACAACAAGGTCTTTAAATGGGTGTCAAGAAGGCTTGACATTGGATTTTTTGCCAAGGACAATGGCAGTAATATAGTTAAGGACATGGTGACTATTTCAGGGACCTTTGTTTGGCGCACTGCATCAGCATCATTCTACAGGAAATTCTCAAAAAGAAGACAAAGTCAGCAACTTGCTGTCCACCTGCAGAAGAATTTGCACTCATTTCAGCCATTCTTTTAAAGCCCGTAAGCAACCGAGGGTCATTCACTGTGATAATTGAATGCCAGTTAAAGCACTCATAAGGAGGTGCCAACACGTTGGAATTCGACTTATTGCATATTGTAACACCTGTTTGAGCAGTACAGACCGATCATTGAATATGTCATGCAAAGAGGGAATTCAACTGTGAAAAGTATGATCATTGAGATGGACCAATGGGGACTAGTCAAATGTCTGACAGAGATGCTGCTTCTTTTTGAGGTGTTCACACAGGAAGTCAGCAAGGAGGACAATACCTTGGGCCAAGATATCCCATTGTTCACATGCTACAGGAACAGCTCAATGAGGTGTTTGTAATGTACGCAGGTGTGGAAGAAAAAAAGATGCATATGAGCTGGTGGAGAGCTTAACCTTTCGCTTATTTGTTAATGCTAGGTGGAAAGAGACATTTTTTCATCCAAACATTACATCTGTGCCACAATTCTTAATCTACAGTACAAATCGTTAGTGTCCACTTTCATTCCTTTTTCAGATGGGGATGTTGCAAACTACAAAACATGGATGCTAAGCAAGCCAGTGAGCTAAAAAGAACGGCCAGGAATTAGAGGCCCATTCAACCAGGGCACAAGTTCTGCGGTGTAGCCTTGAACTCCAGAGACTGAGGGAAGTGCTGTTGGCTCATAGCAGCCAAAAGCAACAACAAAAACATGAGCAACAACAGGAACAGGAGCATCAGCCCCAAAATCTGCATATGATTTGTTTATACTGGCAGGGCTTAAGTCCAGTGCAGAGGTGAATGCAAAAGAGGTTGAGCAAGTTGGAGCACCAATGACTATTGAGCGGATGGTCCAGGCCTATCTGGATGACCCAACAGAGGTCTATCTTGATCAAAACACATAAGTGTATTGGTATGGGAAGAGGCACCAATGGCCAGTGCTCAGCAGACTGGCAATAAACTATCTGGCTTGCCCAGTAGCCAGTGTCTCCGCTGAACGTGTTTTTAGTGCTGCTGGTGCCGTTTTCAAAGTGAGAAGGACCAGTCTCTTGCCCCAAAATGTAGAGAAATTAACCATGATCAAAATGAATCAGCACTTTATACTGCCGAATTACTCCATACCTGAAGTACAACAGGAGGAAAATGATGGTGATTTGTCAGACTCGGGTCATGGAAGTAGTGTGTTAGCTGACCTATTTCTGGGCGAACCACCTGAGTTTGAGGATAAACTCTACTTCCCCGACTACTAGGCCTAGGCCACCAACCATAGAACTTTCTCTCTCTATCGCTGATCTGCTTTGACACCAAAATAAAAAAAAAGATATATCTAGGGGAACATTATTTTATTTTATTTGTTTGTGTCAGGCTGACTAATGTAGCCCCACCGTATTAGACACATTTTATTGCCGGATTGGAGTTGTACCAGTCTGCAGTGAAGAAGCCCACCCAACCTATTTCCCTCAAGGACATGATTGGAGATACACATTTGTGCCTGCTTCCATCCCATGCCTATCTATCCTTTCCTAGTTTATTCCCCTAGCTAGACTGATCCACATTATTTGATTTACAACTTAAGACTGGTCAATGTCTGTTTCATGAACAATGGATCGCCAATGTACCACAGTGACCATTCCTGAATTAGAAGAACAGGTAAATGGTATGCATTGCATGCTGGGTGATTGATGTTTGTGAGTGTGTGAGATAATTCATGTAGTGGCAGGCAGTGATACTGGGTGTTTATTTATCTGTAACTATTATGCTTGACTGTGTTTGTACTGATTTACAATGTGGGTGGCTTAAGTAAGGATGACGGATCTTTTTTTTCCTGAAGGTGATTTTTTTCCTTCCCCTCTGAGACTTAGCGAGGTTTGTTCACCTGGTCTACTCCACACTGCTTTGTTTTCTGCTTCACATTCCTTAAAGACCCAACCAGTCCCTTTAGGTAACACAAACACAAATCTAGTCTACACAAAAAAATACTCAATGTTTTTCTTATTGTGCCTCAACAGCATTGTACTGCAGGTCAATCTATTGCATTTGAGTCAGCAATCAGTCGGTATGGAGTTGGACACCTTACTCGAAGTCAGGTGGATGATCGAAGGTTTCAGGGCATGAGCTTGACTACTTCAAGAACTGCCACTAGAAGAAGGACGTTTTCAACTTTACTAAAACCAACCAATTTGTTGATGACTTTAAAGTGGCCTATCCAACTCTGTGGAGTGGTGGTAACAGCAGTGCATTGATTTTACTTGATTTGGAAACTCCAATGTTGCTGTGTGTGTGTGCTCAGTGCTACCTGGCTCAAATTTGCAGATAAGTGGTGGTTGAGTGGGGGGGGTCTGTTGGTGTCTGGAGACAGACATGTGGACATGAATGATCATCACATTATGCACGTGCTGTTAGGCTACATATTATTGTTGTGGTTTATGATGGTGAATTGATGATCATACCATTTGCGGGTTTGATCAGCCCGATACAGATAGCTACATGAGACCACTTTTTTAAAGATTTTTGGTTGTTGTAAAATTGCTCTCATCTAATTGTTCACACATCAGTCATTAACATATTGATTACTGATTTTATTCATTCAATTTCAATCAATTAAAACCATTACATGACTAAGAACTATAAAATACATTTTCGCTTAAGATAAAACGATGAATACTACAACCAGAATGGAGTTTCAGGGATTTAAAAACAATGACAACCATATTGTTTCATAAGTGTAAAAAGAGTTAAGACCTGCCCTGCATAATTAAAATAAAAACATTGTCCGAGGTTTTACAGATAAAGAGGTGAAGTGCAATATGCCGTGTGCAAACTAATAGGACCTTCTGTTGCTGGGGCTGGGGTTACTAACATCTCGGTACCCCAGAATGTTTATGTGCAGCAGATGGTTGTGTATTCTGGTTTAGCAGTCCCCATATGCTGGGGCCACAGGACCGTAGAGGATGCTGCACATGTCCCTTGACATTAACATGAATGAGTGCAAAAATTACTATTCTCTACTCTTTTGTGTTGCTTCTGAGTCTTCTCGGCACACTCCTTATGAAGTTTACCTTCTGTCCTTTTCCTTGATTCTACAATATCATTCTTGTTTTACAATCGCAGGCCTTCTCTTATCCTGTGCCAAACTGGAAAAGCACCATAACACTCACGCTTACGTTACTGGACCACATCAGCGGTGCAGAGACAGAATATTGAGTACAAAATATCGAGGTGCACAAATATCGAGTCATTAATATCGTGGGTCAGAAATATCGACAGCAAGAATATCGTGATCAAGAATATCGACTTAAGGTAAGTAATATTGATTTAAAAAATATCGAAGTGTTTAATATCGTTTGCAAAAATAAAGTTGTTAAAAATATCGTTTTTTATTATTGTTATGCATTTTAGCATATATTTTATATGTATGTGATGTATGTTTTTTGTATAAGAATTGTTTGTATTTTTAAAATATGTTAAATTTTTAGTAGTTATTGATTTTTTTTATTTGAATTTTGCTCTTTTAGGGGCCCATTACGATGGCGGGCGGAAACACTACCGCCGTGCCGTCGGAGGTAAAAACCGTTAGTTACCGTCCACCAGCAACTGCCCGCCCTCCCGCCAAATTAGGATGTGAAAAGTCAGGCAAATACCGCCCGCAAGCCTGCGACGCCGCCCGCCATCAAAGTGCGCCCGTTTACGTAGCGGCGCCAGCCAACGGAGGCACACCGTCCGACGAAATGATGCACCGCCCGGCGTACAAATTACGATGACACAACCAAACAGCCTCACCGGCAAAGAAACACCGCACGAGAACAGGAGGCGGAAACCACATTGTTGACCACAGAAACACCAACCCGGCCTACTCCGACATGAATCCTGCTCTCCAGGCCATCCCAATGCTGTACCTGATGCAGCACCCAGGAGTGAACGCGCAACGACGACGCAGGTAGGCAGACACACAACAAGGGCATGCAAACACCACACACAATGCAAGGGCGGAAAAACTGTACATGGGCCCCCTAGACACCCCTGTGGGGACAGGACACATCCAACACTGTACCCACACATATCCCACCTGTAAAATATAATCAACCCGCAACATCCAAGGCACCCACTACCCCATACCAGGAGGAGACGTCCCCGTCACGGCACCGCAGCGCCCCGGCGATGACGCACATGCGCACAACGCAGAGGCCAATGACAGCGCCACGCATGGGCTGCACACAAACACCACAGGGTCACAACAACACACCACACACACCAGCCCCACCCTGAAGGCACATGTCACGTGGTCCCCCTGCGTAAATTATGACCACAACCGACAACTCACAGTTGCCAAAACGTAGTCACACAAGTGTGCCGAACAGGGGAGCAAAGTGACGTCGAAAGAGGACACACACCTGTGTGCAAAGCATGGAGAAGCACACAGCAGCTGCTACAGAACAGCACAAACAATGGACATTGATCGCAAAAGGCACGCCAGTCACAACAAACAATACCTATACCATCCTGCACGCAATAACAAGCCATGCAATGTACAAAACAGAGAAACCCTGCAGCCTGAGAACAGGTGTTCACAATCACTACGCCCACACACAAGTCCCAATGTACAGCGGAAAAAAAGTGACCCACCCACACACGGGAGAGCAGATAGCAGTGAATGTCCTTCCATTCCCACACCCAAATCACATTGCAACATATCCTGCAGGAGAACGGAGCCATTGGAACAACCACAACCCAAACATAGCCATGCTGAGTCAACCTTCCACTGGCAGATAACGCCGAACATGAAAGAAAGATAAAACCACAAAATACAATTATACCACTGCTCCCTGTGGCTCAAATGCAAGTAATCAGGAAAGAGTCAGACACCACTGGCCTTGACCATTCATAGGAGCATGTGGGATGAGGGCCTGTGTCCGCCTCCCAAGCCATACCCAAAGTCCTGCCACCTAACATCCATTCAAGAACACACAGCAGCGACGGAGGTTGCACTCAGCAGACAGCTGGAGCACGCCATCATAGCACCCTGCAGCAAAATGGACGGTGCCCCAGTACTATACACCTACGCCAGACAGATGCAGCTGTACAGCAATAGCTTGCTACAGATAGTGGGCTGTGCAAATCTGGCTATGCTGAATGTAAGTTATCGAGTAACTTACCGCATTGAAATGTTCAGCTGCGTCATCCCCGTTTTCTACTGTCGGAGGTGCCCGTACCACTGGCCTGTGGATTTATGTCTCTCCAACCCGGCATGTCCAATTGGGGACCTGGTACACCTGTTCTCACCCCTGGACGCCCACGACAGGAACTGTTCAGTGTATGGGGGCATGGCGTTTGTGGCTGCAATAGGACACACACTGCAATGGGACCAGTGTGCCTCCGCACAACGTATGCTGGATTACAGTTTCATCGAATGTCACCCGACATGTCCCATCAGGATTCTACAAGGGACAACTTATGAGGAACACGTTGCAACCTACCATCCGCTTCATTGGATGTCAACCACAAATACCACCAATGCGAGGGATGCTCTGCAGGAAGGTATTGCATACCTGACAACCTGTCAATTCATGGGTCCCCAAATCAATACCCACAATTGAACATTCAAGTGCAACACCGTACCTATGCTTGGCGTCCGCACGCAGTGGCCAGTTAGCTGTGCAACAACTATACCATGCACTCGGAAACAAACACCTTACCATCAACTCCACCGTCATGACACCTGACATTTCCGGGACATGCACCCTGTCCATCACCATATCCCGTGTCCCTGCATGAACATGGGGAGGCTGAGGAATGGGACCTGTGTACAGTGACCACATGGCCAACATTGCATGAACCACAATGCCACAATATGCATGCAGCGCACCTGAACACATGCTCCTGTAAGTGCACGCTTATCTGTCTGCTGAATAACTTGAGAACTGTCATCTCACCTTCTTATGAACTTCCGTGCCAGGACATTTGCATGGACAACAAATGCAACACCCTACAACATGTCCCCGGGCATTGAGTCATGTTCAGTAGCCACCATATCGCAACAACATGTGAGACCATGCTGCATGCATGTAGGCTCATGCTCTGATGTCACCTCTGACGCAGGTGTGTCGTAGTCACTATTGTGGTAAACCTGTACCATGGGACTTAGATGTACTGTGCCTATGATGTCAAGCTGTCTGGTAGGGTAAACCAATACTGTCTGTGTCACAGCCTAGGGCACCTCAGTAATGAGCTAATGTACTGTAGCATAGCAAGGGCAGGGCATTCTTAACACTGAAGCCTTATTACCACAATTAACGACTTATCACATCTACCTGTACCCCCTTTTGTATGTGTAATCATGCTAAGTATATCCTCCACATGCATTACGCTGCCAGTAGTGTCCACATCCTGCACCACAGACGAAGTAAGCTCAAATACATGCCTTAAAGCTAATATCTGACTCTGGAGAATTATTGATCGTAGACAAGTACGAATGAGAGAGGATGAGAGTGTGTGAAGTACATGGGACTCGTGAGATTACCATGTACTCAAGTGACATTGGATGTCAATGCACATGAGTTGCTGCCACTGTGGACCCAGTAAAATACCACAGGTCGTGGGCCTTGGCATGTCAGAGTCTGACGTGGCCCAACAGATCATCACATCAACACTGACGGCCTGGTCACTACAAAGCACAGTCCTACATATGTTTACAATCACCTTCACAGTCTGACATCACACTCAACAAGCAAATATATGAGCCACGCCAGTTGCACGCCACATCAATGCATGCCAAAACACACACGATATCAGTGTGGGTGGGCAGGGCTGCACAGTGAGTACGAACCGCCAAAATGCACATACATGCTCAATTGAACAAGGCACAATCTTCACATTCACACACCCTGCAGCCCACAATGGCCAATACATATCAAGTAGGAGTCATCCTGAACTGCAAGGACACACCCACACACTGTGCAACAGACAATACACACATGTGCTCACATTAACAGACCCGAAGAAGGATACAAACAGCGACCATGCCCCTGGGTGACACATGTGTGTAGTCGACATTGCCAGAGCGCACACGCACACACCAACACTACCCCAAAGTCACACCACACACACCTACACCTCCCATATGCACACATTGAAAGTAAGCAATGTGCCCAGGCTCGATGTTCATCACAAGATACACATACACGTACACTGCTGGCCAGCCAGAAAGTAAGCTCACACATACCCGCACACTCTGCACATGCTACCTGTCATCCTGTGGCTAGACACACACCCTGTGCTTTGCATGCACGCAAACATGACACGTATACATTAACACAGAAATACCACAAAATACATGCAGACAATCCGTGTTACAGACACACGTCTTCATCACACACACAAGTAGCAGAGTCTGAAAGAAGTGAAGTCCCAGCCACGTATTATACACATAGGAATGTGAGACCAGACATTGCAATTGTTGAGGTACCATTCACGGCATGTGCCTCACTTAAACATGCACACACAGTAACAACTGCAAACAGCAACTACACAGACACAACCCACTACAGGAACAACAGCATCCAGTCACAGAATACATAGACAGGCGTCAACAATGTACAACACCAGGGACAGTGGCCAGTCCGATGTGCAGAGTACTGATACGAAAAGCTACGTATGCATTGTGTGTGAGTGTACCCTGACATGGACAGCAACACTGCCATGGCAGTCACGATAGCCAGCACAGCCACCACTGTGGCACAGGTAGTTGTGTGAGGGTGCCTAACATTCAAACAGGATGCCAGTCCGACTGGGTGCAGTCTGTATGCTACGGGACAGTTGGATGTCCGCCCCTGAGAGAGAAGCACAACTGTGGAATACACACATGTGGCATGTGAAGCGGGAGGGCTTCTTGGCACAGGTGGGTCTGTGGCACGGGTGGGTGCATACATGCAGTGTCGATACAGACTGTGTGGGGACGAACCCGGCGGGGTAGATTACCACTGTTCTGGGTATGTGGAAAGACCAGCTGTCTGGGGATGAATGTGGACTAGTGTGTGCACAACAGGCGGGCACACGACCTATGCTGCATCAGGTGTGGACGTTGGCCCTCCCTCTGGGGACATGCTGGATACAGCTGTGCATCAGCCAGGCCCTTGCCGAGACATTCACACCCCTGGCCCTCAGGTGTACCCCCTACATCGTCCACCTGCACAGGCTACCCAGGGCATGGGATGGCAGTGGAGCTTGGTGGGTGGGAGGTCATAGCACCCTGCTCCTGGTCACATCTCGCAGGCAATACATTCTCAGTGTGCAGCAGGGCACAAGTCCCGAACAAGACGTGGTGGCACGCAGACGTCATGACAGGTAGTGACGTCACGGAAGATGGCTTGCACCATCAGACTCATTGCCTCCGTTCGCTCACCCCACTGATGCGATAGCATCATAGGAGCATGCGCGTGAACAGCAGCTCCAATCTCACCCCAGAGAGGCCAAAGAGTGAATGTGTGGCTCCATTCGCTCCAGTCACCGAGCTCACGGTAAAATAAGTGGTGGGACGCCGTACACCCGCATGGTACCCGGACTCGAGCCCTGGTGTGCAGGCAAAGCTACCTAATGTAGTTGCGAAGTGTGTGAGTTGCATGACACCCGTTGGCGGTGGATGGCTCGGAGGCTCTCCACCATGAGGCCCATATCACACACCATGGGTCCCTTGCCAATGGCAGCGGATGCTATGACATTGCGCGCCGGGGTGTGTCTACATGTCGTCTGGGATGGTGTTTGCGGCATGTGCCGCTAGGGCAGCTACAGCTACTGTGTGTTGCATGTGGTGTATCCGGACTCCGGAGACAGCCATGCTTTGTCACTGTTGTCCAGGGCATGAGTCGGGGTACCATGCGGCTGTACGGTGTCCCCCACCTATATTACCGTGAGCTCGATGACTGGAGCGAATGGAGCCACACATACACTATTTGGCCTCTCAGGGGAGAGATTGGAGCTGCTGCACACGCGCGTGCTCCCATGATGCAATCGCATCAGTGGGGTGAGCGAGGGGAGGCAATGAGTCTGATGGTGCAAGCCATCTACCGTGACGTCACTACCTGTCATGACGTCTGCGTGCCACCACCTCTTCTGTCAGGACTCGTGCCCTGCTGTTGTCAGATGCGCCACTTTCCGGGGGGTGGGGGAAGGTCAGGAATGTCAGCCTGACAGTGGCCCAGTTCAAGGACCACCTTGAGTGGGGGGACAACTATTGGACAGACTGGTGTAGCCCACCCACGTGTTAATGTAGGCCCTCCATGAACTATGTCAACTGCGGAAAGGTGTTGGCATGGGCAATGAAGTCATTAAGGAGAGCTGTCTGACCCACGCACAGATGCCGCACATGCTCAACAGACCCGGCACTGAGTGCAGCAGGGGTCGCAGGGGCAGCTGTGCCTGGTGTGAAAGACACTCTATCCTTCATCCCTGTGCCGACACGTGTTGCACCAGTGGAAGTAGTTGGGAGGGCGGGCATTGGCCTCCGCATGGCTGCAGAGGAGCTAGAGTGCACGTCCCCTGTGCTAGCAAACATGGATACATGACCTCTGTACTCAGATGATGCAGCAATTGTCGTATGGGCCAGTGATTCATCCAGCACACGTCTGCCCCCTCCGATGCGCCGGTCACATTAGTCTCACCCAGCTCCTGTGCAGCTGCACCATCCGATGCCTCACCACTGTTGACCGTCCCCTGTCCCTCAGCACACATGGTAGATGACACATGAGGGAGAGCGAGGTGGCCTCACTCATTTGGCATCAAATCCACAGACATGTGCAAGGGAGCCAGCACAGAACGTCCCCAAGTGCACATGTTGCATGAGACCTGTGCAAATGTATACAGCAACCACAATCAACACGTGATGGGTGGCGTACAGGTAATGAACCCGCCAATAAGTGACACATGTGTTGTGCACATGGTACAACACCCAGACTGTCACCCTGCGGCCATAGCCACTCATCGCTGTGTACACACCCACTCTCCTGATGGTGTTAAGGATGACCACTACATAATTAGGCCAAGGACATACCTGCATGGAGCAGAATGTGTCACCACACACACTGACAGCAACATGACAGTACACAATGGTTATGAGCCCGTGCCAGACAACTGTCCATCGCACGAGCACAACTACTGTTGCACAGTGTGCCGGATGTGTGAGTATCAGGAATATGAGGTGAGGCATCGCACACATGTGTTTAGGACGAAATCAGAGTATGCACAGTGCCACAAACATACATGTGAATTGCCACTCCAGCTGACTACAGGCTGTTCCTGAGGCCTACGACTCTGAACGCATTGACTATGCAGAGTGCCCAAATAACATTTTGACCCTCAGGAATCGCATATGCATGTAAGATGCACCCAGCACAGAGTACACACACAACCCACAGCATGACACAACTAACATCACATTACCCAGAATATGGGTAGGCTGTGGACACATGCTGCCTCTCGCAGCAAAAGACACAATCCCACAGTACTGTACACCTGCCTGCTGCTGATGCCCCTACAAACGTGCATCCACAACAGGCTGTGTGACTGTCAACAGCAGACCATTAGTGGTGAAATGCAGCGCCGTGCCAACCTGACAATACGAGGGAGCATCCCCCGATTAGTCACCGCAACATGGTCACACATCCGGCAGATGACGTCACCCTCTTCGTGGGATTGGCTGCACTGTCGGTTACACATACACAGAAGCATTAACTTGGATGCAATGGCTCATCACAAGGCCTTGGGCTGGTGGACTTCCAACTGCAGGGATGGTACACATGGGGGTTGTAATATCACACATACTCTTCTCAGCATCACCCACATCCACCAATAACAGTGGCATGATGCTGACCCATTCTAAATGATCAGAGACGTGTAACAGAGCCAAGACGGTATGGGACATGGCATAACAGCATGTGTACACCACACGTGAATGCATGCTGGTGGAAGTGTGTACACAGTACCTGTCCATCCCATTCAATTCAGGATGCCAGCACTTTGAGCAATGTGTAGTCTGCCCACATCCACTGTCCATTGTCAGGTAGACCGACACATAGCTCACAAGGCTACACATCTTTGTGGGTGGACTCACTGTGTCCAACACTGCGCAGACCTCAACGTACTCGCCCTGTGAATGGCTCACCCCACAATGGAGGTCACATTCAGTGCCACCATCTCTCACACACATCCCTATCACAAGGCCTGGAGTGTTCAATTGACAGGGCTGAGTTAGCGCATTTCCTGAGAGGTGTGAAATAATGACACGTGTAACCCACTGTACAGTCAGTGTAGTTTCCTTCTAGGATTGGGCGGTCAATGTGCAGCCCAGGTCTGCCGAGACTGAGAAGGCCAGCAGGGAGCCAGCCAGCCATTCACACATGCAATAGCTGCCCAGAATCCTGCATTGCCAAGTGTCTGTGTCACTGGGTGTCTGACATGAAAATGCCATGTACCACCACTCGGGAGGGACATGCATGGGGAAACACCAGAGAGCCTACATACCCCTTCCACCTGTAGTCAGCATGGTAAGCGGTGCATGTTGGAACCCCACAGGCTCAGACTCATAGTGCTGCGGATGAACAACATGTGTGTCCCCCACATGCACTCCCACACACACTGTAGTTGTCTTACACACACACGACTTTTGCCGGTATTCGCCTTGGGCAGTGTGCGTGGAGCTCGGAATCCAGGGACTCCAGCTCCTCGCTGGTGAGTGGACCTGGACATATCATCAGAGTCGTCGACATTAAGGTGGACAGGTGGCAGCAGCAGCAGGTGTTGTTGAGGGGTGGCAGTCAGCAGTCCCTGGAAGCTGTGGTAATGCCTGTCACCCTCCCACACTGATATAGCCCCCTTGGGGCTGTTTCTGCATGTCCAAGCTGCTGCGATTGGTGTACCGCTCAGCCTGTGTACGTTGTGTTGTTGGTGTGTGCCATACTCACCCAGCCTCGGAAGCGGTGTCAGGCACAGCAGCTAGGTATATTGCCGTGGTGTTGCCGCTACCCACATATGCAGTCTGAATCCATCATCATGCCTATCAAGCTAATATGGCCTTAATCCCCATGTGCATGCTCATAGCAATGGTATGTGTCAGTGGTCCTTGCAATTGGTAAGGGGACCTGTGTAAGAGTAATGTTGCTGTGCTGTCCCTACTTGTCAGCTGTTCGGTGATACTATTGCTTTGTCAGTGATCTTTGTTTTGTGTATGTGTAAATACCATGTGGTGTGTTGCACTGACATGTGTCCACTTCCATCTGTCCTAGGAGGAGACCAAACATACATCACCCCTACCAATTGCTGGCAGACATGGAGGATGTGGAGGTCATAAGGAAGTTCCGTCTGGACCGGCCCACCCTGCATCGCCTATGTGCCATGGTGGAACCCCACCTTCGTCCTCGCAGGGTGTATCCAACAGCATTCACCCCCATGGCTAAGGTGATGGCTGCACTGCATTTCTTCGCAACCGGTTCATTCCAACACACGGTGGGCAGTGGAGGTGGGATGTCCCAGCCCATGTTCAGCAAGGTGCTACGGGATGTCCTGTCAGCTATGATGCTGTACAGGAACCGGTACATCCGATTCCCCAGGGCTCGTGATTTGCCTGGGGTGAAGGGTGCTTTCTATGCACTTGGACGCATCCCCCAGGTTGTTGGTGCAATTGATTGCACCCATGTTGGCCTTGTTGCACCACAGGCCATGGAGCACATCTATCGCAACAGGAAACATTTCCACTCCCTGAATGTGCAAGTGGTGTGCCTGGCAGACATGATAATCACCCACGTGTGTGCGAAGTTTCCCGGTTCCACCCATGACTCGCACATCATGCGCCACAGCATCCTCCCACGTCTGTTGACCAATCTGCAACCGGACCGTGTATGGATTGTTGGTGACTCTGCATATCCTAATGGGCCTTGGCTGTTAAGTCCACTCCGCAATCCTCGTACACCAGCTGATGTCAGATACAATGAGGCACATGGGAGGACCAGACGTGTGGTGGAGCGGACTTTTGGACTCCCGAAGTCCAGATTCAGATGCCTGGACCGCACCGGGGGTGCACTGGCATACTCCCCACAGAAGGTGTGCCAGATAGTTGTGGCATGCTGCATGCTGCACAATATTGCGATTCGCAGGCAGATCCCCCTGATAGTGGATGACGGTGATCAGCCAGGGCCCCCGCCTGCAGGCCAAGCCGTGTCCAGTGACGAGGACAGTGGAGAGGAGGAAGCAGTGAATGAGCGCCAGCAGCTCATCGCCCGCTACTTCACTTGACGGTGAGTGACCATGTACGATGGCTGATGTCGCTATAGTTGTGTAGGTGTATGTGTGCATTGTCAGGGCGGCCTATTGTTGACTGAGTGCTGTGTGGCAATGGTCCATGTCCAGGGTAGTTTGCCACTGAGAGTGGCTGTGACATTGTGCCCTGTTGCTCTGTGAGATGTGTGTACATTGCTTAGGCCTGATGACAAGTACTGTGTGATGAGTGTGTGACACACACAGTCAATGGACTCTTGTTCTGTTTGTCACCCCTAGGTCCCTACAGCCTCTCCTGGCCTATCGACAGAACACACTACAGATGAATTTCTGAACATGCAGACGTTTGTGCACCATTAATAATAAACATAGCAGATGACATAGGATGTGATACAGGTGTATTTATTTTAAAGGTGACATGTGATTGTGGAAAAGGTGATCAAGAAGGTGGTGCATGCTGTACAATGAGTTGACGGTCCTGTCCGCGTGATGGTCAAGGTGTACCCATGTTGTCCTGGGTCCGCAGTCCAACAGACATTTGCCACTCGACTGGCAGTGTGGGGTGGGATGGTAGTCCAAGTGAATGCATGGGGTGGCCACCATGGCTGGCTGACTCACTGGCGTTTGGAGCGTGCGAAGTCCTCCCTGGACATCTGTTTCCTCTTCGGACGGCCCCTTCCACGTTTGAGGGGAGGGGGTTGTGTTTGTGGGCTGCTGGTGGTGGCTGAGGATTGCCCACTCGCTGTGGACGCAGGGGAACTGGATGTTGCACGTCCCTGCGCCCCAGCAGGTGGTGGCGTAGGTGTTGTGGTTGGCCTTGAGTGGGCCCTCACCTCAACCACTAGCTGGCCCGTGAGGTCCACAAGTTGGCCCATACGGGTCACGAATTGGCCCATACGGGCGTCCATGGACCTCAACACCCCAAGGACTTCCCTCGTGTCGGAAGCTGACCTGGCCCATTGTCCCTGGGCCTCTTCATAGGCCCCAAGGACTCTGGCTATTTGCGGCAGGGCTTGGCTCCCAGGCTCTGTTGGCCTTGGCCTGACCCTGCTCCTCCCACCTGGACTGCTGCCACCAACCTGCCCACTCACCACATTGGTCACCCGGGGCCTCCTCCTGGCTCCCAGGGTAGATGTGGAGGTTTGTGCCACCTCTTGGGATGGCTGAGTGGTCAGGGAGGCCCTGGTGGTGGTGGTGATGGTGGTGGTGGTTGCGGTGGTGGTGTTGGCCGCAGTGACCATGGCAGCAGGGGCCTGGGACTGGTCACCAGCCCTGGGAGATGGGTTGGTGGGTAGGAGGGGTCCTGGGGTGCTGTTGCGCCCTGCCATGCCAGATGTGCCAGGTTGGGAGTCCTCGTCCGTAGAGGTGTCCAGGCTTTCCACATCCGTGAGTCCATGTGGGGGCTTGTGGACTGGCTGTGATGGCTGGTGTCTCCATCCGCAGCATCATGCTGTTCATCACCTGTGGGGCTGAGACGAAAAGTTATTGTGTTGCACCTTGCAAGGTTTGTGTTAGATGTCTGACATGCACAGTTTGTGCACAGTTGTGCACTGATTTCCCAGATGCGTGTGTATGGCTCTACAATGTGTGTGCGTGATCAAGGCAATGGAATAGTGTGATGGGTGCATATAGCATGGGACGGATTTGGAATGCCAATCGGTGTGTGTTGCAGTACCCCTACATATTGTGGCTTTGGTGGGCACGGGGTACAGCCCCATGAACGCTTTTGGGATGGAATATGTTTTTGGGGTTCAAATGAAACGCTTAGAAACGCAGATGGCAAAAGGGGTATTGCCCCATGAACGCTTTGGTGTTGTAATATGGTACTGTGGTACATACTGTGACATATGGGTGCAGAAGGGGACATGTGTTTTGGCCACACGACACTACAGAGACAAAGGTGTGTGTATGTCTGACTTAGCCAGCATATCTGCTCACTGTTGTCATTTAAGGGCATTCCACAGCAAGCATTGTAGTGTGTGAGTAATGGTTGTATGCCACACGACGTATTGCAGATGGTACAATTCCTTGGTGTGCGTGCTACTCTCACCCATGTGCAGCAATGCAGTGCTCTTGGGGTGTTGACTACATTTTGTATGTTGTTACTCACAGTGTGACAAGCGCTTCAGACACAGCAGACACATTATTGGTCATCGGCAGGACTCTTTGCTGTACTACTGTCTATGGGGCAACTGTTTAGATGATATACCTTTCATGACACTGGGGCTGGATGATGAGATGGATGAGATTTAGAATGTGCATTGTGTAGCTGTGTGGTTCATGGGTCCAGTGGTGTATGTGACATTACTGGGGTTCCACTATGTTTCATTTGGACAAGATAGACTTACATGGGTGATGTTGTACTATGTCAAGGGTAGAAGCAGACACGACTACATGGACAAGACTTGGATGGTGTTGCGGATGTGTGTGATGACTGGCACAGTGCACGCCATGTGGGTCAGTACTCCAGTTAGACTTGTGCATGCAGAAGTGACTCGTTACGTGTTACTGCATTTGAGATGGCTCATGTGGGCTATGACTCTGTAATTGATGTCCGGGTGCACATTGGTCACATGTTTGTGACAGGGAGCAGTGCTACCTGTTCCTCTGCTAAGTGACATGTCCCACATGTTAGTCGTAGTACAGTCCTCATGCCTACAGACACCACGCCCTGTACAGTAGTCTACCTAATTGTTGGTTTTGAGGGTGAAATGCAATGGCTACTGTGAGAAGTTGGCCTGGTATATGCTGTCCACTAATTATAGTGGGCACCTTGCACCAGTCCAAACAACCCCTTATTGGAGATAGGTTAAAGACAACCTTTATTGAAAGCTATCCTAGTGGTAGCTATGGAGAGCAGCCTTCAGACTAAGTCTTGAAGGAATGTAAAGCAGCTTGTTTTACCAGTCTATAATCTCTTGAGTGACCAAATGAAAGAGGACCACACCAGGTATATATTCAAAATATATGTATTTATTGCTAAACAAACCCTCTAGTCTCTTTATGAGGCTAGAGTTCAAGTACATAAGTTATAAGTTAGTTATCAACAGTAATAGCACAAATACACGTTTGAGCCCTAGGGGCGTACCAAACCATATACCAATAAAGTGGTATAAGAACCACGACTGAGCTGGACACAAGGCCTAGAGCCTGTAGAAGTGCTTGGACCACAAGGAACCACCCAAGGTAGTGACACAGGGGACCCACGGGGGACGCGTGCAGTGTGAGAACACAGCCGCGAATCGCCGTTGACTTCTATGGGGAAAGTCGCGGTTGGAATTTTAAAGAAAAGGGACACTTAGAGGAGGACTTGGAGCAAACCCCTTTAGAACTGGGTTGTTCTAGAGTCTATACCCACGGGAGCACCGGAGTACTCGAGTTACCTCACCCAGGGAAGCCGGGTGCATAGGTGTCTTTCGGGGTCGGGTTTCGTCGTCGGTTTCAATGGCGATCTGCTGCAAAGTGCTGCTGGCGGCCAAGTCGAAAGTGTTCGGGTGGATCCAAAGGTGGATCGAAGATCTGAAGAACCTGAAAGCAGAGGGGACAGAGTCTGGGTCACTAGCCAGTGACCAGGAAGGCGATGAGCGGATGCCCACCGATGTCGGGTGCTTCAGGTAGGTTGATGGTTGTCTTGACTCTTCAGCCACGAGGTTCAGGAGGCATCGACGATAACCAGGAGCTGGATTCGAGCTGTCCCACAACGTCTATCGATTGCTGAGGTGGCAACGGCAAGTCTTGTGGAAATAGAAGAAGGACGGTGGTGCAGACCAGCAAGGTCTGAGGGACTCACCCAGTGAAGGTAAGTCAGGGCACACCTGGAGCAACCATGAAAGCCCAAGCAGAAGAAGAGTGGCCTTCGGGAGGGCCCACTAGCCAACGGACTAGCAACCGCAAAGGAGCCTCGAGTGGACACACTTAGAGCTGGCTCACGGGACACTCGTGGAGTGGAGGCCAGTGATCTTCGGTGCAGTCGGTGTTGGAGGCGGGGGCTACTCGGAGCCCAAAGCACAACTTCGTGGGAGACCAGAAAGAGGATGAACTTGCAAATGCGCTCGGTGTCCAGGGGTCACAGTTCCACGTTACCCACGACAGCTACGGGCCTCGGCTTTGCTGGGGACTCAGGGCAGCCTCGGGGAAGTCTGGAAATCCACCTCTGGTGATGCAAAGACTTCAGCGTCCGGCGGAGCTTCAGCGATGCAGACCGGACAATTGCTTCATTGGTGCCTGCCAAGCAGGGGAGTCACTCCTTGACCCCAAGGGAGATTCTTCAGTCCTCTAATCTTAAAGTAGAGCATCGAAGGTCCAGGATTCTGTATCAGAGTTTCGTCCAGGTAAATCTAAAGTCCTAAGGACTGGGGTCCCATACTTATACCAAGTTAGGGGTTGGACATACTCTGGGGACCCACCTATGGGAGGGTCAGGGCAGAGGGGTGGTTACACCCCTTTCCCTTTGTCCAGTTTCATGCCAGAGCAGGGGCTGGAAGCCCCTGAGCCGGTTTGAACTGGGGTATGAACAGGGACACCAAATGTGCCCCCAGTGCTGGACTTCAAAGCACTTTGAGAGTGCACCCACCCAGCCCCAATACACATCAGCCTGTCTGGGAGGTGGTTACACCTCCCTGCAACAGGAAACCTATTGTCCAGGCCTCCCCTGCTGGAGTTTCGGTCAGCAGCAGGAGGCCAGACCCGTGTCTGTGGCTGCAGCATCCATTTTGTGATGCCAGGGCTCTGTAAAGTTAATACCGGGCATGCCGGTTGGCACATGTCTCTCCCTCTAGAAGAGTGGAATGCTACCCCCGCCACCAGAACTGGCGGGGGTAGTATTCCAAGATGTTTGACACCAAACACGACATGTTTCCGTGCAGCCATCCCAAAGTTAGCATTTAACGCGAGGTTATAATGCACTTAAGAGTATATGGTCAGGCTGCACTGCAAACAGCATCAGAGGAGGTACTCCGAATGCTGCAGAGGGGCTCTGCTCATGCAGGGGCACCCTCTCACATGAAAACCAAACACTCTGCCTTCAGGATTGTCAAGGTCAACAGGAAGCCCCTGAACTTCAGAGGTATAACCAACCTCCTGGTGGCACCAGGCTTGGGGTCTCTACACTCTGAGTACAAGAGTCCATCATCCCAATACACTGTATGGGGACCACTAGCTTTCCCAGCAGCCTCAGCAGCAGCTTGCTGTCTGAGGGGTTCAAGAGAGGGGCAGCTCTGCTGCTCCTGGCTCAGATCTGCCCTGGAAGGGCCCCCTGTCCCCAAGAACTCAACCTGATCAGGTTCAAGCTCCTCTGGGACAGTTCCTTCCTCAGGACTGAGATCATCTCCCTGAAGAGACTGATCTTCCTTCTGAGCCAAGGGGGAAGGCACTGCCTTTACCCTACTACTCCTCTTCTTGGAGGGCACTTGGTCCATTATTCCAGAATCCAAGGCCTGTTCAGTGTTAGACATTTTGGCCTGTTACCTGGTCACAGCAAACACATCTGCATGATCCACCTGCGTGCTCATGATCGGCCGTGTCTGTTCCAGGTGGAGTTCCAGCATGTTTTTATCTATCTTATTCCATGCTTTGCATGTGCTTTGCTGTGTTTTAGCGACCTTCACTTCAAGTGTAGTTTGAGCTGGATAGTCAAATATAATTGGGGAGTGGTCTGACCAGACAAGAGGGTGGATGTCCTTAACTGCCAGCCCTGATATTGAAGAGAATACCCCATCAAGTGTGTGTCCTGCCTCATGTGTAGGTTTATGTACCATCTGTATAAGTCCCAACGTGCCTAAAGTTTCTGTGAGTGTGACTGTGTCTTTATCTGACAGCACCTCGAGGTGTATATTAAAATCATCCAGGATTGTAAACTTCTTAGTAGAGAGGTATGGTTCTAGCAATGAGTCTAGATTTGCAATTAAACTAGCTCTTGGGCTGGGGGGGGCGGTAAACCAGCATGCCCTTAAAGGTATTTTTAGGGTTTAATTCAAATGAAAAATTAAGCCCTTCGTACTGAGGGTCAGATGCTGGGGAAAAAGTGGCTCTAAAATGTTCGTGGTATATTACCGCTAGCCCTCCTCCTCTCTTAATGGGTCTATCCAGTCTAGATGATGTAAATCCCTGTGGGACTGCAACCACAAAGTCCGGATCTGAAGCTTGGTCTGCCCATGTTTCCGTGAGAAATAGTACATCCAAGTTGTATTGCAGGATGGTATCTGCTATTTCATATTTATGTTTGGCGAGTGACCTTACATTAATTAGGCCACAGTGTACCTCTGCCCCTCTTTGAGTATTTGGCTGCTTTGTTTTTAGCTCAGTGTTAGAAATATAGCCTGCTTTAATCATTTGTTGATCCGGAAGTGAGAAGCCGCAAGCACATTTGAACTGGTTAGGACCATTTCTATTATCCAGAATACAGCTATTGCAGCCTGGGCTAGAGTCTAACTGATTTAATTTGAGGAGATCATTGCTTGCATATTGCAATAAATCTGGCTTAAATGGACCAGGGTTTATAGCACTAGGCGCGGTACAGGCGCGGACGGGCGCAGACGGGCTTGCCTTTGGCGCGCCGGTGGCGCGCCGGCGGCGCGTCCGCTTCATGAGGTTTAAATAGCGTGGTGGTGGGAAAACTAGACCGCTCACCACCGGAAGTAGTACATTGGTCCTACAAGCCTGGCCTGCCGGAACAGCCTAATGATCACACAGCCCTCCGCACAAACAGCACCAGCCGCGGCGGACCAGGGCGTGATCGTTCGGTAGGTTGCAAGGAAGCAGTTTACAATGTGTAAAATAAGCAGTACAATATGTAAAGTGTGTCACAGAGCGAAAGTGCAAGGTGCTACAGGCTACAACTCATCTATTTAGACATATCAGGTGCTACAGACTAAAAATGCAAAATGCTACGGGCTAAAATCAGCTATTTAAACGTATCGGAGCAGTTTAAAAACGAGAACACAGTTAAAGGTGAGAGGGCCGTCAGCAGGGCTTACTTGGTCTGCTGCGCGTCCACTTCATGAGGTTTAAATAGCGTGGTGGCGGGAAAACTAGACCGCTCACCACCGGAAGTAGTATATTGGTCCTACAAGCCTGGCCTGCCGGAACCGCCTAATGATCACACAGCCCTCCGCACAAACAGCACCAGCCGCGGCGGACCAGGGCGTGATCGTTCGGTAGGTTGCAAGGAAGCAGTTTACAATATGCAAAATAAGCAGTACAATATGTAAAGTGTGTCACAGAGCGAAAGTGCAAGGTGCTACGGGCAAAAAATCATCTATTTAGACATATCATGTGCTAGAGACTAAAAATGCAAAATGCTATGGGCTAAAATCAGCTATTTAAACGTATCGGAGCAGTTTAAAAACGAGAATACAGTTAAAGGTGAGAGGACCATCAGCAGGGCTTACTTGGTCCGCTGCGCATCCGCTTCATGAGGTTTAAATAGCGTGGTGGCGGGACAACTAGACCGCTCACCACCGGAAGTAGTATATTGGTCCTACAAGCCTGGCCTGCCGGAACCGCCTAATGATCACACAGCCCTCCGCACAAACAGCACCAGCCGCGGCGGACCAGGGCGTGATCGTTCGGTAGGTTGCAATGAAGCAGTTTACAATATGCAAAATAAGCAGTACAATATGTAAAGTGTGTCACAGAGCGAAAGTGCAAGGTGCTACGGGCTAAAAATCATCTATTTAGACATATCAGGTGCTAGAGACTAAAAATGCAAAATGCTACGGGCTAAAATCAGCTATTTAAACGTATCGGAGCAGTTTAAAAACGAGAATACAGTTAAAGGTGAGAGGGCCGTCAGCAGGGCTTACTTGGTCCGCTGCGCGTCCACTTCATGAGGTTTAAATAGCGTGGTGGCGGGAAAACTAGACCGCTCACCACCGGAAGTAGTATATTGGTATCCAACACTTTCCCTACTGTTGCACTCACTGGAGTTGGAATAGTAATTTTCACCCCTCCGCTATCCAGCACATTCCCTACTGTTGCACTCACCGGAGTGGGAATAGTAATTTTTATCTCTCCGCTATCCTGCACATTCCCTACTGTTGCACTCACTGGAGTTGGAGTAGTAATTTTTACCTTTCCGCTGTCCAACACTTTCCCTACTGTTGCACTCTCTGGAGTGGGAATATAATTTGTACCCCTCCACTATCCAACACTTTCTCTACCGTTACACTCACTGGAGTTGGAATAGTAATTTTTACCCCTCCGCTATCCAGCACTTTCCCTACTGTTGCACTCACAGCAGTGGGAATAGTAATTTTTATCTCTCCGCTATCCTGCACTTTCCCTACTGTTGCACTCACTGGAGTTGGAATAGTAATTTTTATCTCTCCGCTATCCTGCACTTTCCCTACTGTTGCACTCACTGGAGTTGGAATAGTAATTTTTACCTCTCCGCTATCCAACACTTTCCCTACTGTTGCACTCTCTGGAGTGGAAATAGTAATTTTTACCCCTCCGCTATCCACCATTTTCCCTACTGTTGCACTCTTTGGAGTGGGAATAGAAATTTTTGTCACTCTGCTATCCAACACTTTCCCTACTGTTGCTCTCACTGGAGGGGGAATTGTTAATTTTAGCCCTCCGCTATCCAACACTTTCCCTACTGTTGCACTCACTGGAGTGGGAATAGTAATTTTTACCTCTCTGCTATTCCACACTCATCCTACTGTTGCACTCAGTGGAGTGGGAATAGTCATTTTTACTCCTCCGCTATCCAACACTTTCCCTACAGTTGCTCTCATTGGAGTGGGAATAGTAATTTTTACCCCTTCGCTATCCAACACTTTCCCTACTGTTGCACTGTTTGGAGTGGAAATAGTAATTTTTACCCTTCCGCTATCCAACACTTTCCTTACTGTTGCACTCACTGGAGTGGGAATAGTAATTTTTTCCCCTCCGCTATCCAACACTTTCCCTACAGTTGCTCTCATTGGTGTGGGAATAGTAATTTTTCCCCCTCCGCTATCCAACACTTTCCCTACTGTTGCACTGTTTGGAGTGGAAATAGTAATTTTTACCCCTACGCTATCCAACACTTTCCCTACTGTTGCACTCACTGGAGTTGGAATAGTAAATGTAATTATTTTGTTATCCAACACTTTTCATACTGTTGCACTGATTTCATTGAGCAATTTAAGTTTAAATATTTGTTCATAGTTTAATGTTTTAATTTATTCTAGAATGTTTTTTTATATTTTAAATAATTTACATATATATTTTATTTTTATATAATTTTAAAGTTTTAAAATAAATTAAAGATAATAGTTTATTAATTATTTTAAAGTAAATATATATATATATATATATATATATATATAAATTAATATGTTTGTGTGTATTAAATTTTGTAAAAATGTATATTAAATTAAAGTTAATTACTTTTGTTAGAATTAATATTAATATTTAATACATTTAATAAATATTATTTTATTTTATATATATTTAAATTAAAGTTTTTTACATCTACATTTTTTACATCGATATTTTTGATTCAATATTTTTGTACTTACCTGTGTAGGTATGGGAGTCGATATTTTTGTAGTCTATATTTTTTTACGATATTTTGAACATTGATATTTTGAACATCAATATTCTATCACTGAACCACATCAGCCAGGTACAGAAGATTGACGGACATTCCAAGAAGAATGCAGATGCAACTCCCAATTTGGCAATACAGTATAATTTTTTCTTTTAATAATCATTATAACTGTGTGTGTTGTTTGCTTGACTCCTAACTAATTTGTAATATATCTTTCAAAGCCAGTTAACAGAACATTTAGATATAATGTAACTTGGGTCTCTCTGGGGGCAGAGGTACTGTTTGGTTTGCATTGCATTTAAGTTACTTGTACTCACTGCTTCGTTTCCTTTTCCTCCCATAACAGATTTATGATGGTTGGCTGCTCATTGTCCAGATGAATGTTGTCGTCGTGCAGATTTTGTTTTTGTCAAATATTTCCCCAAATCCCTCGTCCCATCCATTCATCAAACCCCTAATCCTCTTCCCCCGTACTGTGTGATTTATAGAGGTGTGGCTTAATTTACACCATCAATGGATCAAACACTTGGTGGGGTAGATGTGGTGAAAGCAACACCAACTCAGTGCAAGATCTTCAGTTTTACTCCTATTACTGAAACAATAGTCCACACTGGCCCTATTCCCCCCCCCACGTATAAAACTGATTGATATTTTAGTTATAGAAGAACATAATTCATCAGTATCATCATTCAGGTATTGTGTGTTGGGTTAAACGCTTAACCAATAACCATGTCCACTCCAGACTTTAAGTCCTCCGCCTAACGAATCACAATGCGAGACTAAGAGTCATATGTGTTTCCTCAAAATACTAGCTTACCAACCATTGCTCTGACTACTTTAGTATTGTTTCTTGTTTGTTTTTCTGCATAAGGTATTCTTTGTTGTGTGCTAGTCTGGTCTCAAGTGTTTGTAAAGCTAATAATATATTACACACTAACTCAGTTTTTTTATTTCCATTTCGTTGCCTGCGATGAATAATCCTTCTGATTGAAATCCTATAGTTGGAGTTCACCTAGGTGGGAGTGGGACCTGACTTTTTATTCCTGCACAGTTAGTGCACTAGCCTGCTACTGCTGCCACCACAGAACCTTGGGAATCCCTGCAGCTAATGCTTCTTATATTTGGTAAGAGAACTATAGTTCGTGGTTATACTAAGTTGTTTTAGGAAAGGGAATGGCAAATCCCCACCCCCTTTAGTGGGCAATATAATTGCAGACTGCAGAGACTAGGAGAGTAGTAGGCCAAAAGTACCACATAGGCATGGGCTAACCGCTGAACATGGCGAACGCACTGTAGCAGAGCTCGTGGACCGGACCCGAACATCCTGTAACAATCAGCGTTGTGTTGGGGACAGCCGTGACATCACCCTGCCTGGCGGAGTGGGGCAAGAGGTGTGTGCATGCTGCAAATCGTTAGAATCGCCATAAAGGAGGCAGCAGTCCGAGCCCGCGTGGCAGGTCCCGGGAACAGGATGAGTCGCGGCCTGCCAGGACGACGCTGAGCCCTCATGCACGGGCAGCACTTGTGGCATAGAGACAACCGATGTGATTGACGAGTGTCCCCGACTGAGCCGACACAGTATGCGGACCTCTACGGCTGCAACCGGAGACCCTGCCTGAGGCCTGATCGAGAGCTGAGGTGAGGAGCAGCCTGGGGCCGGGAGCATGGAGGCCGATTGATGCACAGCGGAGTAGCTGAAACAATGTTGGAGCAAGGTGCCTGAGACATGAGTGGTCTCCCCACTTGCCCTTTTTTCTCAGACAACCGTGGCACCGGCTCTGATTGTGTAGAGTGAACAGGTGACATTACCAGAGGGCCAGGACAAGCGCTGTGAGAAACCTGGAATGCAAGTGGAGTGAGATGCGCCGACAGATCATACAGCGCCGTCCGGAGACAACATGAGATACCTAGAGTCTGAACGGAGTGTCTGACGAGACTCTACTAGCGTCTAAATGTACTGTGAGCCGGGCAGAGCAGACGCGGGTGCCCCGCAGCAGAACAAGTAACCGGAGCGCAGCCTACCTGGCACCCCCTACGGCCTAGTCACTGGGCCTACCAAACAGATGCACGACTGGGGCACCGAAGGGAGTGGCGCGGGCCACAAACACTGGCTGGTGGAAGACCATACTACCATAAATACCACGTTGACCCTGGAGGGGCCTCTCCCTCCCGCACACTAGATCAGAGGGCCGCATTGGCGGGACAGTTCAGACCCGCGGCCTGCTTCAGGAGAGATCCAGGGCCATGCTGATAGTCCGGGGGATCCCGGACCTACACGGGGGCAACCGGATACCCCATTTGGGGCCGGTAGCGCGTGGGCCAAGCTGCGATCTCCCCTCCTCTTCATAGATGACCGTTCCTCTGGCCCAGATTGCGCAGAGTGTGTTGGAGGGGATCCCAGGGGACCAAGCCACTCAATGTGGGAGACTCAAAAGGCAGGGGGAACGGGCTGCTCCGATGTAAATATAACGCTATACAGGGACAACGTAAGATAACACGAGCCCGAATGGAGGACCAGGCGAGACTCTACCGGGCGACTAAAATGTGCTGAGTGCCGCGTGGAGCAGACACAAGGGCCCTGCAGCAGAGTAAGCAGCTGAAGTTTGGCCTAACTGGCACCCCCTCTCCTACATATGGCCTAGTCACTGGGTCTACCAGACTGACATGCGCCTGGGGCCCCGAAGGGTGCTGCGTGGGCTGCGAACACTGGCTGGTGGGGTACAATACCACCACAGTGACCACACTGACTTGGAAGAGGCCTTCCTCTCTCGCATGCTTTAATGGAGTGACACATTCACAGGTAAGATCATACTTATGACCTGTTTCCAGATGGCCCCGGGACCACGCTAACGAACCGGAGGAGCTCTGCTCCCCAGTCTCCGAATTGTCTTCCAGGCTGACCCTACAGTTGGCGCAACACAATAAAACACAGACTGGCGGAGGAGTCTAGTCTCTTGTACCTATCATCTTGCAGAGGGAATCAGCACAATTGAGCAACACAGTATGGGTCTCACAAAAGGGAAACAGCCAGAGACGGTCTCAACAAGTGTCACACAGCAAGCATAGCACAAAAGTGATACCCAATTAACCTCAACGGGCTGCATTCCGCCCACAAATATGGAATCGGCCGTGGACAAACTGAACTTCATATTGCAGGAGATTAGAGACTCGCGACAGGCAATAGAGCAACGAATAGGATCCCTCACAACTGGATTTACGTTACTCAAGGCAGACCATGACAAGTTGGCTACCACGGTAAAAAGCAATAAACTGCTCCTCGCAGAAATGCTGCCACAACACAAAGACCACACAGCCCACATAGCGCAGCTTCAATGCCAAGTGACCAACCTGCAGGACAGAGCTAAAGAAGCGGAGGACCGGTCACGAAGAAATAATGTTCGTATAGTTGGGCTGCCGGAGAGATGCAAGGGATCCAACACAGCATGCTTCGTACAGCAATGGTTGAGGAAGCAGATGGCCACGGAGGGCCTTTCGGATTTTTTCTGTGTTGAACGTGCACATAGGGTCCCCACGAGAAAACTGGTTGCTGGAGCAGCACCTCGATCAATGGTTGCCCGGATACTCAATTACCGGGACACTTTGCTCCGAAATGCCAGGGAAAAGTTTCCCATACTGTACAAAAACCAGTGGATTTCACTATACCCTGATTTTTCAGTTCAGCGCCAGAGAGCCTCCTACCAAGTGATTAAAAAGAAACTTAGGGCCCTGGATATCAAATACGCCCTGCTGTTTCCGGCCAGGTTAAAGATTATGCACGAGCACAAGTCACATTTCTTCGATACCTCAGAAGAGGTGGCCAACTGGTTGGAAGTGACATTCCAATCACACACACCAGCGAGATCGTCTCAAAGCACAGACCACGAATCACAGGCAGCACCAAGGGGGACAGCACGCTGCAACAGGCCAAACCGTAAATGCACGGCCAAAATCCCCTCTCCAAAACAAGTTCTAGAGAGCCAGAAGACGGCACTCCACACTGCGGCGAAGCTCACAAACAACGACCTGCTCTCACCAGCAGGCTCCTCGGAAGACTCCAATATGCACTCAGATTCAGAAAGCAGTATCGCTTTATTACCTTCCATTACCCCACAAATGGTCAATGACTATCTAGGATGACTCACCAACTGGAAAATCAGGGTGTTAACCACACCGATGCATACCCCAAGGAATACAATAATCAGCATCCCCCCCTCCGACTAACAAGGAGACATGGCCATTGTTAAGAACTGTGGTCCGAGACCTGTATGGTAATCTTCAAACATGACAGTCATATGAAGCGCAAAAACCACAACACCCGGAGCGAATGCAAGAAGTTTTCAGTTGAACTACTCACAGAATGGGTTAACTGTTTGGTCTGGCACTGTTCACTGGCTGGACCTAGTATTGGGATTTCATATGGGGAAATGTTTGCCTGGCTCACCTCTTCTCTACCTGTACAGAGAGCCCTATCCGCTGGTGGTGGCTAAATACAGAACAACACATACATACCAATGGCTATGGCAGGGAAGTATACAATAGTTACATGGAATGTGCTGGGCATGGGGTCGGTACACAAGCGACACAGGACTTATGCCCAATTAAATAGAAGGAAAATACAGATTGCACTTTTGCAAGAAACTCATATCACTGACCCTGAGGTGACCAAATTGCATCAAAAATAGAGAGGGCAAGTGTTCAATACATCATACTCCGCATTTGCGAGAGGGGTAGTAATATGGGTCTGGAACAGAGTCCCATTTATTGCCTTAGACCAGCACATAGACATAAACGGTAGATATGTCTTAATTCATGGTACGTTAGATGGCACACATATAGTAATTGGCAGCATCTATGCCCCGAACTATGAACAAGACAAATTTTTAGCAAGCCTGAATACATTACTCACAGATAGGGTGGGCTACCCATGGGTAATAGGGGGAGATTTCAATGCAGTCATTGACATATCATTGGATCGCTCTCACCCTCCTCTGCAGGGAGCGGCTGCCATTAAACAGGTGGATGCCCTCTGTGGGTGGGCTGGGGGCTGGTCGCTAATGGATGTTTGGTGTTGCAGGAACCCCAGCAGCTGCGAATACTTGTTCTATTCCCCGCCCCACATGCTGCACACAAGGCTTGATAGGGCGTTCTGCTCCCTTGCACTGACGACTTAAGTTTTCCACACCACGTACCTGGGGAAGACATTTTCTGATCATAACCCCTTAGAGGTCACCCTGTCGTGGGGGAGAGTCCCCGCACCAGTGCCCACCTGGAAACTACGACCACAGCTGCTGGAAGATACTGTCTTCCATAACATACTGGCCACAACCATCTCCAATTACTTTGCTGAAAATGCCAATATGGCGTCCTCACGCCACATAGAATGGGAAGCATTTAAGACAGTGATAAGAGGTACAGCCATTAGTGCAGCTGTAGGGGCCCGGCATGAGATCCACCGAGACCTTAAGGAAATAGAGGCTAAACTGAATAAATTAGGGCAGGACACGGCAATGGATCCCAATAAAGCTGGGATACTACAGGAAGCACGCATTCAACACGCAGACTTATTAGAACGCTTACGTGTTATAGATCACCAATACTACACACAACTGAAACATACAGAGGCAGATAAATCAGGTGCCCTACTGGCGAGACTCTTACACGACACACCAATCCCCACCCTTATACACGAGGTGGTCTCACCAACGGGTACAACGGTGAATACACAGAAAGATATAAACTCAGCTTTTTGCGACTACTATAAGGTACTGTATGGGGTCCGGAGGGCATGGAGATGGAAGCAATAGAGTCTTTCTGGATCGACCTTCATTTCCCCCAACTCTCCCAGGCGGACCAAAAAGAATTAATTGGCCCAATCACAAAAACTGAGATCAAGGAAGCTATTCGTCAGCAATCCCGTAATAAAACACCAGGATTAGATGGCCTTCCAGCAGAATTCTATGATACCTTTTCGGATAAATTAGTACCCCATTTAGAGCGCCTATATAAGGCAGCCCTGACCTCGGGTAGTCTACCCCCGACCACAATGCAAGCTCTTGTTACCTCACGCCCGAGCCCGGAAGGGACCCCATGGATATCTCAGGATATTGACCGTTATCACTGTTAAATACCGAATACAAAATCTTAAGCAAAATATTAGCACACCGCCTGCTTCACTTCCTGCCGGGACTAATACATACGGATCAAAGCGGATTTGTGCCGGCCCGAAGCACCTCCTTGAATATTAAGTGTCTTTACCACGCTATGGAGGCCTCCCCTAAGGACCTTTTGGGAGCTGGGTGCATTTCCTGGATTTGCGCCAGGCCTTTGATACCCTTAGTTGGGAATACATGATATTGACCCTCAGTAAGTTCGGTATCCTCCCAGAATATGTGCGCTGGGTTAAGCTACTGTATACGACGCCCACGGCAAGAGCCCGAACAGGGGCATATGTATCACAGCCCTACCCGGTAGGCAGGGGTAAACGGCAGGGCTGCCCTCTATCCCCTATTTTATTTGTACTAGCGTTTGAACCCCAAATTATTAAGCTCCGGCAAGAAGTGGCGGGGAAAGGGATTCGCATGGGCAACACCACACATGTATTATCAGCATACGCAAAATATCTCATTCTTTATTTTCAGGACTTTAGAGACAGCCTGGAGCCTATCCCACATATATCTAGGCAGTTTGAATGGATATCTGGCCTTACCATAAATGAGACTAAGTCCTATGTGTTCTTTTTCCACACAGGGATACATACAGAAGCTCGTAGATTTGAATCCCTTACAATGCCGGTCGCGCCGAGCACTTTTAAGTACTTGGGAATCCAAATATATAGGACCCCACAAGATGTGCTAGATGGTAATCTGATGAGGGCAATCCAAGCGTTCCGCAACCAAACAACGTTCTGGATATCCCTACCCCTCTCAGTGGCAGGACGAATAGCCATCGCTAAGATGGTGATGCTCCCACGGTTATTATACTTTTTCACAAATCTACCAGTACTGATTCCGGACCCTGTATTCAAAATTCTGACACACTCCTGTCGGATTTAATATGGGGGAAAGGCAGTAGAAGGGTAGGTCTGACGAAGCTTCAACTAGGGGCAGAGAGGGGAGGCATGGGAGCACCGGATTTCTGTGCCTATTGTTTCATGAGCCAGCTGCAGCTGGTTCACGTACTGGCTGGCAGGACACAATCTACACAAGCTAAGCTGCACGTCACAATTCCTGGCCCGAGGTGCGCTTCATAATTTGCTGCTGCCCCAGGGCAGGATCCCACAAACAGCCCCGCTGCTACTTCGAATAGCATTAACCTACTGGAGAAGAGCATTACAATACACCGCCCTGAGTCCCCCCAACACTCCCAATATCCCACTGCTAGGGATTCCCACATCTACAGGGGAAATAACAAAACGTAACATTAATGCATGGGAACGAGAGGGGGTGAACAGAGCAAGGGCACTTGTTATGGAAGGCACGCTGGTAGACCTCTGGAATTTTGCCCGGGAACAAGGAGTCCCACAATCCCTTTTTTTATTGCATGCAACCATAGTTAAGTATGTCAAGAAACACTGGACACCGAATGGAGAGGAGCCTCCCACACACAAGCTGATACACGCTTTGTACATGATGGGGGAAGGTCACCACCTGATCAGATGGCTATATAGAGGAGTCAGTACACATGCAGCAATCCCCTTAACAGCGCTTCGGGAGAAGTGGGCTAGAGATATTGGTAAAGAACTAACCAACCAGGAATGGGCTGCGCTCCTGGAACACCCTAAGAAGGTATCCCGCAATGCTAAATTTAAGCTTATACAATACATGCTGGTCCATAGGGCCTACCTCACTCCACACCGTTTAAACAAAATGTACCAGACTGCACAAAAGCACTGCCCAAGGTTGCATACACATGATGCTGACCTCCTACATATGGTTTGGGCTTGCCCACACTTGTCTTCCTTTTGGACCAAGGTTGCAGATACACTAATGACAACAACAGGGGTCCTGGGGTGGGGCACAATAGAGCAGAGCATATTGGGGATACATCACCGGGCAAAGTCACATAAGGTGCAGCACAAATGTGCAGATTTAGCCTTACTCATTGCGAAGCGATCCATTACCATGAGATGGAAGTCGGCCCTGCCCCCAACAGCACATGGTTGGGAAGAAGAGATGGTGAAGTGGGGTAGAGTGGAGAGTGCAGCTATCCGCAGGGAAGAATACAGAGGATTACGAAAAATACTGATAGCACTGGAATGGGACTTGATGCTGGAAACTTTTAAATCCATTGACACTATAGAGTAATAATACATACCCATGCACTAACCCGTCCCTACTGCTCCATTAGCAGCTGATGTTCTATCGCCCATATGCTACATGTCCAATCGTGAAAACAACTGGTAGCACAAATTACTTAGCAGGAAGAAAGTATCTTACGAGTCTCTTACTCTAGGCCCTCAGAGGCCAAATGTAGGGTGAACCAGGGGGAGAGGGAGGGAGGGTTTGGGAGAGTTCAACAGTTAAGTTGCAGTTGTACCTTTTTTTTCCTAACTGAACATGTAACATTGCTCTCAAATTGTACAAGCACATACAATGAAACGCTGGTCAGGGTTGTTAACCCACAGAGGCAGAGAAATGTATAATTGGTTGCGGGTGAGATAATCTTACCCTTAGTTGTATGTTATATCGTGTACGCAGAAAACCAATAAAGTATGTTTAAAAAAAAAGAAAGTACCACATAGGCATAGCACATACCTATTTGTTATTACACACTATCAGAAATTTTTTAAAATACGTTGCGCTAAAAGCCAGCTTTGAAAAGTAAATCACCCCCAAAGACCTTGATTAGATATTAGAGGTATAAATAAAGAAAATTAAATATTTATTATTCTCAAAACACCTACCCCTCCACCCGCCTCCAACAACTGGCCCACCCCTCTCACCAAACAAATGACATTCCTCATCCCCAACCATTGTCCGTGAAAAAGTCATGAAACCCAATACTAACTTCCACATCCCCACCCTCCCCACCCACAACAACAAACAAGTACCACCCACCAAAATAAAAGTTAAAAATGGGCAGAGGGAACTAGACACAGCGCAGGAACTCCTCAAGGTGTCGGTCCATTCTTCTCAGCCGGGCATCCATGCGCACCAGCCTTGACCGGACATGGTGCACTAGGGTGCTGTCTGAGACTGAGAGGGGGGCAGAAATGTTATGGTTGGGAAGCCGGAGGTGCGGAGGCCTGTCTGGGGCCCTGGGCTGCTGCCTTCTCCTCCTCCTCCTGGGCCACCAGCCACTGGTATTTGGCCAGTGTTGCCTCCAACTTCCGCTGCCGCATCCAGGTTGCTGCATCCTGGCGACCTGGTCCCTGGTGACAAGGAGCAGCTAGAAAGAAAAAAAAACAAATTGCAAACAATGCTCTGTCACTCTGTGCCAAAAACCTGTTTAACATTGTGTAGTGGGTAGCACAGTAGCAGTATATTGATGGTCCCCTAGGGCCATTAGATTTGATGTGATTAGAGTCATAGGCTCAGAGCCACCATTACCCCCTCTCATAAAACTAAAGGCAAATGTCAAAAGCTCTAGCTGTCTGAAAGGAATTAAGGCAGAATAAACACAGTTTTTTTGTCCTTTTGAAGCATTTCCTAGTAAAGTGCTTAGATGTTTTAGGGCTTCATGAATTAGGCCAATTTACTAATGAATGATCTAGTTTTAGCTACAATAACAATTATGATATGATCATACAACTTGAATTTTCTTTTAGCATCTCTAATGTGACCTTTTTATTTGCGTATTTTTCATAGACCAGTCCATTACAAACTGTTCAAAGTGATCAGACCCTTGTCTCACTCTCAGCGAGGTTTGGGAAGCCTGTTTAATCTTGGGTCAAGGTATTTAAATTTTATCTCAATAGCTGGTCATACAAGCTGTCAACAGGGATTGCCAAACAAGAAGCCTTGTCTTGCAATATGCATGTTAATTTTTTATCACCTCCGGCCAATTTAACCTTTAACTCCCTCAGCTATAACCTACATCCTTTTGAGGAAGTAAACGGTAGGAAAAGCAATGTACTGCAGTTCAGTCAGTGAAAGGATGAAGGACTGGGATATAGCTTTTGCACATTCATCACAGACTACCCCATCCAGAGAAGTTAATCAAATTACATTATCCATTCTGCATTGCATTGTTCTTCTAGTAATCTTAATCTTCATCCTTGGCTTTGAAATGCACCATTTAAGCTTTACATTCTCTCATCCATGCTTTCACCATAGAAAACTAGTCATCATTATCAAATCAATCCATCTATCCAAATATAGCTCCAAACAAACCTTTCACCAACATCCATTTACCCACCCATGCATCCTTGCTTTCACCCATTCCATTCACCCATCCTTCTTTGCCTTAACCCACCCAAGCATTTCTTTCAACCAATCCTTCACCCAGCCATGCAGATTGATTCCTATCATCATCACCCATCTATATGCATCTTTCCTTTCATACATGTATCCTTTCACTCATATATTACATGCATGCCACCCATTCCTTCTCCTTCCATCCTGTTTTGTCTTTTCCATCAACCCGTCATTCTTAAAGTTCATTTATGAACCTTTGTCTGCTCAGGTGAAGATAGAAGAGGACATAACTACTCAACACCCAATGTATCTGCAAAAGCTAGGTGTTGTTCACGAATCAGTCAACGCCCTCACAGTGTGTATATTACTGTTTGTCAATAAGTAAGCAATGTGACTTACCACTGCTCGCCCCTGCTGCCGCTGGTTATCCCCCCTCACTTGTGACCGCTGCAGCCGCATCCCCTTTGCTGGTGCTGCCTTCCCCGGCACTGGTGGTCTGTGCGGCTAGAACAAGCATTACACATTTATAATTTGAGATGCCAGATACGCCTCTCCCTGGTTTATTTAGGCAAAATACAACCGCAAAATAAAACATCACGACACTTCAGTTACAGTATCTTAATCTTCTATCAAAATTCAAAACATCACGTTGGGCATTTGTTGATTGGAAATCATTGAAAAGCTAGGTAGTCAAGTCAAACAAAAACATTTTGCAATTATGGAGGGAGGGGCAGAGCTCCCTGCATAATCTGAGTTATTGAGGCACAATGAAGTTGTTCAATAATTGGTCAATGAAGGACATATGGTCTTAGTTGGAAAATGCAATGGGGACGTCCTCATCATCATACTTCCAAGTTCCAGCCATGCTCACGGCCATTAACTACTGGTATGCCATGATAATAATACAAGCACAACACTGGGTGTCTACCATGACCATGGCCACTCTCTCAGTTTACAGTATTGTTTGAGCATGAGCAAGAAAAAGAAAGCCACCTCAACAAACATGCGTAGTATACCTTAACTGCATGCAACCTTCACAGTAGAGTACCTGATGTAAAATGGGTTTTACTGAACCACCAGTCTATAAGAGGAAAGGGAAAGCTTACTGACAAAGCAGAAGAAAAAGGAAGCTACAGACGAGTACGGATAGTTTTGGAGTCAAGTACAGAAACTTGAAGTATAGAGAACGTAAGTAATACATAGGATAATATAGGGATAAGAAGGATTTAGGAAACAGATCAAAGTGGAGTTTAAAAAAAATTGAAGACAGTCACAGTAAAAAGGAAAAAAATTATTCTAAATGTGGAGTGGTAAAAGAAGAATCAGATAGGGAAATAAATAATATAAATAGGAGGACTTACTGGGCAGAGCCATCTGTACTTGTGGATGTACCTGCAGCCCCCTCACCCACCTGCACTGCGGTGGTGGTACTCACTGCAATATCCCTCCTGCCCCTGGATGCTCATGTAAGAAATAAACAAAATAACATTTAAAAAAGATTAGCGGTACAGTTAATCTCCCCCCCCAAAAGACTTGACTGGGAAAGGCAAACACAGTAACATTTGATTTAAGTTTGAGTTTGAGTTTTTAGATTTATAAAGCGCCTGGTTACACCAACTGGTGTGTCCCCGCGCTATATCCTTCAACTGACAATTCCAAGAATCATTTGCCTGCAGTTCGAATATGGCTCTTATCTACTGTGTAAAAAGCCATGTTTTTAATTTTTTGCGAAAAACTTTCTGTGATTGTTCCTCACGAAGGGACATGGGAAGCTCATTCCAGCTCTTGGCTGCCAGATAGCTGTAAGAGCGTGCGCCCATGCGTGCTCTTTTATCCTTGGGACTTTGACCTGATGTGTCCCAGTAGATCTTAACTGGCGTTCCGTCTTATATGGTAGAAGTAGGTTGTGCAGATATGTAGGGCCTTTTTCTGCAGAATACAATGGCCAAAACACAGTGCCTTGAACGTGATCCGCTTCTGATCAGGCAACCAATGCAGTGTTTCCAATGCATTCTTAGAAGGTACCCTTCTTGGCAGGTTCAGAGCCAGATGGGCAGCTGCATTCTGGATGGATTGCAGTTTCTGAAGACCCTTTTTAGTTGCGCCCAAGAGCAGCACATTCCCGTAATCCAGTCTTGTCGTGACCAGAGCATGGATCAAGGTTTTTCTGGCAGAAATAGGAAGAATGTCCAGGGTTGTCCTGAGGATTTTCAGGATTCGAAACATTTCCCTCTCGTTCTTTTGATCTGGGCATCGAAGGATAGTTTAGAGTCCATCCATACTCCCAGATTTTTCACCTCAGTCTTCGGAGACGGAGCAGGTCCTAGCATAGTTGGCCACCAAGCCGGCGACCATATAGAGGAGAATTTCCTACTATTAATACCTCTGTCTTACTGCCATTTAGACTTAGGCAGTTATCAGACATCCACCCTGCCAGGTCTTTCAGGCAGTCTGCAAAACTGTTAGCTGCTTGAGGTGAATTGGGAGCCAAAGTGACCACTAGCTGAGTGTCATCTGCGTACGACAGAATTGAAACTCCATGTTTTTCTACAATATCGGCCAGGGGTGCGACATATAGATTGAAGAGAGTTGGGCTCAAGAATTGAGCCCTGTGGCACCCCTGTGCCACGGTAATGGGTTTGGATCTGTACGCAGATTGTATCACTTGAAAGCTGCGATCCTGTAAGTAAGATACCATCCAGTCCATTGCAGCCCCCACCACACCCCCTCTTCTGAGACGGTGTATGAGCAGCTTATGTGACACCGTATCAAAAGCCACGCTCAAGTCTAATAAGACCAGCGCAGTTGTCAACCCTTCGTCCACTCTCTTCCGTATCATCTCAGTCGCAAAAAGCAGAGCTGTCTCTGTTGAATAAGTTGGTCTAAAACCAGATTGGGTGGGATGTAGTAAGTTATTTTTCTTTATGTGTCCCTCAAGGTGTATATTAACCACTTTTTCCGCAATTTTGGAAAAATATGGTAGCAATGAAACCGGTCGCAGATTTGCTAATAAATTCCCATCCACTGTGGGTTTTTTCTTCAGTGGGCGCACCATTGCTCGCTTCCACCTATCAGGTAGCTGACCTTCCTGAAAGGAGGTGTCCAGCAGTTGTTGGATATAGGGCAGTATCACCCCTAGTCCTGCACCAATCACTTTAGGACTAGCTGGATCGTTTGGGGAGCCTGATTTTATGCTTTGTACTATCTTTTTCAAATCTTCTAAAGGGGGAATCAAAAATTGTCGAATACTGTTTTCACCCCAATCCTGTATTTGTTCCTTATGTTGCATGCAGCCATTCGAGCATCCTCAGAAAAAGTATCGTAAATTTTAGATACTTTTTCAGCAAAGAACTCTGCAATCTCATTGCATGACTCTTCCGAACCAGACGTTGGAGTTGTTGTTCTATCTAATGAGGATAACTCTTTAAATATGCTAAATAGTTCCCTTGATGAGCTTTCTGCTATCTCAATTCTTTCTGAATAGTAGGTCACACGAGTTTTCTTTATAAGTGAGTAATATTGTCTAAGCTTAACTCTATATGCCACTTTCTCTAAGTCCAAGAAACCGGCCCTCCATTTTCGTTCCTGCCTTTTGCATGCCTTCCTAGCCAGCCGTAAAGCTTCGTTAAACCACGGCGCGCTCTTTGTTTGCCTTTGTGGAGTGCTATTGGTCCATGGTGCTGCCACATCTAATGCGTCCATAATCCATTTATCTACTCCTTGGCTTGATTCGTTGATGTTACTGCCTAGGATAGGATTATTTGCTAGTAGGGCCTGGGTAAAATTGCTCTCGTTAAATTTTGCCCATTTCCTACGTCTGTTATTAGATGGTGGATCTCTTTTTGTAGGTGGCCTTAATTGTGGGATGTGGAACGTCACAAGCTAGTGGTCAGACCATGGAACCGCTATTGGATGTTTAACTGATAGCTCTTGGCAGTTAGAAAAGATGGGATCTAATAAATGTCCTAATTGATGTGTCGCGTGTGTAGACTTAAGTTCTAGTTGAAGCCCCGCCAGCTCCTGGCACAGAGATTGTGCTTCTTTGCACGTTTTATTGTCAAAGTGTAAATTTAGATCTCCCAAGACAATCAAGTTGCCATGGTACAGTGCTGGTTGGATTAAACTTTCCAGAAGGCTCTGGCTAAAGTCTGTACTTGTCCCTGGAGGTCTATAGATCAGATAACCGTTTATGGTTTGTTTATCATTGGGTTTTATTGTAAATAAGGCCGCTTCACAATCATCTATGTCCGTCTTCGTCATTGTACAGCTAAGTGTCAGTTTATAAATTATAGCTATGCCTCCTCCCTTCTTCCTAATGCGATCCACTCTAAGGATCCCATATTCAGATGGGAGTGCTTGTAATATATCGGGCGCAGAGGATTCCTGTAACCATGTTTCGGTAATAAACAGGACATCTGGGTCTCTCTCTAAGATGCATTCGCATATTTCAATTTTATGCTTACTCAGTGACCTACAATTTATAAGTAGGCATTTCAGTTCATGGGCTGCCTGTTTTGTATTCTGTTTAATAGTAGGATGTAGTTTAAACGGGCAGTATGCACACTTCTTTATTTCTTGATCTATGTCTAGTCTATGTCTGCAGTTTGACGGTAACTTTGGTTCTAGTTGCCTAAGTTGGCTGTTGGAATACCGTACTTTGCTGCCTAGAGGGAAATGGGCAGCATTTTCGGCCCCTGGCCCCGGTAGGACGCGGACGGGCGCAGACGGGCGCAGACGGGCTTGCCTTTGGCGCGCCCGCTGCGCGCGTCCGCTGCGCGTCCTTGCTGTCATCTACCTTTGTATGCGCGATAGTCGCGCCACTAGACCGCTACCTTCGGCGGAAGTGTATCAGAGAGCTTCAAGCCCCGCCCTCCGCAAATCAGATCTTCTCTCCTATTACTATTGTAGACCTATTTCTTAATTTCCTAACCATATTCCAGATTTCCTAAACTACATCAGAACTACTAATAAATTGCAATGATTGATCTTTGCTTCTCATCTCATTGTGAATCTCTCAACCTATGACGGGTCACCTCAGTTTGCGTTTTCTTTCAATGCATAGTTGCTGATGCATTCATAGTTACTAGTTACTTAATAGTTTCTACACATCACTGAGAAATCGCTTGGGGTTGGGAGTTGCGACTGTATCAGCTACAAAAAATAAAGGCAGAGAGAAGTGAAAGAAGAAAGGGCTAGCTTACTAATACACCACTATCTCAGTGACAGGACAGAGGAGTCTCTGCATGACTTCTTAAATAAACTGTCCAAGTGAGCGCCAACAACACAAGTAGGATTAGGTAATGCCGCAGAGCACCTATCTACTCTAGGATGATCACATAATATTCTTAACATAAACTTAACTTACTTGAGTGTGAGCAGCATGCTTGCTAATTGGGAAAAAAATATTAGCATAGATAGAACACAATAAATAAATAAAATTATTACTCACCAAGACCCGCAACCTCAACGCCCAGCAGGTCTAACAGATCCTGGTCACCAGTGCGTCAGCTGTTGTTGGGTGCGCCAGATCCCCAAGCGGCAAACAGCCCGGCGCACCCTCTCCCAACGTTGCTTCCACGTCCGGAGGGCATAGTCGCTACCAGGCCTGCCACCTGCTGCCAGGCTAGAGGGGAGGTGGCGCTTCACATAAAAAATTAGTGCTGCCACCTTCACCTCTGTGAATAGTGCATGGGGCTGCACACCTTCTCGGCGCGGCCTACTGCACGGTAAGCAGCTGCGGCTGGTGGTTTGGGGGGCCTGGTGCTGGCGCTGCCGTTCCCCTGCTCTACCATGGCACTGTGTGGGAGCCAGAGAAGAGAAGAAAGCAGAAGGAAAAAGAAGAAAGAAAGGAAATAGTAAGTAAAGCGAAAAATAAAGTACGAAAGCCACCCAAAAAGCACAAATAATTAGAAAAAAAAGCGTAAAATACAAAAACAAAAAGACACAGGTTAAGGTTTTAATACAAAATTAAGGGTAGATAGGTTTTAGAAAGGGAGCATTAAGAAGATTTAGTAGAGATTGAAAAATAGGCCAAGCACCATAAAACAAAGCAAAACCAAGATGGCCGCTCCCATGCGAACCGTGTGGTGGTGTTTGCGTGCAATTTCCGGAGCGACAATGCACATCATGTTACGTTTGATGGAAAACATAACATGAACGGGCATGGCAAGAAACTCCGTAGCTCGCAGAGTTTTTTTACCACTACGCAGAACTCCGCCAATTCCGCCTAGGCCTAGTTTTAAACATACAAAACCACTGAAATTGGCCAGTTATAGCTCTAGTAAATATACTTCTTGCACGAAGGTTACTACAACTCGTGCACGCCTATTGCACAGTTTTTTTTATATTTTTAATAATTTCATTGCAAATTTTCAGTGATATTATTGATGATCATGAGTGATGTAAAATATGCAGCTGTTTATGCTGTTGCAGTTGCTTGTGCTTGCTCCGCCAGTTGGGGGCAATGTCTGTTTCTCTGCCTCGCAGGAGTCCAGGCAGGGAAACAGAAGTCTACACCCACCTGGCGGAAGCATTTAAAAATTTGCCACTGGCTGTGAGCAGACATGTCTCCCTGCCCACTCTGTTGCAGGCAAGGAAGGCATGTTTGCTCCCGCGCAGTAGGAGATGTAAAAATGCTCCCACAGAGCTGGAGCAAACATATGTTTCCCTGCCCCAATTGATGTGAGCAGGGAAACTACTCTGTCCCGGGGATGGGCTCTCTGGGACAGAGTAATAAAGCCAGCCCCTGAGGATGGGGTCCCTGAGGCTCTGGGAGGGGGGGGTGCTGCATGGCCCCATCTCCTTTTAAGTTTACTATGGCCCAGGGGATAGGGTATCTGGGGCCTTTTAAGGCTGAGGGCGGGCGGCGGCATGGACCCCCTCTTTTTTTAACAGAATTTGGCCTAATAGGGCTCCGGGAGGTGGGTCACGTGCCCTCCTCCATTTATTTTATACCTCAGCTCCAGTGGATGGGGTCTCTAGGGCCTTACAGAGGCATGGGGAGGGGCGCCACATGGCCTCTCCGTAACATAAACATTTTGCACCACCCTCTGGGCCCAAGCCCACCGCAGGGTTTTTTTCAAAAAGAAGCATGGGAGCCCGTTCCTTTTAAAAAAAATTGCAGCAGGTCATCCATGAATTTGTGGCACAGGAAGCCAGGCTTCTTCTTGACATCCCTATTAGAAGCAGCGTGCGACAACACCTGCGCTCACTGCACTGGTTTCCCGTGGCAGAACGGGTTAAATTTAAATCCCTAGTCATTGCTCATCGCGCCCTCCATGGCCTAGGCCCTACCTACCTACAGAAGCGGTTCTCCTTCTATGCCCCTATGAGACAACTGCGCTCCACGTCTCAACTCCTAGCCCAGGTCCCCCGTTTTAAACGACAAAGGTTGGGTGGCAGCTCTCTTGCCCTGAAAGCTGCCTTGGCCTGGAATGCACTGCCATTTGCACTACGCAACATCCAAGACCCCACGGCTTTCAAGAAAAACCTGAAAACATTTATCTTTGCTTAGTGCAACCCACCTACCCCTCTTGGATCACGCCGGGACACTCCTTGGAGTATCTGTGTGCGCTATAAAATAAAATAACATAACATAACAAATAAAAAAAACACATTATTTGGCCCGAGACAAGGCCTCTTTGCAACCCCACCACCAGGCTTGGGGTGATAAGGGGATCCCTACCCTGACCCCTGATGTCTTTTAAAAAAAAAAATTTAGGACTCTGGACTAAGTCCCCACTCCTAAGATGGCTACTGCCACATCATTGTTGATGTGGTGGACGCCAATAAGATCTGTCCAACAGATCTGTTGGGCTCACAGATCCTCCACAGCGTGATATATACAACGTTTTTGAGCATTTTTTGCTCCAAAACTATTGAATGGATCGACACAAAATCATAAGAAGCACTCTTTCTAGACTGATATCTTGCTTTTGGCCAAATTTGCTGTGAATTCATTCAGCGGTCTGGGCTGTAGCTGTGTTTAAAGTTTCCATGGAAAAATAAATGGTGAAAAGGTGTTTTGGGACCCCTCTTTTTGCTCTGTCTCCACTTGACTGATCACCCTAAAGCCTTCGAGGAAGGGACTGAGGTGGAAAAAGTTGTGGGGGAAAGATTCGTCAAATGGTGCCAAAGATATAAGCAAACCAAAAAATACATCTCCTATGGAAACACGATCAATCAATCAATCAATCAATCCTCACTCTAACTACCCTGTGGCGAGAACTTTTTCATAGGAAGAGCTTTTCTTGGTTTGCTAATAACTTTGGTGCCTTTTGAAAAATGTTCACCAACTTTCCAAAAAAAAGGTCATCCGCACCATCTCCTATCTTGAAAGTTTCAGGGTGATCCATCAAGCAGGGGCTGAGAAAAAAGGAGGGTACCAAAACACAAAATCCCCAGCCTGTGCATGGCAGAGTGTTGGATTTAAGTATGGTAAGTAAATATTACGTAAAAAAAGGTTAAAGTAACGGTATAGTTAGGTGTGATAAAAAGAACAATTTTAAAAAACCTTAGAATTCATTGAAAAAAACTAAGATTAAAGTAGCATTATATTTAGATGAATTTGCCATTAACCTTACCCCCCAGAATTTAGAGATTTTCAAAACAAGTGCAAAATCAGCCCTTTTGTAACAATGCTGCGATTTTTACAAAAGTGCTTGCAAAATACGTTTAAGAAAAAAACGTTGTCTTTCACCCTCTCTTAACTGGCTCTGTGCTGCAGCTGAGCCCGTAAAGGGAGGGTGAGCAACAGGCCAGGTGGCAGAAGAGGTGTTAAATTCCTCTGTCACATGCCTTCGATATGCACAGAGCCCCCTACTGTGCGATTAGCCTGCAGCCTGGCTCACAGATTTGTATGCCCCCTTAGTACTCTGCAGGCCCTTGAAAGGCTCTCCTATCCCCCTACCCTCCATTGCACTCCTCTCCCTTTACCCGCTCTTGTCACCTACTAACCCCTAAACTCCCCCATGTCTCCTCATTTCTTTTTATATATATACCCTCAACCTCCCCATCCCCCTCCCTCGCCCCCTCCGCCATTGCTGCTCTGCGTGCGCAGGTTGTCTGATGCCAAAAAGAGATGGTGCCATATTGTATTCTACTCTCTGTGGCATAAGACACCCTCCAGTTCCAGGCTCTGTGCTGCTGGAGACTCTGCAACTTTATAGACTGTGACATAGCACAGTCTCCAGCAGTGACAGAGCACATGCCTTCAGTATTTTTGTGGCAGGCACATTTTTTGCCCATCACAAAAATATCATGAATTGTGAAGTTTTTGGTCCACAGAATTTGCTTTTTTGGCCGCAAAAATTGCCACCCAAAGTTGCAAAATCCTGGGGGGTCTGATTAGAGTTGCGAACTAAAAAAACTACAGCAATTCACCAGCTATACTTAGCAGAGTTAACTATAACTTGCTCCCCTGGGATGCACTGCTTATGACCTCACATATGGCATCACTCATGAGATCATATATGACATCACTGATGACATAATCTAATGAGTGTTAGCGTGTTTATAGTTTACATAGTAGCGGGTAACTACCATATTACTTTTCTACCTAATTTTGTACACCCTGTGTCCAGCTAATCAGTATAAGTATCGATATACACGCTTGTGCTCCTAATGCATCATAGGTGTATAGAGGAATTGAACATGTTATAAATCTTTGTATTGAAGAGTAACTCTGTGTGCAGGTAACAAATGACTTTTGTTCTTTATTTTGATACAAGTTTTGGGTTACTGCAGAAAATGTTTCCAGCAGGGCAAAATGTATGCATACTACATACTAAGGGCCTGATTATGAGTATGGTGGTCCATAGGACCGCCGTACTTGCAGTGGCAGTCCGACCACAGCCACACTGAGGCACTGTGCGCCACATTCTGAGCGTGGTGGTCGGACTGCCACCTCCACCAGGATCCTGTGAAGTGGCGGTCTGAGGCAGGAGTATTCTGGCGGTGCCGCAGCGGCAATGCCAAGCATATTCCAAGTTGCCAAATCACCACCCTTTCCATGGCGGTGAGCCCGCCATGAAAAAGATGGTGGTGAGGTAACCTCTGCCACCTCTGGGCCCAGGGGGTGCATGCAGGGGGCACAGGTAGTGACCCCTGGATTTGCAACCCCCGGTTCCTGCATGGTGTGGCATGTATGCCACACAGTACAGGAAGGTGCAATTGGCACAGCTTCATTATGCATGTTAGGCTCTTCTATGAGCTTGACAGACTGCTGCTGTTAGACCAGCACCACCAACCAGACCAGAATTTAACTCCTAATCTGGCGGGCAGCAGCACCACAGCTTTGGCAGTCCTACAACCGATGGCACATTGCACCGTTCACTGTAAGACCGCCAAAGTCGCAATCATCCCTAAGTATTGTAAGCAGCCTCGAGAATTTCTTCGTAACACAGAAGATTGTGTGCACCAGGTACTAACCTATGTACGTGTGCTTGTTTTGCTTCAGAAGATGGGCTATCTGTAAAGTTTTCACCACTGTATGAAGGCTGCATGTAATATGATCTTTAGCACATTCAGACTTTAACTGTTTTAAGTGAATTGCCAGTTTTTGGACATGTTTTGTATATAATGTACACTGTGTTTAGTAGATACTTTTTATTACTCAGTGGTATATTTCTCATGAGAGTTTCACTGTCTGCAAACAGTTTGGTACAGAGTAAACTCTCTCCATAGAGTAAAAACTGTTAGCAGTACCCACTTTTCTAATCATATCCACTTCTTTTCTCAATGTAGGTTCAGTGACTGTCAGGGCCTTTATACAGGTAAAGAGTGTCCATAGTAGGGCATAAGGTATGTAACATGGCTTGAATGCCTGGAGAAACCTGTTTTTCCCTGTAGATTTGTATATAGATTGAGCATTGTGTTCAGGATAGAACATCATCAAGTGAGTGTGTTTTCCAAGAGTTTATGTGCATTAATCATAAATTCTAACCTACTACAAAAATTAGATTAGTATTCTAGTTGTACTCCTAATGAGTGATACTATTTCTAACATATGTGATCTGAGTGGCTGTGTGACTGTATCAGTGTGTGAGCATATGAGTGTGTGAGTGTGTGCATGAGTGGCTGTATGGGTGAGTGAGTGGGCTTTCAACTAGCTCTGTGGGTGTGTGAGTGGTTGTATGAGTGGTTGTATGGGTGTGTGAGTGGGTGTCTGAGTGGTTGTATGGGTGTTTGAGGTATTTTGTGGGTGTGTGAGTGGCTGCATGGGTGAGTGAGTGGTTGTCTGTATGGCTGTATAAGTGAGTAACTGGGTGTGTAAGTGGTGTATGGGTAAGTGAGTGGCTGTTTAAGTGGGTGTTTCATTAAGCAAATTGGTGTGTGAGTGGCTGTATTGGAGAGAGAGTGTCTGTGCAAATGGCTGTAAGGGTAGAGAGCAGATATGGGAGTGCTTGTATGGATGTGTGAATGGGTATGTAAGTGGTTGTGTGGGTGTGTGCACAGTAATCTGAAGAGTATGAGTGCTTGCATGGTTGAGTGAGTGGCTGTGTTGAGATGTTGTAATGGTGAGTGAGGGGGTGTATGAGTGGCTGTAGAGATAAATAAGTCTGTCTCTGAGTAGCTGTATGGGTGAGTGTGTGGCTGTGTGAGTGGTTGTATAGGTGAGTGATTGGTTGTATGAGTGGCTGTATGGGTGAGTGAATGGTTGTGTGAGTGGCTGTATGAGTGAGTGAGTGGGTGTGTAAGTGGCTCCATGGAGGAGGGAGTGGTTGTGTGAGTACTTGTATGGGTCTGTGAGTAGTTGTGTGGGTAATTGAGTGGGTGTATAAGAGGTTGTATAGGGATATGAGTTGGTGTCTCAGTGGTTCTGTGGATGATGTCATCAGTGATAACAAGAGGCAAGGGTAGCAAGCTGACCATACTGGACATATAGGAAGGACAGTTGCAGCATAACGGACCATGAAGGGCAGGAGGGAGGGGGCAGGGGTACGACAGCAGACCAGACAAGGCTAGAGGGAGGGGATAGTGGTCTGAACATAGCAAATGGAGGGCAGTGGTCAAGGCAGCTGGGCAGGAGCAGCAAGCTGACCATGGAGGGCATGCGGGATGGGCACTGGAAGCTCAACACACCATGGAGGGCAACAGTGAGACTATAATGGCATACACACAGACAGCAGAGGGCAGGTGGAGGGGGTTAGGGGCAGCACGTTGACCACAGAGGGTAGATTAGGGGTTGTGGCAGCACAGATGCCCATGCATGGCAAGTGGGAGGGTTAGTGGCAGCATATCAGCCATGGTGGGCAAGAGGGAGGGGGAAGAGGCATGAGCAAAGGACCATGGAGGACAGAAGGAGGGTAGGGGATGGACACAGACAATAGAGGTGGTTCAAAAAGAAGCACATGAGCCTGCCCATCTTTTTTTTAAATTTGCCTATGGATTATATATATATATATATGTGGACATGCGAGGAAGATCCAACTCTTGACTAATCTTCTGAAGCTGAGATGATTGTCAGTGGATCTTATATTTGGGGGTAATACGTTCCATAGTGTGCCTGGTTGGACATAGAAAGATATTCCACCCATTGTTTTTTTCTTGTATGCTGGGATTTTGAGGCTGGTTGCCAGTCTTGAAGTGTGTGCATTTAGGGATTTTCTTCCTGATGAAAAAGAGTCATTTGCCATGTATTGCTTTGTGAGTGATAGAATGCATCTTGAAGGTGTATCGGGCCCACAAGGCAAAGGAAACGTGGTTTTGTGTCTTTACATTTCAGAATAGTCTGGTAGCAGAGTTCTAAATTCTCTGTAATCTTCTCATAGTTATTAGAGGTGAGCTGTGATGTAGGCCATTGTCATAATCCAGTTTTGATAGGACAAGACAGATAGTTGTTTGGACTTTGTAGGGGAATCCTAGGTCCAGGTAGATAAATTGCATGGTTTTCATTGTAAAAAGCTTGAGCTTGCAACCGTATCCACTTGGGAATTCATTGACATCTTGGAGTATATGGTGATTATGAGTTTTTTTTTACTTCCTTGGGTACTTTCTGTGGTGGTCCTAGATCGTCAATTACAGAGAGGGTCATAAGTTTTCCATTCACCATAGGTGAGTATTTTAGTTTTGCATGTATTCAGTTTGAGGTGGGCCAGATGCAACTGAAGATTTTGGAGTTTCCAATTCCCTTGAGGCTTTCCAATTTCAGAATTATCTATGTGTCATCTGCGTATTTATAGCAGGTGAATTAAAAATCATTGATCATTCCCGGTAATCATTTCAAGCAAATGTTGAAAAGTATGGGTGAATTGATAGAGCCTTGAGGGACTCCAGCTTTTGTTCTGTAGAGTTTTGATGAGTGGAAAATGGATGTCATTTGTTTCTATTTTGTAGGTAGGATGTGCTTCAAGCGAGAGTGGTATGGTCTATGATGGCTTCGTTGAGTCTTTAGAGTAGTGTGTCATAATCAACTGTGTCAAAGGCAGCTGAGAAGTCCAAGAAAATTAGAGCAGCAACCGCATTCTGGTGTGCTGTGTTTTTAAAGTTGTCCCAGATGGCGATTCGGACAGATTAGTGCCTCATCATGGATGGAATCCCATTTGGAAGTGGGAAAGAAGGGAGTTATTTTAAATGAATTTTGACAGCTGGACAAAGGCTGCTCTTTCCATAAGCTTGCCCAGGAATCCATTTGCTATAGGTCTATAGTTGCTGGGGTCTTGAAGTTCTAGGTTTCTTTTCATAATTAATTGGTGCATGTAGGCCTTTTTTTATATCTTCTGGAAAAACTCCTCTTGTTAAGAAGTTGTTAATCAGTGTTCTGATTGGGGAGGTGGCTGAAGTTATTAAAATAATATTTTTGAAGATTGGTGGAGGACAAGAGTCAGAGGGGCAGCCAGCTCACTTGCTTGCCTTGACAAAATCCAGAAATTTAGTTGGTGATAATTGTTTGAAGAAGTGGAGAGGCTATGTTAAGTTGCTGATAAAGGGTCTGTTGGATATGAGTTGGTGCTGTTGGTTTTTATTGTGTGTTAAACAAGAATCCAACATGTCTGCTTTTGTTGTATAATGAGTTGCCAGTTGGTCTGAAAAAGTTTGAGAAATGGTATGGGTTCCTTATGTTTATTTTGGTCTACAAAATTCTATGCGTATGTTAAATAATTATTTATTGACACTTTTTTAATTGTGTATTCTGCTTGAATAGTAGCTTTCATAGTTTTTTGGATTGTTGACTTGTACATTCTGTTATATCTGTGTAGGCGTTGTTTTAAGGGTTTTTTTCTAGCTAGGTGCTTAGAAGCTTAGCAATGTTTTTTAAAACATATTTGTATTGGCATTTAATATTTAGGCATGAGAGCAGACAGGTAATCAACATTATATAAGTCTCATTTCAAATTTTTATCTAGAGTAAAACATTGCATGATTCAGTACAGATTGAGCTTGTAGCTATAATTTCAAGATATGCATAATATGAAGTGTCAAGCTGTTATTCGATTTTCCAACATTTGTATTGTATATCGAGGCTTTACAATGTATGATATGTGCTCTATACGCTCACGTCGTTATCGTGCGTAATCTATTCAGCTCAGAAATGGGATTTTGAAATGCCATCTGTGCACAATAATCTGAAACTAAAACCAAACATTGAACTTAATTTATGCAGGAGAGTTGTAGATGTTGAGATCTGGAAGCTTAATCTGGGGGTGTCAGTTTTTCGGCAGGGTATGGCAAGGAGGTGTTCTAGCTTCATCTAGGTATGTCTGTGGCCTGCACATTGTGCATTGAGTAACGGACATTCATGCTAGGGGGGCTAGAGCAGCATTCCTGACATGCAGGGGGGCACCCTGTCTACTGTCCTTCCTGGTCTGCCCAGCACTGTTCACCTTTCATCTAATTCCAGAGTCTCCCCAGCATTTTGACATTACCCTGTGATGTCGTGTATTTTGGGGGTCCTAGTCTATCTGTAACTGTTCATTTTATTCTAACGAAGCTTAGCAATGTGTTGTTTTATATTTTTTAATTCCCCATTCATCCAAGGGTCTTGCTTTTCTTTTGTCATGTTTAGATGTTTTTACTGGTATTAAGATATCAAAATCTTCATGGAGCCATCTGTAGAGTTTTTGTAGCTCAATTTATTGTGTTGAGATCTGTGTTGCACGTAAGCTGGGTTTTTCAGTCCTCAAAATACAGTTTGTTCCACTGTTGACATGTAGTTGCACATTTTGTGAGCTTAGCTGGGGTAAGTTGAGGTGTCTTGTGTTGGAAAGCCACCAGGTGGTGGTCTGACCACGTGACTGATGTAATATTTTGGAACATGACTAGGTCTGGGTTGGCAAAAATGACATTTAAGATGTGCAATGTGTGTGGGTTTGGAGATGAGCTGATGTAGGGTGATTATATGTACGCCACTGAGGATCATTCTGGGGTGAGGCATATTAGGTTTCTCAAATTATATGTTCAGGCTACCAGGGACGCACAGGCTTGAATACAGTGTAAGAAAGTTTGAAATTGTGTCTAGAAAGGAGTCTGGGAATGTTCCCTCACTGGGTAGTGGTCTGTAAAAAAGGAGAAAGCTACGGAAAGTATTTGGTTGCATCTCACAACCTTGTAAGGAAACATCCTCAGCTTTGGTGAGAGTTGTTGTTTCCGTAAATATGATGGCTGTGATGCCTCCTCTTTTCCCTAAGTGATTTTGTGTTACAGTTTGATAGCCTAGTGGGAGAACTTCATGCAATACTGATGCCATCACTCCCCACAGTCATGACTCAGTTATGAAGTTTAAGTCAGGTTCTTGGTCTGCCAATAAGTCGAAGATGTGGTACTTATTTTTGGAAGTGGATCAATCATTGATTAATAGGCAGTTTAAAGAATAGGTTTTGGATGTGGTGTGATTTTGTGCTGGGGGGGGAGTGAATATTGATATGGTATGAGATGTCCTATTTGTGATAGTGTTAACTATAGCAGGACAAAAAATGTGTTGTTTGTAGGTGCCATATTCCCCATCTAACAAACTTGCAAGACATTTTGTTGGATACATGTGTCTGGCTGGGGAGAAAGAGGTTGAGGTTATGGTAATGTTCTTTGGAGATGTTTTTGAAAGGTAGCGCTCTTGTGGGCTAGACAAGGGGATGCAAGGTTAAGAGGAGAGAGGTGGAGTTGCTTTCTTTTGCATATGAAGGTGAAAGATATATGGGTGATGGGTCGTGGTGGGGCATGAGGGTCAGGTTTTGTGACTTCGAATTCTACAATGAATGATAGGCAGGTGAGTGTTGTGCATTTGTGGAGTGAGAGGTTTGTGTCTCTGTTATTTGGAAAGTGTGAGGTGGAACTGGCTTAGATTGTGTGTTGATTGTGTTTCTATAAGGAACAGAGTGGATGTATTTGGCATTTTGGGATGGATAGCAATTTGTAATTGGTGTTTGCTTTGAAGAAGAGCGTGTGTGTGTGTTTGATTTTGTTTGGGTGGGGTGGTTATATCTATATTGGTGTAGTGACTTCATCTGTCGGATTTGACTGTGAAGAACTGGGGAGGTGTGGCTGTTGAAGAGGGGTGGGATGTGTGCTAGAGGAAACTCTCTGTGGAGTGTGAAAGGGGATAAACAGGGGTTAGAAGGGCTAGTTGTAGGCTCCAAAGGGGGCAATGACAGCCTTAGAGGTTCATGGTAAAGTCGAAAGTGTCTATGTTTGTGTTTTGGATGAAAAGAAGTAACAGTGTGGTGTAGGAGTATGGTATAATAGAAGATTGAGTGCAGGGTTGAGGAGGCTGATATGGGCAGTGTTTGTAATAGGCAAAGAGTAATGAAAGGATTTTGTGTGAAAAAGGGGAAAGAAGTTGAGAGTGATTATGGATCTGTGCAGTGTGGGTTAGTGGTGTATTGGTGATATATATGTTGGATTGTAGCTTAGCTTAGAGTTGTAGGTTGTGTAGGAGGGTATTGACCTTTGTATGAATGTGGGGGTAGAACAGTATGTAGGAGTGTTTTTTAGAGATTGATAGTGTTTGATGAATGAATGGTGAGTGGAGTGATTTTCTTTGCTATGCGTGAAAAGTGTGTGCTTGTTTGGAGTGTGCGTGCATGTTTGTGGATATGGATGGGCTCTGGTGAACATTTGTAGGTAGAGAAAAGGGCAGCATTTCTGGTCCTTGGCCCTACCAGGCCTATATATGTCCAAACAGGCAGGCCACCCTTGTCCTCTATGCCCTTAGCCTTGAAGCCCAGGCTGAGATGGCCTGGAGGAGGGCATGTAATGGCTAGTGGTGAGGTCATGTGACCCTCTTTCACTCTCAGGTTCACCTATAAGCCCAGTGAAGTGGTTGCTCAGCAACAGCCAGATGAGTGCACCTAGAGGAGGGGTGCATCAACTTTCTATTCCAAAGCTGTGTCTGGGATATCAGGTGGGATGTGGAAAAATGGAGGAGCGGAGTGAGGCATTAAAATAATTGGCTCTTGCAGCAGTAAAGTTTATTATTGGTAGTCAAATTTGCAAACAAAATTCACAAACTATGAGAATGCTGAACTATAGCTCTAAAATGTGCTTTGATTATAGTCAAAGGAACACACAGCTATTGGGCTGATCAGCATTCTCAGAAATCAGCAGGGGCCTGTGAGTGGAGAACCGAGAGAGCTAGGGGTAGAAGAGAAGAAAACAGAGGCTTGAAAGAAGGAAAGCAGAGCAAAGAAAAGGAGCACAGCCAGTAAATTGAGACAGGCTGGGAGAGGTGGGGGATCAGAGAGGAATAGGGGGTGTATAGTGGACGAAAAGAAAACAGAAACTGCAAAGAGGGAAATCAGAGCAAAGAATTGGGAGCTGAGCCTTTAAATGGGGGGCTGAGGGGGACAGTGTGGGATTAGCGAGGAAAAGGAGGTGCAGAGTGGAGGGTAAAGAGAGGAAAACAGAGGCTGCAAAGAGGGAAAGCAGATCAAAGAAAGGGGAGTAGAGCCAGTAAATGGAGGGGAGCTGATGGGTGCAGTGAGGGTTTATCTAGGAAAAGGGGTGCAGAGTGGAGGATAAAGAGTGAAAACAGAGGCTGAAAAGAGGGAAGAGATAGGAAGGGGCTTTTACCGATGTCAGGAAACAAAACAAAAACTGTTTTTTCTTTCTGCAGTAATAGACCACAGAGCTAACAGGATAAGAGTCTGAATGGCCAAGTGAACATTACCAGATGTCACAGAGGGGCATATGTATCAACAAACCGTTTTGCGAGTCCTTAATAGTGAATTTTAGCGATTCGCTATTAAGGACTCGCAAAACGAAATGTATGTAGGTTTCGGAATAATAATTGCGATTCCTACATATTGCTTAATTACGACTCGCAAATTGTGATTCACAATTAAGGAATACCTTCCCATTCATTCCTATGGGCCTAGAGGCCCATAGGAATGAATGGGAAGACATTCGTCAATTTGCGAGTACCCATTAGGTACTCGCAAATTGCGAATGCAATTTCAAGGGTGCAAGGGTGTCAAAAGGACACCCTGTTGCACCCTGAAATATGCATGTGTGCACATGTGGCGCTCATACATGCCCTAAGGGCATGTATGTGCGCCACATGCCACTTGAAAAATGCAAAATTTTGCTTTTTTCTAAGGATTTGCAATTTACCACCAACTTGAAGTTGGTGGTAAATTGTGATTCCTTAAAGCAGGTTCGCAATTTAAAAAGCGCTTCCTGCATTGCATTTAGAGAATCGCAATTTGCTATTCTCTAAATGCATGCGCAAAATAGGTAATCACAAAAATTGCGATTACCTATTTTGCACTTCCCTTTTGGGATGATACATCCCAAAAGGCTTTTTTCCGTTCGCAAACGGGCCGATTCTGAGAATCGGCCCGTTTGCGAACGAGAAAAGGGTTGATACATATGCCCCAGAGTCACCTGTATTAAACTATGTTATATTTTGCAAACAGTCTGAACTGGGTTGAGGTCAGATTAATAGAATAAGTAAAGGTGCTCCTCTTACTTGTAGGTGTATCTCAAGGGGTCACAAGCTGAAACTCTTCAACTTTAAAGCTTGTAGCTGGCATTGGGGTTGGAGCATTTGTCATTTGCTGAGTGGTTTACATATGAGATGTGGAACACTCTTTGGGGCATATTCACAAGGAGCTATCGCCGAATTAACGACCCTTTATCGCAGCCAAAGTCGTGATAAATATACCTCCCCATTCACAAGCTGGTGTAAACAGCCCACAGCACCAGTTTACCAGCGATAGCAGCCGCAAAAATCATGGCCACAGAGGACCCCCGCAAATATCGCTAATGAGATGCAGAGTAGGCGTTCCCGTGCCAAAAGACGAGACAACATCACACCTCAACATTCACAACGACCAGCCACATCGGCGATAAGAACACAAAACATCCGATAAGGTGCGTTAGCACCAGGAAATTTACACCTGCTCTGACCTGGTGTAAAGTCGGACGGCAGCCAGCACCACAAAAGGGAGCACAGCCCAGGGCCACATACGAAGGGCAACAGATGCCATGGAGCCACCCATCATGCGGCCCGGACACCCAAGAGGGCCACAACACCCACCGCCACCACCCCAGGACCCCAACCCACACCTGGCACACCCCCCCGGACCACCACAGACGCAGCGCAGACAAAGACAGTGGACCCCCAGGAAACGTACCAGCCGCACAGACCCAACATCTGACAATGTCACCGTCCACTACAGGCTGAAAGGGACAATCATCCTATGCATCCTGACCATCATCGCCTAACAGGCCTACGACTCCAACACAGCGGACAACCAAAATCCCACCCCACACAAAGCTGCTGGCTTAGCTGCACCTGTTGGCCCCTGGAACCCCCCAAACAACACCAGCCAGAGTCGGAGGAGTCACACAGCCAGCCACATCCAAGTCCCCCACACCTGTCCTGGACATCACCATCACCCTGGTACCCCAGTCCCCATACGTCAAACACAATGCGCTGGATCCGCTGGAGACCAAGCAAGGACCATACGACATAGCAGGATGCATGCACGTGTTGGGGGCAATCCACAGCACACATGTACTACCTGTGCCCCCAGGTGACACAGCACACAATCCCCTCAACAGGAAGCACACGTCTCACATCAATGTGCAGGCAACAACAGAACACTGTGGAACCTCCAACAATGTCGCCTTCAAATACACAGCCAGTGTGCATGATACCTTCATCCTCCGACAGTCCATCATCAACCAGAGTTCCCAGGATGGCAACAAGGGAAATGCACACCCCCTTGGCAAGTTCGAAATGAACACCCCACACACCTCAACTCCACAACCATGCAACTCACTACTCTGGCAATGCACATGTCACAAAATCACAACCAACATGCACAACAACATGACCACCCACCAGACACGACAGAACAACTTACAATGGTAACCTGGGCAGGCCCTGAACATGAGCCATCAACGGCATGGCACCTCAGCCACATAATAGCCGAATGTGGGGAGAGGTGACAACCAGGCATGTGTGAAGGATGCAGTAGAACCATGATCGGGAAAGCACACAATGCCAAGAGTGGCGGAGATGTGCTGGACAGACCGCAGTATGCAGGACACACCCATATCCATGGCGACATACACCTCTGGCGTATGGAGTGCAGGGGACAGTGGACGCAACCATGTCACCCCAGCCAGTGGGGGACCTCGCAGAAATGTTGCCTGTGACGCCACCCTCTAAGCGTCACCGGAGTGGGATGGCCCGGCGTAGGCCACGCCAGCATAGGGGTGTGAATAAAAAGCACGTAGGCCTGGGCATGGTCCCCTCCCGGAAAGCCCCATGTCTCTGCCAGGGCAGCGCCTCCCACCCCGCCACGAGGCCGACGCCGACCTCATGCGCAGAGTTGCCTGTGATGCTGTGCACCTGCCGTACCCCGGCACGCTGGACCACGAACCCGTCAGGCCCGCCCCTGCGCAGCCAGGCCACACTGATCACCTGCCGACACCGGCGTGTGTCAAGGAGGGCCCACCACATGCCGGTGCAAGCTCCAAGCCCGAGTCCCGCGACCTTGGCAGCCACCTCAGACCACCACGGCCTCCACGACACAGGCCCGCTTTAGTCCTTTCTCGTTGACGTACTCTACTGCCGCCTTCGGCCTACTCTTTGGACCAGTAGGTCCCATATGTGAAACTGTGTCCGGAGTCATGAATGGCAGTGACCCTAAATCTGGGCCAGCCGCCACAGCACCAGACCCCCCCGATCAGTGAGGCATACTTCCATATGGGCATCTTGCGACACGTGGTGCCACTAACCCTGTTCAACGCCAGCCGGCTACACGTGGTGCCACTAACCCTGTTCAATGCCAGCTGGCTACACGTGGTGCCACTAACCCTGTTCAACGCCAGCTGGCTACACATGGTGCCACTGAACCTGAACAACGCAGGCCGGTGGGGCCATCCAACCTATGCCGGCGACACTAGGGTAATGGGCCGTGCTGATCGCTGCCTCAGGCCTACACCACGGTCAGGTAGGTCACACATTTGGAACTGAGTCTTGATTACACCATGGCAGTGAACATCATTTAAGGCAGAGAACAATTCACGATACTCCCTTCGATGTGGTGCCAACAAGTCTGTGCATGGCATCACAACCACACGTGTCTGTGGGCCTACGTGGACCACTGCCCTCGGCCTACGCTGCGCACGAGTGGGATCACAGATTTGGAAATGAACATTGGTAATTCAAAAGGCAGACTACATATCATCGCACGCAAGGAGAGGCATAAGAGGATGACGCGTTGCAGTCCGGAGGGAACAGGATCATCGTTACGGAGGTGATCATACACTACCGACAACTGCCCTTGTGTAACTAACTCTGTGCCTCGCGAGCCAATGACACGAGGCTGTGGGCCACTGCTGACCGCTGCCTCCAGCCTACACTGCGGTCCAGTGGGTCACAGTCTTGATTTGGCAATGGTGGAGTTCATATCGGTGTACCGGCATCATCGCAGACTGCATCCCCTCACAGCACCTGTGCCACTAAGTCTGCTCCCCGACATTCATGGACACTCACTGGTCGTACATTGGTGGTGTTTGAGTCTATGGACTAGGGGCTAGTTTTCATCCTCATGTAGCTGATACCGAATTGTTGGTGAGGACGAGGGTTGCGCTTTCCACTCCTCCATTTGCTGCTTCCAGATAACATCCGACCTTCCGCATCATGCCCTGGAGGACACCTTCCACTGTCCCCCACAACCCTCCACAACATACACCTCGGACATTGATGGGACCCGCTCAGGTCGCATGGCCCATCTGACTGCACCTCAAGTCACCGCCCCGTGGCTGGGTGCCTGTGCCGGCCGCAGTGCATCCGGGGCCACTAACTCTGTGCTTGTCAGGTCTGGGACCCCTTCTTCTGAGACATTGGATGGCCTCTGAAGAGATGGTCTTGGGGTCATCAACGCCATGTGTCTGTGGCCCTGCGCTGTCCACAGCCTCCGGCCTCAACTGCTGTCCACCAGGGCCCACACATAGCATTGAGTCCTGAACGGCCCGGACGTCACATCACCGCAGGAGGCACACGCCACCACCGCAAGCACCACCTCCAACCGCCATCTGCCAGAGTCGAAACTGTGGTCCTGACAGACCTACGGAGTTGCTCAGACCTGTCGTGGATGCCATCATTGGCCTGATACCCTGCTCAGCACTCCAGGTGCCAGTGACTCAGTGCACCGCAAGCCATTGTCCGTTACTGATTGAGTTGTGTGCTGTGGAGAGTTTGCACAGCAATGTCACCTCAAACAGTGTGGGAGACCTGGTACATTGATGGGGGAGATGATGCAGGTCTGACACACCCCACTGCACCTGCATCAGGAGTATATATCGAAGGGACACAATCCGAGACTTTTTCTTCACATAAGTGCGCTCATCTCTAGTGCCCCAACCCCAGTGCACTGCAACTCACGGACACTTCTGTTTGCATGTTGGCTGTATTCTGGACTTTCTCCGGCTCACTCCATGTTGCTCAGCTGTTGACTCTGTTATGCATGTTATGTGTTTTCTGTTTCTGTTACACTGGTGTCCAATGTTCAAGTTGTTGCAAGCACCAAGCATTCCGTGCCGACTGGCTTACACTCACCCCACACACATACAGCACAGGCGTCACTGTACATGTGGCCCTGCTAATAAAGGGGCCGGGCGCACGTGCCCGTGGCCAGTTCAACATGATATATGCATGTGTCCCTGTGGTCTTGTTGTATGTATGAGGGCCCTGGGCCCTAGGACATTACATTGTGCTGTGTACATCGGATGCAGACATGTCACCGCAGGCAGCGGGTTGTAGCTTGGACATGTAGCTTTGTCGTCACCCACTCAATTTGTAAGGGGAGTGGCCGGGGCCATCGTACGCAGAGCCAACATGGATGTGTGACTGCTATTTGCGTGCCCTTGGGCGTGGTTCTGTACTGTGAATGTGCATCTGCATGTGTCTCTATGGCAGTGTGGGTCTCCTTTGTGGGGTGTGGGTGGTCCCTGAAGGGTGATAGACACCTACATATGTGTTCTAGTTCGCATTCCAGGTGTTCGGCCCCCACCCAGGCCTGTTGGGCCACCTCCTTTTGGCGTTCTGACACCTGGCATTGGGGTGCCATGTGTGGGTGGGTGAAGTGTCGTGAGCCAGCTGTGCTTGCTTGTGCTTCCTGCTGTGTGGTCTGTTGCAGGCTCTGTGTTCTCCTCTGAGTAGCTCGGCTGCCCGGGTCCTGGTGGTGGGTTGCGTGGGATATCCATGGGCTGTTGTAGGGCGTTGGTGTCGATGGTGTGGTGGTCCTCTCCGGCATCGCAGATGTGTTGTCTTCTGTGCTCTGCTGGAGGTGTTGTGTGCCCCTTTGCAATGTGCAGGGGAGATGCATGTTGACATTGTGTTGCAATGTATGTTGGCGCATTGTTCTGGTTTACATGCAGACTGTCTGGCAATGTACATTGTGACTGTTTGGGAGGTGCTGGATTCTTCTGTGGGACAGTGTACATTTGGACTACATGATGGATGTGAGGTCATATGCGTACATTTCCATTTCACACTTTCCAGCTCTGTCAGGTGTAGTAGGCATGTTTCTGGGCATGTGCGGAGCCAGTTGTGTCCTCTGTTCTGCAGTGTCGGCTATGCGCATTGTACCACATTATCGTCGATGTGGGTGTGCTGTTCTTGCTCTGTGTGTGTGCTGCAGTGTGCCAAGGGGATCTGGGACATGATCCTGGATGATTGTGGGTGTGCAGTGTGCTACACCTCGTTGTGCATGTGTGCCATTGTGCCCATCTCCCCCTGTCCCCCCAGTCCCTGTTCGTTACACTCCCTGTTGATGTTGTGTCAGGTCCTCTCGAGCTGTGTCCGTACTCCCTACTCCTTGCACCGTCTTCACACTGATGACTGTGGCCTGGGTTTCCTCCAGCTCCTCCTGTGGCTCAGGACTGCCACCTCCTGTCGCCGTTGCTGCCTTCCTGTTGGCAGCGGGTTTGTACCTGGTTTAGGTTGTCATGTCCTGCCGGCGCCTCTTGGCCTCCTGGATTGGCCTCCTCGGCACTCCGACTGCATTCCAGGTGGTCTGCTTGTGGGTCAGTTGCTGGTAGTGTTCTGTCACCTCCGTGACGCTGGTCTTGTTTTCCTGCGGTCTGCACCCCGTCTTCCTCTCCCTTTTCTTTTTGGCCTTCCCCGACCCAGTTGTTCCTTGCTGGTGGTCTGTGGGGGTTGTGGGGTTCGCGTTGACCTCTGCGCTGGGTCAGGGTGCATCCATGTTGCTACGTGCTTTGGCTTGTTTCTGGTGTGTTGTGTCTGTGGTTTTTATGGTGCAATTTCCCCCCAGACGTGTGGGATTTGCAGGCCTGAGGCTGGTTTGCGCTACTTTTTGTACCGCGATTGGCCTCATCGCATGATTTTTCACTTTCGAGTTTCGCATTTTTGCGGTGTGGCGTTGATTTTCACGCTGACATTTGACGAGTTATCTGGTGTCTATCCCATGCTACCGCCTTGTTGTGAATTCCACGTTGATACGGGGTTATTTTCCCGTGATAGGCTGCGATGTTGAAAGTTGCGTTACGCACTCTTGCGGTAGTTATCACACGTTCTTGTGAATATACCCCTTTGTCTTTTCCTCCGAGTCACTGTTTGCTCTAGTTGGAGCAGGTATTTCCTTGTGCAGGACATCATGATATTGGGTGGCAATCAGAGCTGCTGTAATCATGTTAGTTCTTGATCAGTTACTGGCTGCATTCATTGATCCATGAGCTGTACCGCCCTCTGATGGTGTTGAGTACCTTTGTCTTCCCATTGTCAATATTGTAGTAAACAATATCATTTACATAAAGATTGTGTCAAAACTATTGTTTACTACAACATCATGGTCCCATACTTACAATGGTAAGTACAAAAATATTGTGTCCAAAATATTGTTGACATAATGTAGTCCTAAAATAGAGAAAAATGTGTGATTTTTAAATATAAATAGAGTTGTTGGTCTTAGAGGGATAAATTTACTATTCCCACTCCAATCTGTACAACAGAAGGGAAAGCGTTGGACTTCGGAAGGGCCAAATTTATGTTTCCCACTTCAGTATGTGCAACAGTAGGGAAAGTGTCGGTCTTTGGAGGGCTAACATTTACTATTCCCATTACAGTCTCTGCAACAGTAGGGAAAGTGTTGAACTGCAAAGAGGTTAAATTCACTATACCTACTGCAGTCTAAACAGGAGTAGGGAAAGTACTTCATGTCAAACACATTACATATATACGTAACACCATGACTGTAGAAAACATATTAAACTGTTAATATAAAAATTATTAGCATTATATATAGATATATTTTTTTTTTCCTTCCAGTTCCAATTTCCCCATATGAATCGGACACCAAACACAAGGTGAGATACTCCAATGCTATTTCCGCAATTATTTTAATTTCGCTGTAACACGTTTCGGCATTACTGCCTTGTTCACACATCATGCGCTTTACAGACATTGAGTTTATATATATATGCAAATCCTGTTGCCTGCCTGTAACGCCGTATGCCTGCCAATTGTTTGTCGGTGCCAGCCATGGCGGCAGGAGCCACAATTATTTTCAAAGGTCCAAATTCCAATAGGAAAGGGAGGCGGCACACCAAGTCAAACCACAAGTGATTTATTCGAAGCACAAAGAACAACGCATTTCAGCCGAAACTGCCTTCGTCAAGTTACCATATTGCCGTGACCCACGCCACTAAATACGTCATCACAGAAATAAAAGATATACTGCAATGGATGATGTAAACGATAATCACAGGGGGTAATAGTTGATCTACATGGAAAAAATTCAAAAGAAATAGGCACAATGTTAAAACAGAAAATTCAAACCCAAATATTTACATGAGTCAAATATGTTTGTCCGGTATGATCGCAAATTAATTAGCAATTCGCGTAAGGCAGAGTGTCCCGCCTCTCTCCCCGTACCAGCGATCTCTTGCTTTCTGGTAGACATGGAAGAGAGCCTCGTATTGCAGACTACCATGAACATGCATAAATAATCGTACATGATACAATATATAGTGCATAATACCGCAACTCATAATATTCATGTTAGCATTTTTATAATTATTATGATGTTGGGATTATTACATTTTTTAATTTTTACCAACTCATGAAGAGGCGTGGACACCTAAAATAGTGGCAATCAAGCAAGAAATTAACCTCGGACATAGAATATCTGATGTAATCCATTAATAACAGACAAATCAAATGATCCATATATCTATATATGTAGCGACCACTAACAAATTCCATATAGAGCTTCAAAATATGAGATATCGTGTATATACATACATATATATAAAAGCAGTAAGAATATGTCACTGACTATCATTGAGTAGACATAGAATGGGTACAATGGCGGTATGTGTATAGTGAAGAATAAAAAATGTATTAAGAAACCAAAGTGAAAAAAGTGAAAAAGGATTGCATAATCTACTCTCTGTGTGAGGCGGACTCTGAAGATAACAATAAGATACTCCTAAATCCAAGAGTATCATATATCCTCTAAAAATAGGATCTTCTGACAGAGTCAAAAGGATAATACAATAAAAATAACGAGATATAATACTGGCAAGTGCCCGTATATATTTCTGGAAAAGAATAATCCAGAAAAATCAAAGAGGTCCGGCATCACTACGATGAGTGCAAGTGAGAGAGGTGTAATAAAATTATATATATGTGAAAATGAATTAGGAAAATTACTAGGGAAAGTAATGGTGGAAATGAATGCAATGAAAATCGGGGAAGAATGCCCCAAGCACATAAAGGGTAACTACACCCCAATATGAGTTGCCAATTCCTCTTCTCAATTTAGCCCAAAGGGCATTCTTGTGTTTAGGTCGATAATGTACCTGGATTCAAGAATCCGCAGCTGTTTTTCCCTGTCACCGCCTCTGATTTGTTTATAAACCCTGTCGAGTCCTACATATTTAAGCAGTTTATTATTGCTCTCATGGACATTATATAAATATCTGGCCACAGGATAATTAAAATCCATATTGGTTATGGCCCTCTGGTGTTCAAGTATCCATTTTGTCACGGGCAATTTGGTACTCCCTATATAGCGGAGACCACAGGGACACTCCAGGGCATAAACAACATGATCGGTGGTACAGGTGATAAATTTGGAGATGACTTTTTCCATACCACTGACGGTTTTGTACGTTTTGCAGTTTTCACTATTTCTGCATGCCTTGCAAGCATAACATTTGTAAAATCCCTTGTTAGGTTGTGACCAATTGGTGTTAGATTCAGTTTGGAAATAGCTTTTAACCAATTTGTCATGAAGCGAACTTGGTCTTTTATAAGTTATGGTCGGTGAATCCCCAATATCACCCCCAATGACAGGGTCCGCCTGAATGATTCCCCAGTGTTTTTTCATGATCGATTTGAGTCTGTCAGATCGATCATTGTAGGTGGTTATCATTCTGGGTACAGTGATGGCTTTTTTATCTGGGATTGGTCTGTTTTTATTAAACAGAACATCAGCATGTTTGACATCACACAATTTATTCCTCGCTTAGGACAGAATTTTATTGGAATACCCTCCATGTTTGAACCTTTCTAACATGATGTCACATTCTTTAGAGTATCCACTGTCTGTACTGCAATTCCTGCGAGCCCGCAGTAACTCGCCATGGGGAATACTGTTGAGGAGAGAGATAGGATGATGACTGCGTGCATGTAACGTACTGTTTCCAGCAGTCTCCTTTCTAAAGAGATTGGTCACAAGTTTGTTGTCATGTACTGTGACGCGAATGTCGAGGAAATCACACTGTGTTTGACTGATTTTATATGTGAAACTGAGATTAAGATTATTGGAAGAAAGACACTTAATAAAAATCAAAGCTTGTTTCCCATCACCATCCCAGATGATGAAGAGGTCATCTATATACCTCACCATAACGGTACATGATTGGTGAAAACTTCATTAGCATCTGTCCAGACCACCTGCTCCTCCCACCAGCCCAGGAACAAATTTGCCAGGCTGGGGGCGAAGCAGGTGCCCATGGCAGTGCCAGACTTTTGACGGTACAATACTTTGTCAAATAGAAAAATATTCTCCTTCAAACAATAAGACATCATCAATTTAAGCATAATCGTATGGTCATAGAGGCCGATTGGTCTCCTCTGTAGATAATATAAACAAGCATCTACACCTTGTTCTTGATTAATACAATTATATAGAGAACAAACGTCCAATGTGATTAATAAAAAGCCTTTTTCCCATTTGATGTTGTGGATCCTTTTCAGAAAATCCGTACTGTCCTGGCAATATGATCGTAGATCTTTGACATAAGGTGCCAGAAAGTGATCCAGGAAAATAGAAGTGTTCTCAAGTAATCCCCCATAGGACGAGACAATCGGTCTCCCCGGGGGTTTTGTTGCATGCTTGTGGACCTTTGGTAAAAGGTATAAACAGGGAACTTGAGGATTATCATTTCTCAAAAATGTGAGTTCATCATCATCAATTAGGCCTGCATTCCACCAATTATGCAGCATCTCATGATAGCTCATGGGGGTATTCTCATACGTCTGCCACGTTATGCTTTCATAGCAACGTGTGTCGCCAAGTTGCCGCATGGCCTCTGCTTTGTAGTCCTCAACTTCCAACAGGACAACGTTTCCCCCTTTGTCTGAGGGTTTTATTATTATTGAGGAGTCTTGTAATAAATTATTTAATGCTGTCCGTTGGTTCTTTGTGAGATTATCCTTGATTCTATCATTTTGATGACTCCTTAAACGTACCAGTTCCTGAGTCATAACTGAATGAAATGCCTCGATATTATCATGCGGAATGTTAGGATTAAAGCGTGATTTAATTTTCATACCGCTTTTGCAGGAAGAATCAACTGTAAATCCTAGGTTATTCAGGGTATTGCCTACATTGTCACTTGTTGTTACTTCCAAATTGTTCTCAAGTTCATGGATATCTAAGATAGAATTTTCATTGCCAAGTGTGAATGTCGTTGAAGTACTGGTGGTTTGTTGTGAGATTCCAGTATGATTGTAACGTTCCCGTTTCCTAGAAATTTGATGTAGTTTCATTAATTTAAGTTTCCTTACATACCGAAAGAGGACAATTCTAGTATCCACATAGTTCCAGTCAATTGCAGGGCAGAATGATAATCCCAATTTAAGTAGTGATTCTTCTTCTGAAGATAGGCATCGTGACGATTGCCAACCGGTGGAAAATCGACGGATGGACTTTCCGTCCGCTGCGGTACCCCCCGCCATGGTAATATGGCGGGGGTAAATGTGGTTGTGATGGCGGGCGGATCGCCACCGCCGGCCGGGCGGTGGCGATCCGCCCGTCATCATAATCAACCCCTTAGTTTCCAATATTTCTGTCTCCCAATATTATTACATTAATATTTGGTCCAAACACCCTCCCTAGCATCAGGATAACATCAAGTTTAATGCCTGGGTCCAGCAGGAACACTCTCCTGAGCAATGAGAACTGACAAATTGTATTATTAAAGCTCTAAGGGCCTCATTTATAAGCCCCCTTGCGCCGCTGGAACATCACTTTTTGTGACGCTCCGTGGAGCAGGAGCCTGATCCTTATTTACGAGGCAGCACTAAGCCACTTTTTTTGGCTTAATGCTGCTTTGTAAATATGGTTCCCTTTAATGCAGTTTTCAGCGTTAAATTGGCATGCAATGGGTGTTGCTGGGGGGGTTCCATGGCTTTTTGACACTGCCCCAGATTTACTGAGGCAGCGCCAAAAACCTACGCCTCCCCAGGGGAGGCCTAAGGGAGGCACAATTAAAATATTTCTCCTCGTTTTTCCTTTTTCTATGTGTGCTGCATTCTGCAGCACACATAGAAAGAGGAAAAAACCTCTTCATCCCCGCAACACAGGCACCCTTGCACCATGGTGCAAAGGTGCCTGCGTTGGCACATGGCAGGCCATTGTGCGCCGGCACAGGGGGAAAGGACAGGAATGCACCATATCTGACAGATACGGCACAATCCTGCCCTTTTCTTTTACCATAGGGCCTCGCAGCAGGGAGGCCTGTAGCACTGCCCTACGGTAAAACCTCACAAATGAGGCCCTAACCTTTTCCGGTGGGGCATCGTCTGTGAATTTGCTTGCCATTTCATGACGGTGTGCATGAAAATATTCTGTTGACTCCCTTCTTTCTAACATATTTTGAGTTGCTTGAATCTTTGGTAGTCAGGGTTGAGTTGGAGGTCAAAGCGGGCATTCAAGACAACCACGGCTCCTTTATACTTTTTGTTTTCGCTATGGGGAGGTTCTTGAAAATGTTTGAAAATGTCTTCCCCAGTGAAGTGAGACAACCGTGAATGCTTCACGACGCCACAATTTCCAAGAGGGCATGAAAGTAGTTGCTTAGTTTACTTACCCACGTTTTCTGTTTTCGTGTTGCTGACGCCAGACTCACGAGCAAGCTAAAGGGCAACAGGCGACTGACAGAGATGTTGACATGCTGGAAACTGTTCTCTTGATGACGTGACCTGTGCCTTAAAAGGCAGGCCAGCCAGGTATGTTGTCCAGAGCTCCAGTGCTGCTGTGAGAATTATCCATCGTGGCGCAGGCACTTGTGTGAGTGTTTCTTGAACCTGGTTGTGCAGCAGCAGTCTAGCCGACTCTCTTTTGCATTAGTGCAGTAAACCCCAACAAGACGGGAGTGTCCTTCGCAGCTTCACTGTTTGCCTGTTGGGGTTTATTCCAGACTTTATTTTATGATACCTGGAGCTGCAGTCATTGTTCTGTATGTCCAATTAGTATGTCTCATTTATTCACCACAAAGTCTATAATCCCCTGTGGTTGCCAGCCTCTTCTGGGCGGCGCAGTCTTTGCATACCTTCTTGAGCTTCCCCCATTGGAGGCCACTGATACTCATTTAGGGGTGTTGAGTGAGAAGAGCTCAGCTCCTCCACAGTCTTCCTTTGAGTGCCAGGCAGTTTCTCCATCCTGTTCCTCTTTCTTGCACTCTGATGGCAGTGCGTGGTCTCTAGTGCTGCGTTGATCCACCGCAGAAGGAGATGGGCAGCGCCTCAAGACTGAGCAGAGCATAGGTGCGCCCAAGGGCTGGCATGCAGGACACTCTATGCCGATGCAGGATTCTTGGCAGTGCTGGTTACTGGGAATGTTCCGAGAGTCGCAGGCAGGCACATGGGCAATGCTTTCACCGCGTGGGACACTGGCACTCATCACTAGTACAGTGGGGCATGGGATGGTGCTGAAGCAGGTTTCTAGGCCTCAAGCAATACACAGCTCTCAAAGGTGCATACTCAAAGCGCTATAATGTCAAGACTGGCAAAAAGAGTCCAGACTCCCTAGCCTTCAGAGTGCATGGTGTGGCGAGGAAGCACACTACCGACACCTTCACAAAACTGCAGTGTACAGTAATGTGCTCTGTCACAAAGCATTTATTACTATTGACCACAGCTGACCTTACCTTGAAATTCTTTGCAATATTTTTCAACCCTATTCAGAAAATAAATGTAATCAATTAGATTGATTGTATTAAAGTATTTGATGTATTTAGTATTTTATGTAAAGCCAACGAAGAAATATGATTCACCAATTAATCTCTGGACGTGGGGAAGGAATATAAACAATAACAAAGTGTGAAATATGTAATTCACAATTACTTTATCTGCTACAAAATAAATATTTTTTCTGTCTAAATTGCAAACATATTTTCCACCTTCCTAGATTTAATCAGAGATGACTCATCTCCATAGCTCAGGAAAACTTTAATTATGGAACTTTTATTAGTACTGATGAATAATTATGTAGTCATTTCCTTAACAAGTGCAAAACAAACACAGGCTTGTGTGTAGGCAGATGTTGTACGTGCTGCTTGGAGATAACAAAGGCTTGTGAATAACAAGCCTCCTTTCTAAAGCTACCGAGCTCAAATGCATCTTGCTGTTTTTCTTCTAATTATATTCCAGGGCATCGATCTCGTGGCAAGAGGGCCATTCCAAATTGGGCTCATTAAATCATTTGTTGTCAGTCCTAAAAGAACGGCTGAGGCTAGTTAAGGAATGAGGAATGCCTTCTTCCAGCATGTTACTACGAGAAAGATAGATTCTCTTTGTATTTTTGATAACATACAAACATGCATCGTGAGAAGCAATGCACGGATAAATATGTTAAATGTGTAGATTAAAACTCCAGGTGACAGTAAACCTGATACCAGATACATTCTTGTTTTGAAGCATGGTAGAAAAGTATGTAGCTATGCCTGGACCGTCTGCAGCCAAACAGCTAAAAGCCTAAAGGTCAAACTATAGCAAAGGAGAATGTAACCAAACGCTGGGGGCTGCATGAGGATATTTTCCGGAGCAGTGCAGAGCAGAGCGCCTGTTTTATGCACTGCAGGGTGTGAAGTGAATTTGTTGAATCGGATATGGCTTTAAGGTAGTGCATTCTTTTCAGACAGCAGAGCTCAGCATCAGAAAGAGGCAAACCTTGCTCATTGTTTCCGAGATCTACGGTCTGAAAACAGAGCACGAAATCAGAGAAATATCGGGGTAAATGAATTCACTTCAAGCCCTGCAGGCGCATAAAACAGGCAGCTGGCTCTGCTCGGTGCTAAAAAGCCCATCATGATAGTCCCCTTGGTTCAACTCAGTATCAGACCGTCTACGCACTCAGGGGCTTATTTACAAGCCCATTGCACTGCCGGTGCGTCACTTCTTTTGACGCACTGGTAGTGCAATGTGCTTGCCCATATTTATAAGGCCACGTAAATGTCACCCTGCGTGATTTTTCATGGCTTTGTAAATATGGGCCACTTTTACGCATTACTCTGCGTGAATGGGGCGTTCTTTTTTTTTTTAATAATCTTTTTATTTTTAGCCATACGTTTACTTCATAATAACAATTTAAGATACAAAAAAAAAAAAAGGGAAACATCTCATATCACATGTTTAGACATATATAACCTAAGAGGAAGAAACTACATATAAAATAAGAAAACAATATCATTAATTAAAGCTTATATAAATGGAAAGAAAGATGCCAAACAAGCCGGGATATCAGACAACATAACATTTCATTAATCAATTCCATTTGAGGCTAGCCCATATCTTTTTAAATTTAAGCCATGATCGTGGACCTCTAGCTTTAGCAACAGCTAATTCCATTTCATATATTTGCCTAAGTAAAACCCAAAATTAATTGATACTTGGACTCTTATTTTGAATCCACACTCTAGCAATACATAATCGTGCACAAATTATAAAAATAGAAATGAAAGGTCTCAGATAACTGCCCGTTTCTCTTATAGCCCCTAATACTATTTCCTTCTCGCCGATCTGGACATTATGCCCTATCAACATTACAAGTGCTAAAGTTACCTCCGCCCAAAATGAATTCAAACTTGGACAAGTCACAAACATGTGCTTTAAATCTGCAGCGTACAGTTGGCATTTGGGACACTGTGCTTTATCCAGTGATTGAATAGTAGACCATTTAGATATACGCTCAGGAGTGTAGTATAACATAAATATTGTTCAATGTTGTTGGAGTTTCAAATTAACAGATGTTATTGCTGCATCTATGCACTCCAGCGAATCCTGTACTTCCTCCTTAGTTATCTCAGTTTGAAAAATCTGACTGAGTTTCTCTGAGGCCTGTAACCCATCGTCCTCAACGGCTGCTATCAGCTTATTATAGACCTTGCCAATAGTTCCTCGACCTTCAGTCATAAACAGTATATCTACTACTTCTGGGGTATTTGTCAGCTCTAAAAGCCTCTGACCCCGTATGAAATAATCTCTTATTTGTAAATATTTAAAAATGTACTCTGTTGCAAACCAAACTCCTCTTTCAAAGTTGCAAAGGATCGAAACCCCTGTTTATCATAAAGTTGACCAAATTGCAGAACACCCTTACACTGCCAATTTTTGCCGATAGCATCATGAAATATACCAGGCATAATAGGGTTACCCCATTGTTTCATATAGGAGTGAAACGCTGGGACCAAATACTCCTTACAAATATCCTGCCATATCCTAGTGATGTCCCTTATTATCTTGAACTTGACCCGTTTGTAGTAATTCGGGTCTGCTGTTGTATAAAGAAGAAATCCAGTATTAGATCCATGCAGGCCAGTTGATATGAAAGCCATACTGAATTAGTATCTGGCCCATCAAGAAGGCTTCGAATACGACCAGCAAAGGCAGCCCAAAAATAAAGTTTAAAATCTGGAAGCTTGAAACCCCCTTGCTTGTAAGATAATTTAATGTACCTAAGAGCTCCTCTTGCACATCTATAACCCCAAATAAAACTACCTACTACACTTTCTAACCGCTTGAAAAATATATACGGAACTCTTAGAGGAATTGTCCGAAACAGATACAAAAATTTCGGCAAAATATTCATTTTAACTATGTTGCACCTCCCGTAGATGCTAAGTGGGAGTCGATGCCATTTACGGAGTTTAGCCGTAATAGTTTTAAGCAGTGGCTCATAATTTAAGAAGACCACTTCTTCCACTCGACTGCTTAAGCATATTCCCAAATAAACAGCTGTTGTTGTAATTCCTAGCTCTTGCGTAGTCCTGACAGATTGATAATTTAAAATAGTCTGAGTTTTATTCACGTTTAGTTTATAGCCTGAAAATGAGCCAAAACGTTGTGCTTCTTGCATAACTTCAATTATGGCCTCATCTGGATTGGAAGAAAAAATGGCAATATCGTCTGCATACGCAGTTAATTTGAGTTCCATGCCATTAAACACAACGGGGTCTATCCTTGGATTTTGCAGCAAGTGTCTTATATAGGGCTCAATATATAATGCGAACAGTAGCGGGGATAGCGGACATCCCTGCCGCGTGCCCCTTCTAATAGAGAAGTGAGCCGATGTCAGACCATTCAGCTTCAGTGCTGCTATCGGGTTGTTATACAGTTTTTGAACAGCAGAGATAAACCTTTGACCCAGGCCAAATGATGACATAATTGACCATAGTGCTCCCTAGGCAACTCGGTCAAAGGCCTTCTCCGCATCCAACATCATCATCCCCATTTGCTGATTTAGTTGGCCAGATACATCAAATGCAGCAATTGCTGTATTTATATGTGCTGCTGTGTCTCTGCTCGGGACAAATCCATGTTGCTGTCCTGATACTAGCTGATGTATTATTGGGGCCAACCGGGAAGCTAAAATTTTAGAAAATATTTTCACGTCAGCATTAATCAGTGAAATTGGACGATACGAGCCCATTTCCTCTACTGGTTTCCCTTTTTTAGGGAATACTATGATATTAGTAATCTTCCAAGTAGAAGGAACATCCTCCCCATTCATAATATTATTAAACAATGTAATAAAAACTGGTGCCAAGATGTCTTTAAAGCGTTTATAAAACTCCAGCGGGATAGTATCTTCACCAACCGCCTTACCATTTGGTAAAGAGCTCAGCGCTAACTCAACCTCCCCAAGCCCTACATCACGTTGCAGCCCCTCAGAGTCTATCAAATTCAGGACCGGCAGCTTAGATTCTTGGATATAAGCCATAGTTATTTGTGTATTAGTAAACGCTGACGCATCGTATAATTCAGCATAAAAAAGTCGAAATTGTTCCACTATGTCTTCTGATTTCATATGCGTTAAGCCATCCCCCCCTTTAATTATTTTAATATATGATCTAGCCCTCTGATCAGCAATTTGTGTGGCTAACAGACGTCCTATTCTTTCTCCATATTCATATTGCTTAGCCTTATATTTATGATATCTAATAGCTACTTTGTCCACCAGCCCACGGTTAAGTTTAGCTCTAGTTTCCACCAGGTATAAATATATTTGCTGTTCCTCCTTATCTTTAGCTATTATAGCTCTAGCATGTTGTTGCTCCAGCTCTAATAACAACTTATACTCCTGTTCCTTCTCCCGGTTAGCATGCTGATTCTGCTTTAAAATGAACTGCAATGTGGCCCCTCTAACATACGCCTTCAGACAATCCCATACCACTGCGATAGCTGCAGTACCCCTGTTATTTTCTAAGTATTCCCGTAAAGTATCCTGCATAAATTTCCCGTACTCCGGGTTACTTAAGAGATGTCTTCGAAATGTAAATTCTCTACGTGGCGTCTTATCGTCTGACTTGTTTTGTACGATTAACATCACCGGGTTGTGGTCCGATGTAATCTTTGGACACACTTCCATAGTTGCTTTATCCAGTATTGACCTGGTGGTAAAAATCATATCTATCCGGGAATAATGTTTATGCGGGGACGAGTAAAATGTAAACCCTGGATCTCTTGGGTTTAACCTCCTCCAAGCATCCTCCAACTGATGCAGATGCAGGAGTTCCAGAATTGCCGCCCTAGTCCGTCCCATTCTAGCCCGCTGTGTTGTATTAGTAGCATCAATATTTTTATCAATTATACAATTAAAATCACCCATTAGTATCAGGTCACCATCCCATTCCAACAATTCAGAACATATAAATGAATAACCTCCGGACAATCCGTATTTGGACCATAAACCACACATATTGTATATTTATACCCCCTATTCATCAGTTGGGCAATTGCCCATCTGCCTTTAGAATCAGCTAGTGTGCGTATTACTCGTATTACTGTTGCTCTACAGTTTTTTGACTTTAATATGGCTACCCCTCGTATAGAGACTGCCTGTGACGTGCATACTACTACATCAAATCCTAACTGTTTAAGCTGAAATCTATCCTTAAACCCTAAATGTGTCTCTGTCAGACCCAGTATATGGGGTTTAAATGCTCGAAGCTCCTCCATTACTAATCGTCGTTTCCTGGCCTGATTAAGCCCAGCTACATTCCAACACATATATTTGAAATCAACCATTAGCTCTTAATTGTATCGTCGCTGTAGATGCTTCCTCCTTTGTTTCGTAATCCTTTCCCTTTTCTATTTCCCAAAATTACTCTAGCTAAATAAACTAAGACATGGCTATTTAACCCCCCCTTCCCTACCCAACCACCCCCTCCCTTCTGACCCCACCACCTAATCGGCCGGTGACGGCCCAGTGCCTTCCTCTGCCTATCATCCACCCTTCCTAACCCCACCCTGTGCCTACCAGAAGGAATCACCCCTACCTCTGCTGTCCCCACTGACAGCTTAAAAGGCGCCTCGCCCTTCTCCCTTCCCTGAACCCCCCCGATCCCAGCCCCTTCACCACCCCAATGAAATAAGCTATTGTAAGAAAACTAGTGTAGTTTTGGAAATCACTAATAATGCAACATATAAGTAACAGAGCAGGCAAGGCAAACATAACCAAGTGACATTAATAAACATTTAAGTATTCATTTTGCCTCTACTGCCCATGCGATACAATATTTACTATCAGCAATCACTTTTTAGGATCCGACTGCCACTTGGCTAGAGCAGTTTTTGCCTCTACTTCAGTAAAGAAAAAATGTACTTGACCATTTCTAATAATCTTAAAACGGGCCGGCTCTTGGAGAAACACTTGAGAGCAGACTGTTTTAAGGGGATCCATTAATTGCCGCAGCCCCCAACGCTTATCCTTTGTGAATTTGGACAAATCCGAGCGTGCAAATAAGGACATATTGTCCAGCTTAACGGGAGTTGCTGGGCGTGCCTTTAGGTAAATTGCCTGTTGCAGCAAAAAATTCCCCAAAAACACCAGTATTGGTCTTGAATAACTAGGCCCAGTCTGTTTCCCAGGCTTTATTGTCAAAGGCAATCTATGTGCTCGCTGTACTTGTGTGTCCATATCCCAGTCCTCCAATTCAGGAAATGCTTTTGAAACAAACTGACAATATAGGCCCGGGGGTCAGACCCTTCGGATCCTTTTGGTATACCAAAATCCTTAGGTTCTGGCGCCGTTGGCGATTTTCCAACTCTTCAATTTTGGTCTGCATAAACATAATTTGAGACTCCTGTGTCTTAGTTATATTCGCAGTGTGTGTATTAGCCTCTTCCACTGCTACAACACGCTCCTGCAGGTCCACAACTTCTGACGAAAGCTGAGCAACCTTTGAAGTAACCTCCCCTAGTACTTGTTTTATCTCGCTACTATCCGCCCTGGCTTGTTGATAATATTCCTGAGCCTCCGCTCTTTGGCTGATTAATGCCTGCAATATTATAGACAATGATGGTTCCTCACAGTCAACCGACTGCGAGACCCTTTCGGTACTCACTGTCATCCCAGATATAGATATAGATCCAGGTCTTTGGCTGCTGGCCTGCTTAACGTATAAGGAAGGAGCCTCTAAAACTGGATCTACCACAGTTGTGATTAGGGAGGGTTCCAAAGTTACAGAAGTTGTTACTGTTCTTGCTGACGAAGCTACATGTGCAGGTACAGAGTGATGAATGTCTTGTAGATCCCCATTCATACTACCTCTGCCCTCAACCAAGCTACCAGAGCTAGCAGAACCCTCTATCTGTGGTATAAAACCCCCATTGTTTGATGTATTGCTTAATTGTTCAGCTTCAGCAACCGCTCCAGCCTTTCCAGCAACCTCCATATTACCAGTATTAGAAAGTCTCGAAATAATTGCTTTCACATCGCCCTTTGAAGCCACCCACTTCCGTATGGGGCTAATTCCGGCCCCCACACCAGACTTTACACTCTGTGCCACAGAGTCCTTTAGCGTTCCCACAGCAGAGGCAACTTGAGGTTTGACACCACTTTAGTTGCTTTTGGTGCTTTAGCCACTTTTGCCAGTTTCGGACCTTTCGCCATTGAGCCTGTGCCCCCCCTCAGAGGGCTATTTTTTTAGGTGCCGGGATCCCCCACCATGGCATGCCGGTTAATCTGGGTAGTTTGCTGCATTACATCTCCGCCCTGCTGATTATTCTGTACATCCTCCGTACCCATCTCGCATTCCTCTGAGTCCTCTATATTCGCTTTGTCTGAAGTATCAAGAGTTTCGCCAGGAGCTATAGTAGGAGTTATAGTATCTTTAATCTGGTGTTCCATAGAACCTGATTGCTCAGCTGTTTCCAGAGTACCACCATCAAGTTGATTGCTAACCTCTATAACTGCGCCATTTTGCTCATATTGCATTTGCATCTGTGTTACACTTTGATCATGTTCCTCAAAGGCATCGGATTCCCAATAGTTCTCCTTAGTTGCGCCAATATCTTCGCCCGTATCTATCTGGATCGTCGCAGTCTTAGTTAGACTGTCCTGTATTCTATTATCCATTTCTCTTTCTTCATAAGTCTCACTTGTATCTATGTGCGCAGTGCCAGGTTCAAAAGTTAGGGGTGATGTTAGCTCAGTATTTCTTTCCTCATTTTCCCAGCTTACCTCAACTGCTGCATTCAGCATTTCTGCCATCACAAAACCAGGAATGGACTCCTCTGAGCCACAGGATCGCAATACACCTACTGCTCTGCCAGATCGCAAGAACCGTAGAATTGGTTTGCCAATTTGTGTACCTGAGTCCGAGCCCATCCCAGGTGCTGCCTCTGTGAGCCGCAGTGAACTCGTAGCCCCGACACTGCTGCTGCTGCAGTTTCCTCCACCATCTCCATTGCCGGCTACAGGAGCGACCTCCACGCGCCCCCGTCCCCTACCGGTACGTTGCGGGGCCATATTAGTCTCCTGGTCGGTCCTCCTGATATTTTGCGTGGAGAAGCTCACCGCTGCTGATACTAGCACCCGCGCCGCGCTCCAGCGTGCAGCGCGTCCGGCGAGTATCAACTCCCGTAGCCGTTCAAACCGGCACATCCAAAATGTACTGCCTGCTCAGTATTCCGACTACACTCGCCAACAAATTCCACATGAATGAGAGGTGGGAAGGAGGCAGGATCAGCGGTTACTCCAGGGAAGTTTCAGGGAGAGGCATCCTTAGACGCGGAAACCATCCGCCATCTTCCTTCCTCCGTGAATGGGGCGTTCTATGGGTGTTGCAGTGGGTGTTCATGTAATTTGACACATTCCCAGATTTTGTAAATCTGGAATGCATCAGAATCCTATGCCTCCCCGGGGGAGGTGTAGAATTGGCGCAACAAGGAGAAATGCTTTTATTTCTCCTTGTTATTTCCTCTTTCTATGCGTGCTGCGTGCTGCAGACATAGAAAGAGGAAAATGCCATTAGTGATTGTTTTTGTGCAGGAAGGTTTTCCTTCCTGCACAAAAACTATCATCCCCGCAGTGCAGGCACCCTTGCAAAATGACACAAGGGTGCCTGCACTGGCGCATGGCAGCCAATTGTGTGCCAGTGTAGGGGAAAGCACAGAGATGCGTTGCATTGTTGTTAATACGACACATCCCTGTGCTTTGAAAATGACGCAGCATGGCACAGATAAATAGCTTGAGGTGCAGCGCTGCATCATTTTCTTGTAGACGAGGCCCTCTGTTTCCATCCCAATCTCTGCTAGTGTTAAGGTATGTGATTTGTATAAGGTGAACCTAGCTACAAAGTGAGGACGCACTGTGCAGAAGGCTTATCAAAGGGGTTGGGTTACAAAATAATGAAGAGGGAGAAATGTGAGGGCAAAGACATTCTCACGTGTGTGCAAAAATATACCTTGTACTCCAGGGACTGCACTGAAGGCAAGAGAGGGCAACTCAGGTCCAACTGGTTGTATGTCAAAATGTGTATAAACAATTGTGGCTTAAATATCGTTCACAAAAACATCACTCCATTGGTTTTAGATTTTCCATTATTAACTGCAATGGTGAGATATTGTTGTAAAAGATAATTAGGGCATAATATTTTTGTCAGACTATATTTAGTCAAAGCTATTCTGCCCCATACCCCTGCAATGATGGCAAGAGCGGATGGACCCTCATCCAGCCTAAGGCCAATCAGTGGCGTACAATGCCCAGTGACTGTGCCACTCCTGCCTATTATAACACAGGAGCCTTTTTGCAGCCCTGAAGATAAGCAAGTGGCCACATCAATACACTCTTAATGAGGACATCAGCACCACCTCTGTGGAAATAATAGGTAGATATCATTGTGCCACAGCAAACATGATTCAATAGACCAATCACCTGCTTCTCCCATGTCCTTAACTCTCTACCAAGTCTTATGTGATATAGGAGTGGACATGGCGCTCAAGAGAGTCCTAGTAACGGAACCCTTTATCTGGATAATGATGGTTTGCATAGCTTGGTAAATTGAGAATTAGTAAGCAGAGCTCACCACACACCATTTACTTAGACGGCATACCTTTCAGATAATGCATTGAAAATCTTTAGACGTCATTCACTGGGCAGCATTATAACTCGGTGTTGCTTCTATGTAGACACAAATACCTTTTCCTTTTCAGTCTGTTTTAGATCTTAGGATCCTGACCGGTTGTGTTCCTGAAGGATTACAAGTCCTAATTTAGTCCTTTGATTAGAACCCTGAACTGATGAAGCTACTAACTCAGGCACTCGAACAGGTCTAAAGAATGCCAAGGCATATGTTAACCTAAATAGGAGTGCTTCATAATGTAAATCGTAGACGCAAATCATTGATAAGATTCCCAAAGCACTTTTCAGTCTGCTCATGACTGTGAGGCATCAAGAATCTGGTGTTGCTCGGATGACCCTCTCCTACCCTTGCATTGCTCTGAACAGTAACGATCCCATAAACCTCTGAGGTTTGTGAAATATGGATGGTTTAATTGCCCCCAAATAACTCCTAGGTATCTTTTCCCAATGCCTCTGTACCTGGATGAAGCTCAAAACATTTCCTGTCATTAAAGGTGACAGTATTCTGCTGCCTTCACGTCTGACAGAAAGGAATTTAGAGCCTTCTCGGGCGATTGCTGCTGTGATGAGATCCATGAGGATGGGATTTCAAGACTCAATAGATTCTGCCAGACAGCGGCTTTTACATGGTCTCATTTTGGAGAAGGGCCCTAACATCTGCAATCTTAAAATGAGACAACGCGTCAACCAACTTGTTATCCATCCCAGGGTTATGTCACATTTTATGTGGATGTTGTTGGCTAGGCAGGACAACACTTAGGGCCAGATTTATCATTATTTGACACAGCACAATGCAGCAAGAAAAATGGAGAGGGCAGGAATGCACCATATTTACCTAGATATTGTGCGTTCCTCCTCTCTCCCTGCGCTGGCGCACTATGTGCTGCCTAGCACCAATGCAGGCATCTTCGCACCATGGTGCAGGGGTGCCTTTATTTCAGGCAGGATTTTGTTTTGTGCAGGAAGGGACACTTTCTTCCAAAACAACATTCCTTAGAGGCATATTCCTCTTTTTAAGTGTGCTGCAAATTGCAGCTTACTTAGAAAGAGGAAACAAGGAGGAGAAATAAAGATATTTCTCCTCATTGCACCTCTGTTGGGAAGGTGTACAATTCTGACACATTCCCACGTTTACTTGTCTTGGTAAATCTGGGAATGTGCCAAAATATATGGAGGGGTGCATGGGAACACCCACTCTCCACTCATGTAATGCCTTCCCTGTGCAGAGTAACGCAAGGCAGCAACTTGTGCTACCTTGCTTTATTCCAGATTAACCAAGCCATGCAGGGCCAGGCAAAGTGGCCTTGCGTGGCCTGATAAATCTGACTTAAGGATTGCGTTGCCCTTGCGTCACCCTGATAAATCTGTGCCCAAGACTTTTAACAGCCGAAGCATAAAGGAGCATTTTTGTGTTTTGATTGTTCATAGCTGCCCCACCTGAAATGCAAAAATAACTCTTAAAGCAAAGTTAGCTGGCCCACTAAGTTCTGGAACTGATTCAGAGTGACATTGCTAGTGTGAAGGCAAAAATCCAGATCCCCTGAAAGTGGAGCACTTTAGGAATAGGAAGATCTCTGGCACATACAACATGTTTGGCGTTCCATCCCATTCTCCTGTTTACTCCTGGCAAATCTACTTTAGTTGATTAGTATACGTTATCCCCCTCAATGGGTATGTATTTTGCTTTTAAGAAGTCTGTTCCTCATCTTTCCATGTTTATTATACTGTTACTTTTTACTATGGCAATTTCGCCCTTTTCTTGTAAATCATTCTTATTTCCTTGAGCCATTCACTTTGCTTGGACTTGCTCCTTGGAAGTATATATTTTCCTTGTGTAATATCCCTTTTCCTCCTCAATGTGTATTTCTGTGGGTGCTTGTTTACTCTGGACGTATCATTCCATGTTATTGTAATGTTACTTTCTATTATGGCAATTTTATCTTTTCATTGTAAAGCGTTCTAATTCCCCTGGGACAAGTTTATGCTGTGTAAATTTGTACAAATGAATGAAAAATAAATAAATATGCCTCACAAAATTGATTTCATTCCCCAGAAAGAAAAGGTTCGAGGTTGGGTCCCCCATCTTGTCAGATACCAAGGTAACACAAAAGGCTCTGCACATTGCTATGAATTCTTGCATATTTTTGTTGAATGTTGGAGATCAAGGTCGACCCAAGAATCAAAAGTCATCTAAGTAATGGAGTATATGATTGGACTGTGAGATGTCCTAGTCTACCTATGTGATAAAAGAACTGACGGCCTTCAAAGTAGGTTCTAGTAATAAAATGTTACGTTATGTTATTGATTTTATAAAGCGCATGGCTGCCCCAGCAAAGGGGCGTCCCAGCGCTGAATTCAAACAAACAGAGGGGCAGAAAGGGTAAATGAAAGGGAAGCAGATTACTTGGGAAAGAGATATGTTTTGATCGCTTTTCGGAATGACACATGATTTTTAATGCTTCTAATGCTGACAGGGAGGGAATTCCAAAGTTTAGGGGCAAGGAGGCGAAGAGAGCGCCCTCCTGGTCTTGCTCTCTACCCGAGGAACAGCCGCCAGGTGCTGACCAGTAGAGCGCAACTGGCGGGTGTGTGTGTAGGATGTGAGAAGATCAGCTAAAATATCGGGGGATTGGGCGTTCAGAATTCTGTGGGAGATACAGAGGGCTTTGAAGTTGATGCGTTTCTCCACTGGAAGCCAGTGTAGTCTGCTAAGGAAGTTAGAAATAGAGCAAGTTCTCGGCAGGCCGAGGAGCATCCGGACGGCAGCGTTTTGAGCCCCAAGGTACAGAGAGCTGGCGTAATCCAGCCTGGATAGTACAGTGGCCTGGATAATAACCTGACGGGTGTTAGCATCGAAAAAGCCCAATAGTGGTTTAAGACCGCGCAGGAGGCCGAAGCAGACTCCAGCTACTGCCTTGGTTTGAGCCTGAAAGGTCAATGCAGAGTGAACCCAAACATCCAGGTTTTTAACCGTAAAACACCCAATAACATGCATTTGTCAGAGTAATATTTTGACGAAAGAAAAAATCCTTAAAGTAGAATGCCAGTAAGCTAAAAACTGATTCAGCATCAGACTTTTCTGAATTTCTGGATGTTGGAATGTGGTTTATTAGTGTGTGCAGGCAGGTACCCACAGCTAGTAATAACACTTCCATCAAAAAGAAGGTCCAGTCAAGTCCCAATAAATTAATCCTTACTCAACCCTTGGTAGATTGGCTCACGAGCAGTCAGGCTCAACTCAGGAGACAGGTGTTTAAAGCATTTAATATCACCAAAACAGTACATAAGTAAGACACAACACACAATGAATATCCATCACCAATTTATAGAAATAGGAAATATTTATTCCTTTAAAATGATACCTAAATTACAAAAAATCAATTACATGAATTTTTAAAGATGAAATGTAGAAATTTGCTTTCTAGTGCTTAAATCACCAACCGGGGACATCTGGTCATGCTCGACCACGACCAAATCAAAGTTTCAGGCTGACCATGATGGAGCACGGGTCGAAGATGATGTGGTGGTTGGGGGCCTGTCAAAAGTTTAGTTACATTTTTAGTTCATTTTCTCTTGACGTCAAGCGAGTCTCCTTAGCAGACTGGGTTGCAGTTTGATGACAGCGGCTTGCTTCAGCGCAAGGCATCGGTGATTCCTGGAGGTCTTAATTCATGTTGTTGATGACGAAAAACTCCAGAGCTTTCAGCTGGGCAAACCTGACGTTCAGGCTTAGTTGCAGATCAACGTCTTGGCATTAGCGGCCAAAAACATGCCAACTCACAGAGAGAGACGCACGGCTAAAACAACCCACAGAAAACCTAAAGCACCAATGAGGAAATCTCTGAACCCATACTACACCTTTCACACCTCTAACAAATTCTAGTGGAAAACAGGGATCCTATCGATGGCCACTCCTGCAAAGACGTGCAACTCGAACTCAAAAACTCAACCCACAGCTACTATGGTCTATTGTCTAAACAACATTTCTTTATTTTTTTATTTCTCCCCTATTATATGATTTCAATGCTCTACATTTTATGCAATGGTTTTGATTAACTATGCTAATAAAACTAACCTATAACCAACGTCGCCGGCTTCACTCGATGACAGGTTGGTCCCCTTAGAGAGCTTTTTCGCAAAAATTCTCCAAATGATTACAAACTTCTGGATCTTCTTCCAGAAGGCCTTTTTGGGGAACGCGAGGGGTCCACAACACCAGCCAAGGTTCCAGAAGCTCTCAGTTGCTCCTTGGAGAGCTGGTACTACAATTCCCACAATTTTTGTCCCAGAAAGCACTGTTCCAAAAAAATAAAATGGAGAACATTTGTCCTGGAAGTTCAGGTCTGGCTAACCCAACCCACAGGTATGGCTAACTTTTCCCTACCCTCCCCCTTCAGCCATTCTCCTAATTCAATTACAGGGGCTACCATCTGGCTGGGGGTGCAGGAAGTGGAGGTGGGTCTGTTTCCTGTCCTCACTGTCCTTCACTCTTTGAAGACCAATTTGGCTACCCAGCCTTGTTCCTGTTCTGACATTTGCTGATGCAGCTCTCCACATACCAGATGTATCCTTTGTCTCATCCCAGGCCACTTCACACCTCAACAAGGAAGCTTGGTTCAGTCTGTCAAAGATTGGCCAATCAGAAGAGGCTGCTAAAGGACTGATTTTAGGTAAATTTAGAAAAGCAGTTCTAAAAATAATTTCCAGAAATAGTTGTAATAAATCAAACCTTGGCAAGTTGCTGAATTTATTGTAACTATTATTTTCATACTTTGAATAAATATTTTAGTTCACTCCTGTCAAAAGTTAAGCTTTATTAAAGTTTAATAAAGCCTTCCCATGTTAGCCTATAAAGCTAATGTACTAAAATGAGGAAAACAAAATTGGCAGTTTCTTCCTCACCAGGGCATTTAAAACATATTTTATAATGTCCCTGCTTATTAGTACAATGCACCCTACCCTTGGTGCCGCTAGGGTAGACCTTAGGATTGTCATATATAGAAAAACAAGGTAGCTTAAGACTTTGGAAGTTCTTTTAATTCCAAAGTCGAATTTGAATATAGTTTTATTTTAAAACTATCCTGCAAAGCAGGGCTGCCTTTAAAAAGACAGCAGGTACCACAACAGTGCACACTTAAGTGCGTTAAATCGCCTGGGCCTCTAAATCTACATGCCCTACTATATACTAGGGACTTACAAGTAGGTGTCAGTACCAATTGTAATTACATCTAATTACCATATACCTTTTGAACAAAGCACTGGCCCTGGGCCCGGTTAGTAGAGCCCAGCGCACAATCAAAGTCAGTAACCAACAGTATCAGTCAACAAATGAAGGTGACCAGGGCAAAAGGAGGACTTTCTCACACTGCAATTCTGATGCTGCTTGGTCAAAACATATCATTAAAAATCAGCTTTATTTCGTCAATACATGTCATAAAAGCCCTTTTACATAAAAAAAATTTAAAAAACAAATAGGAATAAAAGAATAAAATATCATTCATAGATGTGCATGTTGGAGTGGGACATCAGCTCGTCACAGTACAAGAAAGGAGAATACATATCATAAAAGCGGCATGTTGTATAAATACAAAAAATGTAAAAGATTAAAATAACTGTTGCGGACCTATACATAAGGATGATATACTGGTTCAACATCGTAGAGCAGGACAGAGTCCTCAATAAGGCATAATCAAGCATAATGATTTTAATTAAGTTTCAGTATTAATTGCTTGCTATTTCACTAAGGGAAAAAACTATTTTGATCTCATGATCCACATCCATCTTAAAAATTTTGCAACAGGAATTGCGTATCGTGGAGACGGATTTGTACACAATATTCTCAGGGCAACATTGCAATGTCTAGTATCTAAGTTCTTGCAGATCTTCAAAAGCCATTTCTTGCGTGGGCCTACATAAGCTGGACAGACAAACAGCACATGGGGATAGGTTTCAATGTGGTCTATACAATAAGGGCATTTATTGTCATCAGATGCGGGCCGTTTCGAAGTAAATGATTTTAGTCGAAGAGAGCCCACTCGAACTTGAAAATAACTTTCTGATCAAAGGGCTTTAAAATTGTATCCCAGTAGGGCACAAAACTTGGGCAAGGTTTACATTCTAAGAATTGCCCTGTCATTGTGGTGCTCTCACTTGTTCTGATAGTATTTTGCCTGACCCTTTCCCAATAACATTCCTTCATTAGTTCTTTAGAGGGGAACTGAACGCTATGTGGGTTTTCCCATAAGTTCAGCATTCCCATATTCGTCAAAACATCCTTGATGTCATGTAGTTAGCCGATTTTAAGTGAACGATCAGCCTCGATGACATCCCTGAGGGCATTAGCATAGGTGGCCAGCTCGGGGGTAGACCATATTCTACGCCAATATAATATAGGACGTAATCTAGCAGTGTCTACCAGCGATTTCCTTCCTAGGTCCTTAAGCAAGGGTGTCACAGGAGTACTTTGTGGTAAGCTAGTTATCATACGGAGAAACCTATTCTCTGCTGTAGCAAGCTGAGTCATTTTCTCAAAACCCCATAGTTCTGACCCATAAAGGACCGAGCTCACCACTTTTGCGTTATAGATCTGCAATACTGGACTAACTGGCTTCATCTAAGATGTTTTAAATTCACTATTTAATGCACCTGCTAACTGGTGATGTTTCAATGCCATAATTTCGATGTGAGGCCTCCAGCTCATTCTTTTTTTCAGTAGGATTCCTAGATATGTAAATGCATCTACCTGTTCAAGGGGCTCCCCATCTAAGTTAATTTTACCCCTGAATGATCTGTGCTGATTAAAAGCCATACATTTAGTTTTGGTTGTGTTAATTTCTAGCCCTCGAATGTTGCAGAAGTCTTTCAATCGGTCTAGCGCACACTGTAACCTCCTAGGAGTTTTTGAGATGATAAGCGTGTCGTCTGCAAACATTAGGATCGGAATCTTTGTGTCTGCTAGGGCCGGAGCGCCTGTAGGAACCATTACACATCCTTGGAGTACTCCATTATCTACTGGGAATGGATCGGTGATGTTGCCCTGTGAGCCCCAACGAATTTGTCCAAAATTATTCTCATGTAATCAAACAATAAGAGATAGCAGGTCTATAGGCGTTCCCAGCTCCTGGAGAACCAACCATAGCTTTTTACATGAGACTAAGTCAAAGGCTGACTTAAGGTCTACAAAAGCAGCATACATGCTACTCCTACCTATCACAACAGTCCGCCAGTAAATTAACAAAAAGCTGAAGACTTGGTCTATTGTACTGACGTGTGCTCGAAAACCTGCCTGAAAAGGGGTTAAGATGTCATTGGTATCAATCCAATCGTGAACCTTTGCCAGGACTAGGCGTGCCACCACCTTTTCAATTGAGTCTATAAGGCTTACAGGCCTATAATTTCCTGGCAGAAACCTATCACCCTTTTTATATATTGATAAGATCTCTGCTCCCCTCCAAGAGTCAGGAATGGGAGCAACGTGGGCAATAGCATTTGCAAGCAACATAATATACCTGGACCATTTATTAATATCATGCAAAAAGACATCACCCGGGATACTGTCAATATCCCAGGGCTCTCCCCCCGTAATTGCACTGAGGGCAGCTCTTACTTCTGCTAGCTCGAAAACCAGTTTAATTGTGTGTGAAGGAATGACAAAGAACTCGCGTTCATGATCATCATTGTTGGCATATTGTCTTGCAAAGTGTTTAACCCAAACATCTGGGGCTACGTGGTTTTGCAGAGGTAGAGATTGACCACCCCTACCCCATTTGACTAGTTTCCAGAAATATTGGAGATTGTTACTTGCGCACGCCAATTTAAGATCTTGCCATCTATGTTCATCCCAATTCTTTTTGGCACTGGCCTGCGCTATCTTGTAGTGTTTCCTCGCTTTCTGGATACTGCTAGATTTTTTTCGATCTAATGGCCTCCACTTGAAGCCTACATGCTTGCTTACATTCTTTATTAAACCAGTGATGCTGTGTCTTGGCGCAATTGTTTTTAGCGCTATAAGGTCTAAGGAAGTAAGTTCGTATTTTGTCAAAAAATTTGTTATGAGCAGTTGTTATAGGCTTCATACGCCTTGGTGATGGGTAGAAGCGCCTCTATTTCTGCTGACATGTGCTCAATGTCCCTGGTAATGTCGGACAATATATCAGGTTTTTCCACTATCTTTGGCCATTAACTCGTCGCATATCATTGGAGGTTAACAGATCTCTAGTGGATGTTAAAACAGGGGGGTTTGTTGCCTCATTTAGTTTCTCAAATTCGAATGTGGAACTCAATGGGTTGTGGTCGCTCTCAACTCTCTCTATTACAGCCATATCATTGAGGGCAGGCCATAATTTTAGATCAATTAGAAGATAGTCAATTCGACTTGAGTGATAGCAGTTATTATTTGTTGTGACCCCTTGTCTGTCTGAAATAGTTCCGCCATTGGCTGCCCTTACACCTCTTTCCAAGCAGATAGCTTTAAGTTGAATGGTCGCTTTTGTCCATCTTTTAATTGGTGTTAATTCAAGACCAGGTATGCCCCAGACTGCATCTTCTTCCCCTGCCAGATCGTTATCATCACTATCAAATGGCTCAAAGGTTGAGTTGAAGTCCCCAGCTATTACTATTGAGGCTGCGCCTGAAAGTTTGTCTAACAGCTCATCTAGGGCCGTCACAGTAGTAGACCTCTGCCCACCTCTAAGACCTCTTGCGTACACATTGTAAATATCAATCTTGCCATAAGGACTATTCAACAGCCGAATGGCAAGAATATCTGGACACTGTGTTGGAAGTACCTGCATCGTAAAATCTCTGGGGCCGATTCCGATCTCGGTCGGAGGCGCACCCAATACTATTCGGTCGGGAAAAAAGCCATGCGAAAGCCAGTTTCCCGACCGATCCGTACAGCACACCGAACGAGCAAGTACGATGCGCACAACAGCAAAAATTCCGGCCGAGCCGTACTCACCCAAACCAGGTCCTGTTCTCCGACCGAGGCGAATCCGGAAACGCCGAATCGAGTCGCACGGAAGGGAAAATGCAGCCCCGTCCGGCCGAACAAGTACGATGCGCTTTCCGTACGCGCCGAACCCGTCGCTACGCACGGCACGTCAAAGCATCCGGGAGAGGCGCACATAAGCTCCGAATCGCGCCACAACACGATCCACGGCTACGAGGTGAACACGGCACCGACGAGGACGACGCGAAGCGACGAGGACGAAGCGAAGCGACGAGGACGAAGCCAAGCGACGAGGATGACGCGAAGCAACGAGAAGGACGAACGACACGAACCAACCATGAATCCCTTCGTCCCGATCATACCAATATTCTACATCTACTACCGGAACAGGCACGGACGCGTACGGCGCAGAAGGTAAGTCAGACACCAACCACAAAACACATACAACACGTACACGACACATCACACACATACACTGGGAATCTGAATATACTTACACCAGCAACAGCAGCACCATAGGGGCGGGATGCCCATCACCAATGCCACATATGCACACAGGGGCCTGAATGCGCGCCAGCACCCCAACCCAGGGGGGCTGGATACCCACCACTACTACCACCCGTAGCCAGGGGGCAGGATGCCCACCACTACTACCACCCTTAGCCAGGGGGCAGGAAGCCTACCACTACTACCACCCTCACCCACGGGGGCAGGATGCCTACCACTACTACCACCCTTAGCCAGGGGGGCAGGATGCCCACCACTACTACCACCCTCACCCAGGGGGGCAGGATGCCCACCACTACTACCACCCTCACCCAGGGGGGCAGGATGCCTACCACTACTACCACCCTTAGCCAGGGTGGCAGGATGCCTACCACTACTACCACCCTTAGCCAGGGGGCAGGAAGCCTACCACTACTACCACCCTTAGCCAGGGGGCAGGAAGCCTACCACTACTACCACCCTTAGCCAGGGGGCAGGATGCCTACCACTACTACCACCCTTAGCCAGGGGGGCAGGATGCCCACCACTACTACCACCCTCACCCAGGGGGGCAGGATGCCCACCACTACTACCACCCTCACCCAGGGGGGCAGGATGCCTACCACTACTACCACCCTTAGCCAGGGTGGCAGGATGCCTACCACTACTACCACCCTTAGCCAGGGGGCAGGAAGCCTACCACTACTACCACCCTTAGCCAGGGGGTCAGGAAGCCTACCACTACTACCACCCTTAGCCAGGGGGCAGGATGCCTACCACTACTACCACCCTTAGCCAGGGGGCAGGATGCCTACCACTACTACCACCCTCACCCACGGGGGCAGGATGCCCACCACTACTACCACCCTTAGCCAGGGGGCAGGATGCCCACCACTACTACCACCCTCACCCAGGGGGGCAGGATGCCCACCACTACTACCACCCTCACCCAGGGGGGCAGGATGCCTACCACTACTACCACCCTTAGCCAGGGTGGCAGGATGCCTACCACTACTACCACCCTTAGCCAGGGGGGCAGGAAGCCTACCACTACTACCACCCTTAGCCAGGGGGGCAGGAAGCCTACCACTACTACCACCCTTAGCCAGGGGGGCAGGATGCCTACCACTACTACCACCCTTAGCCAGGGGGGCAGGATGCCTACCACTACTACCACCCTCACCCACGGGGGGCAGGATGCCCACCACTACTACCACCCTTAGCCAGGGGGGCAGGATGCCCACCACTACTACCACCCTTAGCCAGGGGGGCAGGATGCCTACCACTACTACCACCCTTAGCCAGGGGGGCAGGAAGCCTACCACTACTACCACCCTTAGCCAGGGGGGCAGGATGCCTACCACTACTACCACCCTTAGCCAGGGGGGCAGGATGCCCACCACTACTACCACCCTCACCCAGGGGGGCAGGATGCCCACCACTACTACCACCCTCACCCAGGGGGGCAGGATGCCCACCACTACTACCACCCTCACCCAGGGGGGCAGGATGCCCACCACTACTACCACCCTCACCCAGGGGGGCAGGATGCCCACCACTACTACCACCCTCACCCAGGGGGGCAGGATGCCTACCACTACTACCACCCTTAGCCAGGGGGCAGGAAGCCTACCACTACTACCACCCTTAGCCAGGGGGCAGGATGCCTACCACTACTACCACCCTTAGCCAGGGGGCAGGATGCCCACCACTACTACCACCCTCACCCAGGGGGGCAGGATGCCCACCACTACTACCACCCTCACCCAGGGGGGCAGGATGCCCACCACTACTACCACCCTCACCCAGGGGGGCAGGATGCCTACCACTACTACCACCCTTAGCCAGGGGGCAGGATGCCCACCACTACTACCACCCTTAGCCAGGGGGCTGGATGCCTACCACTACTACCACCCCCACTCATAGGATGGACAATGCATGACACAACAAGCACACCACAACCTAGGGAATGCAAGATTAAGACATCCCCCCACCACCATGACAAGCGTGTGAGCAGGCTGTGTCAAATGCCTACAACACCGAACATGACTTTGAACATACAATGTGACCCCCTAGCACATGTGCCACACATATATGTGTGTGGCACCCACAATGCAAGCAGCCCATGACCATTGTGGCAATGGGGCCTAAACCCCCATCATCACAGTGACCAAAAGGTAAGTGTGGGGTCCATAGCTGAAGCACATTTTGACCATTGTGGCAATGGGGTCTAAACCCCCATCATCACAGTGACCAAAAGGCAAGTGTGGGGTCCATAGCTGAAGCACATTTTGACCATTGTGGCAATGGGGTCTAAACCCCCATCATCACAGTGACCAAAAGGCAAGTGTGGGGTCCATAGCTGAAGCACATTTTGACCATTGTGGCAATGGGGACTAAACCCCCATCATCACAGTGACCAAAAGGCAAGTGTGGGGTCCATAGCTGAAGCACATTTTGACCATTGTGGCAATGGGGTCTACACCCTCATCATCACAGTGACCAAAAGGTAATTGTTGACAAAGAAAGAGCTGCAACTGCCAAACTGCATGGATCATTCCTGGTCACAGAACCAAAAACTCATCTGTGGCAAAGTAGTGTATGTGTCCCATTGCAACATAAATTGGGGGAGCCAAATACTGCAGTGCAAATGAAACATTCCTTTGGCCATGTGCAGACAAACAACACCCATGGGGGCTGAGACCGTCAACAGTCATCAATGACACAATGACAGAAGTGACCATCAGAATGCAGAACCACATATTTGCACCAATGGGCACACAAATGCAGATACCCTGTGGAGACAGCAGATGTGAGGTGAACAGATACCATACCATGGCAGCAATGGGACACACAAACCATGATCACTGTGCTGACTGATGACCTAGGAGTCCCAGGGACAGCAGGGGAAACACACCAAACAACATACAGCCAATGGCACACCCAAGATATGCCAATGCAGTGGTGCAGATGCACAAACACAAACAGGCAGACCAACACTGTCATCATACACAGCAGGTGAGGGGTGGGGGTGCCAGTGTCCCCAGGCAACAACACAACACATGAGGAGAGCTGAATACCAATCATACAGATGTGCATACACTGCCACACTAAGGTAACTCATGGATCCAAATCCCCTATGTGGGCAAGCAGGCATTGACAGGTGAGAGGGAGCACAAAACACACATGTCACACAGGCACGTAGGAACAACAACTGACACAGCAAGTCACAGACACACCACAGCACCACCCCCAGGGCCCCCACAATGTGGTGACCCTGGGCTGAATAAAAAGACCACTGTGATGACAAAGCTAAATGTCGTTCACACTGTGAACCACAGTCAGGTGTCCTGAGCAACAAACTACCATCACACCTACACAAGCACAAATCAATCAGCATGGCCAGTAAGCCAAGGCCAACATGGAGGCAGGGGCCTAGCCGGGCAACAACTCTCATCTGCACACACTCAAGACCACACCCCTCGACCTCCAACAATGTGCAGCAGTGAAGTACACATGCACTGGTGACATTGCACATGCACCCATGACTATTCCAGGGTGGTGGGTGGGAACCAAGGTGTAGAAACACATCACACATGGACACTCAACAAGACTCCTGAATGTCTGACACACTGCACACTACGCTGTACATGGACATGACGGCAATACCACACCGACCAATGGGATCCCAGCCACAGTCACACACCAATGAAGAAGCCAAGGTCACCCACAAAGAACACACATAGACAACAACCAACATTGCAGCCCGGACCCTAAGGAGTGCCAGCAGTCACACACACAACGTGTCACAATCACTGAAAGATAACACAAACTGGAAATCACATGACAGGGGCAAACAACAAGTGCCAAAGGGAAACCTGACTGTGACCCATCTGCGTCTGCACACAAACTCTGCCCTGACAGCAAACACACCTATGGGTGACACCCTGATGACCAGTAATGTGCCATGCACCCACATCACAGAGAACACAGGGAGAAGACTTTGGGGGAACATAGCTCAAGTCAGCAAGCATCACAAACAGGTACAACACTAGGGATCACAGCATGCGCAGATGAATGGAAGTGAACACACAGACATGCACATACAGCACACACCTTGGGCGCAGGCAATGTCACACGTGTACACACTGCCATGAGGGGACTCCACTCCTGTGTGAGGAAAGCTGTGCCATATGTTGCCTCAGTAGGGCCCCATCATGTCAGCTGAGCACTTGGTCACACAATCAACAATTAGCACCAAATGAGGGCTCCCATCACATCAGCCTGGTCATGGATGTGCCAACGGAATCATCAGCACAGATCCAACACACTTGTATAGCAATGTTGCACTGACTACACGGATGAGTCCCTCCCCATTGATGCCCAAACCTGCATGTCCACTGGAGATGGCAACACGGTCAGGGAAGTAGACAAATGCAACGATGGCAGGCACAACAGATGTGCAGGGGTGGAAGCCACAGATATGAAATTGCCAATGTGAGTAGGAAACCCATTGCCAAATACTGAACACATGACACCCTCAGATGCTGCTATTGATGACATGGATACACCACATGATAGGACACATTCACCCTGGACCACATGGGTTCCTGCACAGTAACACTTCATAATCATGAGACCAGATATCACCATCACTGCAGCAAGGGCATGGTTAGCTGCACCAACAACATGTACATCTGAAGCATGAGCACTAGAGAAAAGAAAGTTGCTTTATTCAGCATATGTGTTGTTTGATAACGACGTCCAGAAGAAATTAGAGCAAAGGCCAATGGCCAGTCCATTGTCAAAGTTCAAACAGGGTGACACTGGCAGATGTCACCCTACGCATGCCTGCACAATACCAGGGACAATCCACTAGGAGGGGCAACCGGGGGGCAGGCCAGGCACCGCAGGGACAGGATCAGGGCTCACCAGGGGGAGTCAGGGAAGGGGTGGTGGGTGCTGGAGAGCCACTGACAACTGCAGTGGAGGTGTCTGACATGGTGTGTGCCGGCACAACTGGGGGGCATGACACAGATGTCGTGGGTGCCGGCACAACTGCAGTGGACCCTGCAGATGGGGTGGACAGGTCCGCCACTGCAGTGCCCAAGTCAGACAGGGCGGTAGTGGACTCCACTGCAGTGCCTACCTCCAGGGGAGGAGAATGGGGAACAGGCAAGGTGGGTTGGACAGAGGGGGAGGACACCCTCACCACATCAGTGGCACAGACAAGCGCAGCGGGGGTGTGGTGCTGGGAGAGCAAGTGGCAGGGGGAGAAGGCCGGAGCATCTTGGGGATGGTATATCTGTGGGTGGGGGAACCTGGGGCAGGGTGTGGTGGGGGCACCTGTGCAGTGGGGGCCTGAGGGATGGAGGACGGAGACCTTGTGCCTGAGCTGCAGGGCGGTGGCGGGGTCTTGCTCTTAGCACTCCGGGGGGACTTGCGGGTGGGGGCCTCAGTCCGTCTGCGCCTGGGGAGGGTGTCCGGGGGCGAGGGGCACTCTGCTCCGTGTGGGTGGGCTTCCTCTTCCCCCGGGATGCTGGAGCAGCTTCATCGGTGGGGAAGAGGCCGAGGTCACAGAGGAAGAGCTGCTGTGACTTTGGGGTTGCAGGTGAGGCAAGGGAGGGTGCTTTGGAGGGAGAGGGAACTGAGGACTGCGCAGTGCATGTGGATGCGTGTGTGTGTTCCAGGGCCCCATCCCCTGTGAGTCTGGCTTCAGTCCCCTGAATGTGCGTGCGTGTGCGTTTTGTCATTGGCGTGTGTGTCAGTGTGCTGGATGTGTGTGTGCTGGTGTGTGCCTGTGCCGGTGTGTGTGTGCCTGGGATGGGTAAGGTGCTGGGGAGTGTGGATGGAGCAGAGGCAGGAGGGGTGAGGGACCGTTTGAGGAGGGACACTGCTGCCGTCAGGGAGGAGTCTATGGACCTATTGCCCCTCTGTAGGTCAGACATGCCCGATGAGATGCCCTCCATGAACGACACCAGCTGAGTCAACAGCGCGGTGTGCGCATGGAGGACACTCAGCATGGCTGTCTGCCCTACATGGAGCTGGCGAAGGAGGTACACAGACTCCTCACTCAGGGCAGCAGGGGACACAGGGGCAGGGGTGCGGTGCCTGGCCCAAAGGAGACACGCTCCCGGACATGGGAGCCTCCACGGACCTGGGGAATGGGAGCCGATGGGAGGGCGGTGGTGGTGCTGGTGGTGGCGGGGACAGCAACACTAGCTGGGGTGTGGTGGCTGCTGACACCCGCCTCCACAAGGGAGTCATCCTCCGAGTTGCTCTGGTCCTCAGCTGAGGTGGATGCTGCTGAGGACTCCTCGGTGTGGCTCCCTCGCCCTCCGTGCCACTGGGTCCCTCCGACCACTCCTCGGCTGCTGACCCAGTCTGGCTCTCCGGCTCCTCCTGGTCCGTGGAGCTGTCCCCTTCCGTGGCCGTGGATGTATCTGCAAACAATGGGGAAACAGACAGACATCAGTCACCTGCACATAACGCACACACCACTGTGAGCACAGCACATCACAGAGCAAGCCCTGGCATCATTAGTTGTACATTGCTAAAAGTGCACTAATTGAACAGGAGAAGTCAATTGTCAGTCTGATGCCAAGCATGGCACTCACATCCCACATGGCCTTGCACCCATCTGTCTGGTGTCTGTTGGATTGCAACACCCCAGTGTTGACACATGCACCAAGTACACAGTAGTTGGACAGTGCAGAGGACACGGTGTGGACACATCACAGCTCTTGCCACTGAGTCAGTACAGGTTTCCGGATGTAAGGGATGGCCAGAGTCAAATAGGAAATGCATGTGATGCATACCAGCGACAGACACCATGATGCACCCATGTCCTGATAGCCAGCGCCACTATGGTGTGCATGTAGCACATGTCACTCCCCTGCAGGCTCACCAATCAGTAGACACATGCCATGGCGGAGGCATGACTGCAAAGTCATACATCACTGGCTCAGTGATGTATGACTTTGCAGCCAGACAACAACACTCTGCACTGTGTCACAATAGTAGGTCATGTTGAATGCAAGTCCTGGAGCTGCACAAGTGCACATGTACATCCCCCCACAACACATCCTCTTAACCCTCATCTGTCCAGGTCATACCTATTGGACATATGGGAGACCTGTGACACTACCCTCTGAACCTGAGCCCCTCACACTCTGCTGTGCATGGGGAACAGCTGCCTGAACTTCACATTTACATGCCCCAGTCTGCATGGGCAGCTGATCAGACACCTATGTGTCACACAAGTATCGTCTCCTATGGTCACATCTCCAGTGGCATGCTGAGCCCCTACCAAGAAACTCCACAGCAGTCCTGGCGACTAATCCACAGCACACTGACACAGAGGCAGACACCTGAGGGGTCAAATCACTGTGCACAATGTGTCCGCTGATACACGGGAGTGGGAGTACAGAGTGTATTGTATGGCCTGGAGTAGGCATGACTGTCCAGCCCCACATGAATGAGGGATGAGCCCTGGACTGTAGGCAGCTGGCTAAGTATGTGTGACACACGTCATATACATACTCCTGGGGCCCAAACATTGTTCCCACCCGCAGCATGGGTGTGTGCCAGGTACCCCAGCCACATGTGGTGGATCAGCTCAGCAATTGGACCACAGATCAAAGTAACACGCTGAATACATGTCAGAATACAGGCATTGTGTAAGCAATGGACCCACCCATGATGCCCACCACAGAGTCAGGGAAACAGATGCTGTCTCCCACCTTGAGTCAAGCAAACTGCAAGGACACAGTCCTAAGTGACAGAATTCCCTGCATGTAAGGGCCACACCTGGGTATCAGATGAGGAGTGGGCAGTGCACAATGGAGGGACATGGCTCCTGGACAACATGACTGCTGTACTGTGGCAGTTTAACCAGGCCCGAGGAGGGCACATAGCATGTTAGACAGAGTACACAGTGCAGTCTTTGACTCACCCCTCCTTGCTGCTCTCTGGCCTTCAGCTGCCCATCCAGGTCTGGAAAGACCACCGCCAGGATCCTGAGCATGTGGGGGTCAGGGTCCGTGTTCCGCCCCTCCTGCGAGGAGGCGACAGCTTCAGCTGGACCCGTGCAATCCTCCGGGTCCAGCCCCGAAGGTCCTGCCACCTCTTTTGGCAGTTGCGGATCCGGCGCTTGTAGACCCCCACGGACCGGACAGCCCGGACGATGTCCTTCCATATCTCATGCTTCCGATGGGCAGAAGCCTGTCAGGATGACAAAGTGATAAGGCCATTACTACACATGCAACATATCCGTGCATGACACAGTTGCATATACATGTCGCAATCACAGGGGCACATGGTGTACACAGGCAGTGCACGGCTGCCCATGGACAGTTTTCCAGAAGTCACTACATGGTATCATTGCATGGGGAGTAAAACCCTGTTCAGAAGCACTGTCACTGCACCATACCTGTCCAGTGCAAGTCACTACACACTATGGGGGGTGACAACTACTCAGTGAGCCTGCTAGCCAGTGGTGTGCTGACTCTCAGCCTTGCTAGTCAGACAAAATGCACATTCAGAAAGGCAGTGCACAGAACACTCACCTGCTCCCCTGGTGTCCCATACAGCTTGCTGTACTGTGGAAGTAGGCTGTCCAGCAGGGCCTGGTTCTCCTCAAGGCTGAAGGCTGGGGCTCTCTCCACAGTACGTGCCATTGCAGGGTCCAGAGGGGCAGAGACAGCAGCAGTGCAGTGGCAGATGTCGTCCTGGAGCATGTAGTGCAGGCAAGTGGGCTCTCAGGGGAACAGGCAGCAATATATATGTGCTGGAGAGGCAGATACTGTCCCTTGTGTCCAAAGTGATAGGTCCAAGTCGTTTGCATCTTCTGAATCTGGCCAATCCATGGAATAGCAGCACCAAAACACGCCCACAGCATCCTTCAAAACTTCAACTTCATGACATACATGAATTTGCAACATTGTTGTGGGTGACCAACTGATTTTCCAGCAACCGACTCGTTCGAAATTCGAAAACGCGTCCGTTGCCAGGCAAGCCCATTGTCAATGGGTGCGCACCGATCGGTCCATTGAGGTACAACGCGCACAGGGGTACAACGCGTACCCGCACACATTGAAAGCAATGGGCCGGCCGGAGGCACCGATCGGTCCATTGCTGTTCAACGCGCACAGGGGTACAACGCGTACCCGCACACATTGAAAGCAATGGGCCGGCCGGAGGCACCGATCGGTCCATTGCTGTTCAACGCGCACAGGGGTACAACGCGTACCCGCACACATTGAATGCAATGGGCCGGCCGGAGGCACCGATCGGTCCATTGCAGTTCAACGCGCACAGGGGTACAACGCGTACCCGCACACATTGAATGCAATGGGCCGGCCGGAGGCACCGATCGGTCCATTGCTGTTCAACGCGCACAGGGGTACAACGCGTACCCGCACACATTGAAAGCAATGGGCCGGCCGGAGGCACCGATCGGTCCATTGCTGTTCAACGCGCACAGGGGTACAACGCGTACCCGCACACATTGAATGCAATGGGCCGGCCGGAGGCACCGATCGGTCCATTGCAGTTCAACGCGCACAGGGGTACAACGCGTACCCGCACACATTGAATGCAATGGGCCGGCCGGAGGCACCGATCGGTCCATTGCTGTTCAACGCATCACTGTATATGTGACTGGCATAGGTCAGCATGCCTGTCTCAGATGGACATGTGCCAGCCACAGATAGCTCCCAGGGAGTGAGGGGCACACCTACATCACGACAGCCTGTCCAAACCTTATCATAAGGCATGTAAGGCTGCATTTCCTATTGTGTGTATGTTGGTGTACATGTTGTCCTGTGGGTGTCACCTGTGGGCAGCCACCCCCAGGCTGTGCACGTGTTAATGGGGACAGGATCCTGGGTGTTACGTGTACGTGACCACTGTGATGTGCAACTGTTCATATCTGTGCATGTGTCATGGTCACATTTCACAGTGGTGTTTGTGTATGTCATGTCACATACCCCGTGAGTCCCATGTGGGACGGTATGTTTGAGCCAGGGTGTCCCAGTGGCACAATAGTGATGGCCCTCCACAGTCTTTGTGCATGTAGTGTTTACAATGTCTCTGATTTCATGTGCACAATGGGAGACAGTCTCCACATCCACGTTGTGTGTGCATGGACTCTGATGTTGTGCGTGTGTGTCACAGACGTCCATGGCTCTCCTGCCATGGCAAGTGTGGCCACTACCTGTGGGGGTCATGTTTGTTTTGTTGTGGTGTACACATGATACTCCAGGTGATGCCAGTGTCCATGTGGCATTACAGGGTCCCTGGGAATGTGCCTGTCGTTGAGCTGTGGTGCCTGGGGCACATCTGTCCTCACATGTCACTGGGGGTGACTGTGACACAGCATCATGATATCCAATGGGCCAACCTGGGACAAATTGATGCCACCTGTAGGACCGTGTTGACAGATGTTGGCCATGTATGTACCATACATGTCGTTCCGGTACTGCACACTTCATGTAGTTGTGCCTCATGATGATGTATGTTGGGATCTTGAGTGTGTTCAATGCCGCATATGTGGGGTGACTGACGATCTTGCTTACTTCTCCTCTGCACTGCAGGGCTCCTGCTGTCCATCGGCCATTCCCAGACCTGGCAACGATGGTGGAACGGGACAGCATCCGACGGTACCGCTTCACCAGGCAGCTGATTGAGGATTTTGCAGTGCAGTTGTCCCCACATTTGCAGCCTGGCCGGCCGTATCCTACAGCGCTGACCCCCAAGGTGAAGGTGATGGCAGCCCTACACTTCTTTGCCACCGGTACCTTCCAACATACTGTGGCGTCTGCTGGTGGGATGTCACAGACCATGTTCAGCCGTGTGCTCCGCGATTTCTTGGCGGCAATGTTGCTCTTCCTGAACCGGTACATCTATTTCCCTAGACTGCGACGACTCACTGACGTGAAGAGTGACTTTTATGCCCTGGGGAGGATGCCGCATGTCATTGGCTCCATTGATGGGACACATGTGGCTTTGGTACCACCACAGGCCCAGGAGCAGGCCTACAGGAACCGCAAGCACTACCACTCGGTCAATGCACTGGTGGTGTGTCTTGCAGACATGACCATCACACACGTGTGTGCCCGTTTCCCTGGTTCAGCACACGATGCCTTTGTGATGAGGAGTAGTCGCATCCCCAGGTTGATGGCACAGATGCAGAACCAGCGTGCCTGGCTTGTCGGTGTGTACTGACTTTGTGCCATTGTGTGTGATCTGATCTGTAGTATTCCGCCCACTTTTCCAAGTCAGCTGATGTGCACTTGTCTGTCCGTAGGTGACTCGGGATACCCCAACATGCCGTGGTTGCTGACACCCCTCAGGAACCCTGTGACACCTGCCCAGATGCGCTACAATGAGGCACATGGTCGGACCAGGAGAGTGATTGAGCGGACCTTTGGTCTCCTGAAGAGCCGCTTCCGCTGCCTGGACAAGACCGGAGGGTCCCTCCCATATGCCCCTGCGAAAGTGTGCAAGATTATCATCGTCTGCTGCATGCTCCACAACCTGGCAGTGCGGAAGGAGTTGCCTCTCATCCAGGATGACGATGACCAACATCCGCCACCTGTGGAGGATCCTGGCCTGGACCACGATGCCAGTGACGATGATGATGATGATGGTGATGGTGATGTCCGCACACAGCTCATCACCAACTTCTTTAGCTGAATGTGAGTATCCTGAGGTGTCATGTGAATGATGTGAGTTGGCATGATGTGTGGGTGGTGCTCTGGTGCTGTTGGAGTGTGTCCATGGGCTACTTGACAGGATGTGTGTTGCGATGTGTGGTGACAGGTGGGCTGTACTCCCCAACAGTGTTGACATGCTAACTTGGTTCTGGGTGGGTATCTTGTAACATGTATTGTGCATGAGTTTTGCTGTTCTGTCCTGTACTGCATTGCTTTTGACTGTGTGTCATTTCTGTCCTTCACAGGGTACTTTCAGATTCGTTTGGTCAACTGTGTCCACCGACGACGTGATTGCACATCCAGGCTGGTAGCTGTTGTGTCCCTACAGGTGATGTGCGCCACACCCATGGACTTCCTTCTGTCTACAGTTGTTGACTGTGTGCCCGCTACCAGGTGGGGTTACCTTGCATCTGTAGTGGTTACGGCATGTTGCTACTGTGTAATAAACCTGTGCTTCACTTAGTGATGTGCGTTGTCTGTGGTCACACATTTGACTGCCATTTGCTTACTGCACCTGTGGGCTACTTGACTACAACTGGGAATGGGTGTGGTGTCTGTGCATTGCACCGTCTTCCCTGGCAACATCAGTGTAGGCAATGAGTCAGATGGCCTAGGTGTGTATGTGTTGTGTAGTCCTGGTGGTGTGTCTCCCTCATATGTGTCACGTTGCCTGTACTCACATGCCTGTGTTGTCCTTGCTGTTGCAGTTCGCATACACAGTGTAATTTTGCAGTTCATCATCCCCATAACAGCACCCACGTTGGAATCACGACAGAGGCAAGTATGGTGTATTAGTGTGTTTATTGTGATACATCTGTGATAATAGTGCATAGGATGGATTGTGCTGTACATGAATCTTGCAATCCCAAGTTCCTAGATGAATAGAAAGTCCAGGTAGACAGGATCCCCAGTATCGGGGCCACAGTTGTCTGACACATTGTTCCAACTTGTACTCCCCATGCAATGTGTGGGAGTAGTGTTGCCATCAACAGGGTGAACAGTCTGTGCACAAAGGCGAAAATCCAGAACAGGTTCAGGCTTCCTGGGAGTTGCGCTTGGCCATCAGCCTCTCACTTTCCCCTCCTCGGACGACCCCTCTTCTTGGGGGGGGGCCCTCAAGTGCAGGCTGCTGCGGTGCAGGGGACTCTCCGCCAGAGTCCTCCTCCCTCCCTGTGGCAGTTGCAGTTTGTTCGGTACCAGATGTTGTTGGCACACAGGGAGGTGTGGACTGGTTGCTGTTCATCTGGCGGAGGCATTGTAAAATGTCCCTGTGCACCGCCGTCATCTCATGTAGTACATCCCACTTGGACTCCACGCGGGACATGTGGGAGTCCAAGCGGGCATGATGGGCAGCCTGCTGCTGTTTGATGTCTCTGAGGAGCCCCACTACCTGGCTGAGCTCTCCGGTGCTGGACTGGTACGCATCAGCTATGCGTACCAGTTGTGGGTCTTCATGCACACCAGCAACGTCTGCAAGCAGCGACCTCTGTCTCCCACCCCTCCCACCACCCCTGCTGACATGTGCAGTGTGTGCAGTTGCACGCACAGATAACCCTGGTCCACCTTGGGGGTGGTGGTGGTGGTGGTGGTGTCCATGGCCCCAGGTTGGTCCAGGGTCACTGCGCTGGTGTTGTTCCTTATTCTGTCCATGTCGGCAGGGATGGTATTCGTGGTGACAGTCGTTGGAGGGGTGGGTGCAGGGGGTGCAGCTGGTGGACCTGCTGGTGCTGCAGCTGGTGGTCCTGCTGGTGCAGCATGTTGACTTGCACCGGATGTGCCAGGTTGTTCTTCATCGTCCGAGGAGGACAGAGGCTGTACGACGCCAGTGAGCTCGGCATCCTCTTGAGCCTGGGACTGGGACTCCTCAGCGTCTGCTGCTGTGTCCCTATCATCACCTGTTTTTGGGAGACACAAACAATGTATGTCATGTTTCTGCAGGCATCAGTGGTTGACACACCTGACAGTTGTGACTGTGCCTCGGGGTGCGGGCCTGTACATTGTATTGTCCTAAGTCGTCACAGTCAGGGGTTGATATTGGTGTGGCACATTGTCCTGCATTATTTGGGCATTTCTATGTATTCTCTGGGGTGTGAACATGGTCTGCATTGATTGTGTTTGGTTGACAGCCAGACCTCCTTCCCACCCACCCACCCACCCAGTCAGTTATCCCACCATGGAACGTGCTTGCATTGCAGGGAGTGTAAGTTGTCTCTCAGGATGTCAGTCAGTGGTGTCCTGCTGTTTGTTGGTGCACAGTTGCCAGCAGGGCCTTGTGCTCCCCACAGCAGTAGCCAGTGTCAGCCATCTTGTGAGTCCTTCTCCACTCCCTGTGATGTGAGCATGGTTCAGGGTGGTGTTGATGGGCCAGTTGTGAGGCTGAGCAATGTCTGTGACTACGACTCCCATCATGCTATTGCCTCCACCCCCTTCCCAGCATGCCCATGCTTCCTTCCTTTTGACTCTGCTTCCCTGTGGGGTGGGCTGGCTGTGCTGACAGGATGGCTGGGAGTGTTGTCCTGGCAGTTGTTTGGCTAAGAGTCCCAAGAGTGTCCCTGTGCTTCACACAACATAACCCAGGGTGGTGGTGCTTTGTGGGATCTTGTGTTAGGATGGAGGGCATTGCATTCTACCAGGTGGGTACTGTGGAGTTTGTGTTGGGGGGTGTGAGGGGAGGTGCTGGTGACTATGGTCAGTGCTGCAAGTCCCCCTTCCCACCCAGCCAGCCAGATATCCCACCATGGAACGTGCTTGCATTGCAGGGAGTGTAAGTTGTCTCTCAGGATGTCAGTCAGTGGTGTCCTGCTGTTTGTTGGTGCACAGTTGGCAGCAGGGCCTTGTGCTCCCCACAGCAGTAGCCAGTGTCAGCCATCTTGTGAGTCCTTCTCCACTCCCTGTGATGTGAGCATGGTTCAGGGTGGTGTTGATGGGCCAGTTGTGAGGCTGAGCAATGTCTGTGACTACGACTCCCATCATGCTATTGCCTCCACCCCCTTCCCAGCATGCCCATGCTTCCTTCCTTTTGACTCTGCTTCCCTGTGGGGTGGGCTGGCTGTGCTGACAGGATGGCTGGGAGTGTTGTCCTGGCAGTTGTTTGGCTAAGAGTCCCAAGAGTGTCCCTGTGCTTCACACAACATAACCCAGGGTGGTGGTGCTTTGTGGGATCTTGTGTTAGGATGGAGGGCATTGCATTCTACCAGGTGGGTACTGTGGAGTTTGTGTTGGGGGGGTGTGAGGGGAGGTGCTGGTGACTATGGTCAGTGCTGCAAGTCCCCCTTCCCACCCAGCCAGCCAGATATCCCACCATGGAACGTGCTTGCATTGCAGGGAGTGTAAGTTGTCTCTCAGGATGTCAGTCAGTGGTGTCCTGCTGTTTGTTGGTGCACAGTTGGCAGCAGGGCCTTGTGCTCCCCACAGCAGTAGCCAGTGTCAGCCATCTTGTGAGTCCTTCTCCACTCCCTGTGATGTGAGCATGGTTCAGGGTGGTGTTGATGGGACAGTTGGGGGGGGGCAATATGTGTGACTGCGACTCCCATGATGCTATTGGCTACACTGACTTGGCCAGCATACACAGAATTCCTTCCTTTGAGTGGTCTTCACTGTGTGTTGGTGTTGTTGTGGTGGCTACATGTGTGGATGTGTGTGTTAGTTCTATTTGTGCCACTGCCTAGCTGTAGTTGTGGTTGTGTTTGTACATGTGTTGGCACAGTTGGATGTGACTTTTTTGATGGCATGTGTTGTGTTTATCTGACTGACATACACATTTTGGGATGATTCTGTTCTAGTTGCTGTGTAATTGCTATGTGTGCATGGTTTGACTCTCCCCTTGACAGTGATGTGTGTGTTTTGTGGCAGTTTATTGTGTACATTTGTTGTGTACTCACCAGGCTCTGGGATGTTCTCTAGTCCATATACGCTCACTGGCGGAAGGATGGCCCGCACCTTCTCCTCCCAGGGCCTGAGGTATATTGGCTTGGCAGGAGGGCCACTGCCGGTATGTTGGCTGTTGATGTAGTCTATCTTCAGCAGGTCCCGTACCCTCCTGCGCACGTCATACCACCTGTTCTGGATGTCCGTCTTTGTGCGCCGACATGGTGATTGGGCGTTCACCCTGTTGATGATTCTCTCCCACATCTTGGTTTTCTGCGACATGGGGGTCTGTTGGACCAGAGTGCCAAACAGCTGTGGCTCCACCCTGAGGATCTCGTCTACCAGGACTTCCAATTCACAATCTAGGAACTTGGGATTCTTCTTGGGGGGCATGGTGATGGGTGGTGATGGTGAGTGATGTGTGTGTTGGTGTGCAGGTGAGGGTGTGTGAGTGTGTGTTTTGCTGGGTGTATGTGAGGTAGGTATTTGTTGGTGTGCTGATGGTGTGTGGCTTGTGTGAGGGGTGAGCTGTGGGTGTGTGGTTGCTTTCTCTTGGGTGCTGGCAGTGGAATGGCATTTGCAAAGGCTCATGGTAGTGATTTGTGTCCTTTATATAGGTGGAGTTGTGGGTGTGTCTTTGTTCTCTGTCCCCACCCCCCCAGTATTTATTGGCTTGCTAATTGCTTGTTTGGCCTTTTTTTGGGTGATTTTTCCTTTGTGCTGTTTGTGTATGTTGGAAACGTTCTTGTGACCGAGTCGGACCCTGCATTGGTCTCGTACGGTGTTCTCCGTTTCGTTCACGCTGTGTTTGTGCAGTTTTGTATGCTGCGTACGCGTCGGTCGCGGTGTATTGTGTTGCTTCGGCTTGGTTTTGTATGCGTGTCGGTCGTACGGCTTGTCCTCCGTCCGACTCGGTCGGGTTTTTCGCGCCTTGCATCGTACTTTGCGGGTTGGAGTTGGCGGGTACGAATCGGTCGGATTTGTTCCGGGTGCGTGTCGGTCGGTTGGATTCGCGTGTTTTTCCGGCCGGATTGCTATTTTCCGAGCGGCTCGGTCGGTCGGCTTGGTTTCCTGACGTGTCGGTCGGATTTATCGCGGCTTGCATCGTACTTGGCGTGTCGGGCGCCACTGGTACGTGTCGGTCGGTAATTTTTCCGGCTCCGAGTCGGTCGGTGCTTTTTCCGGCCCGAATCGGAATCGACCCCTCTGTCTTGTCTAACCCAGATTGTTAGCCCCGCCGATGGTCGACCCTTATTGACATGGATCGCAGGGGCATAATAATTCAGGTAACCAGGATGAAATAATGGGTTTACGGACCAGGTTTCCTGGAATACACAGATGTTATGCAGTTCCACAAAACTATTCCAGTTCGGGGAACCCCCCTTGGATTTTAACCCTGCTATGTTTCAAGACATGAGGGATATTTGACGTGACACAAGGTGCAGCTCTAATGCAATTCTAGCCCCATGAGCTACAATGCTAGGTTTTGGATTCCGTTGGCTCGTGGTTATAGCAGTACGAGTAGTCTCCAGGGGGAAGGTTACTAGTGAGTATAGCTCATTTGCCTTACCGGTACATGAAGGAATCAGAGCCTGTTTATGCACTAGGGAGGGTATCTGTGAACATCAATCTAGTTCCCATGTTGGTGTCATCACTGTGAGGATAGGTGGTAAATCAGATGTGCTAATCTGAGAAATCATTTTGGGAAGTTTGTACTTAAATCGAATGCTGGTATTAACTAGATGGAGAGTACGAGCATCAAAAGCCACTAGGTTCTTGACTAGATCGCGGTGTGAGAGTGTTAATGCAATAGAATCCAAGAGTGCCCCCTGAGGGGAGCAGCTTTTGGCCCCTTTGATATCATCCCTTATTATCAAACGACATCCCCTCACATGTTGAATCCATTGGGTGCCTTTATTTATTAAGGAGCCCTCGTCTTCATTATTTGACCTAGGCGGGAGTTTGGGTACATTAGTTAAATGCACTATACATCTTGTGTCTGGTGCCCTCATTACTTCACGTTATGCTTGTATCGAGCTTGCCTGGAGGGGAATAGGTCTTGTTAAGAGCCCTGGAACCACAATTGGATTAACCGACTGCTGATATCCTGCGTGCTTTTGTGCTACTCAACTAGGATTGGTGGCTAGTTGACGATCAGTAGTGTTTCGCATTGTTATATGATCCCTGCACATTTCATTTATAGTTTGCCCTACAGTACCCTTAGTGAGCCCACTAGCCTGTCTTTCAGAGTGCATCTCCCTTCAATCACTAGCTATGTGACCACCCATCTGATTTTTAATATAGTGCACATCAAAGCGTACTTTATTTAGTAGATCAGAAAGGCTACCAACCATTATTTTGAGTGCACTAACTTCCTGTGCAATAGCCATAATCTGAGGTTTAAAATTCTTTGGGGACACTTCCTCTGGTATTAAAGCAGATCTGGTTTTTCTTAGAAGCCTATCTGCGTCTGTAGGTGGAGCTGTTCTAGGTGGGAATTGTTTAATATCATTGTGTCGGTAACGAGTCAGCAAGGGAGGGGAATCTTTATAAATCAATTGATTTACTCCATTCTCAATCCCCTAGTTAATTGTTTTTGGTGCTGTGTGCTCAATTAAGTGACTAATTATTGTGTTGTGTCTGCCGGCCTCTGTGTCTTCCCTGGCCGCCTGAGCTGCTGAAATAGTAATGGTATCCAAGAGCTCTGGTGGGTATAAAAGGGGTAAGAATCTATTGCTGCATGCAAAGTCAGCTGTGGTCACAAGTGAGGCGCAATCCGCACAAGGCAGGCTCCTAGATGGAACATCAGTGACTTGCGGAGTCTGTTTCCTACTGGTTGCCCTTTTAAACATGCTCAGAATACGCCCGTTTTTTGTGGGGCTGGCAAGTGCATGTGGGACATTGGGCTTTGGTGCACTATCAGTGACGATTGGATCAAGAAGCTCCTCACATTGGTACAACAGATTGTCAATACGGTCCAGCAGACCAGCCCCTGCCGCGGGACTCAAGTTCTGAGGTTTGTTTTTTGTTTTCTTCTTGCAGGCTCCTCCCAACCTTCCCTCAGTTACTTTCCTCTTCCCCATACCACCCAGATAGTCGGGAGAGGGAGCGAGAGAGCCCACCAGCCGGGGCTGGGTATAACACTCTTGGTTTTGCCTTAGAGAGACTTTAAGCTAGCGCATGGTACCTTTTTGGAATGAGAAGACAACAATCCTCTGGTGCGGAGTTTCAGGGGGGTGGTCCATCCCAGGATCTTCTGGGCTATGATGGGCGCGGATGGGCCTGCCCTTGGCCTGGGCTTTGCCTGGGCACGGCCTGCTCTGCGTGGGGTAGATGCAGCGCTTTGCGCGTGATGACCATGCCTCCCCCTTGCCGTAAGCGCTTGTGGGCAGGAGCACCCTGGGACAGGAAGTCCCACCAGGGTAAGACAGCATCCAGTAGGCAGCAGGTATGGCCCCCAGCAAACAGCAGAGAGTCCTGCGCCGTGGGGGGAGAGGCAGCCCTTTGAGCGCGATAACCATGCCTCCCCCTCCCCGTCAGCGCTCGTGAGCAGGAGCAGCCTGGAGACAGGAAGTCCCACCAGGGTAAGAGGGCATCCAGCAGGCAGCAGGTATGGCCCCCAGCAAACAGCAGAGCATCCAGCGCCACCGGGGGAGAGGCAGCACTTTGAGCGCGATGACCATGCCTCCCACTCGCCATCAGCACTCGTGGGCAGGAGCACCTTGGGACAGACAAGAAGTCCCACCAGGGTAAGAGAGTATTCAGCAGGCAGCAGGTATGGCCCTCAGAAAACAGCAGAGCGTGCCGCGCAGGATATGATTGCTTTATTGACAAGCACTGAGGAAGGGGAGAAGCAAGATGGCGGCCGCTTGATTCGGCTGTAGGCAGCTCCCAAGTAGGTGGCAACAAGAACTGTATGGAGCCCACAGTTTGAGTATGATTAAAACCCCGCAAAGCATAAGGAATCCGGCTGGGCCTTACCTTGGATCCAGTCCATAGCGCGACAGGCCGAGTTGGTGATTGCTCGCTGCAGGTGGCTAGAAAAGGAGGTTTCCCTGGTTTCAGGACGCCAGATCCCGACGTGCAAAACAACGTCGGCCATGGGGCCCAAATCGACAGCAGCGACGGGAAGAGGTGCAGCCCACCATACAGTGCTACACACGCCGGCAGTGAATTCAGCCTCCGCACCAGCAGGGACGGCTCAGTCGGGACGCCGGCAGAAGATGACCCGAATGGAGATCATCTCAGAGGGGAAGGGGAGGAGCACGGTTGCGCAGTCCCAGCAGCAGCTGACTGGTGCCTCTGTGCTAGAGCTGCTCCGAGGCACCGGGAATGGATCTACGGCTGCAGCAAGTACATCGCAGGACTGTGTGTCATCCCCGGCACAGGTAGGCGGCCAGAGCAGCGTGCAGGCCGATAATACTACACAGGGCATCGGGGCCAGCAAGACATTGGGCGATCTGGCTATTTCAGAAAATCAGTTACTGGGGGAAACACTGGGAACCCATACACAATGTGTGGAGGGAAAGGACGATAAAACCCAGGGGGCAGAAGTTGAGGGTGACATGGGAGCAAGCACAAGAGAGACGAATAAAAGCAGCACAGGGGGCATTTCAGGGCTACCCGTTCAGATACAGTTGCAGGTGCAGGATGCCTCTGAAGGTGCCCATGCTCTGAGCAAAGGTGATCCAATCCCACAAGATATAACCAAGGATGGGAACAAAGGCCACACTAGAGAACATTTTGGTCTAGCAGGGGAGGCTGAGTCAGATTTTCTCCGTTCGGATCTGCATAAGAAGCAAAATCACCACACAGTACGATGTTCCAAGAAAGTGGGAGCAGGCAGTGACCGGGAGCAAGACTCTGAGGCGAACAATTTCTTTTTTTCCCTATCAGATGCCACTTGGTCAGATGTGGGATCAGGTTCAGGGTCTAACACAGATTCAAGTGAGATGGAGAGTCTACCAGGCAACAGCGGAGTGGATTCGACAGCCACCACACGGAAAACACATAAACTGGGAGGAATAGACAACCAGAGGTACAGAGACCTAAAGTGGGACTATTCCCCGGGTGATCAACTGGTCGGGGACAATAATATGCCCCCCCCGAAAGCCAGCCTACAGCGCCTCCCACCCTGGATGCTATCTTGCAATGCGTTATCGCTCACCGTGAAGAGGCTCGATTGGAAAGCCGATGCTCACAAGCTGCAGCCCGCAAACTGCATGGGGCAGTGAGGAATGTAGTCAAAGCATGCAATGCCATCAGCGACCGGCTGACGGACCTTGAGTCAAGAACAGTTCCCCTCGAGACCGACATCGCTGGCACCAGGGGCCAAGCAGAAGCACATGAGACACAAGTGATCGACATCCAGTGGAAGCTTGAGGACAACGAAAACCGTCAGACGGAACAATCTGCGGTTCCTAGGAATTCCTGAAGGGAAAGAGGGATCGGATGTACGTATGTACATGGTCGAGCTGTTGCAAAAGTCTTTCCCAGATCTAGAAGGGTGGAACTGGCCCCATAAAGTTCAAAGGGCGCATCGAGTCCCCTTCTCTCTGCAGCAACCAGTCAAGCCTGATGCCAAACCACGAGCAGTCCTGGTGTATTTCGGAAACTTCCTGCTGCGGCAGAACTTCTTCGAAAAGGCTAGGCCTGAGGCTCAGCGTGCCGTGGATGGCTTTTCATTTTTTACCAGGCCAGACTTTTGCTATGTTACTGTTGAACGACGATGGCGCTTACGCCAAATGAGTAAGCCATTCCAGGAGAAAGGGGCACAGGCTTTCTTAATGAACCCGGCCCGCTTAAAAGTAATCTGGGGTGATCGAACCAGATTTTTTACCTCCGAAGTCAAGGCTAAAGAGTTTTTGACAACAGGCGGGGTATAACTGTACAGTTTATGTGTATGTATAGGTGTTGTCTATATGGCCCAGGGTCCCAGGTGGGGTCTCAGGCGGAGTAGTGGAGAATAGAGCGAAACTACATCCCCTACGAAAAGTGGTGGTAACTAGTGGGTATAATTAATTTTAAAAAAATTTAAAAAGGGGGCAGGGGGCGGGGGTAAGCTTGTTGCTGCTTTGCAAAAATAAAGAAGGATCAGAATCATAAATCTCTACGGTAGGGGTAAGAAATGAGGGGAAAAATTAAATAAAGGGAAAAAAAAAGAAGGGGGAAATAGTGGAGATATATACACAACATAAGCTATCATTCTCTTTAGATTGTTGTAGGGGTACAGGGACACTAGATAGGGACGCACTAGCATGATTAGCCACCAGTCCACCACAGACCAACACATGTCTGTTTTTTCTCCGAATGGGGGGGCGTAGGGTTGGATGGGATGGCTGGGGCGGGTCTGGGGGAGGTTGGGGGGAGAGTGGGGGGGGCAGGGTGGGGGAAGGTGGTGGTGGTGGGGTTGCGGGGGGAGAAAAAAAGCTGAAAAGAAGAAGGATTTGCGCAACCTATGTAAGAAGACTGGAAAAAGTGTGTTTAATTTAAAAATGCATGACAATCAATTTGGATGTCTAAAAGGTTTTAACAATGTGTAGGCTAGCTATTTGCTCAATAAATGTTGGGGGACTAAATGATAAGGGAAAGCGGGCTAGGGTGAGTGAGGTACTTAGATCCCTGGTGGTAGATATAATATGCCAACAAGAAACCCACATCCCCTGGCAGAAGGGAGGCCTCAACATAGTTCCAGGATACACACAATAAGCCTGCTCTTCCCTGACCACTATGACTAGAGGGGTTGCAATCCATGTTTCAAATCGGTTGACCCCAGCAAAGCGAGTTCTAATGGATAAATGGGGGCGATGGGCAATAGTCACATTATCACTCAGGCTCACTTTATGCACGGTTTATAGGCCTAACTTAGATGACCCTGGGATGCTTGAGGAACTGGAATTAGAGCTAGCCTCCTGGCCGGGCCCCCTCATTATGTGTGGGGATTTTAATATTCATTTGGACGCAAGTGGCCCCTTCACCAAGGAATATCAGGGGAGAAAGCCACAAGTTTATAAAGCACTAGCTGCTCTGATCTCTAGCCATGGGCTAATCGATATATGGGCCTCCAGGAAGCCAAGGGACTTAGGCTATACTTACTTTTCATGTCCTCATAGAAAGTACGTTAGGCTCGACTATTTCTTGGTTACCAATGCTCCTCTTGATGGTGCTAGTATAAGGAAGCTGCCGAAAATACTGTCGGATCACAACCCCTTGATGCTGGAAGTTACGGTCCAGGGGCATCAAAGATGTCAAACAAAGTGGACCTTGGACAGGAAATTACTGGTCAATGAGGGGTTTATTGAACATATTAGGGGATGGACCCTACAGTTTTTTAAAAAATAAATTGGTTTAGCACCTCTAGAGAAATAGTGTAGGACACGTTTAAGGCAGGCTTAAGGGGGGAGGCCGCTAGTTTTGTCGGATCACACAGGAAGAGGCAGCGAGAAGAACTGCTCCGACTGACAGATCAGCTGACGAAGTGTGAGGAGAAGCACATGGCCGCAATTGTTCAAAAACAGGAAGAGCTACAAACTCAATTACAATTGGAGGTCATAAGGATAAAGGCAGAAATCAATAGTATTTATAACAAGAAAGTGGCGGAAGCATTTCAAACATATACCAGGGATAACAATGAGTACGGGGAGATCACAGGCAAACATTTAGCGTTGCGGCTTAGACAAAAGGCAGTTAGAAATAACATTGTTAGGATAAAAAGAAAAGATGGGACTTTTGCAACAGATCCTCAAGAAATCCTTAGCGTGTTTGCGGAATTTTACGGGGACCTTTATCAGACTGAGAATAAATCCCCAGCAACTGGTGGGGGCGGGATGGCATAAATATTCCTATTTTGCAAGAGCTGGAGGCAGACATCTCGCTTAGTGAAGTCACCGATGCACTCCAGGCGATGGCTTCAGGGAAAGCGGCAGGTCCCGATAGAATTCTGATTGAAATGTATAAAGTACTCCAGTCAGAGCTAGCCCCCTTGCTCCTGGATTTGTTATTGGCTGTACAACAGAAGGGACAGCCACCCCAATCGTGGCAAGGCACCGATATAGTCGTGTTCCTGAAGAAAGGAAAACCGGCTGAGGACCCAGCTTCATAGCGACCCATCTCCCTTATTAATGTCGATGAGAAATTATACTCTAAGATCATCGCGCTCCGACTTGGCAAAGTTATTACTTCATTGGTGTGCCCATGGCAACATGGTTTTATACCAGGGAGAGGGACCACGGATCATATACGTCGGGTAATCTCCCTATTCGACATAGCAGATATTTCTGGAGAGCAGGTGGCTTTGATCCTCCTTGATGCCCAAAAAGCTTTTGATCGGGTTGAGTGGGCATATTTATGGGATAACTTAAGGAGCAACGGGTTTGGACCACGAATCTTCACGGCTATAAGAGCCATGTACTCACATCCATACGCTAGGATACAATTGATGAGCAAGGAGTCCAAAAGGATTGTAGTAGCTCGAGGGACGAGACAGGGATGCCCTTGCTCACCGATTCTCTTTGCGCTATATATCGATCCGTTCATCAGGTCAATAATGCTAGACCAGACGATCAAACCAGTTGTGGTCAGGGGGTATAATACCAAGGTCTTAGCATATGCTGACGACATAGCTGTTGTTACCCCTGACCCACTGGGTGCAATCACGAGGATCGATGTTTTGGACAAGGAATTCGGTGGGCAGTTAGGATATCTCCTAAACTCCGATAAGACCAGGATTGTTTGCACCAAAAGTATTATCTTTCAGGATCCTTGCAGGACCGAGGTAGCTACTTATCTTGGGATCGACATCTCAGCGGATGTGGGTTCTATTTGGGCGACAAATTCGGCTCCTCTCATAGATCAAATCAGCAGAGACCTAAAAAGAATAGATAAATTGCATGTGTCGATAATAGGAAGGTGCAACGTGCTCAAAATGACCATGTTCCCAAAAATTTTATATTTATTTTGCTGGATCCCGCTAGAGCCAGAGCCTGCTTTCTTTAAAAAACTGGATGGAATATTCGCCAAATTTATCTGGCACTATCAGAAGGTTAGGTGCTCATTGAAATTTCTGACCCTTCCGAAAGCTCATGGGGGTTGGGCGGTTTTCAACCTACTACATTATTATTGAGCCATAATGCTGCAACAAATGAGTATTCTGTTTAAGCTGAATATTGGGGCAGAAACATGCTTGGGTGCACAGGAATGCGAAGTCCCCCGTCAATCTTTGAGTTGGCTATAGGTGGAGCAGCATGGGGGCTTTTACTGAGGCAGTTGGAGGCTAGTTACTACAAAAAAACAAATTTCAAGCCCCTTAGAGCGGCATTGAATGTATGGTACAAAGTCTGCAAGCTGTTAGAAATTCCCAGGCTCCAGAGATACCTACCCCTTTGGCGATCACCGGTTTTTCCGGTCCCTCTTTATGATGGTATTGGTAAACATTGGGAGCAGGACGGTGTTAGCAAAATAGTGGATGTCATAGACAGGAATGGTATGATTTCTTCGGTAGAGCTACAGGAGCGGTATAAAATTGACCCTAGATCTTATTTTAAGTATGTCCAAATTAAGGAAACCATTAGACCTTTTATATCAAACATCACTTCTACAGATAAGATCCCCTTGCTAGAAACCATCCTCTATAAAAGTCCTCGAATTAAGGATATATATAGTGTTTTGACAAAAGCCGCTCCGGATGATTTAGTCAAGACTGAAGCTACCTGGGCAGTCAAATTAGATAATCAGGATGTGGACCTATGTAGGTCATTGGCTCTTTCAAAGAAAATATTTCTCTCCGCCAATCTGAAGGCGCAACATTACAAACAGTCTTCAACTTGTACTTTACCCCGGCAAAACTGTTTGGATGGGGGAAAAGGGAAAATGATCACTGCCAGAGATGTGGGCAAGGCCCTGCAGATTTGGTACATATGTTTTTTGATTGTAGTAAGCTAGACCCTTTAATAAAGGGGATCGATATTTTTCTGCATAAAGTGTTAAGACAAGATGTGTCTATCTCGCCAACTATCATGCTATTAGGCTTTGATGAGAAAGCACAACTAGAATCAACACAGGTATATTTTTGTTTCATTTCACTGGCAGTAGCCCGACTGCTGATGGCATCAAAGTGGAAGGATGCCGACCCTCCGGCGTATCAAGCTTGGTTTGCCCGGATGCTTCATATATGTAATTTGGAGATGGCACTATATGGATGCAAGGGGCGGAGAGCAGGGAAACGGGGCAGAAAAATTTGGGGCCCTTTGATTGAGTAGTTCTGATGTATAACTTTCCCTGTTTTCTTTTCTTTCTTTTTTTGGTATCTTGTATAACACAACATGAAATGTTTAACTAGTGCCTTGTTGGCTCGTATGATTTCTTTTTTTTTTTCTTTCTTTCATTAGAAGAACCATGTGTTATATTGGACATACTGCTATTTACAATGTGTATATTTGTTATTCTGCAGCTTTTTCTATTCTTTTTTTTGTAACCGTGGTCTTTTCTGGGATATATAATAAAAAAATAAATTTAAAAAAAGAGCGTCCCGCGCCACGGGGGGAGAGGCAGCGCTTTGAGCGCAATGACCATGCCTCCCCCTCGCTGTCAGCGCCCGTGGGCAGGAGCGCCCCGGGATAGGAAGTTCCACCAGGGTAAGAGGGCGTTCAACAGGCAGCAGGTATGACCCCCAGCAAAGAGCAGAGCGTCAAAACATATGTATTTTACAGGTCACAGCTTTGGGTTCATGGCGTCAACGATGGAGGCTGCAGGGAATAGGAGCGAATGAGGTTCAGACAATATTTACATCATTCCTTCTTTGGTGCCAGTCCAAGAGGAGAACATATCAGCCCCAGCAACAGGGGGATGTCAAAGGGGCCCTCGACTCTACCCAAGGCTAGCTCTTTCTAAATTTGGCTATGGCTGTTTATTGGGCTGAAATCACTGACTTCTGTTTTCTTGGACTAGTACAACCGATTGTTATCCTGGAAGGTAAAGAGAAGCCATTCCAGAGGCCAAAATAAATAAATATATGTAACAATTCATATCTGCATTTCCCGTTCAGTCATTCATGCATGCTGAGTAGGTGCTCTATCTAGATAGTGCCGTCTTAATGCATGGGCATGCTGCACAGTTGCCCAGGGGCACAACAAGCATTGGGGCCCCTTGCAGACCAGAATTTAACACAGATTTTCCGATAAACATTTTTATTCCTGTGGGTGGTTGTGTGGCCTGGGCCCAGTGCACTGCTTTGCCCGGATGCCTATAATGCTGGTAAGACGACCCTGTCCACAAGCACTCATTTTTGGGGACCCGAACTTCTTTTTGGCTATGATCCAGAACAAGAAACAGAAAGGTAGCAAAAGGAGGAAGATGAAGGAAGAGAAAAATGGAAAACAGCGAAAAAGGCAGTAAGAAGGCATGAAAACGAGATAATGGGCCAGGGAGTGTATCAATCAATCAACCAACCGATAAATCAATCAATCAGTCAATAAGAATTTTATTCAGCTCAATTGGCCAATTAACGGTTCATGTAAACAATTACAGAAGCAATAATAAAAAACAAATCAACAATACATAAAATTCAAAATAAAAACAGAAAATTTGATATTTTGAAATATTGCACAGAATAATGATACAGTAAATACTATTCACTACAAAGCAAAATAAGGAACAATTATCTATTAAAAAAATCCTAATTTTAAGTGCACTTTGAACCAAATTAATTTAAGCCATGCAGACACTATGGGGCTGATTAGGATGGCGGTCGGAAAACCTCCCCGACCGCCCGCAAAATGGCCAGGAAACAAGGGCCAGCCAGGAGAAGGCAAATCAAGGAAATGGCTCACGGGGTGGGAGAAGAAGCCACAGCAGACAGCCACAGCGCGGCCATACCCCAGGACGGCAGGGGGTAAGGGGCATGCAGCCAAAACGGCAGCCTCTGTGAAGACCAACCAGGGAGTAGAGAAAAGAGGGAAGAACCCTCCACAAGCCAAGAAAAGGAGGGTGGCATCGCCAGAGCAGGTGTCCAGCTCAGAGGCGGATGGGAGCAGCGATGACGAGGGGTCTGCAGCCAGCACGGCGGCCCCCCAGGAAACACGCGGACGACGATCCAACGCGGCCAACAGGGCGAGGGGTAAGCATGGCACACAAAGCGGGAAGACAGGGCGCGAAAGGGCACGACAGGAGGATCCGAGAGAGGGGAGAGCAGAGCGCAGCATAAAAAAGGGCACGCCAAGGGGAGAATGCAGTGGGGCAATGCCGTGGCCATGGGCCATGCCACCCCCGTGGCAGACAGGTTTAAACCAGGGGTTGCAGGAGCTCCAGGGCAAATCAGGGGGACCAAGGGCGGCTCCCCCGACGGCTTGGATGCCCTGGTGGCAATGGCCAGGGGCAGGAGCCACCTTCCAAGGAGCCCTCCAGTGGGGTGCAGAGGGGCAAGGGGTGAGCCAGAAGCTGGAGCAGAGGTCTGACCAAAGGGGCAGCAGGAAAGGGCCAACAGACAAAGATAAAGGGGACGCCAGCCAGAATCCACACAATAGGGAGGCAGGACCCGGGGCGACTGCAAAAGGAGGGGACAACGGCCCCCGTGGGTAGGGGTGCAAACGGGGCGAGGGAAGGTCTGGACCAGAGCGGGAAGCCGGCCAGTGAGTATATGCGCCCTTCCCCGAGTGATCCTCCCACAACCACAAAACTGCTAGGGCTGGCCAATCTCATCCCACTAAAAGTGAAGGAGAGAATATGGAGAAAAGAGTTCATAGACATTTTCTCACTATTGGAGGTGCGCCAGGCAGGGTTAGACTTAGCAGCGCAAGACAAAAAGGACAGCGACAGAATGGACCGCCACAGGCCCAGAGTAGAAAGATCAATAGAAAATTGGTTAAAAGCCTTCAGAACTTTGGCGTGCGTTTTCATTGAGAAATTTCCTGAATGCGCAGCAGCACTAATTTTATACCAGCAAAAAGTGCACGAAGTGCAGCAGCAGTATCAGGGCGAGGCATGGCTGAGATACGATGAGTGTTTCAGAGAAAAGATGCAGGTGTGGCCGATAATGGGATGGGATTGCCAGGACACGGAGGGGTTCACAAAACACATGGTGGCGGCCAGAGAAGGCGTCAGCAGCAAAGGGTGAATTTCACCCTTACGGGAGTAAGGGCGAAGATGAGGGGCGGGGACAAGGTTTCAAGGGAAAGTACCAAGGCAACGACAAAGCAAGGAAAATCTGCTGGAAGTTCGAAAAAGGCAATTGTACATGGGGGGCATCCTGCAGGTTCCAGCACGTGTGCGGGACATGCGGGGGCGACCACCCCACCAGCAAGTGTAAGGGGCCCCCAAGGGTAGGGGCCCACGAGGAGAAACCGGGCACAAGGGATTGAGGTACAGGCCTCCCCAGACGAGGGCAGCGGGGGGCGGGGGCAGGCAGAGCTAGGGTGAGGGGGGAGCTCCCTCCGATCGTGAAACCGTAGGTAGCGTGGCAGAAGGAGCACAAAAAACGTAGAAAAAGAGAGAATTACGAAAAGGTAGAGGGAAGGCTCACGCAGGTCCTTGGGATGCCTCACGGCAGGGGCACTGAGGGAGCCAAGGGTGGCCTACCGCCATTGAAAGAGTAGATGTGATGCTCCAGCAGGACAGGACCCTAGGGATGCCTCACGGCTGGGATACCGAGGGAGCAAAATGGAAGGACTCAGCCTCAGGATAGATAGAGTAGATGCTCAACCAAGGTCCTTGGGATGCCACACGGCAGGGACCCCGGGGAGCAGGGAGGGCCCACGAAAGGGCAGGGCAAGCGGGACGGCATTTGCAGCCCAGGCAGGTCCCAAATCGGTAGCAAGTTGAAGCCTTGACCCGTGCACAGAGGCCCAAGAAGGTGGCCCCTCCCGACCCCTTAAGTTGAGGAGGCTGGGTCCACACAGCAATGAAAAGAATTGCAAAAACAAGGAAGTAGATTTGCAGGAATATTAAGAGAGCAGTAGGATAACCAAGATTGAGCAAATGTATAATCATGTTATGTTGCTGAATAAACTGCAACCTTTTTTTTTGGCATCAAAACACATTGCGAGTGGTTTGATTTAATATGCATGAGGGACGCAGGGTTGGAAGAAAGGGAGGGGCAACTCGCCTCCTGGAAGGGGTTGGTGGATGAAAAAGGCATGAGGTGAAATCAAGACTTTTTGCACATTGCTTACAATGTAAATATGCAATTAAATGACGGATTGGGTTTTCTGAAGGCATGTTGCTTAAGTCTCAGGGGGAATCTCTTGTCTTCCCTTGCTGTGCTTCATAAAATACTCATTGGTTGTCCTTGGGTTCTGCAATATCAACACACAAAAATAAAAATAGCTGCAGCGCTACCATGGTTTTTTTTCTTAGACAATGGATGAATATATAGTGAAATCTGTGACCTAGGTGCCAATAGTCTTTTCCACCCAGATTTAATTTACTTTCATCTCACCATCCTTTCCTGTCTGGCCTTCTTATTGATACCCAGGCTTATAATTAAAACACATCCCAAAGTGTTCCCCTACAAGTTATTTCCAGCTTCTCCGACAGTGCATATCATGATAGAAACATTGTGAGTTTCCCCTCACCAAGAATATTGGGACTTAAGGGGAGGGCGACCATGGTGAGGGAGGCCACGAGGAGCAGGTAGAGAGTCACAGATGGCAGTTGCTGTAGCGTGAATAGCAGACCGGGAGTTGTGCATGGATGTCACCGTAGCACGAAGATCCGGTTGAGCATTGCTTTGGTGGTCATTGTTGGCTGTCGTTGGTGTAGCACAATGTGCAGCACTCGCATGCCAGTCGTCACTAGCAGTAGCTGTAGTGCGAAGAGTTGGTTTCACTGGAGCTTTGCATTGGCGGTCCTCGTGTGTAGCAGGTTTGGCTCATTTGCAGTTACGTAGCATCGTCTCACATTCCCAGGTCTGCTACTCAAGGCAAATTTGGGAAAGCTCCAAAATCCATGGGTAGATGCATGGAAACACCCATGCTCCACCCATTGAACGCCTCCCTGGGACAGAATAACGCAAGTCAGTGACTTGCGCTGCCTGACGTTACTCCAGATTTACCAAGCACTACAGGGCCACGCAAGGTGGCCTTGCGTGCTTGGTAAATCTCATCTAGGTTTTGCATCGCTCCTGTGTTACCTTGCATGATGCAAGGGCGACGCAAAGCTTTGATAAAAATGCTCCCCTATGTTTGCATTTTTATCATATATTGACCAATAGCTTGCATATACGGCAAAAACATTCCCTTCTGTTCGTATAACTGTAATAGGGGCCTTGCTGTATTCTGGCCTAAGGCTATCCTTTGACCATGCTTCAGTAAGGACTTCACATAGTAAAATATTTATAGTTGATTTCATAGTTTCATAAAATTCAATCAGGAGTTCATCCTCTCCAAGGGCCTTGTTGGCATGGCTTAAATTAAATCTAGAATTTCCTCTTCCAAAACTTCCCCTTCAAGGAGATCTGCTGTATCTTGAATCAGAGTCATGAGGGAGAGTTCTTTCAGAATCTCGTGCTTGAGTTGTTCTCTATCCACAGTCTTCGAGGTGTAGAGTTTGAGAAGAAATATCTGAGTTCTGCAGAGAGTTCTACCAGATTTGTTATCAAGCCGCCAGAGGGATTCCTAGCCACTGGTATCATTCTCAAGGCTTCATTTTAATTTAGCCGTCGAACCAGAAAACATTCACTTTTGTCTCCTTTTTCATAGTGTGTACATTTTATTGAAGTTAGGGGCCATACAGCTTATTGGAAAAATATGGAAATGAATTCTAATAATATATTTAGCTATCATTCTCAGTAGCTGAGGGGTTGGCTTTTTCCGGTATTTTATAGCATTTCTAATTTCAGACTGTTTTTGTCATGCATTTCTTTTTACTTAGGTTGCATCTTTCATCAGTTGCCCTTTTATAAAGGCCTTGTCTGCTGCCCAGAGGACATGGGGAAAGGATACTGAGTGTTCTTTGAACACATGGTAATCTTTCAGGAAAGCTTCCTACTTTTTTCTTTAGGAGTCCTGAATCTTAACTCCCTTTTATTCTAGACCGGTGGTAGCCTCTTTGAGATCACACAGGCGTTCACCCATTATTATCATCGGATACACTGCTCCATCCGAGAAAGACGCGGCCTACACCACCCAGTTCATCAGAGATGTTCCCCTCCCCTGCCTCTCTCTGACTGAGGCCAAAGTACCGGACAAGCCCTTTTTAGCCGAGGAGATTGGGGTGGCCTAATTGGAAGTGGCTCCAGGGAAAACTCCTGGTCCTGATGGATTTCCTGCAGAACACTACAAAGTGTTTCGGGATGCTCTGACCCCGCAACTTCTAGCCCTCTATAAAGAGGTTGAAGACTTGAGTGCCTTCCCTGCAGAGATAGACACTGCTGCGATAGTTGTGATTCCCAAAACACAGCAGCCTTCCTCCCCAACATGTGCCGATTATCGTCCGATATCCCTCATCAATGGGGAGGTTAAGATTTTTGCTACCCTTCTAGTGGCCCGACTCAGATACACTCCGATCAATGTGGCTTCATGCCGGCCTGCAGCGCAAGACATTGCCTTCGATGGCTTCACGTGGCCCTAGCCCAACGTCACCTCTTGCCTCCTCACTTAGCCCTGCTTTTTATTGATTTTGTTAAGGCATTTGACAGGATGGACAGGGGCTACCTTTGGTTGGTACTAGAACGGTTCAGGATTGGACCTTGTGTCTGCTGATTGGTCAAGGCTCTTTATTCTAATCCCATTGGGAGGGTTCAGATTAATGGTGTCCTCTCTCATGCTTTCTATATTGGTCGGGGGACCAGCCAGGGCTTTCCTCAGTCCCCGCTTCTCTTTGTGCAAGCAATCGAGCCACTGGCACAACTCATCCGCATTGATGCACAGGTCTGCGGTAGAAGTGGCGTGATGGACACAAAGATCATATAGCCTTATACGCAGACGATGTTCTGCTCTACCTGGCACACCCCACCTTGTGTGTTGCTTTGGAGAAGCTTCAGGCTTTAGGGTGAACTCCTCCAAATCAGTACTGGTGCTAGTGGCCCCCTCACAGGACTGCTTCGACTGGCAAGGCACCATACCCATCTTTCGTCTTAGCTTTAAATACTTGGGCATCTGGGTTACGCTACACCCTGAACTTACCTGGTTCCTATACCTAGAGCCTGGCACAAAAAGCTAAGGCTGATCTTGATAAATGGCAATCCCTTCCACTGAATGTCATGGGCTGCATAGCTCTATTCAAAATGATGATACTTCCTTGCTTTCTTTATGCCTTTCAAAATTTGCCGCTCTTCATACCGCAAACATGGTTTCAGGTCTTGGATAGAGTGGCAGCCTAATTTCTATGGCATGGCTTCAAGGCGCGCCAGCCATATGCACACTTCAAACATGGCCCTTACGATGGTGGCCTGGGAATGGCTAACCTCTAACTCTATTATCTAACCTCACATCTCCATCCACAGCTGGTTTAATGGGGGTTGGTCAGACCCCACCTACCACTTGGAATTATCCTTTTTTGGGATTCCCTCAGATTCTATCCATTCTCTATGCCTCTCCAATTCCCAATTCTACTCTGTCAGTGACAAAAACGACCCTTCAGGCTTGGAGAGTAGCTCTGTGACACACTCATTGGGATACCAAACTCACACAACAGACACCTCTTTGGCAAGGTACCTAGTTGGGGGAGGCGGTGTCATTGCAGGGTTTTTGGTGCTGGGAACTGATTGGAATCTCGCAACTCAGGGACATCTGGTTGAAGACACACATGCAATTGTTTCACGAACTTCAAGTCACCTATGCACTGGCACAAACACAGTTCTATAAATACCTTCAATTGCGACCAGCCCTCCAAATTCACGCCTCGCTCAATGACTGTCTTCTGGAATTTAGCGTATTGGAGGCCAAAATTCTGATGGGTGATTTGGGCAAGGGAGGAATTTCCCAAATCTACTGCACCTTGGTTGTTAATACCACAGGCACTCTAGACCATTTCCGAACCCGATTGGAGGGCTGGATGCGAGCCCTTGAAGAAGACAGCTGGTGCGATGCGCTGATGCCTCCAAAGGTCATCACAATTTCCTCTAAACTGTGGTTGATTCAAACATATTATCTATGCACTGCCTATCTCACCCCAGCTCAGCCCCACCAAGTGGGTCTTTTCTCTGACCCCATTTGTGCCCGCTGTGGTGGTGCTCTTGCTGATTTCTATCACATGTTTTGGCTGTGCCCTGTGATTCAAAATGTCTGGGCCAAGATTGTGGGGGAGCTCAATGAGGTGCTTGGATGGGAGGTCCCCCTCACCCCTGTGTTGATTTTGTTGGGAGTCCTTGAGGGCTCTAGAGGTATGAGAGCTGATCGGTCCTTCTTGGGAACAACCTTGATGGTTGCTAAATGTAAAGGAGAATCCCCTTCTCCTCCCACCCTTTTACTCTGGCACGGAGGGGTGGACTGGTGTGCCCTGCAGGAAAATACTGTCTATGAGGCTATGGGGTGTCCCCTCAAGCATGGTCGAAAGTGGGGGAGGTGGTTGGGCCAATGGGCTGATGGCCATGACTGAGGCTGTGAGTGCTGCTGCTGCTGGTGCTTTGTATTGTCCTAATTTATCAAATGACTGCCAATGGCCTGTGCAATTATAATGTAATTATCTCAAACTTGCACATTATATGTCCTTTATTCTTATTCTCATCTGCAACAAACTCAATTAAAGATGTTTAGCAAAAAGACCAGTGGAATGTATTGTTTTTGGCTATTGTGTTCAGGCAAACTTTGTGACATTGCTCTGAGAAATTTCTTCATTACTAAATTTCACTTTTTAGATCTATAAGACTCTCGACCAACAATCACCTACCTTATTGATCTGAGGACTGCAGGTCCTGCTTGGCCTATTAGAGCACTGCTTCTGCATAGAACGTTTGTAGCACTTCTTCACCAGGAGCTCATATTGGACTAATTGAAGAATTAATCCTGCTTTGGACCTCACATGTTATCTACTACTGTTTGAGCTATTTCAGCACCATGCTTTCTTCTATATTCAAATTTAGCTTTTCAAAGTGGGCGTAGACTGCACCACTTGCTGAAAAGACACACGAATGAATCAATGTGGCACTTGATCAAAGCACTGATGAAATAGGCCCTAAAAGCATACATCATGCGTGCACATAATTCTACCAGTTTAGACTTGACGGTATCCCTAAAATAAACCTTCATCCCCACTCTTCGTGCGCTACTGACCAACCTACGTGATATATGTGAACTATGGTTTTTATAGGTATTCAGTGAGCCTTAAGAAAGAAAAAAACGCCTTAAGAAAGAAAAAGCTACATGTAGAATCAGTGAGAGAAAATGGAGGAAAACAAAGCTGGAGGGAGATAAATTGGCCTATAGAACAGCACATAGAGCCTATCTAAATAGTTGCAACATAGCCAGAAGAGAACATTTAGGCACCCGAATCTCGGAAGCGAAGAGCTCTTCTAAAGAGCTCTTTAAGATTCTTAAGGAGTTTACCAACCCCACAGCTAACAATCCTTCCCCCCGCCTACGCAAAGGCTATGTGACGAATTAGCTAATTATTTTAAACAAAAGATTGATAAAATCTATAGCTCCTTTAATTCGGAAGAGGCCTGTAAGGTGGTAGCACCGCCCCTGGAAGACCTCCTATCACCCAGCCTAGAGTCTTTCTTAGCTATTACCGCTGAGCAAGTAGTGTCCTTATTAGCGCACACCAAATCAGGTTCCCCGTTAGACCTGGCCCCCTTTTATTATTTCAGATCTTGCACCGGCCTTGTCCTATTCGCTTACGGAAGTCTGTAATATATCACTAGCCACGGCCACGTTCCCTCTTAAGTGGAAGAAGGCGCAAATCAAGCCACTGCTGAAAAAAGCACTAGCTGACCCTTCAGATTTACAAAATTACAGACCTATTTCTCTTCTCCCATGCTGCTCTAAAATTATGGAGGCACTGATTAACAAACAACTCTCGGGATATCTGGAACAAAATAACTTACTTGACCTCTCCCAGTCGGGCTTCCGTGCATGTTATAGTACCGAGTCTGCATTGACTGAAGTAACTGACACGATAAGGATGTCACTGGATAAGGGGACTCCCACAATGTTAGTTCTACTTGACTTGTCAGCAGCTTTTGACACCATCTCTCATAGAATCCTTTTGGATAAGCTACAAGAGATTGGTGTCAGAGGAATGGCCTTAAAATGGCTGCAAAGTTTTCTGACCGACAGAACACAATGTGTCCAATTGGACACATTTGTGTCGCAGACCACGTTAGTGGACAAGGGGGTCCCTCAGGGATCCATTTTAAGTCCTACCTTGTTCAATATCTATGTGGCTCCTCTGGCCACCATTATCAGATCTTGCGGGTTCGAGACGATCTCGTATGCGGACGGCACTCAAGTGATAGTCCCCATAGAGACGGATCCCGCTGTGTCCAGAGCAAAGTTTAAGAACTGTATGCTAAAAATAGCCACATGGATGAGTAAGAACTTCCTTCAGCTCAACTCCAATAAAACGGAGATTTTGTTGTTTGGGAAAGCTGAGGAGTTGTGGACCCCTGACTGGTGGCCTGTAGAACTCTGAGAAGCTCCTACACCAAAAAAGCGGGCAAAGAATCTGGGCATCATAATTGATGACAAACTTTCCATGGAGGAGCATGTGAAGACTATCTTGGGCACCGGCTTCAGTATGATGTGAATGCTGAGAAAAATCTTCCCTTGGATTCCCCTTGTGGCCAGAAAAGCCCTTATACAGGCTCTTCTAGTCAGTAGACTAGACTATGGAAATTCGTTACTAGTAGGAATTAGGGAAGATTTATTATCAAGGCTGCAAGTTGTTCAAAATACAGCAGCGCGTCTTGCTCTCAACAAACCTGCATGTACCCCATCACTACCTCTCTTGAGACAACTGCATTGGCTCCCTATCAGGAAAAGAGCAGTCTTTAAGCTCTTGTGTATAGTGTTTAAATCACTTCAGGGGACGTGCCCCGCCTACCTAATGAAGAAATTAGAACCTTACATCCCCGTGCGTCAACTGAGATCGAGCAACCAAAAATTGCTCTGCACGCGGAGAATCAAGAAAGCCAAAATGGGAGGTCGTGCCTTTTCTCACCTAGCCCCCCCCCCCACTGGAACAGACTCCCAGATGAGATCCGAGCCTGCTCCAATCTGGCACAGTTCAAGAAACTGCTTAAAACCTGGATGTGTTAATGACCGCTTTTCAATATGTTGTCTGCTACTCAGGCGCCGAGAGATCCCCTCGGGGATGATTCGTTGCGCCCTACAAATCCTAATAATAATAATAATAATAATAGATACAGAGAAAAGACTTTGGGTACAGGATAAGCCCAGCGCTCAATTCCCAGAAAACCTGTTACCCCATTGGTGTATTGTCCATATGGAAACACTATCTTGATAGTCTGGGATGAGAAATCATAGTCCAATGCAATCAGTTTATTGATCATCCACATATAAAGCTTATTCCAGTGTCTGCATCAAGATGGATAAATCAAGTAAGTTTGATTTGTTTGATTTCAAATGATAATGTAAAGACAACAAAAGCAGCCAACACATGTTTCACGACTCAGTCACTTCTGTAGGACGGTCTTCAACTGGTGCATCAGTCCAAATTAACTGAACACCTTAAATGATCCCTTGTAAGGTATTGACTGTAAACTTTTACAACTGTGTAGTTGTTAATCATCCTTTCATCATGGCAGCGACTTCAGCCAGTAATCCGTCATTTCCCCTATGGGTACTGACAGAAGTCGCCCCCATGATAAAACTTATATGGATATCAATGGACTGATTGCGTTGGACATTGATTTCTTATCCCAGACCATCAAGATAGTGTTTCCATGTGGTTTTTATGGCCTAATGCCACAGAAATACCATTAATGTACAGACCTTCCTTTGCACTAAAGACTTGTTGATTTGGGGCGTTTCAACTATCCGTTTTGCATTTCTGTTACTATTCTTTCACTCTATTTTGTTCCCCCTTATCCCCTCTTTCTTCCGACTCATTGTTTTTCGCACCATATCTTGTAGGCATGTGTGTTGTATTTGCATCATTCATGTGGACTTCCCCGTCACCTTTCATTCCATTACATACTCCATCTCCTGAGGGAGCAGAAGAGTTTTTAATTGCTAAATTTGTCTTGATGGATGTCTGCTGCTCTCATCGCCCCCTTCTCAGAGCTGACTGAATGCTCGATTGAAAGAAGAGTGTTATTGTACGGACTTTCAAATGCTGTGGTAATAGCAGATTACTAATAAGGGCACCGGCAGTACTATAGCTATAAGATACATTTATCGCATGATTGAAGAACACTGGAAAGAAAATATTAATTTAAAAAATCTAAGAAGAAGAGCAATGATTCACTTTCCAATACCACATAAAACTTGGCACATACAAATATTCCGCAGGGCATTTTAACAATGTTTAGGTTATCAAACGCCAACAAAAGTAAAGAAAATCCAACACAAAGATGATAGTAATGGGTATTCTGTAAGACAGACTGTAGCTTTTCATTTGCTTCACCCTCGCATCACTGTGAAAAGAGAAACACTATAATCTCTTCCAAAAACTGTTCAACCTATACTTTCAACGTTAGGTGGTTATAGCAGTTTTACAGAGTTGTACATGTATCACTTAGAAAACACTTCGATCCCCTGTTAAAACAGTCCCTCACAATTTGTTTAAACTTTTATATAAAAATAAACTTCTGAAACAGACCAAGACATGATCTCCCTGCAAATGGAACTTCCACAAAATAGCCAACCATAAAAGAACATGGGAAGTAAAAGAGAAAAAACATTAGGCTTTCTTTTATTTAGAAGAGCAAGTAAGATTATATTACTAAAACTTGTCGCATGGTGTGTAACCCTTGTAACATTGACAATTACAGAAATGTTTTTTAAAGTTTGAAGTAAGTTGTGAGGAATTTTCCAGAGGGCGCACACTTACAAGGGCCATCATACACTGTTAAGCCTCGATTATAGGTGCTCCAGAGGGCAGTGTACTATTTATTGCCTGTTGAAAACTGACACCCCAACAAAAGCTCCATGTCCCTGTATTTACTGGGCCTTTTCCTGAAATTTGTGGGGACAATCCAAAAGTGCTGTCTTTATTGTGCTTGGTTGCAGGAAATTGGTGTACTGGTTGAGGAAGGGGGTAAAACCCTACTCAAGCAGCAACCACAATTTTTGTCACAGTGAAACTCTAGCAAATCCCAAATTAACCTTTGCTTAACCCTCTGGTAGCTTGGCACAAAGCAGCCAGTCTTAACTTCCAGGCAATGTGTGAAAAATGTATCCAGCACTTAAAACAGTAATAAAGTGAAAATACAAAAAAAAAACACACCCATTTAGAAAAATTTTGTAAAATGTAATAAATTATATGAGATAAAAGCGACAAAAATCAGAAGAACCAGATTTATCAGTTTTAAAGATTTAAGTGAAAACAGTGCCTGAGGGCACAAAGCACCAACTGTGGGTATCTGGTCACACCGGACCAGACAAAATCTTAAGTTCAGGTCCACTTCAATGGAGCGCTGGCCAGATACAGGGACGAAGTTAGGCCCGCTGAACAAAGTACCTTAAATCCTGGTTGTGGTGTTGCGAGATCCTATGTTGAGGATGTCTCATGCACATTCAGGCCCACTTCCAAGGCCCCAGGACTGGGCTGGCACCACTTGAGGGGGTTGGACTTGCAACAGAGAGAGTCCAGGTGCTGGAGCCTTTTTTGTCCCAGAGGTTCTAAGCAGATAGCCAGCCAATTTGCCCTTGGAGTCACTCTGGTGGTCCTGGTTTCAAGATGCAGGTCCATTCCTTTTCACTACTGCAGCAGGGAAACAATCCTTTATGCAGAGTAGCACAGCAGTCCTTCTGAGTCTTCCACAGGTTCAGAAGTCTAGTGAAGAGTTGGGTCTGAAAGCCCAATATTTATACCTGGTGCCAGCTTGGAAGTAGGGAAGGTTTTGGAGGTTTCCACCCCCAGAGGTGCTTGGACTTTCCTGCCTCCCTGCCCTGGTCCTAACTTGTTTGGGGACACAAAAGCCAAGTGTCAAACCCTTTCAGAGTGTGCTCAGTTGGAGACTTTGTGATGTGCAAGTTTGGTAGGTGACAGCTTGTCCCCCCTATCAAGTCAGAGATGGCTTATCCTGACTTCACCTTTTACCTCTTTTTCTCACTGTCTGGAAGCAATACACAAAGACCAACTGCCAGCAACACCTAGTCATGTGACCCAGGAGATAGGATGCAAGCACAAAATTGTTAGGACAAGAAAATGCAAACTTTTTAAAAATGGCATTTTGAGAACTGTGATTTAAAATTTGACTTTATCATTAAAGCGGGTTTTAAATTACAATTCTTTAGATGACAAACCTGACATTTCTACTTTCTCCGAATTGAAAGTTAGCACTTATTGAATGTAATAGGGTACCCCAATTTTATCCTAAGGGAAAGGTAGGCCTTGCCGTAGTGAAAAACGAATTTAAGAGTTTTTTACTACCAGGAGACATAAAAGTTAAAAGTACATGTCCAACATTACAAATACACTGCCGCCTTTCCTATGGTATGTTTCTGGCCTACCCTAAGGGTGACTCACATGTATTAAAAAGGAAGGTTTAGGCCTGGGAAAAGTGCTGTACAGCGGCGGTTCTGAAAGCGGTGCATTAGTCCCGTGATACGGGAGGCGGCAGCGATGTGAGTCTTTTGCGATGGGTCAAATCCTGCAGCAGCGCCGATGTGGCAGTTCTCCTCGGGGATCGCCATTCAGTTGAGGAGATGCATCAGTTCTGCTCTGGGATGCATCGCTCTGCAGAGAAGATGCATCAGTTCGGATGGTAAGCATCTTAGGCCTACTTCCAAGGGTCTAGGACCTGGGTGGTACCACTTGGCAGGCTAGGCTCACATATGGCAGAGCTCAGGTGCAGGGGTGGACGCCTCTTATGTCCTTGAGGCTTCAGATTGGGAAGCCAGCCAACTAGCCCTTGGAGTCACTCTGGGTCTGGAGTCAAGTGATGCAGGTCCAGTACTTCTCATCCAGACAGGTGGGCAGCAAGCCAGAAGGTCAGCAAAGCAGGAGTCCAGTAGAGCAGTAATCCACCAGAGTGGCAGTCCTTCAGCAGCACAGCAGTCCTTCTTCATGGCAGAGTATGCACACGTCCAGAAGTACAGTGTCTTGGTGGTGGTGGAGGTCCAGTACTTATACCCAGTTGTTCATTTGAAGTGGGGGAGATTTAAAAGATGCTTTTGAAGTGCACAGAGTTCCTCCATTCCTGCCCTGGCTCCAGACTCACTTGTGTGTGGACAGGACACATCCTATTCAGGTATAAGGAAGGCTGAGCCCAGCTCCTCCCTCCCATACTGCCATAGATGGCCCATTGAGACACACCAGAGCTCCCATTGTGTGTGGCAGTCTAGGAGTAATACACAAAGCCCACCTGCCAACTACACCCAGCAATGTGATCAGAGACAGGCTACAGGCACCAAATGGCTAAAGCAAGAAAATGCCAACTTTCTGAAAGTGGCATTTTCAGGATTGCAATTTAAAATCCAACTTCACCATAAGTTTGGATTTAATTCCAGACACACCAGACCTGAAATGTTTATATTTTCCCGACTGGAAAATACACTTATACAATGTAGTAAGGAAATCCCAATGTTATCCTATGTGAGGGATAGGCCTTGCAGTAGGGAAAAAGAAATTTGAACTTTTTTCACTACCATGACATGTAAAACTTAAAAGTACTTGTCCTGCCTTTTAAATACATTGCACCCTGCCCTCTGGGCTGTCAGAGCCTATCTTAGGGGTGACGTATGTGTATACAAAGGGAAGGTTTGTGCCTGGCAAAATGTTTCTTTTGCCAAGTCAACATAGCAGTGAAAACTGCACACAAAGGCTCTGCATTGGCAGGACTGAGACATACAAAGGATAGTCTGAGCACTCCAATAGTAAATTTACATCAATGTCCAAACAGGGTAGATAGTAGTAAGTCCACTTTTAATCCATATGTGAGTCCATGGGTATACAATCCCAAAAGTTCTTCACATTCGATGAAATTTCGATACAATCCATGAAAGTTTCCAACATCAATAGTTCATTATCAAGAGATCAGCCAGAGTTTCCAACATCAATGGTGTTATATATTCATCATAAAGAGATCACCCGACATGTGTTTCATCATTGGGTAGATAATACCATGACTTCACCAGGGCTTAATTGACTGAGAACTCGCAAATTTAGGCGAGACAAAGCCACTAAACAGTATTGAAAAAACCAGCAGGAGAACGTAGAGTGAGATCTGAATCCAAGATTATTCTAAATCCCAGAGTATTGGTGAAGCGACAATATAAAATAAAGACGATCAGGAGAGTGCTCACATTCAACGTGAAGTCGGCCACGGTTAAGGGGCTACTTACGTGTGTGGCACAATCAGTGTTACAGTCTCACTAGTAGCATTTAATTTGCAGGCCCTGGGTACATGTATTACCACTTTACTAGGGATGTGTAAGCAAATTAAATATTCCAATTGGGGATGAACCAATCTTACCATGTTTAGGGGAGAGATCACTAGCACTTTAGCACTGGATACCAGTGCTAAAGTGTGGAGAGTCCTAATGTCAGCATAAATGAGGTCAGAAAAGCAGAGGAGGAAGGCAAAAAGTTGGGGGAAAGACCACCCTCACTCACTAATTTAAATAACTAAATACTTCAAAAATGGCAAACACTGCAAGACAAGGGAACTTCCAGATTCTCTGAACAGACCACTGAAGAAGAAATATGTACATCTCAACAACTACCTAACCAAGCAAGTAAAACTTATATTTAAGCTAGAACCTACTTGTTTATAAACTTAAAAATGTAAAATAACAAATAATTAATTAAGCACTCTCCAATTTTTATCTCATTAAATAGACTTCCTAGAGGAATGAATTAAGACTTGGAAAATCGATAAACGGCCAGAAGCAATCAACCATCACAAACCAGTAAAAAGACATAAGAAAGTAAGTATACATAAACTAATAAAAAACTATAAACTCACCTAAATAGCTAGTAAAAATAAACCTAACATCTCAACCTCTACAAACTACCAAAAAATGAACATTTAAAAAGAAATTGACTTTTTTTCATCCAACAGAAAAGAAAGCACCTGCTCCACATTAGAACACCCCAACAGAAAATCTGCAAAACAGTGTGAAACATCTAAACAGAACAGACATGTAAGTATACAAAATAGAAGTAGTTACATAATTTTACATGTAAGTAAAAACTGTACAATTTTTAAAAGATTGTATATATTTATACTATTACACTACTTTCAGATACAGTGACAGAGGCAGCAAAATACTTAAAATCGCAGAAAGGAAAGCAATTACTAAATCACATAGGCTACACCTACATCCAAGAAACTGCATCAGCAGAAAATATAAATTGGAAATATACCAAATATTAGTCTAATTATATAAAATAAAGGATCCCCTGCTTATTGTATAATAGTTCCTGGGGCAGGGCAAAGACTGTAGTTAAAAAAGAATCTCCCGGCAATGTTTTTCTTTACTCAGCAGATCATCAATCACTCAGTTCAGTATATATGCGGGCAATACATCAAAATGTAATTGCATTTTATATATGTACACTGTAATTCAAATAGATAAGTGAATTATGGAATACAAAAATGAGATTCTAATGTGAAATTCAAATTTGGATCGAATACTGTGTCTTTAAAACATGATGTAAAAAGTTTTAAATGGCTTTTATATATAAATTGCTATTTATATTCTGGAGATGTTACATAAGAAACATGTTCTAAGATGGCGCTCATTTTATGCCTAACATTAAGCAATGGTACTGGGCAGTCCACTTTCTATGTTTATGTTTTGTATAATGCACATAAAAAACAAAAAAAGCCAAATGCTCACCATCGTGAACAAGGCTGCATCAGGCAGCCGGAACGTGTGGATGTGGTATCGCTCGGGGTTGAAATAAACAGCTGTGGTTTAAATCGCAGGAGTACCGAAGTCATCTTTTCGTTTTGAAGGTGTACCTGTTCATGTTTAAGAGACAAGGCGGAAGTCTCTTTTTCGGCACCACTGGCGTTCAGGACGCGCGTCTGCAACCTCAACTTGCAACGTGGAGAAGCCACTACGAGGCAGACACGCCCCCCAGCCCTCCAAGTTTGCACGGGAGAGAAACGGAGATCAGAGCGAGTGGAAGGCAACGTGGGCCAGGAATCGGAGGATCCTTGTCGAGCACGGGCAAGACACCAACTCCAGTAAGAAGCGTGCATAAAGTGGGGACGGGAGTCGGACTGCTTTACCGCTGACTCATAGAACTTTCAAATAAAAGAGGCAAACAGCGGTTTAAGTGGCACGAGGGAACGCGCTGTTCTTTTTCATTGATACCCCAAAAATGAGCGACGATGAGTGCTCTTTGAGGGAGCAGGAGGCATTAAAATTGTTTACAGAAGTGAATACCGGCACTCCTCGTAATGCGGGTGCGAGTGCGACAACCAGCCAAGGAAGCAGCGATCTTGGGAAATGTTTACAACAATTGGAGAAACTAAAGAAAAGAGAAATCTCCCGATGGTGGGAGGTTGCCTCATTGAGACAATATATACAAGTTGGACGAGTGCCAAGAGGCCTCAGGATAATGATTACACCCAGGTATGAAAATCCGAATCCTGGGCTTCTTAAAGATTGAGCAGACAACAGCGCAGTGAGCTCAATGAATATGATCAGGATACTGAAATATGCAGAACAAGAAAGAACGGAGGTACTGATACTAATTAAGGAAATTCAAGAGACCCTGGAGAAGGAAACAGATCAGAGCAGAATCACAAAATTTAAGAGTGACTTAAAAAACCGTCTGGATAAGTATGACAAAAGAATAAAAGATAGGAAAGCGACCACATTTTTAAGAGATCGTCTGGACTACGAGAATGGGCAAATCTATACATTTGCAAAACGCTTCGACACAGTAAGGAGACAGAGGGTGCAGAATAGCGAAATGACTGGCAGAGACACGTTTCAGAGTGAACAGAGCTCTGATACAGGGTCAGAACAAGAAGATTTAACAAGAAGAAGAATACCAGCCACTAAACTCAATGTGTCTGAAGAATTTCGTTTTTTACAATTGGACCAGCTAGATCAGAGAACGGACAACAGATCAATGAGGGGACGCGGAAGACCAAGAGGCAGAGGCAGAGGAAACAGAGGAGAGGGGGTGAGGGTTATAGAAGATCAGGAAGAAGGAACACAAAGATCAATGAGATCGAATACGAAAAAGAAGAACAAAGATTGAATGAAGGAGGTAATGAAGGAAATACCATCATTAATTTGAGCCAAATAGACCTTTCTGATGATGATAACAAAGTATTAGAGTTAGGTCTATCATATTGTCACAAAAGTGAATTTAACTACGCACATTGCAGAATGGATCTATTTAGATTCATAAGAAAGTTAAAACTGGCTAAGATACACTCCAATTTCAATAGAAACAATATGACAGATGGTACAACCAATGAACAATCAACAACTGGAGATTTAACAGTTTCTGACCTTACAGTCTTGGAGGATATGTGGTCCTTACAGAACGTAAGTGAAACTGATCCCGAAATGGTAGACGATACCCAAAACGCCATGAATACTCTAATGAAATCACTAACAGGAGCAAGAGCGGAAACCCCTTTCCGTCCGAAATCAAGATATATACCGCAAACAGGAAGGGACAATCTAGATATTTTTGCGGAACATGTCACACAAGATCTAAGACACCTCTACTACCTATGGAGTAAGAATTCAATATACTATAATCCAGAAGAGAGAAAACTGTTCAGAACTGTTGAAAAGATCAATAAAAGCTTGGAAGTTATTGTAAAACCCCCAGATAAGGGTGGTAACGTCGTACTTTGGGGCAGAGAATTGTACCGTGAAGAGGCAATGAAACAACTTAACAATACGGCATGTTATAAGAGAATCATGATGAGTGACTATGAAAGAATTCAAGAAAAATTCTATGACAAGTTGTCTGAATGGAGAGACAAAGATCTTTTAAGCTGGGATGAATACAAGTTTTTAAAGCAAGAACATCCTGTACTCCCCACATTTTATATGATCCCAAAAGTACATAAAGACCAAAGTCATCCACCAGGAAGGCCTATAATTTCAGCCCAAAATAGCCTGTTTGAAAATGTTTCTAAATATCTGGATTATTTTTTAAACCCTATAGTTAAGACTTTGCCATCATATCTTAAGGATTCATCCGATTTTTTAAAATGTATTTACGATGTCAGATGGGAAAAAGAAATGGTTCTGGTGACGTTAGATGTATCTACGTTATATACCAGCATCAGACATCATGATGGGCTTAGGGCCACAGAATACTACTTACGGATGAAACCTATGAAATATACTGAACATAATGGCATGTTAGATATGATGGAGGACTGCCTTACCAAAAACATTTTTAAATTTGAAAATGATCTTTTTCAACAGGAACAAGGGACTGCTATGGGCACCTGCTTCGCCCCCAGTTATGCTAATTTACACCTAGGCTGGTGGGAGGAGCAGGTGCTCGGTGGACCCAAATTAAGTAATTGGTCTAACAAAATCCTTTTATGGTTAAGATATATCGATGATGTCTTCGTGTTGTGGCAGGGCACGGAGACAGAAGTGGATGATTTTATCAAGGATCTTAATGAAAATGATCTGAATTTGAATTTTGTGGGTCACAAGAGCACAACATCAATTGATTTTTTGGATGTAAGAGTAATGGTAGAGGGGGAGAAGTTAGAGACAACTCTCTTTAGGAAGAAGACGGCAGGTAACACAATTTTACATGCTCAAAGTGCACACCCAGTTCCCCTGATTAGAAGTATTCCATTTGGTGAATTTTATAGAGCTAGAAGAGCATGTAGCTCACAAATGGAACACGAAAAGGTGGAGAAAGAAATGAAATCCTGTTTTTTACAAAGAGGGTACTCACCAGAACTATTAGAAACAGCTTCCAGAAAATCCAGAAGCATAAAAAGAGATAAGATACTTTTTGACCCATCCAAATCAGACAAGAGGAAGAATAGTAAGAAACAAAAAGTCACTCACAGATTTATTACAACATATAACAAAGAACATCTAAAAGTTCGACAAATTTTACAAAAGCACTGGCACTTTATTAGACATGATCCCGTGTTAGGGCATCAGATGTCAAGGAATCCCCAGATTACTTATAGAAAATCAAAATCACTGAGGGATTAACTAGTCAGAAGCGACAATTTACAAGTTAAACAAAAATGCACATGGCTACAACAAAAGGAAGGATTCAAGAAATGTTTAAAATGCAAGGCCTGTTTACATGGAGAGAACATCACGACTTTTAAAACAGTTTTAAATAAAACTGTGAAGGTGAAAGGGTTTTTAACATGTAAATCAGATTTTGTTGTATATATTTTAAAATACCCGTGCAATAAAATCTATGTCGGTAGCACGACTCTTCCAGTACACAAACGAATTCTCCAGCATAGAAGAGCAATAGTAAACAAAGATCGTAGTTACCCCATAGCGAGGCACTTTGAAAAAGAACACTCTAGTGACCCAGCAACATTGAGATATAGCTGCATAGCACAAGCACCTAAAAGGAGGAGAGGCGGTGACAGGGAAAAAAGAGTTGCGTAAACTCGAAACATATCTCATCCTAGAGTTAGATAGTCGAGAACCAAATGGGTTCAATGTGGATGAAGAGTTACACACCTGTCTTTATTAAATCCTCCTGTAGCCTTCTCCAAGCACTCATCAGAAGAGCATGAATCAATTGTAAATAAGGAACAATGAAATAATTTTAAACAAAATGTTTTTTCTGTTTTAACATAGATAGTGGATGGTAGGCACTGTTAAGCACTTTAATATAAAAAATAACAAAAAAAGTTTTTTAGGGAATTTTTATCACTTTATAGGATACATTTTAGCACTTCATATTAAGCACAGTCACTTTAGCACCATTGCACTTTAGAAAGATCTTTTGTGAAAAATGTGAAGATAGGTTTTTTGAGCCGACTTGTAAATATAAAAATGTTTCTGATTTTTATGAATACAATAACGGGCACTTGCCCAGGACACTGTAATTCAAACAGATAAGTGAATTATGGAATACAAAAATGAGATCCTAATGTGAAATTCAAATTTGGATCGAATACTGTGTCTTTAGAACATGATGTAAAAAGTTTTAAATGGCTTTTATATATAAATTGCTATTTATATTCCGGAGAGGTTACATAAGAAACATGTTCTAAGATGGCGCTCATTTTATGCCTAACATTAAGCAATGGTACTGGGTAATCCACTTTCTATGTTTATGTTTTGTATAATGCACATAAAAAACAAAAAAAGCCAAATGCTCACCATCGTGAACAAGGCTGCATCAGGCAGCCGGAACGCGTGGATGTGGTATCGCTCGGGGTTGAAATAAACAGCTGTGGTTTAAATCGCAGGAGTGCCGAAGTCATCTTTTTGTTTTGAAGGTGTACCTGTATGTATATATATATATATATATATATATACACATATATATATATATATATATATATATATATATATATATATATATATATATATATATACATATATATATATATATATACATATATATATATATATATAAATAAATGTGGCGGTGGTGCAGGGCGCATAATAATTTTTATTGCACTGATCAATGGGTCTACCTTCGTCCGTTCCTGTAAACATGGATTTTGGTTGGTGAAATCTCCAGTGTATATATATATATATATTCACTGAAAAAACCATAGGTTTTAGGGACAGTTATAGTTACTTGGACATTGCACTCGTACAAAACCCGTGAAATTCCCCCGTTATAGTTAGTTCAGCTAACTATAACTCGCGCCCCGCAATGCACTGCTGATGACGTCACATATTACATCACTCATGACATGGTCAGTGACATCACTGATGACATCACTGATGACATCTCAAATGACATCACTGATGACATCATCCAGTGACTGTGTGTTTCTCTAAAGTTTAAATATTTTTAATATATATAGGAAAAGACGTATTGAAGAATGAGTGGGTGTGTAAGTGTCTGTATGGATGATTTAGTAGGTGCGTGACTGACTGTATAAGTGAGTGATTTAACGTATCTTACTGAATGCATGGGTTAGTGACTAAACTGGGTGAATGTCTGTATCCGTCTGTCTGTTGCTGTGTAAGTGGCTGCATGTGTTTGTGAATAGCTACATGAGTGTCTATTTGAGTTATTGAATGCTTGTGTGAGTATCTGTATGGGTGCCTGAGTGTTTGTGTGGGAGGGGTGTGTGCGACTCTGTGCATAGATGTGTGAGTGGGTGATTCACTGGGTGGATGGTTTCAAGAGTGCATCTGTGATAGACTTTATGGGTGGGTAAGTGTATGTAAGAGTGTGTTAGTGAGTGAATGTATGTCCCAGTGGTACATGTGTGAGTAACTACATATGTGAAAGGCAGTATATATGTGTGTTGGAGTATATAAATAGCTATAGCGAGAGTGACTGATTGTGATAGTGGCTGTATGGATGAGTGTGTGCTTGTATCAGTGATTGTATAAGAGCGTAAGAATGTGCTAGTATTTGTATGAGTAAGTGAGCTGGTGTGTGTATAACTGTATAGGTGAGTAAATGGTAGTGTGTTTAATTATTTGCATGACTGACTAGGTGTGTGAGTATCTCTATGGATGAGTGGCGTTGTTTGAGTGTCTATATAGGAGTAAGAGTGCATATGATAGTCCTGTACTGAGTGACCGTAAGTATGAGTGACTGTACGGGTGAGTGAGTGGATGTGTGTGTGTAGACCTAAGAATCAGTGAGTGGGTATGTAGTTATTGGTGTTGGAGTGTCTATGGTTTTGCGAATGGCAGTCTGTAATTTAGAGTGGGTGTATCAAAGGTTATATTAGGGTGTGAGGAGGTGCATCAGATTATCACGTGGATGATGTCATCAGTGATGTCATTTGAGATGTCATCAGTGATGTCATCAGTGATGTCACTGACCATGTCATGAGTGATGTAATATGTGACGTCATCAGCAGTGCATTGCGGGGCGCGAGTTATAGTTAGCTGAACTGACTATAACGGGGGAATTTCACGGGTTTTGTACGAGTGCAATGTCCAAGTAACTATAACTGTCCCTAAAACCTATGGTTTTTTCAGTGAATTTCAAAGGTTTTTTAAATGCTAATTTGTAACTATAACGTGTCTGAAACCTATGGTTTTTTCAGTGAATTTCAAAGGTTTTTTAAATGCTAATTTGTAACTATAACGTGTCTGAAACCTATGGTTTTTCAGTGAATTTCAAAGGTTTTTTAAATGCTAATTTCTAACTATAACGTGCCTGAAACCTACGTTTTTTTCAGTGAATTTCAAAGGTTTTGTAAATGACAATTTTTAAATGTATTAATTGTTATATTAATTTTTTTCATACTGATTTACTACATTTTTAGAAACAATTTTTTTTACATATTTTATTTTTAAATTACATTGTAATTACATTATACATTACATTACAAAAAATACTTTATCAGAATGAATTACTTTAGTTTAAATACTTTGCAGATAGGCAATAGACTTTTAAGTACAGTAGTTACAGTTGTTGCAATGGGCAACACATTTTCAAACACAATGCAACATTCAGCTCAATGTGAATTTCTAGTTAAATGCAATTAGTTACTTTATGGATTACTTTTGTAACCACAGGACTGGATCCTAGATTCAGTCCTGGTACATCTCCTGTAAACAGTTGAGTAAAAGCGTTTTGGTTACAGTCGTGATTTTTAAGGAATATTATTGTATTTTAAAAGTTGACACTTTGAAACTTTTTCTCATAGAATCACCAATGTTATCCTATGGAAGGAAATTCACTTAGCAGGTAAAAACTGTTATCGTTACTTTTTCTTACTCAGTGTTGGATCCTGGATCCAGCACTGGTGCATCTCCTGTAAACAGTTGAAAGAATGCGTTTAAGTCATACTGTCGATTTTTAAGGAATATTTGTAGTTTGTGAAAATCAACACTGAAACTTTTTCTGCTGAAAACCAGTCAATGTTAGCCTATGAAGGAAATTCAAGTTACCGGTAAGTACGGTTAAAATTACTTTTGAGGATCAGTACTGGGCTGAAACATGCAACACTGAGGTCTCTCCTGATAACAGGTGAGTAAATCGGAATTCGTATTTCGGCTGATTTTAGAGGAATATTTTAAAGTTCCAAAACTCCACACTTAGAAGAATTTCCAAGTGAAACCAGTCAATGTTAGCCTATGGAAGGAAATTCAAGTTACTGGTAAGTACGGTTAAAATTACTTTTCAGGACCAGTACTGGGCTGAAAGATGCAGCACTGAGGTCTCTCCTGATAACAGGTGAGTAAATCAGAATTCGGATTTCGGCTGATTTTAGAGGAATATTTGTATGTTTCAAAAATCAACACTTAGAAGAATTTCCAAGTGAAACCAGTCAATGTTAGCCTATGAAGGAAATTCAAGTTACCGGTAAGTACGGTTAAAATTACTTTTCAGGATCAGTACTGGGCTGAAAGATGCAGCACTGAGGTCTCTCCTGATAACAGGTGAGTAAATCGGAATTCGTATTTCGGCTGATTTTAGAGGAATATTTTAAAGTTCCAAAACTCCACACTTAGAAGAATTTCCAAGTGAAACCAGTCAATGTTAGCCTATGAAGGAAATTCAAGTTACAGGTAAGTACGGTTAAAATTACTTTTCAGGATCAGTACTGGGCTGAAAGATGCAGCACTGAGGTCTCTCCTGATAACAGGTGAGTAAATCGGAATTCCTATTTCGGCTGATTTTAGAGGAATATTTGCACAATGGTGAAGGGAGGGGCGGGGCCTGAGGTGACATCTTTGCAAACGCGCCCCGTGGCGCGTTTTAAGTTGGGGGAATAAGTCCCCTTGAATCCTGAGGGTCCCTAGGGGCCAACTAGACCACCAGGAACCTCCAATATGCGCCAGGGGCTGCGTTGCAGAGACGTGTAGAGAGGCCACACCCCTTTTACACCTCACTGCAACGCAGCTCTGTGGCGCATTCTGGATGTACCTGTTGGGCTAGTTGGCCCCCAGGACCCTCAGGATTGAAGGGATTTAATTCCCCATCTTAAAACGCGCCACGGGGCCTGTTTGCACACATGTCACCTGAAGCCCCGCCCCTCCCTTCACCACTGTGCAAACGCGCCCCGTGGCGCGTTTTAAGTTGGGGGATTAAGTCCCCTTGAATCCTGAGGGTCCCCGGAGTCCAACTAGCCCACCATATACCTCCAAAAGCGCCACAGAGCTGCGTTGCAGAGAGGTGTAAAAAGGGGCGTGGCCTCTGTACACCTCTCTGCAAGGCAGCCCCTGGCGCATACTGGAGGTACCTGGTGGGCTAGTTGGCCCCAGGGACCCCCAGTATTCAAGGGGAATTCGTTCCCCCTCTGCAAACGCGCCAGGGGCGCGTTTGCAGAGTGGTGAAGGAAGGGGCGGGGCCTGCGGGCCCGATCGTTTTTTTCTCCCTGAAGGGGGTTGTGTGGCCCCCCTTCCTTTTTCTTTTTTGGGCCCTGGGGACCCCATCCCCCAGGGCCTTACACCTTTTTTAAATTACCTTTTAAAAAAAAAACGGGAAAGGGGGCCGCGTGGCCCCCTTCCCTGGGCCTGTATTGGCCCGGGGACCCCATCCCCTGGGCATGGCCTCTATATTTATTTTTTGAGGGGGCAGCGTGGCCCCCCTCCTCTGGCCATTTTAAGGCCCCGGGGACCCCATCTCCCGGGGCCGGCCTTTCCATTTTTTTTTTTTTTTAATTTTTCCTCTTTTTTGGGGAGGGGGCCGCGTGGCCCCCTCCCGAGCCACTACTTGCCCCGGGGACCCCATCCCCGGGGCTGGCCCTCTCCGTTGGGGACTGTGGGGGGTCCCCAATCCCCCACAGTCCCGCCGGCTCCCCACGTCCCTTGGGAGCCGGCATTGCTATTCCACATGGGGAGCAGCTGACATGCTGCTCCCCATGTGGAAAAGCAATCGCTTTGGATATTGGAAGAGAGACAGGTTTCCCTGCTCTCTCTTCCAATATCCAAAGCAGTTTGCTATGGCAGGACGGGAGCCGCGAGGCTCCCGTCCTGCCATAGCAAACTACAGTGTCCCGGGGGTAGGCACCCCGGGACACTGTAGGAGCCGGCCCTGGGGGGGTGGTCCCCAGGGCCATCAAGGGCTCCAGGAGGGGGCCGCGCGGCCCCCTCCCATTCAGTACACAGCCCCGGGGAGGTGGTGGTCCCCGGGGCTCTGGGGTCCGTAACGGACCCCCATATTAAAATGTTTAGTGCCCCGGGGAGGTGGTGGTCCCGGGCGTGTGGGGGCTGGAGCCCCCCACACAGGTTTAATAATGTATTTTAAAAAAGCCCCGGGGAGGTGGTGGTCCCCGGGGCTGCGGGAGGGCTCAGAGCCCTCCCGCACCATTTTTAAAAAAGCCCCAGGGGGTGGCGGTCCCCGGGGCTTAGGGGGCCCTTGAGGCCCCCACACATTAAATTATCTCCCCACCATGCCCCCGGGACTTGGGCCACCCAGGGGCCAATTAACATCGAAGCGCGGGAGACCGCGCTTCGATTTTCGGCAGGATTCGCGCACCCTGAGCGCATCCTGCCGATTTTTAAAAATGTTTTTTTTTTTTTGCCCAGGGGTCCTTGTGGGACCCCCTGAGCAAACCTAGAGGTCAGGGTGTTTTTACCCTGCCCCCTTTGTGCGCTTTGCGCACTTGTTTCTGTCCCTCGGTTCTACCGAGGGACAAAATGGCTGCCAACATTTCCTGAATCGGAATGTTGACAGCCAGCTGACAGCCAATTAACATGCAGCTCGTGATCGGGAGGGTACGCGGACCCTACTCGTCCCTAGATATCACTAACTTTTTACTTTTCATTTTCTCAGCAACTACTGAACGGATTTACACCATTTAACAAAAAGGGTTCTTTCTGAACCAAGAACTACCTCTTTGCCAAATTTGGTGTAATTCCGTTCAGCAGTTCGGGCTGTAGCCGTGTCTAAAGTTTCCTATGGGAAAATGCATGGGGAAAACGCGTTTTGGGACCCCCCTTTTTCTCGGCCCCCGCTTGACGTATCACCCCGAGACTTTCAGGGTAGGAGCGGACCGGAGCGCCCCACGAAGTTTGAAAATTTCGCGAAGATACGTCAACCGGCAAGAGAGTTATTTCAAATAGAATGTCGCGGATTTCCTATGGATAATAGGTTGTAACTATAACTATCTACTGGCGACCGCCAGTAGATAATATATATATATATATATATATATATATATATATATATATATATATATATATATATATATATATATATATATATATATGTATATATATATATATATATATATTTGCCTTTATTTTTTATTTGTGATATTGTATTCATTTGTACAGTACGTTAGAAATTCATTTAATAAGTGTTTATCAAAATTTTCATTTTAACAATTTAGATAGTACAAAAAACGTTTTGTTTTTTGTTTTTAAGCACTTCATATTGTTCACAAATGCGAGAAGTGTATCTTTTTGCATTGATTTAAAAATATCTCAATCCATACACATTCATCCACAACTTTGTCATCCAAATGCCATTCATTCTTTCTTTCTCATACGTACCGCAAATCTACACTATTTAAAACCATAGATCAAAAAGCAGTTCACAGTGGGTCTTCAATCGGCATATTAAATCTCTTTTCATATACTATCTATTTACAAAAGCTTTTTTTCAACCAAACTGTGGCCTTTTAATCAATTCAAATCTGTGACTTCAGCAGTGTGAGTTTGCGGTGTGTATGAGAAGGAAGGAATGAATGGCGGTTGGATGACAAAGTTGTGAATGAATGTGTATGGATTGAGATGCTTTTAAATAAATGTAAAAAGTTTCACTTGTCACATTTTTACCTATATGAAGTGCTAAAAATGGAATATATGTGTTTTATGTACTATCTAGATTGTTAAAATTAAACTTTTGATAAACATTTGCTAAATGAATTTCTAAAGTACTGTACAAATAAATATATATATCATAAATAAATAATAAAGGCAAATATATATATCAAAAACAGAATTAAATGTTGATGTATAGGCCATATATATATTGGAGTGAGTGATTGATGGTCTGCTGGGTAAACAAAAAGGTTGTCAAATATTATTCTAAAGAATGCTATGGGAAGGGAACTACACAAACTGATGTTGTAATTCATGTAAGAGAGCACACCCCCACCACCCAAGTGTGACAGCAATAGAATTAAGGTAGGTATTGCAGGATATAAGTGAGGCAAGCAATATCTCCCAAGAACCTACAACCAAAATACTTAAAGATATACTGCCTAAAGTCCCCGAACACATCACAGGCCAACTACCACTTTAAAATGTTTAATTACACAAACTAAGAAAGCCACCGATATTCCTCCTGCCCCTAGAAGATATCAAGACATAGAAATACCTGAACAGTCAACAATGACGCATAATGAGTAATCTTTCAGTTTATATGACAACCTAAATAATGAGAAATGAATCCTAATATTCTCTACAGCAAATCACTTACTAAAACTAAGCCATCGTCACACCTAGATGATTGATGGGACCTTCAAACTGTGTCCCAAACCATTTATTCACATATATGCCATACATGGTGAATATTAAAACACAAATATCCCTTTTATACATGCCGTACTACCAAATAAACAAAGCAGCACTTACTACAACCTCTTAAACCACATTAAACATAAAAAATAACTACTACCCCTAAAACAAAATTATAAACTTTGAGCAAGCCATGAATCAATTCATTTTAATAATGTACCCCCACACAGCTATACAAGGTTGTTACTATAATTTTAATCAGAGCATATAGAGACACCTCCAACAATCCGCACTAAGGGCCTTATTACAACTTTGGCAGTCCTACAGCATATGGTGCATCATGCTGTCTGCTGTAGAACCGCCAGAGCTGTGCTGCTGCCACCTGCCAGATTAGGACTTCAATCCTGGTCTGGCGGGCATTCCTGCGGCAGTCTGACAGTGGCAGTCTGTGAGCCTTATTGAAGAGCCTCACATGCAGACCGCCACTACCAGAGCGCCGACTGCACCTTCCTGCATGATGTTGCATACATGCCACACTGTGTAGGGAATGGGGGTGGAAATACAAGTGGCACTACATGTGCCCCCATGCACCCCCAGATCCAAATCTGTCTGGGGGCCCTTTTCATAGTGGGTTCACGCCACGAAAAGGGCGGTGAAATGGCAACTTGGAATATGCTCGTTGTTACCGGCTGCAGCACCGCCAGCATATTCCTGCCCGTGAAATACCGCCGGCCCAGCAGGATCCTTGATTCCAGTGTAGCTAGCGTACTTGTGGCGGTGCAACCGGCACACTCCTATTACTGCGGGTGGGCCCACAGTGTGGCGGTGGTCGGACCACCACCACGGGTTCAGCGGTCCCATGGACTACCTATTAGAAATGGGATTTCTGGTTGGCTAGGGCTTGCGCCTAAGCCAGGCAGTAACCACCACTCTAGTCAGGGCAAGGGAGTTACACGCTGAAGATAACCCCTGCTCACCCCCTTGGTAGCTTGGCACGAGCAGTCAGGCTTATTCCAGAGGCAATGTGTAAAGCGTTTGCGCAACACACACACACACAGCAGCAACACACTAGGCACACCACAAAGGAAACTCCACACAAGGTTATATATAAAAATAGCCTTTGTATTATCCAAAACACATTAGAATAGTAATCACACAATATACACTGTGCCAACTGGCACTAGGCACTATTTACAGGGGATTATATACAGGACCAGGCCAATCGGGCCACGGTCAGAACCATCAGAACAGGTAAGTAAATATAAAACACAACCAGTGACTACTGGTACCATAATGACCTAAGCATTATCACATTAGCATTGGACACCATCCTAAAAATATCCTAGCATGACATTAGGAATAAACACCTTAGGCCCAAACTTCATTAGCATAAACACATTACGCATTAGGCCTCACCAGCATAAACACATTATGCAATAACCTCATAGGCATAAACACATTACGCATCAGTCATGGTGCATAAACACATTAGGCCTAGGCACCACATAAATCACATTAGGGCCTGGCGCCCTACCAACCTACCACGAACCCCCTGGCCAACTGGCCTTCTCGCTGGGGCTCAAATGCCCTATGTCCAAAATGTCAGGGCTTGGCTGCCAATGCAGCAACATCAAAGGGCGCGCAATGCACTGGGGCAGGGCAGGAGTGTATCTCACTCCTTTCTCATTAAAGGAAACAAAAGGCCCCCAAAGAAATAATAGTGCTGGCACTACTGTGCCTCCTGGGTCCCCAATGGGACTCTCGAACAAATGAGCCCAATGCTGCAGCTGTCCACGCTGGTGCGGTGCAGCTGGGGAAAATAAACAAGCACTGGCACCACTGTGCCGCCTGAGCCCCACTCCGGGACTCTATAACAACAAAAGTGCCCCCCTTGGTGCAGCTGCCCGCAACAGCGGTGCAGCTGTGAGGGAAATGAGCAGCGGCGCTCCTGAGCCCTGCTCTGGGGCTCTTTCTACCAAACTGCCCCCAACGTTGGAGCGGCCCGCTCTCCTGCAGGTCCGCTCAGAGCAACAGGCACCGGCAATGTGCCTCGAAACACCGACAATGCTCCAGGCACCGGCAATGTGCCTCGGGGAGCATTAGCCATGCGCAGTGTGCGCCCCGCTCACCGGGCTCTCTGGTGGACTCCGCTTGGCACTGCAAGGCTCCCCCTGCGGCCCCCACTCGGCTTCACTCACCAGGGCTGGCTTGGAGGCTCCGTCTCCTCTTCTGGCGGCATGCGGGGCTCCCACAGCTGACAGGGGCCCCGCTCATGAAAATGCTGACTTCGGGACTTCCTCCCAGCCGCGACTCCGCCCACAGTCAGGCGGACGTGCCTGACTTCCGGTTTCTGTACTCGGCGGCCAATGCGGGGTGGGCACCCGCTTTCCCGTAATGCTCAAGTGCGGGGTGGGCACCCGCCTCCTGAAAATAGGCATAAAGCGGGGTGGGCACCCGCTGTAAATAAAAGGATAAAGCGGGATGGGCTCCCGCTCCCTTTGGGAAAACGCGGGGTAGGCTCCTGCTTCGAATCCACACAAATGCGGGGTGGGCTCCCACCGATAACCACCAAATGGGGGGTGGGCTCCCGCCGTCTCCCAGCAGCTCGGGGGAATCCCTACGCCAGGGTTTCCTCTAGATCATCACGCAGCACAGCGCTGTAGAGTTAAACAAAAATGCTCCTTTTTTCCTAAAGTAAAAGTAAAGCGCTCACATGGCGCAAGGGAGGCCAGCACACAGGGCCCTCCAGCAGGGAGGCAAGCCCTCGTGGCGGTTCCTCCTGGGCCCCCAGCAGCAGCAGCAAGCCCCAGCAAGTACAGGAACAGCACCACATTTCATGGGGTCACAGCCCCTATATTTATATTACATCTTTGCTTTGTCTGCCCTGGCACAGGGCTTGGGGGAACCAGCCTAAACTGGTTCAGGGGGGGATTGGAGCACTTTGTTTACAAGGCTCCTCTTCCCCTTTGTCAGGTGGGGGCTCGTCAGCAGACACACCACAGGGGGGTGGAGCCAGCATTCACTAGGGCAGGCACCATCCTATTCAGGGTCAGGGGTCTACTCCTCCCACTTCTCCAAATGCAGATGCCCTATTCAGCCTAGCGCTGACTCACCCTGCCCCTCCTGGAGCCACACACACCTCACCAGCCCCTGTCACTCAAAAGCCAGACATGCAATTCACATCAGGCAGGCAGACACATAGCACACAGAAATGGCAACTTCTAAAAGTGGCATTTCTAAAATAGTTATAATAAATCTGCGCACACCATTGCGTAGCATTTATTATCACTATTCCAAATATACCAAACTTGACCACGCTGCTCCTCTCATATCAGGAATTATCACTGAAACACTTATCAGGGAATCCCCAATGCATTCCTATGGGAGGGCAGCCTCACAGTAGTGAGAAACCAAAATGGTTGTTTGTCACTACCAGGACATGTCACACACTTAAGGCACATGTCCTACCTTTTACCTACAATGCACCCTGCCCATAGGGCTAGCTAGGGCCTACCTTAGGGGTGATTGATATGCAGTAAAAGGGGGGTCACAGACATGGCACACACTTTAGGTGCCACGTCACAGCGGCAGTAACACTGCGCGCACAGGCCCTGCAATGGCAGAGGCCTGAGATAGGTTTGAAAGGCTACTTTGGTGGGTGGCGCCGCAATCAGCGCTGCAAGCCCACCAGTAGCATTTAATTTACCAGCCCTGGGTATATGAGATACCACTTTACAAGGGACTGACAGGTAAATTAAATAGGCCAAACAGGTGTAGACCAATCTTACCATATGTAACACAGAGAGCACACGCACTTTACATGGACAGCAGTGCTAAAGTGCCCAGAGTCCTAGAACCACCAACACCATGTCAGAAAAAAGGCTAGGAGAAAGGCAATAAGTTTAGGGATGACCCTGCAAAAAGGGCCAAGTCCAACACTACTGAACTTGTAATAAGGCCCTAAGTGTAGAATATTCTACAAACAGCCAATCTGACTTTGAAATAAAATTAAATGATAGCACTAGCCTATGTCCAGGTCACAGAGGGAGCTAACCACTTTAATTTATTAATAGAAAAGCCCTTTCTACCAACAAGATGAAGATAAACTAAGGCCCTTAATGGATTACTTCGAAAACACAAACAATAAAATATAGCTTTTTTCATCCGAAAGAAATCTATATTTTATTGTTTGTGTAAATATTAAGTGCTTGTTATTTGGAATTGTGTGGTTTATGTTTTGTAATTAATTTATGTGATGCATTGAGTTTGTTTTTTAATTTCTCAGTTGGTGATTACAATTTTTGTTTAAATAATTTATATATGATTTCATTATCTCACTTTTCATCCGAAAGAAATGAATTACATAAAACATACGTTTTTGAAGCTGCGGATCTTCCACTATATACAAGTAGTCAAAAATAGATATCTACCAAAAATGGGAAAAGTTTTGTAGGAACAGCCCCCAAAAATGCAAAAATAAAACAAATCCAATAGAAATCTCTCAAATCAATCCAAAGTATCTACGAACCATAAAAAATGTGAAAAAGTGTTTAAAAAAGAATGCTACAGGAAACCCGAAAAAAGGAAATCAAGGTAAAAAGCATTGATCTATAATAAACCAAAATGGATTTCCTTTAAAAAAAAAAAAACTCCCAATGCCCATAGGATGCATTTGTAAACAAAAAACTGTAAAGTAAATAAGAAAATCAACCCGCAAAACACATTACATTCACAACTATACATGTACAAAACACTTAAGGCCTTATTACAAGATTGGCAGTCCTCCAGCAGCAGCGCCACCGATGCGCTGGCAGGAGGACCGCCAAGCTCATGGTATGCCTGCCAGATTCTGAGTTGAATCCAAGGTGGGCAGGCAGTGCTGCGGTAGTTTCACAATGGCGACTGTGTTAGACTCATAGGAGAGCCTTAACAGCAGACTGCCTCTGTGACAGCGCCTGCAGCACGTTCCTTCACAGTGTGGCATGCACCATGTCGTGAAATTCCAGGGGGGCACAACATGTGCCCCCCCATACTGCCCCAGGCCCAGAAACGGCAAGTGGCCCTGTTAGGGCCCTCTTAGTTGCATCTCCGCCACCCTTTTCATGGCAGGCTCACCGCCATTAAATGGGCGGTAGAAATGCAACTCGGAATATGCTCTGCTGTGCCGCAGCGGCACTTCCAGCATATTCCTGCCCCTTTCCGCTGCACCACCACTGCAGGTTCCTGGATCCCGGCAGAGGCGGTGGTCCACTGGCGGTCCAATCGTCACACTCGAAATACAGCAAATGGACCCGCAGTGGTGGCGGTGGTCGGACCGCCACCACAAGTACGGCAGTCCTAGGTCGACTATACTCCTAATAAGCCCCTTAATCACCAAAATATGAGTAACATAACACAATTTAACATAACAATACATTACTAAACAGTATACAAAAACCCCAAACTGCAAACTAGTGAAAACAATACTATTAATACATCGAAGGGCCTGATTTCTAGTATGTCGGTCCGAAGAACACCATACTCACGGTGTCAGTCCGACCGCCTGATGATGACCATGGCGGTCTGACCGCTACAATACCGCCGCCACCGCCAGGATCCTGAATCCCGTGGTGACAGTGTAAGGGAAAGCGGCGGGGATGGGAGGCGGTGCCAATGTCAGCATGGCCATCCCAATCATGACCTGCCTTTCCACTGACTTTTCATGGCTGGGACCCTGCCACGAAAAGGTTGTCAGAAAGGCAGGGAAGACCAGGGCCATAGTTAGATTTTGCCCATTGGTCAAAGTGCAGTGGGGCACCTGTTGAGACCCCGTCTTATTGCCCTGTGTGCAATGCACGACATGGTGTTTGGTACACAGTGCATCCGACATGCTAGTGGTGCTGCCGCGGCACCTGCATATGCTTCGGGCTCTCTATGAGCTGAAGCATGCCACCGCTGTGGCATCGCTGATCCAACACCGTCAGCCCGGTGCTGTAATTGTAATACGGCAGTCGGAATGCTGCCGGCTTGAAGGCATTTTCCCAACTGCCACAATGGCGGTCTGGCGATCGGACCACCAAACTCATAATTAGGCCCTAAATATACAAAAACCCACAAACAACACTGTAACTAACTTCTAGACCTCCCCACTAAACCCCCTCACCTTCAAAACCCTTAAAAATGGACATACCTGTTCTGGTGAACAGCAGCACCTTACTGCGACTTGCTTCCAGAAAAATAGATTAAAAATAACAAAAATAGATTACAAAATAGAAGGCAGCAGTAAAATGAATGGCTGCTAAACAAAATTAAACAAAGGACTATCTCCATATAGAAATAAATTGGAAATAATGTTAAAATGTTGAATAAATGTATGAACCAAAGGAAAAGAATATTATACCGGTAAACATGTCAAAAAATTTAAAAAATGTTAAAATATTTAAAAGTATAAATTAAATGATATTATAATATATATACAATTATTTAATTGCATTCCACAGCATCTCTCATGTTTCTGCAACTCTGCGGAATTCAGTGGAGTGAAACTCTGCAATTTCCACCCATCCCTACTTAAAAGGATGCATTGCAATGGGCAAACACCCCTTACTCCGCATCCGTCACCCCGCATGTTGTTACAACGCGGTCGTTACAACGACCGCGCTGTAACAACACATACCATTACCCCGCAAGTCATTACAACGACTTGCGGAGGGGGGAGAAGGTGTTGGATTTAAAATCCAACACCTTCCCTACTGTCCGCACAGACTGGAGTTGGAATAGTAAATTATACTATTCCAACATCCAGCGCCCCCCTCCGCAAGTTGTTGTTATGACTTGCGGGGTAATGGTATGAGCTGTTACAACGCGGTTGTTGTAACGACCGCTTTGTAACAACATGCGGGGTGAGGGAAAGCGGAAAAAAGAGGCATATCCATTGCAATGGTCACTGACTATGTGGAACAGACCAGGTACACAAATTTTTAGGGGTTGCTGTGGTGAAAAACCATATATATTCCTCCAGACAGCCCAACAAATTATCATTTTTTTTAGAGTGGGCGGTGGCCATCCATCATTCCTACAAAAATACATGTAGCATTGAGTAACATTAACAACGAGTACACGGACAAACTTCCCAGTGTTCACTGTTCACACAGTGTACTCCCACAAAATAGCCTACACTACTTCACTTGACTGCTAGGACACCTCGAATACATCAGGGAGCACTACATCATGTCAGGTTTTCTAGTTAGGAGAAAGATGAATTTAATTAAAATTAGAGTACACTAAATTAAATTAAATACATTAAAAATTGAGGGTGTCCCCTTTCTTAAAATAATGTAATGCCCCACAATATAGTGAAAGTGATGTAGTGGTCTAGCACTATAATGGCAGGTGATAATATAACATAAAACTAAACCCACATGCTACGATGCTCATAGTCGATATTGATGAGCTGTGTGCTCTAAATGTTCATAAACATGACAAGCATAAAAAAAATGAACACAAGCCGGTTAAACTCTGAATCAAGACTCAGGACAAACGTCACTAGGGGATGCAAGTGGGCAACTTGCCTATGTGCAGATACTGCATCCCTTAAAAATAATATAACGTTTCAACCAACCAGGACTTGTGCAGAGGGCATCTAGAGGGCTACCACCTTGAGAATACAGCATGTGGAGACCACACACACAACTTCAAAGCACTCCATTTTATTTTCTCTCATTTCTCCTCCAGGGACAGCAAACTGCTAGCTAATTAAAGTATCTGCGTGTTCTCCATCCTTCTCATGGAGTTTGGAGACAATAGCATCAATACCTTGGTCAGAGGTGTTATTTTGGCAGACGACTGTTGCTTTCAACATTTGCGCCACACACAATGCTGCCTTCAGATGGACAAAGGCCTACTGAGGAAGCAGAGCTGCCTCCTGGAAGTCATTGCCTGAGTGGAGAAAGGATGGAACTCTAGTCATTTTTTTAAAACATTTCATTATTAAGATAGAAATGCTTCCAGCATAGAGGGTGGACTTGAGACGAAGGAGAATGGCTGCCTAGGTGCAGAGCTCCACCAGAAGAGGGCAAACAGGTTGCGATATCCTGGCTATCGAAGACATCTTACTCGCTCCATGTAAGGAGACTGCTGTATACTGCTTTATGACTCTCTCAATCACTAAGATGGTGAAGACCATCTCTCGGCACCACTGATTCTCCTCCCACCATTGCGCCGTGGTGCATGCCCGAGCTCCTACCGGCCTAGTCAAGATCAAACTGACCATAAAGCTAACACACCCGGGTACCTGAGAGCCATGAAGACTAGCGACTAAGAGCTGTGCAGATACAGGGCACTCAGGTGAGTGCGAGATCCTGTTTAAGCAGCCTCTGAGCAGTGCACATCTTACCAGCCACTCTCTTCTGATAGTTATCCCCGACGCCCTACTCCATAAGTACCGACGGGTGATGTAAACAAGACACTACGCCACTGAAGCTGCAAGAACACAAAGCATGCAGGTGAGTGCCAGAGCCTGACTATGTTACCACTGGGCAGTGAATGTTTTGCTGGCCTCTCTCTGCTCGAAGGTAGTCTCCAGCGCCTTCTCCATAACTACGGTAATCTACCTATCACAAAGTGACTCCAGGCTACACAGTCTTCAACAGTTTATAAGAGCCTACTTTGTATCTACTAAATTTTGTGCATTATGCAGGCTTTTTTTGTTCCCTTCGATTTTCACTGATGCCCTGCTCCAGGATTACTGCAGGCTGATCTAAACTGTAGCAGGGGGTCTGTGAGCTGCTTGGGCTCCTAAAGATTTCCCATAAAATTTTACAAACAATTCAGACATTGAGGTACCTGGGACACTCTGTAATTAATCAATCAGAGCACAGTTTTATTCAACTGGACAATCAGATGCATATATGACTATCTAGGCTCTCTCAGCTATATTTAACTACCTGAGGGTTGGTGCTATACAGTGCTACACCACTGAGTGTGAAGTGGAGTAATATTCAGTTACCTGAGCTGGCACCAGATTACATCAGCATACAGATCTCCATTATTCTACAACTTGGTTTCTGCCCTGGATCTATCATTGCTTGTTCGCCTTATTACCAAGCTCACTATCTTCATAAAATTGCAAAATTCAACGTTGGAAAACATAGTAACTCCAAAGATAGGAAAAGATCAAAGCAAGAACCTCCTTTGCTGGAATCCCCAATTAAAGGGAAAATTGGAAGTGTGGGAAATATGGAAATCATCATTGAACTCATTACATGATGTTACTCATTCGATGAAATCCATCTCTAAATCTCTATTCATCAGGTCTATGTTCTGATGTCAGGGCCGTATCTAACAGACTAGAGGAAGCAGAAGAAAGAACCAGAAATCTTGAAGATCCACAAAATAACTTGGGCAAAAAATAGGATGTCTTAGCAAAGAAATTAATATCGCTGGAGAAAAAGATTACAGATTTAGAGGGTAGGAACTGATGTGGAAACCTTAAAATCTTTGGCCTTCCATCTATGGAATCCTGTGTAGCCTTTCTGTAGTCATTGATACCCACTTCCTTCGAGATCACATTCATGAAGGACTTTGAGATCGAAACAGCGCATAGAATGCCTAGCAGATATTCTCCTTCCCTGCAGCACCCAACAGCCATGATTTTCCGGCCACTGCGATATCAACACACAGAGCTGATCCTGGAACAATTGAAAAACTCCACTCCAGACCTTTCCCCTGAAACTTTTGGGATGCGATAAAAGGCACAATCAGAGAGGTTAGCCTTTCCATAATGAGTGAAAAATTAATCAAACAACTTGAATCAGATAGAGCTCACTCGCCCGACACTAATGTTCGCCTCAAGATTAAACCACTGAAGTACAAATATAATAAAATACTTATTGAACATGCACATGTATGGTCAGACAAAATCAAAGCCCTTAACTTCACTGAATGTAATAAAGCCAGTAAACACCTCGCTACTCAACTAAAACATAAATTCATGAGGACACACATACCAGTAATTAGAGATAAAAATGGTTCTACTCTATTTGACCCTACTGAGATCTTAAATTCCTTTTTCTCCTTTGATAAGGACTTATATAATCCATATACAGAAACCGACATTTCCCAATGTCATAAAAACCTTGACAAAATAAACCTGCCAAAAATCACAGACCCTTCCAAAGAGTTGTTAAAAAAAGAAATTGATAAGAAAGAAATATTATTAGCTATTAAATTCCTCAGAGCTAAGAAAGTCCCAGGACCGGACGGTTTTCATGCTACTTTTAAAAAACATTTCAAGACTCATTAGTACCGCACCTCCAAAAACTATCCCTACATGACTACTCTGGGAAAATTGAAGGCAGTGTTTCTGAAGCCTACATTGTGGTAATTTACAAAGAAGGCAAAGACCCTCTCGATCCTAAAAACTATATACCTATTTCACAACTAAATGCAGATTGTAAAATATATGCCAATGTCCTAGCATCCAGGCTAGAGATGATCCTGCGCTTTGTTACTCATCCTACCCAAACTGGCTTTGTTAAGGGTAGACTCGCAGCGGACAATATCTGCTTATTCTTCCACATGATTGAGAAGGCTGCATCACTCCCTTCTCCAACCATGGCCATGGACTAGATGCCCAAAAAGCCTTCAACAAAGTCTCTAGACGGGTTTTGGAAGCAGTTTTGAATAAATCTAACCTAGGACCTCATTTCATCCGTACGGCTCTTTCTCTTTACTACAAACCTTCTGCTTGTGCTAAAAGTGACAGCCAAATATCAGACTCTTTTCAGCTTCGTCTAGGCACTAGACTAGGATGAGCTCTATCTCACTTACGTTTCCTATTATCTATAGAACCACTCCTACATGCTTTCTGTAATAATACAAGAATTCAAGGGATTCCCTTTCCCTGAGGACCTCAGAAATTAGCTAAATATGCAGTTGATGTACTTATGTTTTCCAGTGAGGCAGAGTCTGCAGTTCCCCCTATTTTAGATTGTATTAAAAAATATGCTGCTGTTTCTAGATATTGCCTTAACTTAAACGTATTTTTACTCCCACACCGGGCCCAATTTTCCAAATTTAAATGTCAACCCTCTTGTTTAAAATACTTAGGAATACATTTCAAAACAGACTTAATCAAGATCACATAATGAAACTAAACTATTATCTAAAATCAAAAACATGCTAGAAGCATAGTCCCCAAAATCATTACTTTGTGGGGACGCATTGAAACAGTTAAAATGATGGTTGTCCCCCAGATGAACTTTGTTCTTGGGATGCTTCCTTTTAAACTGTCTGACATTTTTCATAAAAATATTGATGCTCTAATTGCAAACTTTATATGAAGGGATAAAAAAAACTCGGATTTTGCTACACAAACTTCAGAGAAATAAATGTTCAGGAGGTGTAGGAATACCTAGCTCCATCAACTACCAAACTGCCTTCCTTGCAGGACAAGCTATCCATTGGGTACATTCTGATCTTCCTTCTAGTCCCCCACGGGCTGGTATAGAAAGAGACCTAAAAGACACACAATTGATGGACGGAATGCAGAACAAATCAAAACATTCACCCCCAGTCAAGAGATCTGGGTTAAATCCATCATTCTTTTGCTCACCATGCCACCCCAGTTTAGACCTGACCATATGCAAATCAGTCTTGACCCTGTGCATCATGGGAACAGTCCAGCCCAAACTGCTGAGCCAGGTCCTCCCTGGACCGGAAACAAGCATCCTAGGACCGGTTTTGGGGTTTCACCCCTCTTCAGCCAGGATAGCTTGAATCCAGTGGCACAGTGAGCCCGGGACCCACGTCTGGGCATACCCAGCGCACTTAGGGCGAGGAAGCAAAAGACACACAATTGATGGACGGAATGCAGAACAAATCAAAACATTCACCCCCAGTCAAGAGATCTGGGTTAAATCCATCATTCTTTTGCTCACCATGCCACCCCAGTTTAGACCTGACCATATGCAAATCAGTCTTGACCCTGTGCCTCATGGGAACAGTCCAGCCCAAACTGCTAAGCCAGGTCCTCCCTGGACCAGAAACAAGCATCCTAGGACCGGTTTTGGGGTTTCACCCCTCTTCAGCCAGGATAGCTTGAATCCAGTGGCACAGTGAGACCGGGACCCACGTCTGGGCATACCCGGCGCACTTAGGGCGAGGAAGCAAAAGACACACAATTGATGGACGGAATGCAGAACAAATCAAAACATTCACCCCCAGTCAAGAGATCTGGGTTAAATCCATCATTCTTTTGCTCACCATGCCACCCCAGTTTAGACCTGACCATATGCAAATCAGTCTTGACCCTGTGCCTCATGGGAACAGTCCAGCCCAAACTGCTAAGCCAGGTCCTCCCTGGACCGGAAACAAGCATCCTGGGACCGGTTTCGGGGTTTCACCCCTCTTCAGCCAGGATAGCTTGAATCCAGTGGCACAGTGAGCCCGGGACCCACGTCTGGGCATACCCGGGGCACTTAGGGCGAGGAAGCAAAAGACACACAATTGATGGACAGAATGCAGAACAAATCAAAACATTCACCCCCAGTCAAGAGATCTGGGTTAAATCCATCATTCTTTTGCTCACCATGCCACCCCAGTTTAGACCTGACCATATGCAAATCAGCCTTGACCCTGTGCCTCATGGGAACAGTCCAGCCCAAACTGCTAAGCCAGGTCCTCCCTGGACCGGAAACAAGCATCCTAGGACCGGTTTTGGGGTTTCACCCCTCTTCAGCCAGGATAGCTTGAATCCAGTGGCACAGTGAGCCCGGGACCCCGCGTCTGGGCATACACGGCGCACTTAGGGCGAGGAAGCAAAAGACACACAATTTCCCGTGCTCTCCATGCCACTGGAGTCAAGCTATCCTGGCTGATGAGGGCTGAAAGCCCGAAACCGGTCCTAGGATGCTTGTTTCCAGTCCAGGGAGGACCTGGCCTGGCAGTTTGGGCTGGACTGTTCCCATTGGGCGCAGGGTCAAGACTGATTTGGATATGGCTGGGTCCAAACTGGAATGGCATGGTGAGCAAAAAAACGATGGATTTAGGCCCAGATCTTTGTACTGGGGTGAATGTATGACATTGTTCTGCATTCTGTCCATCAATTGTTGTTTTTGCATAGAAAGAGACCTAGCCAATTCATTATCTCTAATAAACGTAATAACACTGAAACAAATGGAAGTCACACACTCATACCATATCCTTAAAGATAATGCCACAGCAATACATTCTCTAGACAGATGTTTTCAGAAAAAGATTACAAAATCTACTCACTCCTCTATCTGAGTTAACCCTCATGTCAAAATGGTTCCTGGAACCGAGTTCTGGAAAATATGGGCAGAATCAGAGACCTGGGACCTAATGAATCCCCATTATTTTGTGCCATGATTTCTGAGATATACAAAATCCCCTCCACAGAATTTTATCATTTTTTAAAAAGGAAGGCAGCAATTCAAAAATTAGGGAAAATTCATACTTCTGACTGTATAAAATTCCTTGTTTCCATCTCTGACAAAGGTCACATTGCACCTACCATATATAAACTATTGTAAAAAGTTGTTGTCCTGATACTCATCATATCAAAAAAAAAGTGGCAGGACATATGCATCTCCAACAACATCCTTTACCCTCCAAAGGTAATATGGGACAGAATTTGGAAAAATATCACCAGATACAAAATATCCCCCCTAATTTCTTAATGCAAATTCAGGATTATCTGCAGAACATTCTGGACTCTGGGAAGGATGCACAAACTAGGACTGATCGAATCAAACTTTTGCCTGCATTGTAAGAATCCATAGGAGACTTTAAACACCTTATCTTCCAGTGCAAATATATTTGTCCCTTTTGAGCTCAGTTGGAGAACACTAAACACTGTGGGGCATATTTATAAGCCCCTATCAGGAAGGTGTCCCTTCCTGCACATAAACAATGATAAAAAATTGACGATTTGACGATTTGCACCAATTTGCAACAATCATTTCCTCAACGTAGGCACCCTTGCACTGGGTATAGTGCAAGGGTAAACACAAGGAGATGATGGACGGACTGCTGAAACTTTTCAGACACTCACCCCCAGTCACAGATATGGGTTGAATCCATCATCATTTCAGCGCTCCGTCCATCATCTCTTTGTGTTTGCTTTGTTCGCCCTAATTTGGCAGGGTATGCCCAGACGTGGGTCCCTTGCTCACTTTGCCACTGGATTCAAGCTAGCCTGGTTGATGAAGGGTGTTACCCAGAAACCGGTCTCAGGATGCTTGTTTCCGGTTCAGGGAAGACCTGGCTTGGCAGTTTGGGCTGGACTGTTCCCATGAGGCACAGCTCAAGACTGATTTGCATATAATTGGGTCTGAACTGAGGTGGCGAAGTGAGCTAAAGAATGATGATGGATTCAACCCAGATCTGTGACTGGGGGTGAGTGTCTGAAACGTTTCAGCGCTCCGTCCATCATTTCCTTGTGTTTGCTTTGTTCGCCCTAAGTTGGCAGGGTATGCCCAGACGTGAGTCCCTTGCTCACTTTGCCACTGGATTCAAGCTAGCCTGGCTGATGAAGGGTGTTACCCAGAAAACGTCCCAGGATGCTTGTTTCCGGATCAGGGAAGACCTGGCTTGGCAGTTCGGCCTGTACTGTTCCCATGAGGTACAGCTCAAGACTGATTTGCATATAGTTGGGTCTGAACTGAGGTGGCGAGGTGAGCTAAAGAATGATGATGAATTCAACCCAGATATGTGACTGGGGGTGAGTGTCTGAAACGTTTCAGCGCTCCGTCCATCATCTCCTTGTGTTTGCTTTGTTCGCCCTAAGTTGGCAGGGTATGCCCAGACGTGGGTCCCTTGCTCACTTTGCCACTGGATTCAAGCTAGCCTGGCTGATGAACAGTGTTACCCAGAAACCGGTCCCAGGATGCTTGTTTCCGGTTCAGGGAAGACCTGGGTTGGCAGTTCGGGCTGGACTGTTCCCATGAGGCACAGCTCAAGACTGATTTGCATATAGTTGGGTCTGAACTGAGGTGGCGAAGTGAGCTAAAGAATGATGATGGATTCAACCCAGATCTGTGACTGGGGGTGTGTCTGAAAAGTTTCAGCGCTCCGTCCATCATCTCCTTGTATTTGCTTTGTTCGCTCTAAGTTGGCAGGGTATGCCCAGACGTGGGTCCCTTGCTCACTTTGCCACTGGATTCAAGCTATCCTGGCTGATGAAGGGTCTTTCCCAGAAACCGGTCCCAGGATGCTTGTTTCCAGTTCAGAGAAGACCTGGCTTGGCAGTTCGGGCTGGACTGTTCCCATGAGGCACAGCTCAAGACTGATTTGCATATAGTTGGGTCTGAACTGAGGTGGCGAAGTGAGCTAAAGAATGATGATGGATTCAACCCAGATCTGTGACTGGGGGTGAGTGTCTGAAAAGTTTCAGCGCTCCGTCCATCATTTCCTTGTGTTTGCTTTGTTTGCCCTAAGTTGGCAGGGTATGCCCAGACATGAGTCCCTTGCTCACTTTGCCACTGGATTCAAGCTAGCCTGGCAATGAAGGGTGTTTCCCAGAAACCTGTCCCAGGATGCTTGTTTCTGGTTCAGGGAAGACCTGGCTTGGCAGTTCGGACTGGACTGCTCCCATGAGGTACAGCAGAAGACTGATTTGCATATAGTTGGGTCTGAACTGAGGTCGGGAAGTGAGCTAAAGAATGATGGATTCAACCCAGATCTGTGACTGGGGGTGTGTCTGAAAAGTTTCAGCGCTCTGTCCATCATCTCCTTGTGTTTCTTTTTTCGCCCTAAGTTGGCAGGGTATGACCAGATGTGGGTCCCTTGCTCACTTTGCCACTGGATTCAAGCTAGCCTGGCTGATGAAGGGTGTTACCCAGAAAACATCCCAGGATGCTTGTTTCCGGTTCAGGGAAGACCTGGCTTGGCAGTTCGGGCTGGACTGTTCCCCTGAGGCACAGCTCAAGACTGATTTGCATATAGTTGGGTCTGGACTGAGGTGGCGAAGTGAGCTAAAGAATGATGATGGATTCAACCCAGATCTGTGACAGGGGTGAGTGTCTGAAAAGTTTCAGCGCTCCGTCCATCATCTCCTTGTGTTTGCTTTGTTCACCCTAAGTTGGCACGGTATGCCAAGACGTGAGTCCCTTTCTCACTTTGCCACTGGATACAAGCTAGCCTTGCTGATGAAGCATGTTACCCCGAAACCGGTCCTAGGATGCTTGTTTCCGGTTCAGGGAAGACCTGGCTTGGCAGTTCGGGCTGGACTGTTCCCATGAGCCTACCTCAACCAGAGGATAACATTGGGTTACCTTACTACATTTAGTAAATGATAACCTTTAATTTTAGCAGGTAGAAATGTCATATTTGGTGTCCTAGGAATTGTAATTTAAAACCATCTTTAATGGTAAAGTAGGGTTTAAAGTCACAATTCTGAAAAGGCCACTTTTAGGAAGTTGACAATTTCTTGTCCTTACCATTTGGTTCCTGCAACCTGTTTCCTGGGTCACATGACTAGGTGTAGTTGGTAGTTGGTCTTTCTGTATTTGTCCCATACAGTACCACAATAGAGGGCCTGGGAGTTAGCAGGAAGAGCCATCTCTGGCAGGATGGGTGGACGGAGATGTCACCTACCACACTTGCACAACAAAGGCACTGGCTCAGCTCACACACAAATACACACACATACTAGCCTATTGTGCCCACAGACAGAGCTACACACAAAGATAGGTATGCGAGGGCAAAATGGCCTATTCATTAGTAAGTCAGAAGGCAACCTTGAGCAGAAGAGAAAATAATAACTGAATACAGCGTTCTGCTGAGGCAAGCAATACAAATAGTGAGGCCTGGTACAGACACAGCCTAATTGGGATTACGAAATACAAAATGGAGTCACACTTGCTAACTGAAGCTCGCACATTGCGTGGATAACTCAGTGGGTTACATAACGTGAATACGAATGGTGTCTCATTTAGCTGCACACTGCTAACCTAATATAACGTAAAACGAGTATATAACGAGAATGGGATTTTCAAATCTAACAGACTCTCCTTTTGGCAGGGGAGGCTAAATGCTTTATTGACGCTAGCAGGTAGGGTATTTACAATTCTAGACAGGGAAAATAGAAAATGCATAGTGACTGTTATATCCAAAGAAAATAAGCAACATACGTATAGCAAGATATTTCTAGTACTCAAAAATACCCTCATCTATCTGCATCATATTCTGTATTTCCTGCATCATCGTATTAGAGACTTTATCATTAGGGACTGGCGATTTAGGGGCAGGGGTGAGTTTACTCACACAATAGGTACAGCATGCTGGAAGACAGTTGACACATAGGCAGCACGTGAAGATGACACCTGCAATAGCTACTAGGAAAAGAAGTATCTTCCAACCCCAGGATGATATCAGACCCCAAAACCACCCTGTCAAGGACCATGACGCATTCTCCTGATGAATATCGGATGCAAGCCTGTGTAGCTTCTGGATAGCGGAGTATACGTTAGGAGCGTGGTCTTGGGATGTAAACGCAGCAACTGCTGCCTATGACGCGACAAGCTCCACCCCTATCTGCAAGGATGACGTCTAAAACCATACGATTTTGAAGAGCAACAAGTCTTGTAGCCTGAAGCTCAGCTGTGATGTTAGTGAGTATGCCCGCTGTAGTGTTGATGACCCCTTCAACAACCCTGGTGAGGCGACGAATGCTGACACTGTTATACATAGGTCTCCAGAAAGGCACAATACCCTTCATGGCATCCATGAATTGCTGTAGAGTAGTATCAGTTTGATCGATATCTGCTGTGTCAATAACTCTCCTTACCCGGGACAAGTATACGCTTCTCCGCTGCAGCCTATGGTCTTTGTGATAGTTGGACGGTGCAATGTAAACAGGAGGTAGAAGGAAAGAGACATAACACAGGCCAGACCATCCCCTAGGGAGCCAGGTGTAAGCCTGCTCCCCACAAACAAAGTATACATTAGGGGGGGTGAGCAAAGGTGGGCTACTAGTAGTGTTTAATCGATAGGTATAGTTGCAACTGCTCTGTCCCACTGGAATATTCCCAGATCCTTCGACACAGAAACTAGCTGCTGTATGAACCACAGGTACGGGCATGGCTTTATCTTAAGTGGTATTTCGTGCATGGAAACATTTAAAATATTCGGTAACAATGAACCCCTGAAAATCCAACATTTCATTTTACAGCCAGGCGGCGTTCTTGTTACCCTCGTAAACATTCATGCAAGCATGTGGATGTAAGGTACCCTCCTTCCCTCCTGTCCCAGGTGTATAACCTTGGTGTACTACTATGTATTCCAACACTGCCTCATAATGAGACTCCGTCATATTCATAGCATCAGTATGATAATGTATATACACCATGGAAAGCAACAGGAACCATGCCCCAAACTACTTAGATAGGGCAGTAGTAAAGACACCAGCAAATCATTCTTGTGCATAACTGAGGGGAGTAATCCACATACCCAGCAATTCGTGGCATTCGTCGTATTGTGTACTTGGTAAAGCATTTGCAGGAAGGCGTTTTCAACATATGTCTGTCTATGTCTCTCTTTATGTGGGGGCAACGTAATGAACAGATGCTCAGGTGGAGCCAGGGTAGTCCCTATCAAAGTGTGCACAGGATGCTATTCCTCTAAATACCATACTACTCCAGTGTTATCATTACTATAAGGATGAACACTACCACTACTGTCTTACTCTTAATAGACCAGCTAGACCACACAGGACTACTCTGCCCTGGTGGTGGTGCCGCTAGGGGCTGTTCTTCTTCCATGACAGCACGGCCAAATAGGAACATGAGAAAAACCTGAAGAACTGGAGCCACAAGAATACAACAGACCAGAGGGGCACAAGTTACCCAGCGTCCATTTATAGCCTCGCTGGCAGGCTCCTATCGTTCATCAACGATGGTGCTTTAAAGCACTCCCTCGTGGGGGTCGCGCGATCGCGGCCCCTGCTGGAAACAAATCCTTCTTCTTGCAGGATAGGGCACCCTCCCTCCTGGGCAAGTACCCTCAATGATCCTGTCCAGTGTCTCAGGCAGTGCACCAGTGTTATTTACCCTAATCTGACGCAGGCACTGCAGACGTAGTACCTACACCCTAATCTCAAGTCCTTCCCTCACTCCTGGACTGTCCCTCTGGCGCACTGTCCTTCTTTTCGTGGGCGCAATTTATACCTGTCAACTCCAGGCACTGTTTCATCAACAAAAAGGGGTTGAAACTCAGGCTCAGAAAGGCAGGGGGACTCAGGTGCCTGTGAATCAGATGGGGGAGAAATTGGGGCCGCCCTAATCTCCAGAGGGACCGCCTCAAGCAGGGTGGCGTCACACTCTGCTTCCGTCTGCACCCCCCTTAGCTGGGCATCAGAGAAGGGAACAAAGCGGGGTACCCTTTCCCCTTCTTGGTCAGCAATGCCGTTGAGCACCCTCTTGTCGTAGGGGAGTGGAATCTTCTTGCAATGAGTACCATGCACCCAATTTGTACCATGCACCCAATTTTTCCGGCTGTCGAGTTTCACCGCCGTTCTAGTGGCAAGAAGGACCAACAAGGGGCCCTTCCAGCGGGGCTTCAGGCAGCTCTTCCTCTGGAAGTTCTTGACGAGGATGTAATCTCTGGGCTGTAGCTGATGCCCGGGCCCCTCTGGTCCCGGCTGCAGTGTCTTCTGAATCTGTTGATGAAGAGAACGAAGATCTTTAGTTAACTCATACAGATAGTCTATAAGCAAAGGGTGCTCTATCTCAGAGAAGCGCTTTGGCCTTGGAACGCCCCAGATATTGGCAGGGCGACCAAACACGACCTCATACGGTGACAACCCTGTCCTAGAGTGTGCCGTCGCCATAGTGGATAACAAGTCCAGGGGCAATGCATCTGGCCATCGCAATCCTGTGCTTTCCTGTATTTTTGCTAACTTCAGCTTGAGAGTGCCGTTATATTTCTCAACTAGACCTGCTGACTGGGGTGGTTAGCTGCATGAAACTTCTGCTTGATGTGCAGACCTTCGCACACCAGTTGGATGACCTTGGAATTGAAGTGACTTCCGTTGTCACTCCAAATCAAACGTGGCAATCCGAAGCACGGGAAGAACTCTTTTAGGAGTGCCTTCGCCGTCCCGATAGCCGTATTCTCTTTAGTGGGGTAAGCTTCAATCCATTTACTGAATGCACAAATCACTACCAGCACATACTTCAAATTGTTGACTCGTTCCATTTCGATGAAATCCATCTGGAGAACCTCAAAAGGGAAGGAAGGCGGTGCAAAATTACCAGAGGGTGTAGGAGTACCTTTCCCAGGATTATGTGTCATACAAATCATACAGTGTTTCACTAAATGAGTGGCTACCTTGGAAATATTGTCGTGCTGCCACACTGGGTCCAACACCTTACATATTCCCTTGGCGCTAATGTGGGCTGGGCCATGGTAACCACAGGAAGTACATAGGCATTAGGTAACATCCACCGCTGTTTCTCAGACTTATCAGTCCAGCACCCATCCTCATCCAGACGCCCCGTACTCTCCTGTCATATTGCCAATTCATCTAGGGTTGCCTCACTTTGTATCTCCTTGACGCTTTCTAATGAATCCTCGAACATTCCATTGTCTGGGACCCACCTAGCCGGACCTGCCACAAACATCTTTTTCATCTTTGATCTCGCTATCTCTTTAGCTGTTTGATCTGCAAATGCATTCCCTCTACCAACATCATCTGTTATTGCTTTGTGGGCACTACATTTTATTATTGCTAACCTTTTGGGAAGTGTTAGAGCTGACAAGAGTCTATGTATCAACGGGCCATTCTGTATTCGTAATCCTTGTGATGTTAAGAACCCTCTCTCCGCCCAGAGGCGTCCAAAATTATGGGCGACCCCAAAGGCGTACTGGCTGTCAGTATAAATATTGACAGTCAGTCCCTCACTCAACTCACAAGCCCTAAGAAGAGCAACCAGCTCCGCAGCTTGGGCTGATTGGTATGGGTCACGGGATGTCTCAACTATAGTGTGTAACGTAATTGCATATGCTGCAGAGGGGGTGCCATCTGGTAGTTTGAAGCAAGAGCCATCGACATATAGTTCCCCTTGGGGTTCAGATAGGGGAACATCAGTCAGGTCTACCCGTCCTTTCGTGTCCTCTTCCGTTCTGTACACACAATCATGTACATCTATGTCATTACTCGTCGAAGGGAGGGGTGTTAACGTGGCTGGGTTCAGAGTGGCACATCTTTTGATGGTAATGTGCGGAGCAAACAAAGTTAGTTCATATCCAGTCAGACGTGCACTAGTTAGGTGCTGTGTCTTTGTCTTATTCAAAAGCGTATCCACAGCATGGGGTACCATTACTGTGAGAGCATGATCAAGAACGAGCCCCGCGGATTGTCTGATAGAAACTGCCACTGCAGCTCTCAGGCAGCTCAGGAGCCCTCTGGCTACGTTATCCAGCATCGCAGAAAAATAAGCGCAGGGTCTTTGCTTACCACCAAAACCCTGTGTTAAAACAGAAAGCGCGCAACCGTCCGCCTCAGGTGCGTAAAGCACAAAAGGCTTCTGGTAATCAGGAGTACCAAGCACAGGAGCAGAGCTAAGCGCAGCCTTTAATTGCTCAAAAGCTTGCTGGCATGCAGATGTCCAAGGCAGGGGTTCATGCACTTCTTTGGTGGTCACGTAAAGGAGGCGTTTTGTTAGTAAGGAATAATTGGGGATCCAGTGTCGACAATACGAGGTAATACCAATAAATGCACGTACTTCACGTTGGGTCTTAGGAACAGGCATATTAGTAATAGCAGCTATACGCTCAGGTGTTAGTCTGCGACCCTCCTTCGACAGTAGGTGACCTAAGTAGGTGGCCTCCTGTCGACAATATTGAAATTTGGAAAGGGACACCTTATGGCCATGACGTGCCAAATGCAAAAGCAATTTAACAGTGGCATCTTTACAACCATCCTCAGTATCAGAGGCCACAAGGAGGTTGTCAACGTACTGCAATAGCACATTACCAATGGGAAACACCAAAGAATCCAATTGACTTTTTAAAGCTTGACTATAAATACTAGGACTTTCTGTATAGCCTTGAGGAGCACAACAGAATCTAAAACTCCTGCCGGCTAAGGTGAATCCAAACAGATATCTGCTATCTGTATGAATTGGAATGCTAAAGAAAGCATTCTTCAAATCAATAACGGAAAAGAACTTTGCTGACGGGGGAATTATTGTCAATATCGTGGTAATGTCTGGGACTACAGGATATTGGGGCACAACAATTTTATTGACCTGCCTGAGGTCAATTACAAAGCGATAAACATCAGGGTGAGCATCAGAAGAGTCCAAGGGTGCCTTACACACATTCGCCACTGTCTCATCAGCCACACCAGACTTAATCAAATCCTGTATTATTTGTAACAAATCTCTTTCTCCTGCTTGTGAAATCTTATACTGGGAGTACGTGGCAATACAGCATTGTCCTTAATCATTATAGAGACCGGCTGGATCTGGAGTAACCCCACATCCGTGTCTCCTGCTGCCCATAAACTACGGGGCACCTCCTTGAACTCTGCGGGGAGGGGTGCGTCTTTTGCAAAGCATTGTTTTGCGCGAGCCACTTGTGGCCCAACGGTCATGTAAACACCATCTGGAGAACAAGAGATGGTGGCATGTAATCTCTTTAACAAATCCAATCCCATCAAATTCTCCCCACAATTTGTCGTTAACAGAAACGGCGAGTCCACCGTAAAGGGACCAATAGTCAAAGCAAGAGGCTTGGAAATGGGGCTAACAACCGGCATGCCTGAAAAACCCACTGAAACATTGTTTTGGCCAGACAGAGCTGCCCCAGGGACCAGTGAACGAGAAACAGAGCTATTCATAGCACCCATGTCAAGTAAGAATGTCTTGGGCGTGCCTTGCAAATCCGCAGTGACATAGGGTCCCCGCTGATCCACAGGCACCGGAACCGGTCCCTTACCCTGTCCCTGGCTGTCCTAGCTGTGGGACTTCCCCGTCACTTCGTCAATGTCATAGTCGTCATGATAGTACTGCCTTCCCTGGGGTTCGTCGAAATAGTTCTTGCTCTGCTGAGCATATGATGTATGCTCAAACTGTCCCTCTCTTCGGCCCCTTCTCCTCTACCACGTCCTCTAAAACCCCTACCTCTCGGGACCTCAACTTTCTGCAGCAACTCCGGACACTCACTTCGCCAATGCCCCTCCTTTTTACAGTACGCACATTGGTTGTACCCCACGGGCACACTCAATATGCTGTTCCGGTCAGACCGGGATCCCCGCTGGGTGGGACCCCGAACCCCTTTCTCTTCCATTTCCCCTCGCCACTTGCTGCATCAACACGCTTGTCTTCAACTCCTTTAACTTTTTCTCCACCTTCTCTTTGTCCTCATTCTCCCTATGCTCGTAGTACTGTGCCATACTCAATATTACTGACGGGGAGGAGGTGGTCCAAGTACTTTCCGACGCCTGCAACCTAGTCGCAATCTCGGGAAGCAAATTAGTAACAAACCTGTTGACAAGCAAACGAACACCACCCTCCAGTGACAGATCTTGGCCACTAAAATCCAGAAACACCGCTTCAAACCTAGTAAAGAAATCAGACACACTTTCATCCTTCTTCTGACGACATGCAGTCAACTTGTCCCAATCCACTCGTCTCAGCGGGATAAGGGAATGCATGTAAGTGATAATACGCCCCGGCAAGGCTAATAACTCCACCTTCGGTTTCTCGCCAGGCTTGCACTACTTATCCCATGCCCTGATCTCATCCCATGTTCCACCCAATTCCACCGCATGATCCTGCATATGCACCTGTTTCCATATGTCTACCGGTACCAACAGACCGAAGAACAATTCTATATCAGCTAATGTCATCACTGTGGGGGAGGCCGCCTCCGTCAATTCTTTATAGTACGCAGTTGGATTTTTCCGAGGGTCCGGCAACTGTCTTTTTAGGGATATTACCTCACTCCTCTTCCAAGGAGTGTAGATCCACTGTTCCTGGAAATGGGCCGCCACTCGTGGGCGAGTAACAATATTATTCCCATCTCGCAACTCTGGTATTTCGGGGTGGTAAATGGGATGAACTTCCCTCATGGGGAACTGAGACGCCGTTGTCGGGACCTTCTGAAGCAATCTACCCCGATAACCCACCAATGTCGTCACATTACTGAAAACCTCATTTGGGGCCATATCTGTAGTATATACCCTGTCCCGAATGTCATAAATTATCTGCGGTGCAATACCCTTGAAACACTGTTCACACAATCCTATCAGTGTGGCCGACATATGCTTAAGAGCATGTTGCTGTATAAACGGCTCGTAATCTTTCATCACGCTCCATAAATCTTCCACACTATAAAATCGGATTCCGGGCCCACTGTACGGCCTGGTCAGCCACCATTCTCTTTTCCTCATCACCCACAGCAGAGTGTACCAACACTTTATCCATGCGTTCACGTGCCGCTGCCCAATTCACTTCATGCACTCCACGCACAGGCGTCTCTGCATTTTGTGATGCTTGAGGTAACACACTCAAAGGGGAAAGAGCAGATGAAGAAACAGGCACCATCGCGCTCAAAGACTGTGCCGCAGGAGTAAGAGGAGGCGTGACCACAGGCACGGAGTCGGGAGACAGAGTAGAGGAACAGACGGCACCCGCCCCTGTAACTGGCGAGAGTGGGGAAGTAGCAGGCAGGGCCGAGGCCGAAGCAGTAGAACTAGAAACTGAAAGAGTAAGAATAACAGAACCAGGGGCCGAAGACTGAGGTGTCGGGATTACGGGATATATCCGTTCGGGGGCATAAGGAGGTCGGGGTCAAGAATCCAACAACTCCTCAACGAAAACATCACCTTCCTCTCTAGCCACATAACACTTATCACTCTGCAAACGAAACTTCCTGTCTGCAAACTCTATGCCTTTCTCGATCTTTTCTCTATCAAAAGCTATTGCCTTCTGCGTTATCGTTTGTGTCTGTCCCCTCCGGGCTTGCTTCTCTGCTCTCATACGTCGTTGCTTCGCTTCCTTCTGCCATGTTCTCAGAGAATCAAACAGACTGTCTGCTCTTTTTGGCGAACAATTTCTCCTGCAAGCAATTCAACTTTTGCTCATCAAATGTGCCAGTAAGTGGCCACTGTAGATCGACATTGTCCCTCGTATATTTATTCCACAACGTGCTAAACAGAATAGGGCCAATGCCATGCTTGACGTATACATCAAAATTTGGGGCACCCTCTGGAGGCGCCGGCTGCCTTTCTTCCAATCGAGCTTCAGTGGAACAACACCGACATCCAAAACACCCTAACTTACTTAGACAAGGCATCTTAATATAAGACACATACACTGTCCCCAATGGACAAATAGAACACCAACCAACAAAGGATCCAAGAACCAAATCAAAGCGGTCCAAAACCGCACAAGACAGTCCGCAGACTGTACCAAGACAAGAAGACAGGCTCTAGCCCCAGACCTTTTCAAGAATAAGCCGAATTTCCAGTTGGCCTGGCAGATTGTTCGCAAACAGCCCCAAACCTTTTCAAGAATGGGCCGAATTTCCAGTTGGCCTGGCAGACCATTCACAAACACTCTGTGTCTTTCAAGGGTCCGCAATCCCACCAAGTTCAAGACAAGACAGTCCGGAGACTGTACCAGACACAGCCCATAGGTTCGTGCCGTTCAACCATGGTGCCACATTTTCCAAGAATTCAAGTCACTCACCTGGTGCACTCAGGTCGAGCAATATTATTCTCCACTGCCGACTCTTCGGACCAAACGGTCAAATCCAAGGTTCCGCCTTCTCAGGACTCCGGCCGGTGACCACTAGATGAGGAGTCATCCGATCAGACGGGCGGAGCAGCCAAGAGAACCGGGCTCTTATCATGTGGGGATCCCCGATCTGCCCGACCGACCGGACGCAACCCCGACCCTACAACCCAATTACGGGCAAGTCGGGTCACCTTGCGGAGTCCCTGTTCGGGCACCAACAGAAGGAAGTGGCCCGAAAAGGGCCACCCTTTTTTTCTACAACCTCCCAATCGCCTTCCCCAAAATGAAGAGTCGGTCAGACAGTAGAGAACACAAAACAATTGTTTATTACTAATACTCTGCAGAGGAGTCCAATCTGACCTGCACCCGAAGATGTCTGCCGAGGAACTGGCCCCCCAACAGTCGGCAACGCATAATCATTCCTCCCAAGGGCCTCCTAAACACGCCCACAGTGGAAAGTTACCGGCTTAGGCCGAACATGAACAAAGGAGGCACAGAAGGATGGGCTACCACCTGCCAGATGGGTACACGCTATCACTATCTCAAGGTTGCCGTGCTGGGTTTCGGCATCTCCTAACGTGGGAGCAGAGCTACACACAAAGATAGGTATGCGAGGGCAAAATGGCCTATTCATTAGTAAGTCAGAAGGCAACCTTGAGCAGAAGAGAAAATAACTGAATACAGCGTTCTGCTGAGGCAAGCAATACGAATAGTGAGGCCTGGTACAGACACAGCCTAATTGGGATTACGAAATACAAAATGGAGTCACACTTGCTAACTGAAGCTCGCACATTGCGTGGATAACTCAGTGGGTTACATAACGTGAATACGAATGGTGTCTCATTTAGATGCACACTGCTAACCTAATATAACGTAAAACGAGCATATAACGAGAATGGGATTTTCAAATCTAACACCTGCTGCACTAGATCTGCAAAGACCTTCAACTAGACCTGCCTGAACTAGCAACTGGACCTGCCTGAGCCCTGCTGTCCTCTGCTGAAGTGAGTTTCTCATCCCCAAGAGGAACCTCCCTGGTCCTCAACCCTTGGCTGGCATCAGTTGAGCTCCTCCTGTAAAATCCAGATGTTTTGAACTCTGTGTGCCAGAGTTTGAGAAGGTAGCTTTTTCAGCTGGACTAACCTGGTCCCTGTATCTGGCCTGCACTCCATCACAGTCAGCCTGAACCTTGACCGGGTCTAGCGTGACCAGATACCCACAGCTGGCGTTTTTAATTTCTTGGCACTATTTTTACTTTAACCTTTATATTGCATATCTCTGGTTCTCCCAATTAGATATTAGTCCTTTTGGTCTTATTTTATTTAATACATTTAACTCTATTTTTCTAAATTGTTGTGGGATTTCTCTTGTGTTGTGTTTTCACTTTATTACTGTTTGTGTGCTGCATAAATACTTAACATAGTGGGAGGTATACCCAGGCCCTTCCTGAGCTTCAAAGGATGCTTACCATGTCACTGGTAGATGAAGCTCACACCTGCTCTGCCTCCCTTTTGTCTTTCTAGTCAGGCTGGATGTAAACCCAGTGGGTGGGAGGACATTTTTTACAGGGTAGGCAAAAGATTGTCCCCCACTGATAGGCTAGCACTGTGCATAAAGTAGTATCCCTTGAATTTTTCTCTGAAGACTCCTAGATCTGAGAAGGATCAGAAGTACTGCCCTGCTGTTTAAAGAACCTGAAGGAAGATTGAACCTGCTTGCCTTGAAACCTAGGACTTCAGAAGTGACTCCACAGGTCAGTTAGTGGACCTCCTGTTTGAGCTACTGGTCTACAACAAGCTCCCAGAGGCCTTTTCCTGCTGTATATCTGTTCTGTCCCAACTGTACCTGAGCTAGTCCCCTTTGTTTGTCTCTGTGGGAGTGAGTCCTGACCCCCAAGTACTGTCCCCATAGTCCTGGACCCTTGGCTGTTGTCAGATTATGCTCTTCCGTGCCAAACTGAAAGATTCACTGGACTCTACATCGAGCTTCAATGCCTACACCCTTCTTCGACAGCTTCACCGGGCTCGACATTGAGCAGCACCCTACTGATGGCTTCAAACGGAGTTGACGCGGAACAGCACGAAATCGATGTCAACCACCTCCAGTGATGGCTTCACCAGACCCTATGCCAAGAATCCTCCAATCAACTCTGACCTCTCACCTTCATCGTCGATTCCTTTGTCAGATCCAGCTTACTCATGGCCCGTTGAAGACTTTTGACCTCAATAAAACTTTCTCAGTCTGAAGGTAACTTTCCACAGGAATAAACCTTGTCCCTGTATTGGCCTTAACTTTTGACTTTGACCCATACTAGCACGACCAGTTACCCGTGTTAGATGCTTTGAGTTTGTGCTATTTTAACTTAAGCTTTAAAAAATTATGTCTACGGTTCTACTTATTGGAAGTTTGTTGTTTAAATGCCATTTTATTTAATAAAATATTCCCTATTTTTCTAAATTTGTTAGGCAGTTTTTGTGTTGTGTATTAAATGTATTCCTGTTTGAGTACTGCATAAATACTTTCCACATTGTCTGTAGGTTAAGTCTGACTGCTCGGTGCCAAGCTTCCAGCGCGCTGAGCAAAGGTTTATTTAAAGGTCTTTAGTAGCTCGTCCTGACAAAAATGGTGATTATTATTTGTGGTGGGTTACTCAGACAACTTAACTAATTCTCCAATTTCTTACAGTACTCAATCCCACCCTCCAACGACCACATGACATCCATCCTCTCCCACAATGGCATAATGGTCGCCCTTGTTAATTTAGGACCTTCACCTAAAAATGTCTGCGATATCCACAACCTCATACTAACCTTCTCTATTTCATAGCCATCACTGGGATATGGTTAAGTAATTCCTCACCCCCAGATAGAGTTAATATTCTCCTCCAAATGTCCATATTGGTGAAAAACAGACTTAATAGGTGGCTGATTACCTTGCATTTAGTGAGCTCTAAGGACCATCGTTTGCTTCTTTTCAGTGATACTCTTTGTCTCCCATTAACCAAACAATGTATGATTGTGATCATAGTCTGTATCTACTGCTCTCCCTAATATCAAAGTTCCAGCTCCTCGATTTTGAGAAACTTTCATGGTCTGACCACTTCCTAATCAAATTCTTTATCAGTAACAAGCTAAATAGCAAACGCCACATCTTTTGCAGCCAAGGCCCAACGCATGTCACAATCTGAATAATGTGTAGCCAGCCTGAAGTTTTTAACAAACTGCTGCTCGACATTTCAGATCTTGAAATAGTAACTCCTGAATACGTTCTAGTCCTGCTTCAATGGAAGCATACACTATCACTAGGCACTCTGGCTCCAATCTCCACCTCTAAGTAGGGCCACCTGAAGTCCAGCAACTGGTACATAGAAGATCTCTGCCATCTGAAAGGTCTAGACAGAGTGTTTGAACGACAAAAGCTCAAATTCAGCCTACCATCTAATTGCATGGCTAGTTATGTTCATTCTAGAGGGCTACCAAGTCATTAGCTCTAAGAAAAGAAAGACCATTTTCAAGGCCACATCACTGAAAACACCAACTCCACCAAATAATTATTCCAGATCTACAGAGTGATTGTCTCGAATGCCCTTTCTCATAAGCCCTTTTACCCCTTCTCAAATCTATACAATATGTGTTTTCTCTGTCTTCACCACTAAATATTCAAGCCTGCATAGTTTCTGACTCCTTCAGCCTCCTGAGTAGCCCCACCTTTGACTGCACAGGCCCGGGTCCGAGTTTTCACCAGTCTGACAGACGCAATATCCTGGGCATATTCCAAAAACCTTCCACCCTAACAACATTGGTAATGCAAACGTAATCAACCTGGACCTCCTATCACTCACAACAAACATTATCAGATTTATCAATTTCTCCCCCCCCTCTGGAATGATTCCCAACACCCACAAACATGCTTTATCATCTATACTAACGACACTCATTGTTGATCCTGATTGCAAAGCAAACTACAGACCCAACTCAAGCCTTGCATGTTTTACAAAGGAACTTGTAACTGTTGCAACCCGCCAATTATCCACTCTCTTGGAAACTAATCAGGTACTAAGTGATGTCCAAGCATGCTTCAGACTCTATAATTTCTGTTCTTAGTAGAAGGGATCATGTCACAGCAACCAGCAGGCTCTAAATGGGCTCCATGTTGCAGAACACATCTGTTTCAAGTTTGCTAATCTACTATATGTCTTTTTCAACTAGTGCCAGTTTGCTGCTAAAATATTCCTCTACTCTAAAGACTGCAACTTACGGAGCAAAAACAAAGATAACGCCCTGTTGAAGGTGCTAAGATTCAAACTTATTACCCGGTGTGATCGGTATTTCTCAGATCAGAACACCAACATCTGCAAATCTTTATGGAAGAATCAATGGATTGTAATCAACATTTACAGCTCTGCAATTTTCATTTGAAAAAACTTAGGGGCATATGTACAAGCCCCTATCGCCACCGGAACGCCACTTTTTGTGACGTTCCCGTGGCGATAGGAGCCTTGCCTTATGTACAAGGCTGCGTTAAACCACTTAATGTGGCTTAACGCTGCCTTGTACATAAGGCACCCTTTCACGCAATGTTTAGCGTGAAAGGGGCGTGGAGTGGGCGTTGTGGTGGGCGTTCCACTGCAACACTGCATTGGCAAAATCACTGAAAGAGTGGTCTATAAGGAGCTCTCAAACTTTTTCGAAAACTCTCAGACCTTCCACTCACACCGGTCAGGTTTCCGCCCCAAACATTCCACAGAATCCGCCCTCCTTGAGATAACAGACACTCTAAAATGTATTACAGATAGTGGCAGGAAGGCAGTACTGATTTTGCTTGATTTGTCTGCCGCCTTTGATACCATCTCTCATGATATACTTTTGGCCAGACTAATATCTTGCGGCATCTCCAACACATTTGCTCCAGGGATTGGATGATCCTTATTGTGGAAACAGTTCGGGAAATGATAGTGATCCTGAATCAGGAGATTTCAGATTTAGAAGAAAAACTCAAAGCTAGCACAGCCCTAGATGAGACCAAGAACAAACTTTTGAGCATTAACCAAGAACTGCAGGAATTTGATGAATATCTTATCAAGAAAAAAACAGATAAATTAAAAAAAGATATAAGGTGGTTCACACAAGATAAAATCTATCCTTACCTTTGCAGTAACTATTTTCAGGAAGGACAGCAGGAAGTAGGTCAATACAATCATCGTGTGAATAAGAGAAATAAAACTCTGACCTTCTCAGGCACCAATTCATCAGATTCAGATTATGAAGGCCAAGTAATGAGTGAAGGACCCCTATACAATCAGAGGAATCAGAGAGGCCAATATTTAGATCAGTATCAACAAGCTCAGTCACCCTCCCCTTTTTTACAGAGAGGCAGGGGCAGAGGCAGGATCAAATTCCAAAGGCAAGAGAGGAATTATTACTAACAGATGGACCCACCACATCCGCAGCCTTATATGCGGACACGAAACCAGCAATATTGGAAAACCTAGAAAGCAGTAATGGCATAACAGATTTAATCCCTATCTTCAATCTCTCGAGGTATAAACTTTCTTCAGAAGAAATAAGTCTCCTTAGTAAGGGACTTTCTTTTGTTCCTAGTACACAACTAAGTCTTTTCCAACTTAATAAGGATATGTTTTCTTTCTTCCGGAAGATTAGATTGAAAAAGTATATGTCACCCAATATGTCAGATGAACAAGATGTAAATGTCTCGGGATGTAAGCCACCATCAAAATTTACACCAACCTTGGATATGGTTGGTCCCGAAGTTGAGATTTTTGAAAAGGTAATTATTAAAGAGTTACAGAAAACCACTAAGTTTGTTCCTAAAACAACTCCTAACCTGACTTTGCAAGAGAGAGAAGCTTTGAAGTCTTTGCAAAACAATTCCCTCATTACCATCAAACCATGCGATAAAGCTGGCGGAATTGTGGTGATGGATACAGTCAACTATACTGACAAGATAGAATCCATGTTACAAATACCAGAACACTATCAAAAAACTAACAAAACGGCTTTAATAAAGCTAAAGACACAGATAGAAACTGTCTCATCGAAAGCCTTTACAGATGGATATATCCGCCAGAAAGAGTTCGATTTCCTAAACAGCACCAATGTAGTCACGCCAGCCATATATGGAGTCCCAAAAACTCACAAAAACGTATCTGATCCACCACTAAGACCCATCATATCATGTATTAACTCTTACACAGAACCACTGTCCCAATATGTGGATGTCTTTTTGTGTCCCTTGACTACCCAGTATGCGTCATACATCAAAGACACAGGACACATGATAGCCACATTGGAGCATATGCCCTTTAATCATGAAACACAGTTGTTGGTCACCCTTGATATAGAATCTCTGTACACCAATATACCCCAGGACCTGGCCATGGAGTCTGTGGCAGCTCTATTGGCCAGAGTTCCTGGGCAAAGACCTGACAATTTCATTCTGGAATGTCTCAATATTGTGTTACATCAAAATTATTTTGAATTCAATGATACTCTGTACCAGCAAATCAAGGGGACCAGCATGGGGGCTTCCTGTGCTCGTAGTGTAGCTAACATTTTCATGGGAGAGTTTGAGCTCAAACATATTTTTAACGAGGTAGCCCCCTTCTATGAAAATGTAGCGCATTGGCATAGGTTCATAGATTATATTTTTTTCATCTGGACAGGAGAAGAATCAGTCCTGTTGGATTTTATTACATGGCTTAACTTGAGCGACACAAATCTAAAGTTCACTTGCAAATACTCAGCGGACAAAGTTGAATTTTTGGACATATGGATCATGGGAAGACAGGGACAGTTAGAAGTCAGCTTGTTCAGAAAACCCACAGCTAAAAACACAATTCTGAAACATAGTAGCTTCCACCCCCCATGCCAAAAGGATTCTATCCCCTTTGGGGAGTTCCTGAGAATCAGGAGAAATTGTACTAATATGAGAGAATTTTTGGAGCATGCAGAGCTACTTCAGAGGCGCCTTTTACTCAGAGGGTATCCCCGTAGGCTGGTGCGCCAATCAATGAAACGGGCGAAATATTATAACAGAGATGCCCTGATCATGGGCAACTCCAAACAGCCCTTAGACAAATTGGTTTGTGTAGTTGACCATTCAAGTATAAATTATAAGATCAAACAGATACTAGACAAAAATTGGAGGATACTCACGGCCAATGAAGAAGAGACGCACTTACAGAAACCCATTGTGGCATACAGGAGAAACCCTAACTTGAAGGACAAACTGGTACACACCAGATTAAAGTCCAAAAAGGAAACTAAGCAGTCTACAATAGACAGATTGCCGCCAGTACCACGCTTGTGACGCTGCCATGTCTACTCGACTATGGACATATGGAGGAAAATCAGGAAAACTCAGAAACATTACAAATTGCAAGAGTATGAACATCATTTACCTGATCCTCTGCCCTTGTGGGCTAGGGTTCATAGGTGAAACCTCCAGGGAATTCCGTGTCTGGTTCTCGGAACACAAATCAGCCATACGGACACAGAAGTTGCAGGCACCGATGGTTAGACACTGCCTAGACTTTAAACACACTGAAAAAGATCGGAAATGGTTGTTTTTGGAACGTGAGAGACATAAACCAGGCAAAGATGCAGAAAAATTGAGAAAACAACGAGAAAACTATTGGATTTTCTCTCTTGACACGGTCCGTAAAGGACTAAACGAAGAAATTATCTGGGTAGTTACCTGAATACCCATAATCTTGAGCATTTTTTAGTTTTGCAACCCATTGTATTTTATTTAGGTAGACTTACATCTCTGCCGAACTTTGAACCACTGATGACCTATTATCGAGAGATGCACATATAATTGTGCAGATACGTGTTTGTCTGCAGCTTGAGTTTGTAGCGCGAGAACATTAGACCACATATTGACCTAAATTGACACTCCAGGCTGATTGGCCTGACATTCATCTGATAACCTGCTTTTTTGCACGTTTTTTGCAGCCATAGCACAACTCAGCAGTTTTTAAATACTTCGCTGTATTGTATATTATCTCCAGAAACAAGGTCCCACGAGGGTATCTGAGACACCCGAGATAGTCCATCAAATCTGTATGGTCTGTTTTCTTGGCTACTTACATTGAGGGTCTTACAGTATCACAAACTAGATACCATCAAGCTGTCTTGGTGTCCCATTCTTGATACCATAAGAGTTGCACTACATTGAGCGATTGGCCAGTACTTGACATACTAAATATTTAAGTGGTATGTCATCTATTCTAATCTTGTGTTTCTTTATTATTATTATTTTTATCTGACTAGCAATACAAATATATGCCGATACGCATGATTGAGTGTCTTGCTGCCCATCACACACTATAAAACTTTATACAATTCCTGAGCTATCACCACCACTCCAATATGGCGCCTATCAGGATTTACTAGAGTGAAACGTTTATGGCACCATTTACATCGAATTATCGCGAGATGGGTTCGCGAGTATTGCGCATGCGCTATAAATAAGGAAGTGAATTAGATACGCACAGGACTCGTGGGAATTCGCTGACGGAAATAGGTCGCGGTTAGAGAGGACAGCACAATTCTAGTCACACGGTAAGTACTATGCCAAGCAGGCCTGCGAGCGTATCATTACCTCCGCAAAATAGCTAGCCTCTGGTTCTTGACTCGTTGTGGCCTAGGTATATCTATGAGGTTACCCATGAAGGGTCATACTAGGTTTTTGTTATTCAGTTGGCATTTTTTGCATGCATGAGTTGGCGGGCACAAAATGTACTGTACAGCTATGTGTAGCTGATCACGGGCCCACGTTTGCCTTCATGGCAAACCACGTAGTTCTCTTTGAGCATTATATGACCGCCTTAAAACATAATGCTGCATATCATGAAAGGCATTCTCTCAGAAAATCAAATAACAATGGTCAGCCTATACATTGAGAACTGACCACTTCCCTTATATATAAATGACCAGGCAGTAATATCAATCTAAGCCGGCCTTTTTTGATTTAGCGCTGAGTCACATAGTGTTTTTATCACAAGACTTTGCACATTTCTGACTTCAACATATACTGAATCATTGCCATGGTATCTACATTGCAGGATAACAAGTTGGAACATAAGCTAAGATGGCTTCCCTCTATAATGGCTAGACCATGATGAGAAATAAGCTACAATCGACCAGCTAATTTGGGTGAGAAGCTATATTCCAATTTGAGTACATACGAGTATGTGAACGCATGAGGATAACTCCCGTATTTTGGTCTTTTTATTAAAAAAACTTTTTTTTCCCTACTCTTTCAAAGAACTAGTTTGAACCAAGCCTTTTCTAAAAAAAAGAAAAGCACCAATCATTTTGCTAACCTACAGACATAGTACAGAAACGTCCTATCAAGAAATTCAGGAGAGAGTCATAACCCTTATGCGAGGAATATAAGATCCCGAGAACCCATAGGGACAGCGCTCATGACTATTACTTTACTCTTTCTTTAATAGATAACCAGTCTACGTTCCAAAGATAATATAAAGATAGAGCCCAATATGGTCTGTGAGCTACATGCTGTGTAGTTGTAGCTACCTGATGAGAGCCATACAGAATCGCTCAGGTGCAAACTCTGATCTTGTATATTTATATAGTGAAACATCTTTTCACTTTTTTCTGACTTTTGGTCTTTCAACTTTGGACTTTACCGCTCCTATACAATTTACTTATATATATTATAGATCTGGTTCTTTGGTGAAGGCTTTTTCTCTCGTTTTCTTGGACTTTTTCAACTGTGTCCCCATTCTGATCTTACTCAAAAACTTTTCTACCACATTGAGAAATCTCCACTTTGACAACTTGTGCACACCACGTGTGAATTTGTTATAAAGTAGAACATGAAGCGACACGATCATAATTGCCTTTCTTTAGCAATGTGGATGTGATTTTGTAAAAAGAAATTATTCGAAGTTTTTGTACTTGACATTCCCTAGGTAAATCTGTCTTATTGTGATTTTTACAGATAACCCCCGTCCACGTGTTTGTTGACACTTATCTAGTACATATTTGGTCCTGATGAAGGTGGTTTGATGTAATATCCACCGAAACGTGCGTAGACCATTTCTAGACACAGGGGAATCCTACCAGAGGCATGTATAGGAGAAGAATCTGATGGGACGCAACTGTACAAGGAATTCTATTGTCTCTGCAAGAATTATATAGGATCCCACATATATTTTTGAATGCCTTCATAACGTTTGTGTTGTATGAATGTTAGTGTGACTGTACAGGGTTGCGAGGTGAGAATGTAGGTTTGATGGGTGTTTCTGTGGGGTTACAGATATTTTGTAAATTGTGTTTCAAGCTTGTATCATGACAAGTTCCATATTAAATTGTAAATACATGAATGTTTATTTATAATGATAAAGTAGATACATATGTGAAAAAAGATTAACAAATGAAAAAATATTTTTATAAATAATAAAATACAGTTTTATGAACTAATCATGTTGTAGGAAGTTAATTTGGGGATATGTCTATAAGATGAGCTTTTAGCCATCAGTAAAACAAAGTGGGTCAGTTTAGAGGTTTTTTCTTAGTTTTTGCACCACATTCTTTTTTTTTTTTTATTGAAAACCATATACAATACAATACAATAAATCCGAATATACATACTTTTAAAATCCAACCATAGCATTCAAAGGAGTAATAAATAACATCAATTAATCAATACACAACAAATCTAATCGTTAATAATTAATAAGCAGGGGGATCTTGATAAAAACACCTAGAATCTCAAAACTTGTCTCCATTGCCTCCAACAAAACTGATCAGGTGACCAAAAGTGTGCTATCCATGTTAAAATACCAGGTCATAAAAGAAAGGACAGATTAAGGGGATAGAGCAAATTATATACTGACTTTAGGGAGCAGAGTCAAAATACAGTGCTCAGATCTTCTCAAATTTCTTAAGTCCCCCTCTTCGTGAAGCATAGGTTCGTTCGCTTCTTCTAACCTGACCCATTTTCCGAACCCATTCAATTTTAGACGGAATTAAATCCGTTCGCCATCTTTGAAGTAGAAGTGATCTGGCGACAGCCATGCCAATATATAAAAGTTTAATCAGCTCCTCCGGTAACTGCAAATCTGGGTCATAACCCCACACTATCAGTCGATCATTAAAACCAATTGATTTCGAGCATTCTGTTGTCAGATACTCAAAAATATTGTTCCAGAACTTCTGGATCAGGGGGCACTGTAATATTATATGAGTCCAGTTGGCTGCAGGGTGAGTATGGCACCGGAAACACTGCTCTGATTGATTGGGATAAACCTTGGCTACAAAACACGGGGTTCTATTCAATAGCCACTTGCTAAAATATAACATCCTTCTCCAATTAGCCCCTCTGACTGAACTAAAATTTAAATTATTGATTGTAGACCACATATTTGCTGTAATTTCCAGGTCTTCATATTTACCCCATTTTTTGCACCACATTCTTGTAAATATGGTGCAGCCTTGCGTTTCCGAAGTGGCGGAGCGTGTCGTTAAGCCCAGGAGGCTAACGACACGCTCCGCCACTTCGTCGTACATATGGCCCTAAAAATCCTACTGGCATTCATTTTACAATACCATGAATTTGCTTATTGCCATTTGGAAATAAGGTTTCCCTAATCCTTGACTTTCTTCAAGAAAACTTAACGACCAGACTCTTTGGCTAGGTCCAGTCAGGGGTTGTGTTTCTTATAAGTGCTATTAGCCAGTCAATCAAAGTTATAACTTTATTAATATTGCCAAAAACATCTGATTAAATTATCAGTTTAAATCAGAGGATTTCAAACTAGTTGAGTCGCCCAAGTTGATTTCAGGAATGACACCAGCTTCTAGCCAATAGGTGTATTAATTATGCCACTGAGGAACAGAGATGAACATCATGCTGAAAACAGTGACGTGTTTTTAGTAGAAGGAAGGAGAGTGGAACTGAGCCATTCTTAAATGAGCCATCAGTAATGTACTTTGTCACTGCTAGGGGCCAAAGTGAGAGGACGTGCTCCAAATAATCCTAAAATACCCACCCTCATTTCTGATAAACAATCACACCATGTATGTTTTTACGTTTTCAGAGATACTAGGCTGCCAATAGTATGTCAACAATCATATTCTAGATTGCATTTTTAAAAGGGATAACTGATCATAACTGCAATGACTAAATTGTTAAGTCTGTTCAAAATGCCAATTGTATGGAATAATTATCAGAAAATGTTGATCATTCTAGGAGAACCTGATGAAGTTTGTTTACTTTAAAAGGGGGAACAGATGTAAAAAGATTGAAGAACATTGGTCTAAAATCTGCAGCTGAGTGTTTATACCAATGAATGGTGCAGGGCATTACACCCTAGTGGGTTCCGAACCTTATAGTCACAACACCTCCACCTATACCAGATGCAACATCACAATAGAAGGGGCTGTCATTTTAAATAAGACAGGGCTACAGGCTTTGTCAGGGTGTCACTATTAGAAAAAAACAGTCACATGCCTTTTAAATCAGTAAACGCACCATTAATAATCAATAACATTCATCATAATGATAAACATTCATTATTCCATATCAGTGTTATCAATCAAGCATTTAATTCCAAAAATGCGTGTGACTCTTTTTCCTTTCTACATCCCCATAATGTGGCCCAACCACCACAATGAGTCCCCACACTCCAGAGCCTAAGATTAAAAGCTCCAGCTCTGGGAGTGCTGAAATGAATGATAACCTTTCCTAGAGGTTATCATTTCAATATGCCCTCAGACTCAGGACACGTTTTTACCAAGCATGTCTGGGGGAGGGCTAATGCAACTTCTGCAACCCCGATAGCAATTGTTTAGTCCATTAGTAGTGCCACTGCCATCTTGAGGCCACCACAAGCAAAGGAAACCATGAAATTAGCCTGCATGGAGCACAATGGGGCACATCCTCAGCCCTTTTCTTCAATATTAAATTAGGGGCAAGCTTCTCTTGCCAGGGCCGGACTGGGAACCGAAACGGGCCCTGGCAAACTGCTCAGCCTGTCCCCCTGTGGAGCAGGGGAGGGTGCAGCCGAGCTGTTTGCTAGGGCCGGTTTCGGCCGATTTTGTTACAGGGGGCCGATATTGTGGCCCCGGTAACAAAAATGGCCCCCCAGGGGCCCAAAACCAGCATCAACCCTGGTGGCCCACCGGGGAAATGCCCGGTGCCCGCTACGGCCAGTCCAGCCCTGTCTCTTGCTCTGTGACCTCGCGTCACAGTATATTTCTGTTTCTGTGTTTGTGCTTGGGGAGCTGAGGCCGCGCGCGGAGCCCCAAAGCCTCTGCAAACCCACTGTGTCCTCTCACTTGGCAGTAGCTGGCATTTACTTTGTTCTGCTCCTACCCAGCGGGAACAGTTTCAATTCTGCTCCTCCCCGCAGATTGGAGCAATGCAGTCCTTGCCTCCGAGAAGTGCAGGGAGGGAGGTATCGGCCCCCAGACATTGGCACAGGGGGTGGATGACATGCCCAGCCTCACTACTCCATTTGCAGGGGATGAGGGTTCCCGGGCCAGAAGTTGGATTGAGGAGGGGCTCCATTCCAACCCCTTCCTCGGGGAATACAATGAAAAAATGCTACACCGACCCCTGGGGGCTTGGCATTCCTTGGGGCAATTGAAAAGGAGATTGGCTGGAGTGCCATACACTTGTTTTTCTTTTTTCTCGGGCAAATCATTAAACCTGCAGATCTCATGCCCAGTTGGGCTGATTTTCTTCATCATTGGCTTGTTTTACTCCCTGTGGGCAGCCCCAGACAACAAGGGCCTTTTCTTTAGGCCTCATGGCCTCTGAAAGTCTCTTCACATTGGGAGCTGGATTCCTACTGCTCCTGTGCCAGACCAGTCTTCTGCTTGCTTTCCTGAGGCTCTCTTCTGCTTGGGGGGCATCTTCCACAGCCCCTGCACAGCCAGCGAGTAGAATACCATCCCTACCACACCTCCCAGGCACCATGGACCACTGGCTGTCTTGCCGGGCACCTGTGTCTGTGGTAGAGTTAAGGGCCAGTCCACTGAAGTCCTATGGGAATAATCCTGAGTCCTCAAGTAGGTCTTCTTCCCCAATTGGTCCTCAGGGGACATTTGGGGGTCAGCGCCACTGACCCTTGAGAGACCCATCTTGGTCCTAGGGGTGAGCTGGGTGTCAAAGTCCTTAGTACATCCTTGAATGGCATCAGGTGGCTTCTCCTTCCAGCGGGGCATCCTTTTTCTGTTGTCACTCCTAGGTCAAGGGTCTTATCATCCGATTATCCATTTTGCAAGCGTTTTTAAGTGGCAATGGAAAGTTTTAGGGGCCAGGCACTGCTAAAAATGCATCAGACACACACTAGTTGAATACTTGCAATACGTCTAACCTCTGGCAATCACTCAGGGTAGCATTAAACCCATTGTTCTTATGCCCACCATGCCACCTCAGATTAGACCGGGGCACCATGTGGCAGGCACCGTGAGGTCCCTGCCACACAGTGCAAGGATGTTTAAAAACTTCAATTTTTCAATGGGAGCTTGTGCTTTGGGCAGTTTGGCCCACTGTACAAACTCCCATTGAAAAATGGAAGTTTGAAACCACACCATGTGCGGTCGCATCCTAATTGTGGTTCCGGAACCGCCGATCTGACGTCGGTCGGTTCCCAATCCGCAGCGATGTCGGTCGGAGGCAACTCCAACTGACATCGTAAGCAGGGCCAGTTTTTAAAACAATATAAAATAAAGTCTTGTGTTTGATCATGTGCCCTAGAATTGTATCTATGATTGTGTTTGACCTGCACTGGTGAGGCATTGAATATCCCCAAGTGTTTTTGTCTGCAGCTTCAGTAGGTAAATTACCAATTGGTTTGGAAAAGCTGTGAGGCTCGGGAAGGATACCGTTGGCATGTAGGCAGATGCATTGTTCACAATACAAAATGTATACTAAGAGTGGATTTTGGGTCCACACCTTACTCACAATTGGATGGCTTTATTGTCGATCTAAGATGTCTGCTCTTGATTCAATTACTTGCCTCCCTATGCAGGAGATATCGATTTCACAGTGATCTGACTGGATCAGTTGTATCCTTCTATTGCATATTGAGGGGACTTTTTTTATTTTGTGTTCAACACTCCATGGGGATACGTGTGTTTCCCTGATCTCTCCCACTGCTTTCGTCTCTGCCCCCGTATATTTTCTTTTCACTTCCCTCACTCTAGGACAGTCAGGCTTCCTGCTTCCCAGCCTGCTAGATGTGTTATTATTAATTTATTACATCTAACGTTTATGAGGTAGCAGAAGCTGCTAAGTGCTGCTGGACCTCTTGTTTCTTTTTTGTGCTTCCTGGCCACTTGTTTTTCAGTTTGTTATGTTTAAATTTAACATTCTAATAAGGCTGCCTGACATGCGGCAAGACACATGTATGAACTTTGATGGGAATCTTAGGATGGATTTCTTTAATAGAAATACCTTTGCCAGAATTCTGGCTTTGTAGCGTCAATAGGCATTGTCAAAGATAACAGCTTGACCTTTTCTCTGAGCGTAGGCAGACCTACTGTTTGCAATAAATAATATATAATTAGAATGGGATTTGGGTTAACCCCTTGCCTATAACTGGATGGATGTGCTGTCTATTATTTAATTCCCTGGATTTTCTCTGTATGTTCGTGTTTGTCTTGCCCAGAAACATATCTGTCTTACAGTGTTCTGATTGGATGCCTTGTATCCTTCCAGTGCATACTCTTTTCTATTTTTTATTCAGCATTCCATAGGTCCATGGGTGCCTCCTTAGTTAGGCCTGGGGCAACATTTTAACTACTCTGGCAAAATATTTGAAATTCCCAAACTTCACATTACATGAAATTCAGGACGTTTCTCCAATTTTCCACATTTCACAATTTTGCATAATTTTTCTTTAACTGGGCATGCATTGACTTTCAAAGTTTCACTGTATACTAGCAGGGTACTGGCTCACAAAGAGAAGGTCTCACTGAGAGACATTTTCTATTCCCGTCTGTTTTTGCCTTCTTGCATTAATATTTTACACAAGGTGTGTGTCCAGGTTAAAAAAAAAAGTGGCAGATTATATTGGAAAGCATAATTTTGTTAAATTTTCATGGAAATTGTGCAAAAAATATTTACACAATTTCAGCTTTAGTTTCATTCCTGTAACCCCCCCCTCCCTTTGCCTCTTCAAACTCTCTTTTCACTTTCTCTACTCTCTGATCCTATCTCACTTGCTAATGCACATTCCATCCATCTTCCCATCTCACTCCCCGTGTTAATTTTATTTTATTATTTTTTATTTTATGAGGGACAAGCAACTGTAAAGTACTGCCAAGTTGCTTGATTTTTGCACTTTGTAGACATCTTGTTTTTCACTGTTTGTGAGAAAATGACACTTATTGCTGATGACCACAATTTATTTAGCTTAATTTTTTTGCTGTGTTCTAGTCTTTGCATACTAGGTCACTGCAGTTAAGTGTACAGTGTATGTGCTCTGACTCCTGAAATATGCAGAAATTGTCTAATCCCCGATTGGCTAATTTAACTTTCCTATAAGGTCATAGTATGCAGTGCAGGAAATATTTCTATGGCATATGAAGTTAAATGTCACCAGTGGACTGCAGCACTTATTGTACCATCCACTTTTGTGACAAGGAAAAGATGGCTTCAAGGCTACCATTGTAGCCTGACTGCTGCATTTTAAACCTGTGGCCTAACATGTCAAAATAATCATTTTAAAGGGTAAAACCCATCCATTTAAATATTAATAAGTCACTCCTGTGTGATTTCCATAAACACTCCCCTACACAAACGCAGCTCTCAGAGCTCAAGTTGAGTGTGGCTGAGGACTTTGGCGATCTTGGAATTTCCCTGGTATGTTGCATTTTATGCCTGTTTGCAGTAAGGCAAATAAGAACTACGGTGATATTAGGCTGGCCAAATCTTGAGAACTTTTGCCCCATTGGTTAGGGAGTGCCCAGGAGTCCCCCCTATCCACTAGCTAGTGCCAACCACAAATGTGGAACCTCAAAGCACCATACTTGCAACACTGCTGGACTTAACAGGCTGACTGAACTTGCTGCACTTTGCATCTGTGACCTGTGAGAAGGACCTGAGGAGGTTGGGCCATCTTTCACTTGAAATCCAAGGACAGAAAACCCTGCAAGGATCATAAGGCTGATCCCAGGGGTGGCTCCAGGAACATAAGAAAGCTGAAGAAGACATTCCTATGAAGAATGCCAGTGGACCAGTGTCAACTAGTCTGGGACTGACAACCTGAGAGTCTCGAAATTCCTTCCCTTGAGCTGCTGAGGACCTTAGATGTGTACTCCTGTGGTTGTTTGGCACAGAAGAAAGTTTAGAATCTTTGGAAATCTTTTCCTACAGAGCTCCAGAGCTTCAGCGGTACCTGCCGGGAAATGTATCCGACTGGCAGTTCTACAGTGTTGGATTGAATTTCAGCTTTATCCCACAAGGAGATCATTGCACCTCTGAAAAAACGCCACAGTCTTTTTCTGCATTGGAAATTCGAAAATGTTCAGCAAAGCTCTTCAAAAGCTCCAGAAAAACAGTGGGACCAACCTGCTTCAGCTATCTGACCATCGGTTCCATGGTAGAAGCTAGAGTTTCAGTGGTGACCTGCTCAGGATGGATTTTCTTCTCAAAAAGTGACAAAGTCCCATTCTGCATTGGGACATAGAAGAAGTTTCAAAATTTTTCTTCAAAAAGTCACTTAGGAACGTTTTCCATTTTTTGACCTCCAGATTTTCACAGGGATAAATCCTTCTAGTGTATCCAACACAGGCTCCATTGCGGTCGACCTAAAATCACACCCTGTTCCCAGTCTACAACAACCATTGACTATCATTGCCGCTTTATTTTTTCTGGCCACTTTTTGACTAAAATATTTAAATAATCATAATCCCAGTTCTCCTTATCGAATATTTGGTGTTTTGTTTTTCTCTATTTTGTGAATCGAAGGGATTTTTAATGTGTTGTGTCTTTGACATTTTAACTGTTTTGGTACTTCCAAATACTGAACACATTTTCTTTAGGTTAAGTCTGCATGCTATGTGCTATACCCACTGGAATTTGAGCTTAGGTTTAAACAACTGAAACTTATGACTGGGCCTAACATTAATTGCAGGGAACCACCATCCACCCCAATTACTAATTCACTTTCTTATAGTTTACCTTGTTAGAATGCATATGCATCAAAATATAGGCATGCACATCAGCAGCCATCTTGGCATTAGTAAAAAAGCTATTGCAAGACTGCTGCCCAAGCATGTGCGTGCATCTTGATGCATGCATTTGCATGTGATTGACAAAAGCTGCTTAGAGCTGAGACCTATTGGCTTTGATAATGCGTTTTTAACAGTATATAGAGAAATCTGCCTTCTGTAGCTTTGTATAAGTGGCAGAGAGCTCTTACTGGGTGAAATGACACCTTGGCAACATGGAATAGAATCATCTGAACTGAAGTGGCCTCTCCTCTTCAGATGATTCTAAATGTTCCTTTCAAATTCAAAAGCTACATTTCTTTTGTTCACTTTGTACCTTAGTATGAAAGACAGCAAAGTTAAGAAATAGCTGCAATTTATTTAATCCATTCTTATAGAATATAATTGTGAGAAGCAGAACGTAGTCTTTGCAAGCTTCTTTATTTAGTACAGTATACGCTTCCACTTTTAGCATATATCTGTTGCAGAAGTGGCTCCTCCAGGAGGGTGTCTGGGGCAATGCACCACCTGTCATGGAGAAGGGAGCAGTAGAAGACTGGTGGACTAGTTTGCTGCAGCTCTTCTGATAAAACTGACAGTAGGAGTGCAGTGGAGCAGAATACAAACACAAAATGGGCATGCACCTCAGGTGATAAGCAAATGTAATGAGAGGGTGAGGTGGGTTCCTGGAAGGGCAAAACATGGTGTGTGTGTCTGCTTTATCACTACATCATGTTTCCAGCTGCCACTGGGGCCTGAATTTTACATTTTATGAGCCCACCCAAAAGGAACACCCTGGACTGCAAGTCACTGAGCCAGAGTTATTGCCGTCACCTATAAGGGTTAAGAAGTGGGGAGGAGGTGTGGGAATGGGCTGAGTGTTGTGAATTTCTGTGCGTGTGCTTGCATGTGCATGTGTGTGAGTGAGAACATGTGAGTCTGAGTGCCTGATTGTGTGTAACTGAGCTTGCATGTCTGTGTGTGTGTGGGTTTGATCTGCTGTAAGATGATTAGTAGCTCTCACTTGTAGCTTAGGGGACATTTTAGTGATATATTGTTTGGGAAGACATATTGGCTAATCCGGAAAACACTGATACATATGACACGATTTGGTATTAGGAAAGGACGCTTGCAACAAGCCCCTTCCAGATACAGAATTGGTACCCATTTCCAAACACATATAGCAATTCAGGAAAAAAATTGTTTAATACTAACGTAAGAGGGTTTTAACATTCTTAGATTTTCTGTATCAGAGGGTTTGCAAATGCTAAAAAACTTTGTACATCTGGCCCAAAGTTTCTTTAGGTTTATCACTACTCCTCTCTGTGCATGTAAATCATAACTGTACCGTCCTAAAAGAAGAGTCTTTTTCTGACATCTATTGCTTGTGATTCTGAAATGTATATAACTTTTGATATCAACGCACCACTTCTACATAGCCTCATTTATGAAATATGACTGAAATATAGTTGGAAGGTGATGAATGGAAAACTGTAGTAAAGAAAGATGCTAACACATTTAGAATAAACAATGTAAAAGTCAATAGGATTGGCTTGAATTTTGAGTCATGGCTAAAATATAAAAAAATAAAGCTTTCTGCAGTAACAAAGCAAGAAACTATTGCTTTCTGTATGCAATGCATCTATGAGGTAAAGAATTTAGTTTGCCATGATTCAGTTTACTCTCATGCACTGCAATACAAGTACGCCATAAGAGGTGGAATGGTACACCATACAGCCAATGGCATGAGGTGAGAAAGAAATACTGCTCTGGGAGGAGCCAATGCTCACTCTATGTATTCGCACCAACAAGCCTTGCAAGCAGTTGCACTGTCTAATCAGACCTAAAAATGAAAGGTCATATGGCCTTGAATCAAAAGGTTTTCTAAACTGTCTAAAATACATATTGTTTTTTAGCCTACCTGTAGAAAATTGAGCTACTGATTGAGAGGGGTGAAACCCTATTCAAGCAGCAACCACAATTACTGTCAAGACTGAGAGGCAATGTGGAAAATATGTATGCAGCACACGAGTGGCAATAAAGTGAAAACACAACATGAAAAATCCCACACCCATTTAGAAAAATAGAGTAAAATTGAATACATTATTTGAAATGAAATCAATAACAATCCAAATAATAGAACCAGAGATATGCAATTTCAAAGATTCAAGTAGTAACAGTGATTAAAAGTACAAAGCGCCAACTGTGGTTATCTGGTTGTGCCAGACTAGGACAAAGTCATCAGTTCAGGCTGACCATGATGAAGGGCGGGCCGGCTACATGGACCAAGTTAGGCCCACTGAACAATGTACCTTAATTCTGGTTGCAGAATGTGGCGAGGTCCTGCGACGAAGATGTGTCATGTGGCGGTGAGTTGAGCTGCAATGCGAGGTCCTGCATCGAGAATGCATCATGCATCAGAAGTTCTTGGGAGCTGTGGGTCTGCAATTTGAGGTCCTGCGCGTAAGATTCACTGCACAGCAGCAGTTCAAAGGAGCTGCGAGGTCCTGTGTCAGGGATGCGTCATGCGTTGGCGGTTCTGATGCGAGGCTGCAAAGCAACGCATTGCCCTGCATCGGTTCTGCTTGGACCACAACTGGGCTGCAAGAGTACCTTCAGGCCCACTTCCAAGGGTCCAGGACTGGGGTGGAACTGCCTGCGGGGCAAGACTCACAGCAGACAGAGTCCAGATGCTGGGTTCAAGGTGGTTGGAGGCTTTTCTGCCCCTGCGGCTCTGACCAGCAGAGAAGCTACCTGGCCCTTGGAGTCACTCCGGTGTTCCTGGGTCTCAGATGAAGGTCCAGTCCTTTTCACTCAAGCAGAAGGGCAGCAGGGTAGCAGTCCTTCTTGCAGCAGAGCCACACAGCAGTCCTTCCTAGTCTTCTGCAGGCCCATAAGTGTACTGAAGAGTTGGGTCTGAGTGTCCAAAATTAAACTCGGTGCAGCTTTGAAGTAGGAGAAGGTTTTGGAGGTTTCCACTTTGAAAGGTGTTTGGAATTTCCTGCCTCTGTACCCTGACTCCAGCTTGTCTGGGGGCACAAAAGACGTGTGAAACCCTTTGTGAGTGTGCTGAGGCAGAGTCTTTGTGATGTGCAAGTGTGGTAGGTGACATCCCCACCCCTACCAAGTTAGAGCTAGCCCATTCTGCCAACACCTATTCCCCCTTTGTTTCAATGTCTGGGAATAATATACAAAGACCAACTGCCAGCTACACCTACTCATGTGACCCAGGATACACAATGCAGTCACCAAATGGCTAGGACAAGAAAATGGCAACTTTCTAAAAAGTGGCAATTACAGAATTGTGACTTCAAATCCAATTCTACCACTAAAGAGGGTGTTAAATTAGAACTCTTTAGACACCAAACTCAATATTCCTACCTGCTCCCAATTGAAAGTTATCATTTATTAAATGTAATAAGGTAATTCAATGTTATCCTATGAGAGAGGTAGACCTTGCAGTAGTGAAAAATGAATGTAAGGGATTTTCACTACCAGGACATGTAAAAATACATGCCCATACCCTGCACCCTGTCCTATGGGCTGTTTAGGGCCTACCCTAGGGGTGACCTGCATGTATGAAGAAGGATGGTTTAGGCCTGGCAATAGGTGTATTTTGCTAGATCCAAATGGCAGTTTGAAATGCACACACAGACAGCAATGGCAGGCGTGAGTTATGTTTAGAGGGCTACAAAGGTGAGTGGCACAATTTGTGCAGCAGGCCCACTAGTAGCATTTAATTTACAGGTCCTGGGTACGTGTAGTACCACTTTACTATGAATGTACAAGTAAATTAAAATGTGCCAATTGGCTGTAAGCCTATAATACCATGTTTAAAGGAGAGAGCACAAGCACGTTGGCACCGGTTAGCAGAGGGAAAGTGCGCAGAGTCCTAAAATCCAACAAAACAGGTTCAGAAAACAGGAGGGTGAAGGCAAAAAGTTTGGGGATGACCCTGCAGAGACGGGCAAGTCCCACACCACCTGTAAGACAAATCGGTTGAAAATGCCATAGGTTTTTCTCAGCTTTCCCAAAGTTTACTTGCTCTTGTGGGGCTGAGGCCAAACATGCTGAGGAAGGTAGTGCTTCCCTGGTGCACCACAAAAGTATTGAAGCATTAGGGACCCTTCAGAAACTTGGAGTCATTTGCCAACTTTATTTGGGAATTGTGCTGTAAAAGGTACAATTTGGATCTATTGTTTTCAAAATACTACTTTTGTAAAACCCACTAAACTGAGGTAGAGCATGACCGCTAAGCTTGATAGTTGTGTCACATTTGAGGAAGGTATTTGCACCCCACCACTATAAATATTCTCCAGCTGCCACAAACCTGTTTTTACCTTACTTCACAGGAGCACTAGGTGATGTCTCCTGAGATCATGGGAGCCCAGTGTGTTGTTCAGTAATGATCACAGGGAGATGCACGGTATGGGCACATCTTTTGTGCAGTAGATGAGCAACCTTATTTTTTACTTCGCGTTATAGGACTGGCAATATGTTCCTATTCTGAATGCACTACTGCTCCAACCAGAATGTAATGAATAAAATATCAAGATTGATGCAACTACCTAAGCTAAAGGAGAAGAGGCTACTTGAATCTATATTAAAAAATTGGTCTGTTTTGAAAGACACATATTTACAAATATAACACACACATAGATGCTCACATCTCTATTTCAGGCATACATTCATGTCATCATATCATGACGTGTAGCTAGAGGAGATTATAATCTAGGATGCTGAAACAGAGATCACAACATCCCTGGGATGTGTAGCCCATAGTAATGGGGTTAGCTGACCAGTCTGTCCCAAAAAGTACAATGCACTGGCCTGCATTGTGTAGATTGCATAACCTTCTTTGTTATTATGACTGTCCACGTAGGTTTGTGCACACCCTCACACTAAGCTGTGTAAATGGTATAGCATACATAGGGCCAAATGACTATTATGACTATTCATGCATAGAACCAAGACATAAAGCCAAGCAGCATGTAGGGATAGAGAACCAGTAACCAAACATGAAGGACTTGGATTCACCACTGGAATTTAAAGGAGTATCACCACTACCTGATTATCACAGGTTAAGGATTAGCTCCACGCATAAGGGTGGTCATGGAGGGAAGCAGATATATCCTCACAATCATACTCTTTGTAGTGATAAGTGGTAGTGAATGGTTAGATGTTAAAGTGGTTAGTGACAGCACTTAAATCTTAAGTAAAACACTACTGACAAGTCGTAGTGAAAGTGAAAAAATAGATTCAGTAATTGTAATATGCGACAGACAGCAAACTCCTCTAATTGGATAATTAGAACTTTCCAATACATTGCTAACGTAAAACACTCCTTAATATAAGCATTATAAATGGTGCGTAACTTCACAGAGTATTTTGAGGACAGGATCAACAATTTCATTTCAGTGTCTCACAAATAAGAAAGGCTGGTAGTGTTAAAAGTAAACCCACTCTGGGTAGCAACAAGGATGCCTTTCCATTCAAAGGCAAGACACTGCAAGAGGTGTCTAACATTATTGCACCTATGAATCTCTTGTGTAGGGGGCTTGCATTCATCACATGTTTTTACAGCTTATATTATGGTCTTGGTTTCTCATAGTGCCAATTGTATTAATAATTAACTTAGGCTACATTTCCCATAATTTAACCCCTTATAGTGCCAATTGTATTAATAATTCACTTAGGCTACATTTCTCATAATTTAACCCCTTAACTGCTGCCTCCCCCTACCCTCAGTGCGGAGTCCTTTTTTGGCTACTTAGGGTAGTTTGTGCTTGGGGCGTCATAACGTTTGTCCCCACAAAAGGTATTCACACCAAATCTGTTCCCTTTTTTTTTAACATATTGGGGATTCTAGAGGTACCCAGGGTTTGTGGATTTCTCTGGAGGAGACCGAGAAAATAGGCAAATATACCAAAATGTTGAGGCTCTTGAAATAAATAGGGAAAAAGTGCTCCAGATAAAAGTGTGCGGTTTTTTCCTAAAAATGGCATCCACAATCAGCTTACTGTACTAAAGTCACCATCTCCCCAGCTTTCAGGAACATGAAGAACTGAATCCGAAAACCTAATTTTGTACCTCAGTTTTAGCATTTTTCTAGGCGGTAGCCTATTTTCCCTATTCTTTGTGCGCTCTACCTACTTCCAGTTTGTGGTGGAAACTAGTGTGAAACCCATGGGTGATCCAGGAAAGCTATAGATTTATGAAAAGTAGACCAAATTCCAAATTCAGCAAGGGGTCACATGAGTAGATCTCTCAAGGTGTTCCCAAGAAAAATAACTGTTGAAATAAGAAACATTGAAAATGAGTAGGAAAAACGGGCATATGTGACAACATTTTCATCTGTAACTTTGTCATGATGGCCGATTTACAACAGCAATATACCATTACATCCGCTAGACCTTTATGCTTGCAGGGATATATAGGGTACCCGGAGCCAAGAACTGAGCCAACTCTTACAATGGCTATTCATAGAGTACTGAGTATAGACCAAGTCATATAGCGAAATATGGTGAGTGAAAAATGGGTATCTAGTAAAACTATGTATTTCTGAAATTTAGTAGCAGTGGTTATTTGTACATCTCTGAATTTGCACTGACTTACATTAGAAAGGCACAAATGCAGCGAAATCCAATTGGTAATAATAAATATTCTACTATTCTATGCTCCCACAAGTCTCCCGATATAAATGGTACCTCACTTGTGTGGGTAGGCCTAGTGCCCGCAACTAGAAACAGCCCAAAATGCAAAATAGATACATTGCATTTTTCCACTGAAAACTGACCATTTTGTTTCCAATGTGAGTAGCTCTGGATTTAGAAATGCATAACTCATTAGTAGTACACAAACTATATTCATTTAACTTTTGAAGTTGCTTAGCATATATGTTTAACAGTCAAAATATTTTAGAAAACACTCACAATCACTGGATATCATCAGTGATGTCATTTAAGATGTCATGAGTGATGCGCCATGAGTGATGTCACTGACCATGTCATGAGTGATGTAATATGTGAGGTCATAAGCAGTGCATTGCAGGGGCGTAAGTTATAGTTAGTTCAGCTAACTTTAACTAATGAATTTCACTGGTTTTGTACGAGTGAAACCTGAGACTAACTATAACGTCCCTGTAACCTTTGTTTTTTTTCAGTGAATTTCTAAGGTTTTTTTCTTCCATTTCCTAACTATAATGTCCCTGTAACTTTAGTTTTTTTCAGTGAAGTTATAAGGTTTCTTAAATGCTAATTCCTAACTATAACGTCCCTGTAACCTTTGTTTTTTTCTGTGAATTTCTATGTTTTTTAAGAAGTAGTCATGTTTGCAGAATGGTGGAGAAAGGGGATGGGGCAATTGTCCAGTTATCAGGAATCCCGCTGTGTAGGACTTACTGGAGGTACCAGGAAGGCTTCTTGGCCCCCAAGGTCCCCCTGCATCCAAGAAGACTTCATCCCCAACCAGTAGTGCGCCAGGAGGCACATTTGCAGAGTAGTGGAGAAAGGGGGTGTGGCCTCTGAAGACCTCTTAGCAATCCTGCTGTGTGGGACATACTGGAGGTCACAGGAGGGTTTGTTCACCCTCAAGGACCCTGAGCAGCCAAGGGGACTTCATCCCCAACTAGTAGTGCGCCAGGAAGCTTGTTTGCAGAGTGATGAGGAAAGGGGGTATGGCCACCGACAGCCTCTCAGCAATCTCACTGTTTGGAACTTACTGGAGGCAACAGAAGGGGTATTTGGCCCCCAAGAACCCTCATGAGAAAAGTGGACTCCATTCCCCAACCAGTAGTGCGCCAGGCAGCCGCGGCCTGTGCAGGTAAGAACGGTGAGGCAGTGGGGTTGGGCAGGGGGGATTTCCACAGACGATGATGAGGGCAAAGTAATTTTGTATTTAATTGTCCCTTGTCATCGTCTGTCGAAATCGCCCCTGCCCGGCCCCATGGCTCTTACCTGCACGGGCCATGGCTGGTGCCAGGAGACATGTTTGCAGAGTGGTGGAGAAAGGGGGCGTGGCCTCCAAAGACCTCTAAGTAATCCCGCTGTCTAGGACTTACTGGAGGTAACAGAAGGACTTCCTGGCCCCTAAGGACCCTCAGCATTCAAGGGAACTTCATCCCTCAACCAGTAGTGTGCCAAGAGGCGTGTTTGCAGAGTGGCACAGAAAGGGGGTGGGGCCACAGACGACTTGTTGGCCTAGTTTTGGAAAAAAAACTAATTATATGGGGAGGGGGCTGCGTTTCCCCCCTCTCGGGCTGATTTTGCCACCGGGGACCCCAACCCCAGGGACCTAGTCTCTATTCTGGGTGACCAGGTCCCATCCAGGGTGCCAAGTCACTTTTGTTGGGGACCGTGGGGGAAGCCTGAAGGCCCCAGCAGTCCGTCCCAGCTCCCCATGTCCTGCGAGTACCGGCATTGATTTCACACACAGGGAACTGCTGCAAAGGTGGCTCCCTGTGTGTAAAATCAATTCTGCTCCACTTCGAGGAAGCAAGAGCATAGTTCATGCTCTCACTTGCTCGAAGCAGAACATTTTTATTTGCTTGATGGGAGCAGTTAAGCTCCCTCTATGCCATAGCAAACAGCTATGTCCCGGGGATGGGCATCACGGGGCATAGGAGGAGCCGGCTTTGGGGGGTGGCATTCCCCATGGCCATGTATGGGTCCAGGAGGGCGGTGTACAGCATCTTTTCTTTAGCCCCGGGTAGGTGATGGTTCTTGGGGCCGGGGGGCCACAATGGACTCTCTCCATTATATTATTTGAGCCCCTTGCGGGGTGGCGTTCCCTGGGCTGCGGGGGTGCTGTGTGGGCCCCCTGCATTTCTATAAGTTAATTGCCCCTGGGAGGTGGAGGTTCCCAGGGCTGCGTTGGGGCCACGCGGGCCGCTCACACTTCTATAATTGATTGCCCCAGGGTGGTGGCAGTTACCAGGGCTGTGGGGGGCCATGCAGCTCCCCCACATACTATTACATATGGCCCCAGACTTGGCCCACCCAAGGGCTTTTTTAAACACAAGCGCTTGTGTTTTTAATTTTTTGTTATTACAGATTCACAAATCCGTCATGACCTTGAAATTAAAGTTAAAAAAGATGCTTATTTGTGTGGTGGGGTCCAAGAGGAACCCCAAGACCATGGCTTGGGGGATCAGGGTAATCCTACCCTGCCCCCTTTTCTTTATTTTCACTTTTTGTGGGAGACTCAGTGACGCCAAGTCTCAAATGGCTGCCAACCACTTCCTGGTTGAAGTTTGGCAGCCAATCATAGCTGCGCATTTCCCTGTGTGTGCTTGTCTTTTTTCGCGAGGGCTTTGCAATCACAGATATATCTACCTTTTTTCTTACATTTCTCCCCAGCTACTGAATGGATTTACACCAAATAACAAAAAGCACAATCTATGTACTAAAAGCTAGCTTTCTGCCAAATTTGGTGTAATTCTGTCCAGTGGTTCGGCCTGCTGCAGGCTCGAGTAAATGTTCCTATAGGAATTAACATGGGAAATGCAACTTTTTTTGCCCCCTCCCCCCTTTTTCTCAGCACCCGCTAGACGAATCGCCTCAAAACTTTCCATGCGCAACAGGACTGAGTGGGACACTTTAAAAAAAAATAAAAAATCATGAAGATTCGTCAAAGTGTGCCAAAGAAAAAGGCAAATCAAAAAACCCTTCTCCTATGAAAGAATGGTCATAACTATAACTACCTACTGGCATCCACCAGTAGGTAGTTATAGTTGGGACTGAGTTTCTATCAAAAAGGCCATTTTCAGGTGCCCAAATCTTTTGCGCCGCTCAATGAATCACCATGAAATTTTCCCCAAAAATGTGCCCGGTACTTCAGGCGATGTCTGAAAAGTTTTAGGGTGATCTGTCAAGTGGGGGCTGAGAAAAAATGGGGGTCCCAAAACACGTTTTCCCCATGTTAACTCCCATAGGACATTTGAACATGCCTACAGCCCGAACCGTTGGATGTAATTACACCAAATGTGGCAGGAATCTAGATGCTGGTACGCAGATCATGCTTCTTGTGATTTAGTCTAAAACTGTTTGGTAGTTTTGGAGATATTACCTGGAAAACAAATTTGCGTATCTGGGGACGTGGATTACTTGCAGATTCACTCACGGGTAAACTGCGGATTCAAGCGCACTGGTGAACTTCTGTTTGGCTGGCTGCACCTTCACAGAAAAGTTCTGGCACCATTTTGTTTGTCGGGGAAACGATCCCGGGGGTTGAAAATGTGTTGACAAACTGATTGAAGGGGTCAGGTGAGAGGTTTCCTATCCCCTTGTATGTGTTATAAAAGAGGGTGAGCATGTGTCCTGGAGTCAGAAATCTGAAAAAAGTTTTTGGGACCACTCGTGAAATCCATGGACCCCACACGGGCACAGCGCGGGCCCCCGTGTAAATCCACGGGGGATTCACGGAGTTAGCGCCACTGAAATTAGAAACTATATTGTTATAATCTTATACTATGATACATTCCGCCACCCCTCTTCCCTGCCCCTCTTAGTATGTGCCTAGTCATTGTTGTGAACATTCCACAGCTGACTCCAGCTGACTGGAATCTCTGATGGTGAAAGGTATGAATAAAGAAGACTTCTTCAACTACTTACGTTTCGTCTTCCTTTGTAACATTGGCGACGATCCACCATGTGGGGACGGTTCACCATCACCCCCAACGTGTTCTCCAGTGCCAGCTGTTAATCTCAACTTTGCTCCTGGTTATATTGTGAGTACCAACCTTACCTCACGTCCTGTGCTGCTGCCCTCCAGCGCTGCTCCTTGCTTCCTTTGCTGCCCTTGGCTTTTGGCACTTTGTCTTCTGTGAATTACAGTGTGGAAGTTCCCCACTGTTTGGACAGTGTTCAATTTCCTTTCAGCCTGCTTTCCTCCCAGCGGCTGCTGCAGGCACTTCTTTGATTGATATCTGTAGCGTTATTAGGCAAGTTATCTTGCTGCCTTATCTCCACGTTTCAGCCCTAGCTTTTCGCTTCACCTTTGGCTGGAGTACGCCAGTGTTTTTGGGTTGTTTCAACGTTGCCTGTGTCTAACCTCCGGGTCACCCGTTGCCCTAGGGTGCCCGGATCTGTAGGCGGGACACCCTTCAATGCACCTCCTGCCTGGTTTCTTCGTTGCTGTGCTGCTGCGGCTCTGTGGGGTGTTACCTCACATACGTTGCTGTCTCCATCGTGGTGTGGGAGCGGGTCTCCGCCTGATGGGTCTCTATCTTCGGCGTTGGTAGAACTGCCTCCGACATCCTCTGGTGTTTCCTCACGCCATTTGCTGTCTGTATCGTTGGCTTGGGAGCGTGTCTCCGCCTTGTGGGTCTCTCTCCGGCGTTGACTGGAACCGCCTCTGATGCCTTCTGGAGCGCTGATTTCAAATTTCCTGCTCCTTCTATGCAGCTAATCCAGCTTCTCTCTGCGCCTTCTTCCTGGGGCGTGGCTGCACTTGAGATGGCCTCCAGAGGTGTTCCTTTGTGTGTGGGCGGACCGTCCTCCATACAGCCTGTTTCCTCGCTGACGGGCACAGCTTTTCTTCATTTTGCTCGTTCCTCAGCGGGGGAGTTTCTCTCCTCACAAAATTTCACTGCCTGCCGGCAACCTCACGCTGACGGGCACAGCTGATTCTTAAACTATTTCACATCGTGGGAGCCTGACTCCGCTGTGATAGCTTTATTGCGTTTTTGTTTTTCTGCTTGTCACTGCACACTGACAGGCACAGCATTTACTCTCAATTTGTTTTTCCATCTGACAGCATGGGAATTTGAAGTTTCCTCACAGATTTTCCCTTGCCTGTCACTGTACGCTGATGGGCACAGCTGTTTCTTGAACATTTTCACAGTGTGGGAGCCTGATTCCACTTTGAACTACTTCAACTAACTAATTAGTTTTTATACTTCGCTTTGGAACTGTTTTCAGTGGATGTTTCCAGTTTTCTTTTGGCCTGTAATCCTGCTCATAGGCACAGCTTTTACTATTAAAATATAGCGTCTACCTACTCCGCCTGTCCTCCTCACATTGTCTGGCACAGTTTTCCCGCATTTGAACTTGTGGCAACCATCTGCTACCTAAATTACCTACCTGTATCCGCAACCACCTAATAAACTGTTTCCCCACAGTTATCCTTCTTCTGTGTTAATGTGGCAATTATACATTTTTTCTCACTACTACATTTCATCCAGTGTCTAATTATGGCCACAGCTAACATGTCACAACCACCCCCTTTTCTTAATGATGTTGGCGAAGCTCTTCTACCGTGGAAACAGTGGTTTGGGTTAATGGAATCCTACCTAAGTGCTATTGGAGGGCAGAAATTCTCTCCTTTGCGTAAGCTACATACCCTACTCCACAATCTAGGAGTCGAGGGACGGAAAACATACGACAACATTTCTGTCTCGATGGCTGGGGAGGAGGATAGTGAAGATGAGGATAATGTTTACCAGGTTGCTGTCAACAAATTAGAAAAACATTTTGAGAAGAAAATTAACGTTGTACTAGAAAGACATAAGTTATTTTCAAGAATCCAAGGCAAAAATGAGACAGTTAAACATTTTGTGGCTGCATTAAAGGGCCTGGCTAACACATGTGAATTCGAGTTTCTTCAGGATTCCCTCATCAGGGATCAGTTGGTCAGGTCCACCAACAACCCAAAAATACAAGAAAGACTCCTGGTGGCTAACCCAGATCTCAAAGAAGCCATTGATATAGCAGTTGGGATCGAACATACTGCCGATTGTATGGTTGCTATGAAGGGGAATGTAGACATTCACGCTGATGTCAATGTGATTAATAAACACGATATGGGAAAAGAGAGCAAAAATAAAATCACTAACACATTTCCGTTAAGTACCAAACTCAAATGCTACAGATGTGGGAGTCCCACCCATTTGGCTAACAATACGGCTTGCCAAGCTAGATCCGTTACATGCCAAAAATGTGGTAAAAAGGGTCATTTGGCTAGGGTTTGTAGAGATCAGCACTCCAAGCCTCTATTGTCTATTGAACACGACTCCCATGCTGATACTAAATTAGTATTCCAACTACAAAACATTGATAATACCACTAATTTCCCTTCATGTATGATCACTTTGGATAAAAAACCTGTGACCGTATTTGCTGACTCTTGTTCAACATACACCTTAGTGGAAGCTAATATGTTCGCCAAAATGTTTCCCTCCTGGGAACAAGACATGCCGCCTCCAGATATTCACCCTGGCCGCTATAATGGGGACCCCATACCTTTGCTAGGGATGACTACTATGAAGTTAGGGTTCAAGGGTAGGAGGACAGTGGGTAAGATTTATGTCACACAAAAAGGGTCTAATCTATGGCGGTGGAAGCACCAAAGAGAATTGGGCATCAAGTTAGATCCCAACAGTCAAAATCAAGTTCTTTTGGTGGATCCATCAGTTGGAGGTATGGAGGTTTGCAATGATTTCCCCAAAGTTTTCTCTGAAAAGTTAGGTATCCTCAAAAACTACCAACACTACATTAAGCTCAAATCCAATGCTAAACCCATTGCACACAAAGTCAGCCCGATCCCTCATATGATGCAAGCCCCCCCTCAAGGCAGAGCTAGGCGGACTTAACACTAGGAGTCATCGAACCTATTGAAAGCTTGCAGTTGTTGGCCCCCATAGTCCTCACCACCAAAGCTTCTAGCAAGGACATCAGACTTTGTGTTGACCTAAGAGATTTAAATGAAAACATCTGGGTAGACAGACATCCCCTGCCACGCATACATGAGGTCCTTACTCTCATCAAGGGTGCGAGCTGTTTTAGCGTCCTAGACATTTCTTCCGCATACTACCAGGTAGAACTTCACCCAGACTCCCGCTACCTTACTTCATTTGTAACCCCTCTTGGGGCGTTCCAATACATTCGCATGCCCTTTGGATTGGCCTAAGCGGCCGCTGCCTTCCAAAGGATTATGCAACATGTGCTGAAGGACCTCCCTAGAACCCTTTGCTTTCAAGATGACATCATCATTTATGGAAAAGATGTCGACGAGCACAATACCATGCTAAGGAATGTTTTAACCAATCTTGAAAAGGCAGGTCTAACTTTAAAAAAGGAGAAATGTCGCATTGGAGTTGGGTCTGTTGAAACCTTGGGCACACCATCTCTCAAGACGGTATCAAGCCCAAAGTTGATCTTGTGGAAGCAATCCTAAATACAGCTGCTCCACTCTGTGCTGATGACCTTAAATCGTTCCTGGGCTTATCCGAATACTATGCTAAATTTGTTCGCAATTATGCCAGCATTGTTGAACCATTGCGAAACCTACTTAAGTCAAGGACCCCCTTTGTGTGGGACAATGATTGTCATGATGCTTTTGTTGCAGTGAAGGAGAGCATTGTTTCTGCCCCGTTCTTGGGTAGATTCTATCCCACCAAACACACTATTCTTTGCACTGATGCCAGTAATAAAGGATTGGGGGCTAGTCTTACCCAATACGTCGATGGCAAAGAACATGTAGTTGACTTTGCTTCTCGCGCACTTAAAGGTGCGGAAGCAAACTACTCAGTGGTGGAGAAAGAGGCACTTGCCTGTGCTTAGGCAATTAAACATTTCCGTTTCTTCTTGTGGGGCATACCCTTTACTGTAAAGACCGACCATAGGCCTCTCATGTACGCGTTCACCACGAAAGGGTCAGTCAAAACCACACAGAGAATTGCTAAATGGATTCTGGGACTAGAAGGATACAATTTTAGAGTCAATTATGTACCACGATCACAAAATGTTGAGGCCGATTTTTTATCTCGCTCACCACCGGAGATTGATGATGGTACTGACCATGTTGAATCTGATGATATCATACTTAAATTGTCACGTTTGAATAAGGAGGAATGGAATAATTGTTTAATAATTGATGAGGAAATGAAGCCCCTTAAGGAATACATTAAAAATGGTTGGCCTGCTGCTAAAAACGAAGTCCCAAAGCCATTGAGTAAATACTGGGATATGAGACTGGAATTAAACATACAAGAGGGAACTGTTTGTAGGGGTGAGAAAATCATTCCGCCAGTAAAACTGAGGGAAAAAATTGTCGATTAAGCCCACATTGGACATTTAGGGCGTAGTCTCACTAAAAACAAAATCCTCCTGGATTACTGGTGGCCAGGAATGGATGCTATGGCAGAGAACATGGTGAGAGACTGTCTGGAGTGTACTTGCTCTGATAAAATCCACCAATCCCGGAAGCCCCCCTTATCTCCTGTTGAAGTCCCAGATTGCCCGTGGTCAAAACTAGCACTTGACATTATTGGTCCCCTCAATCTTAAAACATTAAATGAACGCTATATTTTGGTTTTGGTGGACTATCACACTCGTTGGGTGGTTTTCAAGTGTGTGCACCAAATCAACACGGATGTACTCATTCAATTTTTGAAAAGTGTTTTTTTTTATGAGGGTATCCCAGACATCCTGGTCACTGATAACGGAGTGCAATTCACTTAAAAAAACATGAAAGAATTTTTATCTGAAATGGGCATTACCCATCACAAAACTGCCTTATATTGTCCCCGTGCTAATGGGTTAGTTGAACGGATGAACCGTGTGTTCAAGGAATGCTTACAGAGAGCAGAGTTACTTGGAATCCCTGCTAAAGATGCTTTACAAGATACCATTTGGGCCTATCGTTCAACCACCAATAGTGTCACAGGCGTTTCCCCTTATACCTCCTTGAAAGGTAGGGTTCCTAAAACCTGACTTTCTCCTCCAGGATTGAGGAAAAAGGGTGTGTGTGTTGTGGACCACAATGAAATCACCAGGAGGGTGGATGAACACCAGTCTAAGTATAAGAGCAGGTATGATCTAACCAAACATGTCAAATCCCGTATTTTTAAAGAAGGCGATTGGGTCCGAATTGACATTCCCAAACCACGCAGGAGGGAGGCTATTAGATTTTCAGAACCTATCAAAGTATCTAGGGTGGGCAGAAACGTGGTCCATCTAGAAAATGGACAAACCTGGAGCATGGATAAGATTGCCCCTCACAAGCAAGTTGTGGAAATGGAGGTCATTCCTGATCAAGGGAGTGAGAGGGAAATTGTCGTTCCCAGGAGATCTCAAAGAACCAAATCTACACCTGTGTGGGTTAGAGACTATTGTGTTAAATGATATACTTTTTCAATTTCATTTGTGTGCACTGTTTAACACTCTATTGTTGTTCTTGGGAGATCTCACATAACCAATCCTTCTCCCATGTGCATGAGAAAAATTGGTGTAAAATTATTTTGTCTTGTAAGTTCTCTTTTGGCATCTTCTAGCTTATTTCCATTCTTCTGCTTCCTTCCTCTTTTACTCCTCCGCTCCGTTACTTTTTTCTCTTTTCCATCCTGCCTTTCCTTCCTTCCTTCCTTCGCCACCCTATGTAAGGAGGTGTGCTATAATCTTATACTATGGTACATTCCGCCACCCCTCTTCTCTGCTCCTCTTGGTTTGTGCCTAGTCATTGTTGTGAACATTCCACAGCTGACTCCAGCTGACTGGAATCTGTGATGGTGATAGGTATGAATAAAGAAGACTCCTTCAACTACTTACGTTTCGTCTTCCTTTGTAACATATATATATTCGTTTTTACACTCACTCTTACTCTCACACCCATTCAGATACCAATACAGATACTGTCACATCCAGTTACATACCGTTACAGAAACTTTCACACCCACTGTTACACCCATGCAGACACTGTCACAGCCGTTCACATAGCTGAAGAGAGTCTGTCACACCTATTCTTATACCCATAGAAACTGTGACACCCAATCACAAACCCATACAGTCATTGTCACATCCATTCAGAAATCCATGCAGACACTGTCACACCCATTCACATACTCATAGAGACAATGTGACACCTATTTATATACCCATGGAGACTCTGTGAAACCCATTCACAAACCTATACAGTCACTGTTACACCTATTGAGCAACCCATACAGACACTGTCAAACCCATTCACATACTCATAGAGACACTGTCACACCCATTCATGTACCTAAACAGACACTGTCACACCCATTCACATACCCATGGACACTCTGTCACGCCCATTCACAAACCCATACAGGCACTTTCAGAAACATTTAGATACCCATGCAGATACTGTCACATCCAGTAACATACCCATATAGACACTATGACATGCATTCAAAAGGCCATACATACACTGTGACACTCATTCACGTACCTAAACAGTTACTGTCACACTCATTGACAAAATCATACAGACACTGTTACACCCATTCAGAACCCCATATAGACTTTGTCACACACATTCACATGCTATACCTATACAGACATTGTCACACCCATTTATATACTGTAAAGACACTGTTTAACCCATTGACAAATCCACTTATGCACCTAAAATGATGCCCATTTAGACTCTGTTATACCAACTGTGCATTCAGAACCCTTTACTAGAAATATTAAATGTGCTCTTAAGCATTGAATGTGTGCTTTTGGTTTGTGAATCCGCTGAGTTGACAAAAGTGTTTAAAAAGAGGATTTACAGTTACAAAGAACAAGTGTTTGGGACATAGAGTAGCTCTTAGAATAGCTGTTGTGATCATTGTGTGTATATGATGACTACATATATGAGCAAATGCAGAGTTTCAAGTTGTCCAGAAACACTCGGTTGCCTTCATCTGTGAAGCGAACACCATCTCTCCTGTATATTCCATGCATGTTGAAGGGCAGGTTATTATTGTAGACATAGCCGATGTTATGGTTTCTGAGGAATGCTGAAACAGTTTTATTAACTTGTTTCCTGGCTTTCTTCTCTATCTGCGGCTAAAACTCAGAAGACCAGTTCCATTTCTGCCTATGGCATATGTTAGAAGATAGCAAACCCAAGGAGATGATGATGGACGGAGCGCTGAAACTTTTCAGACACTCACCCCCAGTCACAGATCTGGGTTGAATCCATCATCATTCTTTAGCTCACTTCGCCACCCCAGTTCAGACACAGGTATATGCAAATCAGTCTTGACCCTGTGCCTCGGGGGAACAGTCCAGCCCGAACTGCCAAGCCATGTCTTCCCTGGACCGGAAACAAGCATCCTGGGACCGGTTTCGGGCTAACAGCCCTCATCAGCCAGGCTAGCTTGAATCCAGTGGCAAAGTGAGCAAGAGACCCACGTCTGGGCATACCCTGCCAACTTAGGGCGAACAAAGCAAACACAAGGTGATGATGGACGGAGCGCTGAAACTTTTCAGACACTCACCCCCAGTCACAGATCTGGGTTGAATCCATCTTCATTCTTTAGCTCACTTCACCACCCCATTTCAGACACAGCTATATGCAAATCAGTCTTGACCCTGTGCCTCATGGGAACAGTCCAGCCCGAACTGCCAAGCCATGTCTTCCCTGGACCAGAAACAAGCATCCTGGGACCGGTTTTGGGTTAACAGCCCTCATCAGCCAGGCTAGCTTGAAGCATCCTGGGACCTGTTTGATATGTTAGAAGATACCAAGGCAAAATGAGGGAAAGATTGGATTAATTGGTCGAAGGTTTTTTTCATTAGGATTTCTACTCCTACCCCAGTCAGTGTGCCCAGGTCATTGCCACCACAGTGCACAATCATGAGGTCTGCATGTTGGTTCTCATGGAAGCAATTGATGCCACTTTAACCCTCTCTGGCCAAATCCATTAACATCCACACTATGCAAACCTAGGTCCCTGTCAATACCTCTGTTTCGAGCAAACTCTCTTGCGCAAAACACAAAGCTATGACCCACAATCCACACTCTAACCATTTTGAAGGATGGAGGAGTAGCACACAGGAGAAGTGTGGAACTGAATGAGGACATTTTCAAAATGAGGTCAGTTAAAAAGGACTCTAGCAAGTAAAGTTTAACACATCACATTTGTTTGGATGGTGCAAGTAAGGTAGCGATTAAAACTAGGTTGTGCAATAAATTTTACATAAGAACATGTGTGATTGGTTATGAGGAGTATGTTTGTAATTGTATACACTCATCCACACACACAAAATTTGCCTTGGAAGTTAGCATGCTGCTGTAGAGACAGTTGTGAACTTCTGACCTACTGCTAACAGAGAATGTTACTTTGTTGGTCACCATGGAAACAGAGCTACATGAGTATGGGGGAAGGGAAAAAGAAAAGGCTAGAATGTCAATGTGAGGAGACATTGTTTATAAACAAAATAGTGAATAAGATTTGTTTGGGTCTAAATATAGGGATTTATAGGAAGTGGTGTGTAAGTGGTAGTGTTTAGGAATATTTTTTTAAAAAGATCTCAGTTTGCCAAGCGGATCCCCGGATTTTCCGCGAGGTCACACAGGGGGCTGCGTGGACAACCCCGGATTCCTTCGTAAATCTGCAGATCCCATCCAAACTCGCTACTAAATTGGACTCTCTTTAGAGAAGTTAAAAAAAAAAGAGTTAAGAAGTGTGACCATTCAGAAGAATTGTACGATTAGTTAAAATAAAAACACTGATTCTATTTGTTTGCAGTCTCCGTAACCTTGAAAGCAAAGTTGAATTGGGTGGCATTATTGGTTGCCTTGTATGAGAGTGGTTTACCATTCTTCTGCTTGCTCGGTTTTTCTGTGCTTTCTTGAGACAAGATTGACAACCTGATATTGAAAAAGAAAAATACTCACCAAAAATCACATTTAACAGGTATGTGTATTAAGCTGCAGCATAAAAGAAAGTTGATACAGAAGGACAGAGTGTGAGTAAGGTGGATGAAAGTGAGCAGGATGTTTGAGAATAGTAAAAGGAAAAGTTCAAAGTGAGTAGAAGATGAAAGTAAAGTGTATTAATCAGGAACTATAAATAAAAACTGGTGAAGAAAAACAAAAACAGAGGTATACACCAATGTAGGGAGTGACACAAGGAATGAAATGCTAAATGTTTGCAGTGAGATATTATGTGTTTTATTATGTATACAGTTATGCAATAACATATACACAGATATGTAGATTAAGATGAGCTGGGTCACACTGATGCTTTTGGTAAGAGAGCAAGCTTTAGTTAAATATGTCTACTTTTTACACATAATGATATAACTATGCACATAGCAACAGATCAAAAGGTACAATGATGCATACATTTAGATAGTCAGAAGTAAGCTGATGTCTGCATCCTTTCCCATACTAATTCATACCTCCTTTATTCTCATTCACATGCTTATACAGATACTGTTATACCCGTTCTCATACTAATACAGAGATTTTGACATCCTATCATATACCCATAGAGAGACTCTCACACCCTCTCACATATCCATACATGCACTGTCACATTCTCTCACATACCCATTTAGACCTCCTTTATTCCCATCCACATACTCATACAGACAGTCTGACACCCATTTACATACCCATACAGAGACTCTCACATCCCCTCACATACCCATGTAGATACCCTTATGTTCATTCACATAGCCATACACACTGTCACACCCTCTCACATACCTACTGAGAGTCTCTTACACCCTTACACATACCCATTGAGAATTCTTGTATTCCCATAAGTATACAGACAGTATAACATCTATTCCAATACTCACACAAACACTATTTTACCCTCTCAGATATCCATCAGACACTCTATAGGCATTCACATATTGATACACATACCCTGACATCCTGTCACATATCCATAGAGATATTGTCAGACAGTGTTACATGCTCATATGCAGACTGTCACAGCTTGTCACATACGTATTGAGACCTTCTTTTTTCCTATCCACATATGCATAGTCTCACACCTTATCACATACCCTTACAGAGACTACCACACCCTCTCACATGCCCATATAGATATTCTTACTTACTCTCATAAACTCAAGTAGACACCCTTATACCCATTTAGAAATACATACAAAGATTTACATACCCTGGTGCACGCTCTCATATACCCATGTGAGACTCATATCCATTTACATACCTATACACAGACTCTCACACCCTCTCATTTATCCATTCATAGACTGTCAGACCCTCTCACTTATCTATTCAGACACTCTCACAACTAGTCACAAACCTATAGAGATGCTCTCACACTTGCTCACATATTTATACATACACCCTTATACATATTCACATATCTATACACAGACTCTGACACCCTTTCACATACTAATACAGACCCCCTTTAATCTGATTCATATACTTATAGACTGTGACACCCATTCACATACTCATAGAGAGACTCTTATACCCTCTCACTTACCCATACAGATACTGTAATACCCATTCAAATACTGATACAGTGACTTGGATATCTTCTTACATGCCCATAGTAAAACTCTCACACTCTATCACATACAAATACATAGACTGTCATACCCTTTCACACACCCACAGTTAGTGTGATAACCTTTCACAAACCCATACAGAGACTCTCACACACTCTCATATACCCATGTAGACACCATTATATCCATTTGGATACCCATAGACAGACTCTGACACCCTCTCACATACCCATATATAGACTGTGAGACCTTGTTACATACCCATACAGGCACCCTTATACTCATTCACATACCCATAGAGAGTCCCCCACACCTTTTCACATATCCATTGACACCTTCTTTATTTCTATTCACATACATATACAGACAGTGTAACATCCATTCACATACTCATACAGACGCTCTTACACCCTCTCACATATCCATGCAGACACTGTTATATGCATTCACATACTGATACAGAGACTCTGACATCCTATCATATACCCATAGAGAGACTGTGACACCCTCTTACACACTAATATGTAGACTGTCACAAATTGTCATATACCTATTCAGGCCTCCTTTCTTCCTATCCACATATGCATACAGACAGTCTGACACCTATTCACCTACCCATAAATAGACTTTCACATCCTCTCACATAGCCATACAGACATTGCCACAACCATTCACATAGCCATACCCAGATTCTCACACACTCTGATATACCTATGTGGAGGCCCTTATATCCATTTACATACCCATACATAGGCTCTCACACCCTAATATATATCCATTCATAGACTGTCAGAACCTGTCAGAACCTGTCACATACCTATACAGACACAGTGACAACCATTCACATACCTATAGAGATACTCTCACATTCTCTCACATATCTGTACAGATACTCCTATACCCATTTACATACCCATCCAGAGACTCTCACACTCTCTGTAAATATGTTCTATTGTTTCGTAAATATACTAGTTACTTAGTGAATTAATAATTACATATTTTAATCTTTACGTTAATGTATTGTTTATTTCTTTTCCGGATGTGCAGTTTTGAAAAAGAACAACTGCAATGCCTGTTAAAAAGCAAAAAAAGAAAGAAACAGAGGAAACAGTATTACCAACTTCAAAATGAGATAGACAAACAGAATACGGTGGAGAATGTGCAGAGGAACAAAAGAAAGGCTGGTAAGAGTACTAAGCCATTTCTCAAAAGAAATGTTGTAAAATGCAGATTGAGAGTACAGTCTTATCTAAAAATTGAATTTGCACATCAAGTGGAAAAAAGCAAGGACAAAGTAGGAAATGTTCTAAGAAATCAGAACAACAAAAACGCAGAAAAATTAACAAAAGAGACTATTTCTTAAACAAGAAAATAATGTTCTCATATTTCCAAATGACGTCTTGGGAGAACCACTATTTAAACTTCAATGCTGGTTGATGAAGTTTTAATTTTCAGAGATGGTTGGCTGATGGTACATCTTCCTGCTTCTCTGTCACTTGAGGAACATACGGTGTCTTTAACAACTATAACATTAGCACATGTCCTTGTGCTTTTACAACAAAACAAAACAAATAAAAAGGAATTAACAACAGTGTTCCTTCACCTTCTCCAATATGGTGATGAGGTCATCATTTTCTTTCAAAACAAGTTGTTCACATTTAGAACAATGAACAACCATTTCTTTAAACTCTGCGCAAATTGCTACAATGGTGGTCATTGCAGAAGTTTGGTTGGGCATAGATGACGATACCCTTACGTCAGTAGAAGATGTTCTATCTTCACCATTCTTAAATATGCACGTTCATGATTCTTCCACATTGAGAGTGTGCTGTAACTGTACTTTTCCATAGTACCTCTGCAAAGCTGTTTCCCACAAAGCTTACATTCAACGTATCTGGCCCTGTCTTTCTTTTCTCCAGAATGTACAACAAAACTTTTCCACAGGATCAAAGTGACCGTTTTGGGTGTGGTTTTCTCAGAATTTGGGCGTATCTAAGCAGGAACCAACAGAACTAAAGCTTTTATTTTATTATTAAATGATTCTGTTAATTCGCTGCGCATTAAAAAAGTTTCAAATATGTTATAATAGTTACAGTTATAACAGTCATAATAGTTATAACAAATGTTTTAGGCCTCGACGAAGTTCGCAAAGTGGTAAAAAAAACTCTGCGAGTTACGCCAAGTTGCTTGCTGCGCCCATTTGCGTAATGTTTTCCATCAAACGTAACGTGGCATGCTTTCTTGTTCCAGAAATCGCACTCAAACAGCACCATGCGGTTCATATGGGCTCGGCCATCTCGGTTTTTTGCTCTGTTTATGGTGCTGGGCCTATTTTCTATCTCTGCCTCATCTTCTTAATCCTACCCCTCTGAAACTTATCTACCCATCATTTTTTATTATAACCTTACCCTGTGTCTTTGTGTTTTTGTATTTTACGTTTATTCTAAAAACAATTGTGTTTTTTCATTATTTTTTTACTTTTTTATTTTTCTACTTTCTTCTCTTCTGCCCCACCCAGCACCATGGCAGAGCAGGGGAGCGGCAGCGGTAGGCCCCCCCCCGAACCAGCAGCACCACCAGCTGCCTACCTTTCGGTACGTTGCGCCGCGGAGGGGTGCAGCCCTGCGCTTTACTCTCGGAGGTGGAGGTGGCAGCTCTAGTTTTCTATGTGCAGCACCACCTCCCCTCCACCCTGGCAGCAGGTGGCAGGCCTGGTAGTGGTACGCCCCCCGGTAACAGAAGCAACGGTGGGAGCAGGTGCGCCGGTCCTCTGAGATCCGGCGCACCCAACAACAGCTGAGGCACTGGTGGGCGGACATCCTGGATAGGGACCATGACCTGCTTGACCTGCTGGATGTGGAGGTTGCAGAGCTTGGTGAGTAATAATTATTTATTTGTTGCGTTCTATCTATGCTAATATTTTTTCCCTAATAGCAAGCATGCTGCCCACACGCAGGTAAGTTAAGTTTATGTTACAAATATTATGTGATCATCCTAGAGTAGACTGGTGCTCGGTGGCGCTGCCTAATCCTACTCGTTGATGCTCGCTTGGACTGTTTATTTAAGAAGTCATGCAGAGACTCCTCTGTCCTTTCACTGAGATAGTGGTAGTTATTTTTTGTAGCTCGTACAGTCCCAACACCCAACCCCAAGCAATTTCCCAGTGATGAGTAGTAAGTAACTATTAACTATGCATGCATCAGCATGTATGCATTGAAATGAAATGCAGGCTGAGGTGACCCATCAAAGGTTGAGAGATAGAGAATGAGATGAGAAGCAAAGATCATTCATTAAAATGTATTAGTAGTTCCAAAATGTAGTTTAGGAAATTGGGATTAGGGTTAGGAAATTAAGCAACATGTCCACAACAGTAAATGAAGAGGTGATCTGATTTATAAAAGTTAAATCAAATTTTACTGCGTTTGCCTCTCCCAGTCAAAATATTTTTGGGGAGATTAACTGTACCACTAATCTTTTTTTTAATTTAATTTTGTTTATTTCTTACATCAGCATCTAGGGGCAGGAGGGATACAGCATCGGCTAGTACCACCACCGAGGCACCAGTGGTGAGGGGGCTGGAAGTGCCTCCACGAGTGCTGATGGCTCTGCTGTGCCCAGTAAGTTCTCCTGTTAATTTAATTATTATTCCCCTATCTCTTGATTCTTTTTTTACCGCTCCACATTTAGAATGATGTTTTTCTCCTTTTTACTGTGCCTGTCTCCTAATTCTTTTCCAACTCCACTTTGATCTGTTTCCCTAAATCCTTCTCCCTACATTATCCTGTTTATTACTTAATTTATATTTCAAGATTCTGTACTTGACATCAAAACTATCTGTACTAGCTTGTAGTTTCCTTTTTCTTCTGCTTTGTCAATAAGCTTTCCCTCTCCCCTTATAGACTGGTGGTACAGTAAGACTCAGAGAACCCATTTTAGGTCAGGTACTCTACTGTTAAGATTGCATGCCCAGTTAAGGTTTGTTGAGAAGGCTTTCTTTTTCTTGCTCATGCTCAAACAGTGGCCATGGTCATGGTGGACCCCCCAGTGTTGTGCATGTATTATTATCATATTATACCAGCAGTTAACAACCGTGCAGGATGGCTGGAAGTATAATGAGGAGGACGGCCCCATTGCATTTGCCAACAAAGACCATATGTCCTTCATTGGCCACTTATTACACCACTTCATTGCGCTTCAATAACTCAGATTCATTATAGCTCTGCCCCTCCATTACAAAAAGTTTTTGTTTGGCTTGACTACCTGGCTTTTCATTGATTGCCAACTAACAAAATGTCCAACGTGACGTTTTGAATTTTTGATAGAGAAGATTAGGATACTGTAAACAAACTGTAGTGATGTTTTGTTTTGTGGTTGTATTTAGCTTAAAAAAAGAGAGGGAGGTGTATCTGGCATCTGAAATTATAAATGTGTAATGTTTTTTCTAGAGGCACAGACCACCAGTGCCAGGGTCAGTGCCAGTAGAGGGAACACGGCTGCAGCGGTCACCACATAGGGGAGGGGGGTGGGGGGGGAGTACCAGCAGCAGCAGTGGTGGGCAGTGGAAAGTTACATTGCTTACTAATTGACAAATAGTAATATACTCACTGCAAAGGCATTGACTGACTCATGAATAATCCCCTGCTTTAGCAGATACAGTGGGAGTTGAGTAGGTATGTCCTCTTCTAGCTGCAAATCAGCAGACAAAGGTTAATAAATGCACTTTAAGAATGGCAGGTTGATGGGAAAGGCAAAACAGGATGGAAGGAGAAAGGACGGGTGACATGTAAGTAATATATGGGTGAAAGGATACATGGGTGAAAAATTATATAGGTGGGTGATGATGATGGGAATCAATCTGCATGGCTGGGTGAAGGATGGTTGAAAGGGTCTATATCGGTGAAATCGGAAGGATGCCTGTCTGGATGGGGGCGTGGTTGAAAGGAATACTTGGGTGTGTTAAGGGAAAGCAGGATGGGTGAATGGAATAGGTGAAAGCAGGGATGCATAAGTGGGTAAATGGATGTTGGTGAAAGGTTTTTTCAGAGCTATGGTTGGATGGATGGATTAATTGGATAATGATAACTAGTTTTCTATGGCTAAAGAGTGGATGAGAGAATGTAAAGCTTAAATGGTGCATATCAAAGCCAAGGGTGAAGATTGAGAAAACTAGAAGAACACAGCAATGCTGAATGGATAATGTAATTTGCTTGACTTCTGTGGATGGGATAGTCTGTGACGAACGTGCCAAAGCTGTATCCTGGTCCTTAATCCTTTCACTGACTGTACTGCACTACATTGCTTTTCCCACCGTCTACTTGCTCAAAAGGACATAGGTTATAGCTCAGGGAGTTAAAGTTTAAATAGGCCTGAGGGGATAACAAAATTAACATGTACATAGCAACACAAGGATTCTTGTTTGGCAATCCCTGTTGATGATCAAAATACCTTGACCCAAGATCCAACGAGCTTCCCAAACCTTGCAGAAACAAAGGTCTGATCACTTTGGACAGTTTGCAGTGGACTGATCTATTAAAAATATGGAAACGAAAAGGTCAGACTAGAGATGCTAAAAGAAAATTCAAGTTGTCTGATCACACCAGAATCATTGTTGTAGCTAAAACTAGACCATTCATTACTAAATGGGTCTAATTCGTGAAGCCCCAAACAATCTAAGCATTTACTAGGAAATCCTTCAAAAGAAAAAAAAATTGCTGTTTTTTTAAACTGGTGTGTTGCTGTGTTTATTCTGCCTTAATTTATTTCCGACAGTTATTGCTTTTGACATTTGCCTTTAGTTTTATGAGAGCGGGTAATGGTGCTTGTGAGCCTAATCACATCAAATCAAATGGCCCTAGGGGACCATCAATATACTGCTTCTGTGCCACCCACTAAATTATTTTAAACATTTTTTTGGCACAGAGTGACAGAGCATTGTTTGCAATTTGTCTTTTCTTTCTATCTGCTCCTGGTCACCAGGGACCATGTCGCCACGATGCAGCAGTCCACTAAAGCTGGAGGCAATACGTGTCGAATACCAGCAGCTGGTGGTCCAGGAGGAGGAGGAGGCAGTGACCCCTCACCTCCAGCTTCCCAACCATAACATCAGTGCTGCAGTCTGCAGGCAGCTGCCCACCAGCCAACAACACACACTCCTGCCCCCATCTCTGACCGCACCCTACTGCGCCGCATCCTGTCAAGGCTGGTGCGCATTGAAGCTCAGCAGAGACGAATGGGACGGCACCTCGAAGAGCTCCTGCGCCATGTCTAGATCCCCCTGACCCTTTTTTAACTTTTATGTTAGTGGGTGGGACTTGTTTGTTGTTGATGTGGGAGTTGGGATCAGGGTTTCGTTACTTTTACAGTTTGGACTTTTTCAGGGACAATGGTTGGTTATGGGGAAATTTCATTTGTTTGTGGAGAATGGAGGACCAGTTGTTGGAGGTAGGTGGAAGGGGTATTTTTTGTTGTCAGAGCTGTTTAATAAATATTTAAGTTTCTTTATCTATGCCTCTTATCTAGGTTTTTGGGGGTGTTTTGCTTTTCAATGCTGCCTTTTAGCACAACATATTTTAACAGCAATTAGGTATGTGCTATGCCTATGTGGTACCCTTGGCCTACTACTCTCCTAGTCTCTGCAGTCTCCAACTATATTGACCACTAATGCAGGTGTGGGGGTGTTACTATTGCCTTGCTTACAACAACTTAGTAGAACAATGAACCATTGTTCTCTTACCAAATAGAAGAAGCGAGGGCTGCAGGATTTCCCAAGGTGCCATGGTGTTGGTAGTAGTAGCAGGCTAGCACACTAACAACAGTGCAGGAACCAGAAGTCAGGTCCCACTCCCACCTAGGTGAGCTTCAACCGTAGGATTTTAAGCAGAAGGATTATTCATCACAGGCAACTAAATGAAAATTTTAAAAAACTGAGTTGGTGGGTTATATATTAATATTATATCATAGCTTTACAAACACTTGAGACTAGACTAGTACACAACAAAGAATACCTGATGCAGAATAATAGACAAGAAATAATACTAAACTAGTCAGAGCAATGGTGAGCTAGTATTTCGGGGAACCAAAAGTGACTTAGTCTTGAATTGTGATTCGTTGAGAGGATTTAAAGACTAGAGTGGACATGATTATTGGTTAAGCATTTAACGCAACACAAAACGCGTGAATGATGGTACTGACGAATTATGTTCTTCTATAACTAAAGAAATATCGATCACTTTTATGCATGGGTGGGTAAATGGGGCCAGTGTGGACTATTGTTTCAGTAATAGGAGTAAAACTGAAGATCCTGCAGTGAGTTGGTGTTGCTTTCACCACATCCGCCCCACCAAGTCTGTGATCAATTAATGGTGTAAGTTATTAAGTCACACCTCAATAGATCACAAAGCCCGGAGGAAGAGGGTTAGGGGTTTGATGGATGGACGGGAAAGGGGATTTTGGAAAAGGTGTGACAAAGACAAAAAATATGCAAAACAATATTCATCTGGGCAATGACTACAACCATCATAATTCTGTTATAGGAAGAAAAGGAAATTAAGGAATGAGTACATGCAACTTTAAATGCAATGAAAACCAACCAGTCTGTCTGCCCCCTGTCTGGCAGTTCGGTCTGGACTGTTCCCATGAGGCACAGGGTCAAGACTGATTTGCATATGGCTATGTCTGAACTGGGGTGGCGTGGTGAAGCAAAATAACGATGGATTAATCCCAGATCTGTGACTGGGGGTGAATGTTTGCCAATGTGCAGCATTCCGTCCATCATCTTGTGTGTTTTGCATTTCGCCCTAAGTGGGAAGGGTATGCCCAGACGTGGGTCCCGTGCTCACTACGCCACTGGAGTCAAGCTATCCTGGCTGATGAAGGCTGATAGCCTGAAACCGGTCCTAGGATGCTTGATTCCGGTCCAGGGAAGACGTGGCTTGGCAGTTCGGTCTGGACTGTTCCCATGAGGCACTGGGTCAAAACTGATTTGCATATGGCTATGTCTGAACTGGGGTGGCGTGGTGAAGCAAAATAACGATGGATTAAATCCAGATCTGTGACTGGGGGTGAATGTTTGCCAATGTGCAGCATTCCGTCCATCATCTTGTGTGTTTTGCATTTCGCCCCAAGTGGGAAGGGTATGCCCAGACGTGGGTCCCGTGCTCACTACGCCTCTGGAGTCAAGCTATCCTGGCTGATGAAGGGTGATAGCCTGAAACCGGTCCTAGGATGCTTGATTCCGGTCCAGGGAAGACGTGGCTTGGCAGTTCGGTCTGGACTGTTCCCATGAGCACAGGGTCAAGACTGATTTGCATATGGCTATGTCTGAACTGGGGTGGCGTGGTGAAGCAAAATAACGATGGATTAAACCCAGATCTGTGACTGGGGGTGAATGTTTGCCAATGTGCAGCATTCCGTCCATCATCTTGTGTGTTTTGCATTTCGCCCTAAGTGGGAAGGGTATGCCCAGACGTGGGTCCCGTGCTCACTACGCCACTGGAGTCAAGCTATCCTGGCTGATGAAGGCTGATAGCCTGGAAACCGGTCCTAGGATGCTTGATTCCGGTCCAGGGAAGACGTGGCTTGGCAGTTCGGTCTGGACTGTTCCCATGAGGCACAGGGTCAAGACTGATTTGCATATGGCTATGTCTGAACTGGGGTGGCGTGGTGAAGCAAAATAACGATGGATTAAACCCAGATCTGTGACTGGGGGTGAATGTTTGCAAATGTGCAGCATTCCGTCCATCATCTTGTGCGTTTTGCATTTCGCCCTAAGTGGGAAGGGTATGCCCAGACGTGGGTCCCGTGCTCACTACGCCACTGGAGTCAAGCTATCCTGGCTGATGAAGGCTGATAGCCTGAAACCGGTCCTAGGATGCTTGATTCCGGTCCAGGGAAGACGTGGCTTGGCAGTTCGGTCTGGACTGTTCCCATGAGGCACAGGGTCAAGACTGATTTGCATATGGCTATGTCTGAACTGGGGTGGCGTGGTGAAGCAAAATAACGATGGATTAAACCCAGATCTGTGACTGGGGGGTCGAATGTTTGCCAATGTGCAGCATTCCGTCCATCATCTTGTGTGTTTTGCATTTTGCCCCCAGAGAGACCCACGTTACATTATATCTAAATGTTCTTTTACGCGGCTTTAAAAAATAGCAAATACATTACAAATTATACGTGAGTGAAGCGAACAACACTCACAGTTCTAATAATTATTAAAAGAAAAAATGATACTATATTGCCAAATTGGGAGTTATATCTAAATTCTGCTTGGACTGTCCATCAATCTTGGGTGCCTGGCTGATGCGGTCCGGTAAGGTAAGCATGAGTGCTATGGTGCTTTTCCAGTTTGGTGCAGGTTAGGAGAAGACCTGCAGATTGTAAAACAAAAATGATATTGTAGAATCAAGGAGAAGGACAGAAGGTAAACTTCATAAGGAGTGCACCGAGAAGACTCAGAGGCAGTGCAAGAGAGAAGAATAGTCCTTTTTGCAATCATTCAATTAGGTGAGAGCAATTTTACAACAGCCAACAATCACACAAAAGTAGCTGCATGTAACTATCAGGCTGAGCAAACTCGCAACTGTCATGATCATCAATTCATCATCATAAATCATAATAATAATATGTAGCCTAACAGCATGTGCATAATGTGATGTTCATCCATGACCAGATGTCTGTCTCCAGTTACCTACAAACAACAGGCCACATTGTTTCAATTTTGAGCCAGACAGCACTGAGCACATACAACCAGCAACATTGCTTTTTCCAAATCAAGTAAAATCAACGCACTTCTCTCACCAACACTCCACAGATTTGGGTAGGCCACTTTAAAGTCATCACCAAATCGGTTGGTTTCAGCGAAGTTGATAACTTCCTTCTTCTGGTGGAAGTTCTTGAAGTAATCATGCCCTGAGTCCTTCCATCATCTTCCTGAATCTGAGTAAGGTGTCCAACTGTGTACAGACTGAGTCCCGACTCAAAAGCGATGGATCAACCTGTAGTACAATGGTGTGTGTTGATGCAGAATAGGAGAAAGTTTTGTGTTTGTTAGCTGAAGGGACTGGTCAGGTCTTTGAGGAGTGTGAAGCAGTGTGGAGTGGACCAGGCGAACAAATCTCGTTAAGTGCCAAAGGGGGAAGGAAATAAATCACCTTCAGGAAAAAAATTATCACCCGTTGTTAGGCCATCAACATTGTAAATCATCACAAACAAGCTTAAACAAACACCCAGTGTGACTGCCTCAGTCTGCCTGCCAACACATGAATCATCTCAACATACTCACAAACAACAATCACTCAGCATGCAATGCATGTCATTTACTTGTTCTTCTAAGTCAGGTGTGGTCACTGTGGTATATTGCTGACCCATTGTTTCATGAAACAGACATTGGCCAGTCTTGTAAATCAAATAATGTGGGGATAAACTTGGAAAGGATAGATTGGCACGGGATGGAGGCAGACACAAATTTGTATCTCCAATGTCCTTGAGGGAAATGGGTGTGGGGGCTTCTTCACTGCACACTGTTGCAACTCCAATCTGGCAATCCAATGTGTGTAAGACGATGGGGCTGCATTAAGCAGCCAGACACAAACAAATAAAATAATGCTCCCCTAGCTATATCTTTTTTAATTTTGTTTTGTCGTCAAAGCAGTTCAGCGATAGAGAGAGAAAGTTCCTCCTGTCGTACTTCAGGTATGGATTAATTCGGTAGTATAAAGTGTTGATTAATTTTGATCATGGTTAATCTCTCCACATTTTGGGGCAAGAGACTGGTCCTTATCACTGTGACAACTGCACCAGCAGCACTGAAAACACGCTCAGGCTACCAGGCAAGCCAGATAATTTATTGCCAGCCCGCTGAGCACTGGCCATTGCCGCCTCTACCCGTACCAATACACCAGTGGGTTTTGATCAAGATAGACCGCTCTTGGGTCATCCAGATAACCCTGGACCATCCGCTCAATAGTCATTGGTACTCCACCGTGCTCGGCCTCTTTTGCCATCTCCTCTGCACTGGACCTAGGCCCTACCAGTAGAAACCAATCATATGCAGATTTTGGGGCAGATGCTCCTGTTCCTTTTGTTGCGGGTGTTCTTGTTGTTGGTTTTGGCTGCTGTGAGCCAACAGCACTGCCCTCAGGCTCTGAAGTTTAAGGCTGCACTCCAGAACTTGTGCCCTGGAGGAGTGGGTCTCTAATTCCTAGCCGTTCTTTTTCTAGCTCACTGGCTTGCTCAGCAATCCATGTTTTGTAGTTTGTGACATCCCTGGCTGAAAAAGGAATGAAAGTGGACAGTAATGGTTTGTACCGTGGCTCAAGAGTTGTGGCACAGGTGTAATGTTTGGATGACACAATGTCTCTTTGCACCTTTGCATTAACAGATAAGCGAAGGATTAAGCTCCCCACCTTTTCATATGCATCTTTTTTTTCCCCAAACCTGCATACATTTCAGACACCTCCTTTGGCTGTCCCTGTTGCATGTGCAACAACAGGATAGCTTCGCCCATGGTAGTGTCCTCCTAGCTGACTTCCCGTTTGAACACCTCACCAGGAAGCAGCATCTCTGTCAGGCATTTGACAAAGCCCCATTGGTCCATCTCAATGAGCATGCCTTTCACAGTTGCATCACCTCTTTGCATGACATATTCATTGATTGGTCTGTACTGCTCAAACAGATGTTGCAACATGTAATAAGTCGAGTTCCAACGTGTTGGCACCTCCTGTATGAGTGCTTTAACTAGCATTCTATTATCACGCTGAATGACCCTCAGCTGCTTTCGGGCTTTACAAGAATGGCTGAAATCAGTGCAGATTCTTCTGCAGGTGGACAGCAAGTTGCTGACTCGATCTACTTTTTTGCTTTTTTGAGAAAGTCCTGTACAATTAAGCTGATACAGTGTGCCAAACACAGGACCCTGAAATAGCCACCACCTGCCATGGCCTTAACTATATTACTGCCATTGTCCGGACAAATCCAATTTTAAATCCTCTTGGTCGCATCCATTCAAAGACCTTGTTGTTAAAGAATTTCAAAATGTTTACAGCAGTATGGGAGTTCTCTATGGCAAACACTACTGTCACATGCTTCCGAGAGCCATTAAAAATCTAGCAGTGTCAACACCTGCAGATATCTTTTCTCTAACCCCTACAAATGAGATCCAGTGTGTGGTGATGCACATGTAATCAGTGGCTAGGCAACTAGTCCACATGTCTGTCGTCAGGTGGATAGTGTGAACAGCACTCTGCTGCAAAGCTTGTCCAAGCAATTCCAGCACATCGTGATGTAGCACTGTTGCAGCAACTCTGGCAAAATAGGACCAGCTGGGAACCTTCCTTTTCGGGCAGATGGCTGCCCCAAATTCTGGAAAACCCACCCCTTCCACAAAAGAAAAAGGGAGGAGGTCCAGCACTAACATTTTAGCCAGCTTTGCATTGTACATCGACCTTTGCCTCTCTGCAGTACCTACTTCTACTGAGGTGGTTGCGGATGTAGGTAGCTGCCGGGACTTTGCAAATATGGCAGCTGGCAGTGGTGGTGGTGGTATCTCTGGTGCCACATCCCTCACAGCTGGTTGAAATGGGGCAACGTCTGTCTCCACTGGAGCTGGGCTTAAATCCATGATGACTGGCTCGTCATCATCATCCTCCTCCTCTAGATCCATATGTCTAAGGCTTTCAGGAACCTTCCTTTTTCCTAGTCTCTTGTGGCTTGTCTCACTATCAGACTGAGGTGGGATCCAAGTGGTGTCTAGATCATTAGAAGAGGGACTTTGATAAGAAGATGGTGGACTAACCCTCCTTTTTCTTGCTGGAGATCTGGAAGACAATGGATCTTCTGAAAGAGTGTCTTCCTCTACTTCCTCAGCATAAAGCTCAATCTCCTGAACTACCAAAATACCAAGTCAGCCTTGCTGTACAGCTGCATGCACAAGCTCAACTGTACTAGGCCTGAGACATGTTGAAAGAGCTACTTGTCTGGATGGTTCACTTGGTAATGTCACAGCTATACTACATGTCAGGATAAGTGTCTCAGTTCCTATCTGGGTATTTTTTCCAATATGTAGTAGTCTCTTAGTATGTTGCTGACTCTGTTTCTCGCTCATTGGCTTTATAAATCTATATGTAAGGGGTAGCACAGATAGTCTCTTGGGTGTGTCAGACACTAATCACTTGTTTCAGTGCAAGTATCACTGCTTGTACATGCTTCAAACACTGTCTGAGAAGATGTATCATTAGCTCTAACCTTTCATAACTACTTACATGACATTGAACTGAAATTTGAACACTGGATGTGTAGGTCAGCATATGAGCCTAAAAGTGTGCATGTACCTGTAAAAACCTCTAACTAGATGTCTTTTGTTTTATGCACACACAGATGACCCTATGGGCTAGCTGCAGGCTACCTTAGTGAAGACTTTTAAGTAGTACTATAGCAGCTTAAAGCCTGTCAAGAGATTTAAAATAGCAAGTCAGCCTAGCAGTGCAACTGCATGCACAAGATCAAGTGTACTTGGCCTGGAGCAGGTTTAAAGGACTACTTGTAGAAAAGGTGATCTTGGCAGTGCCCGAGACAAGAAATGCAAACATATCTATTACTCTTTAACCACACACTAGCATGCACTATGGCCTAGCTACAAGCTACGTTACAAATGAGTTATATGATCAATAACACCAGGTTAACCGTAGGCAAAGCTGTAGTATCTACCAGTACAAGTGAATGCACATAATCTAGTATAGTGCTGGCTGTTTCATTAGCTAATTCCCTAAGCATGAGACTGTTTATATATATATATATATATATATATATATATATAAATTCTTATTCAAATACTTCACTAGCTCCATAACCACAACACTTCATCTATGAGCAAGAACATGTCATACTTTTCATATATATCAGAGGTTATACAAGTACAGTTTACGCTTACTACATTAAACTAGAACTTGTAGCGCATATATTATATAATATATATTGCACATTATCATTCTCCTCAGTATTAACATACCTGTTAATTTGCTTTGTTGATGCTCAAATATTAGTAGTCTTTCACTTCAATTTTTTTCTCACAGAATATGATTAGTACCACTCTCTGTAAAAATCAACCAGCAATGGCAATTTTACCCTCTCTTTTTCTGCTGATACTGATATAAACAGCAAATGAGGACGTTTCCTACATTGTGCCTTTTTCTAATACAAGATTTCATTGGTCACTTTCTGTTAACCCTTCATTGGTCTCTTAAAAAGAAGCCCAATCTGGTAGTGCCTCCGGATGGAGTCACGACTCCAGTGCGGCACCCAGCACGGCCCCCGTGTAAGTCTGCCATGGAGTAGAGACTCCATACGGGAGTCCGTTTCAACTTTTACAAGAATATTAGTATATGTTTTCCCTAATAGATCAGATTCAATTGAAGTACTGATTTAGAAAATGGATATATCACACAGTATAGTAGCTCTAAACTAATATAGTTTCAAAAAACAAACCACCATGTATCTGCGACCCTTCCCCCATAGTCATATATTACAGTTGCCGCAGCAACCCTCTTTGAAACACTACTGTATCAGTAGGTCATACATTCATTGCAGTTTCTGCCTCCACCATGCTAGCTTGAAGTTTAACTGTTGCAGATGTGGTTGAGGATTTCGAAGTGTAAGCATATTCAATATAGTGTAAGTGGTGTAAGATTTTTCAACATCCAATAGGAGACATTCTTACTTTGCTAATGAACTCCCTACCTATTTTTGGTGTGAACTTATATTCAGCAGCCAATGAAATACATCCTTTATTTAAACCATATCCACTCCTCCATTTCAACTGCTTTTTATTCCATCAACTATCATATTCAGCTGCAGCCTTCTCCAGTGAGCTACTACTCCTTCCTAAAAATGGTGTGGATTGTGGGACACAGCTATGTTTTCTGGGCCAGATAATATACAAGGAAGAATGGCATTTATTGTGACTTGGGTTTGCCTAATGTGGAAATTAAATCGTTTGGCCAGAGAGGTTTAAAATGGCATCAATTGCTGCCTTTGGTTGAGAGTATCAGTACAAAAGACTTAAAGGCAACTAACTTCTTGTTGGGCAGTACAATATTTGCAACATAAAATGAAAGAACCAAAGGATACTTTTTTATCCAAAAATACAAATACTTAATTTTAATAATACTCGTCAATATATATTACACTGAAAATCTCACTCATACAAACTCACTCATGTCCAATTGCATACCTCACATCTAGACATTCTTTTAAAAACACAGTATATAGGAGCAATCACAAGATGGTTGATATATTTTTTAACAGGAGCTAATCTATTTTGCTCCAGCTATAATTGAATATTTTGTTACAGATTTACATAAGAGTTAAACATTACCCCCCAAATTTTTTTTTGCATAAGGACAGACAGTGTGGCGCAAACTCTGATGACTTCCGATGATTTCTATGCGCGTTTCGGCACAAAACATGCCTTCGTCAGGAACAGCCACAACTTTGACAACTTGATATCCTCTATTCTGCAACGATGTGTGCGTTGCTTGATATCGTTCTTTTGTCAATGAGAATAATACGTACAGCGCCTGTACTCTTAACCATCTGGTGATGGGTTTGAAGGATTCACACAAATTTTACTGATCTGGTGCCATCAGGTAATTGCAGCGAGAGGCATGGATACTACATTGTGTGAGGGTAGCGATGCTTAGTGTGCAGGACAGAGTCTATCCGACAGAGTCTATCAGACAGAGTCTATCCGAAACCATAGGAAAATAGTCTGTATGTTTCTGATGTGCTTTGAAGCCGCCCCGTATGGATACCTCCTTATGTTTCTGATGTGCTTTGAAGCCGCCCTGAATGGATACCTCCTTCTGCCCCAGCGTCCTCAGCGTCCTCCGCATTGAGAGTATTGCACATTGCCAACATCCAGACCTGTTAATAGTGCACAGTGGTGGCACTGACCCAGGCAATGTTACTGAGGTTTAGTTGGATATTACAGTGAAGGAGACCTTTAGCCTAATATTTACACTTTTGCCCTGCACTGTCTTGGTGTACTCCAGCATATGCCAAAGGCAGAAATGGAAGTGGTCAAATCAACTTTGTCCACAGATTGACAAGTTCAGGAAACATGCTAATAAAACTGTTTCTGCATACCTCAGAGACCATAGCATGGGCTCTATCTACAACAACAACTTGCATTTTGACATACATGGAATCTATAGAAGAGATGGAGTTCACTTGACTGAAGGCAACAGTGTGTTTCTCACCAACATGAAACTCTGCAGCCAATCTTATATGTAGCTGTCACATATTTACAATGAACACAAAGGCTCTCTTCAGAGCCACCCTATTACCCAATGGTAAATAATATTATTTTCAAATCCTTTTTTTCCCCAAAAATATTTGCCGGAGTCACGATTCCATTCCGGCTCCACAAAGCAAATGTACAATTTCAATTTACAATAACACATTTAACAATTTTAACTTACATTTTCACTATAATACAGATCAGTGTGTCTCTCAGTTGGTGACTGACTATCTCACTTATTTTGTAAATGGGTATCGGAGTGTGTCTTAATGAGCCTGGGAATGGGTGCCTAAGCATTTTAGTGAGTCTGTGAGTGGGTGCGTGGGTCCCTCAGTGGGTCTGTGTATGAGTGCTTCATTGTCTCAGTGCATCTGTGAATGGGTGTATGAGTCTGTGAGTGTGTCTCTAAGTGGGCATTTAACTGTCTGTATGACTTTGTGAGTACATGCATGACTCTCTGAGTGGGTCTGTGTATGAGTGCATAGGTTTCTCAATAGGTGCCTCAGTGAGTCATCAATCTATGCATGAGGCACTGAGTGAGTGCATAAATATTTCAGTGGGTCTGCAACTGAGTGCATGAGTCTGTGTGAGGGTCTGTGTGTGGGTGCATGAGTCTCTGAGTTGATCTGTGTCAGTCTCAGTGGGTCTGTGAGTGGGTGCATGACTCTCTGAGTGCAGCTGCCAGTGGGTGCATGAGTGTCTCAATGGGTCTTGAGTGGCTGTTTAGCAGTCTCAGTGGGTCTGTGAGTGGGTGCGTAAGTCTCTGAGTGGGTATGTGACTGTGTGCATGAATGTCCGAGTGGGTCTCCAAGTGGGTGCGTACGCCTCTGAGTGGGTCTGTGAGTGGCTGCATGAGTATGTAAATGGGTGGGTGAATGGCTATCTGAGTGGGTGTGTCAGTGGGTCTGTGACTTCATGCTTGAGTATCTAAATGGGTCTTGAGTGGAAGTGTAACTGTCTCAGTGGATTTGTGAGCGAGTGCATAAGTCTGTCAGTGGGTCTGTGATTGGTTGGCATTTCACTCATACAAAACCATAGAAATTCAGCCGTTATAGTTACCTGAGTTAACTATAACTTGCACCCCTGCAATGCACTGCTTATGACCTCACATATTACATTACTCATGACATGGTCAGTGACATTACTGATCACATCACTGATGACATCTCAAATTACATCAGTAATGACATCATCCACATCATCTCTAATGCACCCACTCAAACCCCTTTAGAATCTTTTATACACCCACTGCCACTCCCACACAACCATTCACAAACCCATTGACAGAGCCATACCAGTACTTACACACCCACTCACTAATTCTTAGATCTACACACACATCCAATTGCTCATCCATACTGCCACTCGTACACCCGCTCACTAAGCAATACAGTCATTGACATATCCACTCCTATACCCATACAGGCACTCACACACAGAGTGAGTCACCCATAGAACTACTCACACACCTACACGCTCACCCATACAGTCAATCATACAGGTACATACTAACCCAAACAGTTACATACACATACACTTACTTGCTCATACAAATAGTAACACATACTCATTAACCTATACAGTCACTGACAGAAGCATGCACTGATCCATTAGCCACTGTCATTTTAACTCACTGACGCATACAGTTACTCACATACCCTGTCACTCACCTATGTGGCCCCCCTTCCCTGGACCATTTGGGCCCTGGGGACCACACCCCCAGGGCCTGGCCCATTTAAAAAAGACCTCAACCAAAGGGGAGGGGGGCCACGTGACCCCCCCCTCCCGGGCCGATTTCGGCCCCGGGGACCCCACCCCCTCGGGGCCTGCCCTGAATTTAATATTTTTAAAATTGGAGGGGGGCCGGGTGGCCCTCTCCCGAGGCCAATTTCAGCCCCGGGGAACCCATCCTTGTGGCCAGGTATTAACTTTTCTTTTTTTTAAATGGGTAGGGGTGCCTTCGCGGCCCCCTACCCAGGCCGATACCATCCCCCGGGGCAAGGCCAGGTCGTTGTGGACTGCGGGGTAAGCCTCAAGGCCCCTGAGGTCCCTGCTGGCTCCACGCCTCCTACAGGAGCCAGCATTGCTTTTGGGCAGAGGAAGCTGCTCCCTCTGCCCAAAAGCAATTCTGTTCCACTTCATGGAAGCAAGAGCATTTTTCATGCTCTTGCTTTCTTGAAGCGGAACAGAGTTTGACATGACTTGGCATATCGGGACAATGCTGGAGCTGGCCCTTAGGGAGTGGTGGTCCCCAGGGCCATGGAGGGGTGCCGCACAGCCCCACTCCCATCTAGTCTGTAGCCCCGGGGAGGTAGTGGTCCCCGGGGTCGGGGTCCACAATGGCCCCCTCCTTTACATAATTTGTGCCCCAGGGAGGTGGCATCCCCGGGGCTGTGGGAAGCCTGGTGGCCCCCCACACATCATGTTAAAATGTAGCTACGGGGAGATGGTGGTCCCCAGGGCAGCGGGGGGCGTGTGCCGCCCGCCTTTTTAATAAATTAGCCCCGGGGAGGTGGCGGTCCCCGGGGCTGCGTGGGGGTGCTGGAGCCCCCCCATGCATTCTAATATGTATATAGACCCGGGGAGGTGGTGGTCCCCGGGGCTGTGGGTGACCGCGCGGCCCCCGCATTATTAATTCAAATTGCCCCCAGGACCTGGGCCACCCGGGGCCCTAATTAAACGAAGCGCGAGAGACCGCGCTTCATTTTTTAAAAATTTTCATTGGGATTCGCAGATCCACCGCGACTCCCGACGAACTTTTGCTTTTTAAACAAAAATGCTTTTAGGGCCCTGGGGGGTCCCTGTGGGACCCCCTCAAGAGGCCCAGGAGGTCAGAGTGTTTCTACACTGCCCCTTTTTCTTTTTTTTCACGTTTTTTACTGTGACTCGGTTCAACCGAGTCACAAGATGGGTGCCAACACTTCCTGGTTTGAAGTGTTGGCAGACAATCAGATCTCAGGCACGGGATCGGGAGGGTTCGCGGCTCCACCACAGCCACAGTTGTATATCTGAGAAATCTTTAAATTTTTCAGGAACTACTGAACGGATTTACACCATTTAACAAAAGGAGTGCTTTCTCAACCAAGAGCTACCTTTCTGCCAAATTTGGTGAAATTCTGTTCAGCAGTTCGGGCCGTAGCCGCGTCAAACGTTTCCTATGGAAATTAACATGGAGAAAAAGCGTTTTGGAAGTCCCCCTTTTTCTTGGCCCCTGCTTGACGGATCACTCCAAAATTTTCAAGACAGCAGCTGACGTGACCGCCACATTGGTCTTGAACATTTCGCGAAGATTCATCAAACGCCGCCAAAGTTATTGCCAATGATGTCATCAGTGATGTCACTGACCATGTCCTGAGTGATGTAATATGTGAGGTCATAAGCAGTGCATTGCGGGGGCGTGAGTTATAGTCATCGAGAGAGAGAGAGTCTCTCTCTCTCTTTATAAATTTATATAGATAATTTTTTGTTATACATGTGTAGTTCCCCCAGGGAAATTACACATGTATTAAAAAAATGTGTCCCCACAGAAGGGGTCGGCCCATGTGTACGAGGGCCTACCCCCTGACTATTTCATTTTGGGGGGGGGGGGTTTATTCTACAGTCCCCTGGGGCCACGATCACACCCCCAGGGGAAAAGTACACATATATTTAAAATAAATGTTGCCCCTGGGTGGGGGCCGGCCCGTTACCATGTGGGCTTACCACCCCTTGCTGTGTCCCTGGTGGTCTAGTGTGGCCTAGTAAGATTCCTGCATCCACGAGCAGAAATTTGTTTGTGAAAGGCATCACTGGAAGGGGAGACTCTCCCTTTTCCAGCGATGCCTCCCACAAACATGGGGGGCATCTAAAACGCCCCAGAACCCCACTGGACTTATGAGCAGACCTTATCTTCCTCTTCATACCAGAGAATTCCCTAAAGCCCTCACTGGTGTTGGTCAATTGCCATTTGACGCACCAGGGAGTGTGCGCATGTCTACCATTGGCCGTTCAATGCACCAAAAGGGTTAAAACAAGAGTGTGTTTCACCTCTGATTCTCAAAACTACAGTACACTTGGTGGACCCAAACAGCTTATAGGCCAATTTCAGACCACTTTATTTTACTGAAAATCTATGCAAACTCAAAAACAATGAAACTACAGTGGATCTGAAAGTGGATGGTGTACGGCACATTTTTGAAAAAGAAAATTACAATAATGTATAGACAAAATCTGGTAGAATCTTAAGAAAGATATCTCCATACTTTTACATGCTCAAAGACCACCCTAAAGAGCTTTAGGTGTATGTACCTCACTTTTTAAATGGGCCTCAGCTATAATTTAATTTAAAGAAAAGGTTAAGTCCATATGTGCACTCTGGATCTTAACCATCCCTATGAGCAACCATGTCAATACCTTAGTGTCAACAGCTAACTTTCATATGAAACTGTGAGGAAATGCCTTTTTGTAGAATCACCCCAACTTTTTGTTAGATTTACTGCTGGTCTACTGACTGAACAATGGGGCACTGAAGTTCTCCGCCCAGTGTATGTGCTCTGACACCTAAAGTACGTGTGGAATGGACTAATCCACAAATGGCATATTTATGTTACCTGTAAATCCCTGGTATATTGTCCCCTGTGTACCAAGAGCCTATAAGTTAAATGTCACTAGTGGACTGCAGCACCTATAGTGCCACCGCTACAGTGAAAAAGTGAAAACATGACTTTAGGCCTGCCACTGCAGCCTAACATTGTATTAGCCAGCACCTCTGAGTGAAATAAACTTTCCCCACAGATATAGATTTCCCAGGTTCTGCAGCCCAAAGGTCAACAACTGTTGTCTCACCATTTTTTCTGTAGTAGGGGGTACCATACATTTATTGTCAAGCATCAGGCCAGCGGAGTAGAGGCAATGCTTTCCATGCCAAGATTATGCACTGAACTGTGTCGATTGAGTCTCTAGGATGGGTGAGCTTCTGTCTAATCACTTTAAAAAGTGGGTTCAGACGAGCATTGTCTGTCTCAATGGCTGTATTGGGGTAAGAGTGGCATGGGGCAAAACCAGCGAAAGATGGAAAGGGCTTGTGCACATAAATAGTATAGTTCCATAGCTGGTGCATTTACACCGTCCGGACCGAAAGGCAGGATTAACTTTTCAAATGCTAGCTGTGGTTGTCGGTCAGCCTACTTTAGTTGTATCAGTAGGGATTGGAGCCTGCCCAAAAACTCCCCAGTTAGCAAAATAGGTAGATTGATAAAGAGATATAGAAATTTTGGCAGAACTACCATTTTAGCAATGGGCAATCTGCCAGCAAGAGAGAGTGGCATTCCTATCCACACCAGGACCCGCTCCTCTAGCAATGCAATTGCCCTGCCATCGTTCTAAACCTAGAGCTGGGACATGTCTTGGCTGATCATTATCTCCAGGTATTTAATTGTGTCTGCTGCCCACTCCAGTGGATAGTTCATGGTTAATCTATCTGTGGCCACAGTTAAGGAGTAGATCACAGATTTGGACCAGTTTATCATCACGTCAGTGTGCGCACCAAATAGTGTAAATTCACATAGTATTGGGGCTAGATTTTTAGCAGTGTCTCGCACATACACAGTGACGTCATCTATATAGATGGTCACTCTATGCCTGGGGATTGTGTAATTGAGGCCTCTATCTGAATGGTGCTGTCTCAGATGAGCCATCAGTGGTTCTATAGTAATAGAGGATAGGGGAAAGAGGGCAGTCCTGTTGAATATGCCTGTGGATCTGTATAGGGTCAGAAATTATGCTATTGGTTAGGATCCTGACTGCAATGATAGAAGCAAGATGGCACCTTTGTAAGCTGTCTCGTCGGCAGCTCCTCTCCCAGCTCGTTATACCTGGCATGGCGGAGAGCGGCTAACTTACCTGCGGCATGTTCGGTCGCACTAGCACTATCAGGACGCTGGAGATATGCCAACAGACTTTCATCTTACTCAAAGTCAGGGCAGCGGTCATAGCAGTGGTTGTCTGTGTAGATGAGACACTCCACACACTGCCGGCAGATCCCGAGCTCTGGACAAAATGCAGCGCGATTAGCTCCAGGGAAGGAAGGAGCCTGCACAGGGAGAGGTACATCCCACCTGGGCTTCAGTTCTTGGAGAGCCCTAACCCAAAGTGGTATGCCTGGGGGCACCACACAGTGCAACCGCCGGAAAGTGCAACCATGAGTCTCTCTGAGAAAGGCCAGATAATAGAGCCAAGAGAAGTCACCCTTGCATTAAAAGATGGCTAAGTTCAGTAACAAGGACCCCAGATTCACTAGATCCCGATGATAAATTCTTCTCACTTACTGACTGGTCTGACCCTTCCAGTCATAGCGATCTTAATGAGAAGTTGAGCCTGTCGGCCTCAGACACTAGTTGAAGCAGCTGGTTGAAGGAGTTAGTTCAACGATCACGTGAGCAATACTCCATAAGAGATCTAAGGAACAAAGGCAGACTCAAATAGGTACGAAAGTGCAAAAGTTCCAAGCGGCTTTCACATTAAACTGGGACTACTGCACAACCTAACAGGTATATGCACAGCCCCATAATTCTCAACGTGCAATTTTCCTTCGGAAAGAATGCAACTGGCCTCTGCTGAAATAACGGAAGAGCCTTCACTGAGGCTCATATATCGCTCCTTTAAACAGCACCAAGAAGAGGCTCGTGCAGACATTCGTAGGGTCAGGTTAGCTACAAAGAAACTGCAGGGGGTAATAAGAAAAATTACTAAAGCATGAGCTGAGATTGAAGATAGGATGGTATCAGCTGAAGAATGTGCTACAACACTGGAAACAGACCTAAGTTCACTTAAAAGTCAGACTGAATCTCACGAGTCTTAAATATCAGACATTGTATGGAAATTGGAGGACTGTGAGAACCAGCTGAGGTGGAATAATCTTCAATTTCTGGGCCTAGAGGAGGGCATAGAGGGCAGCGCAGTGGCATAAGGGCTTTTATGCTGAGTCTTCTTAGGAGAGCTTTCGCCGAACTTTCATCATTGGACTGGGATCTGGTGGTCCAGAGGGTGCACCGGTTTCCTCTTATGTTGAAGAAGCAGGGGCATTCACAAGGGGAAATTGCTAACAAGCCCAGAGCTATCATTGTGTATTTTGGGAACTACTTACTGAGATGAGCCATCTTCGAAAAAGCCTGCCTTGATGCTAGATGCAGTTTTGATGGTAACTCTTTTTTTGTAAGGCCGGACTTCTGCCATGTAACGGTTGAGAGGAGATGGCGGCTGAGACAGCTAATTAAGCCGTTTCAGGTGCTAGGGGCCGAAGATGAATCCTGCCTGCCTTAAGATTTTGTTTAAGGGCAAGACTCAGGTATTCATGTCAGAGATCAAAGCTAAAGAATACTTGGATGATCTCTATACCCGGAAATGAATGGCAATAAATGGAAATGGGAAAGGCCGGGGGGAATTACAATTTTTATCTCTTGATAGGTCTAACTTATCTCGACTGAATCCAACGAGGGCAAGCGACCTTCTCCATACGTCATGTATCAGTCTATCTTTTTGCATAATCTGCAATACAGTGGTAGCCGTTTTTTCTCTTACTTCCCTTTTTCTGCTGTCTTTTTCTCTCTTTATCTCTGCTAAAAAAAAGCTTCTTATTCTCTGCCAATCTAGAGGGTTGACCTCATAGAGCTGGGGAGGAGGGTGTGGAGGGTGAGCATGGGAGCCATCCCTCAGGCCGAGGGAGGTCTGATTGCTTCAAAGGGTAGGTGTGGAGAGGAGAGGGATGGGAGGAGGGGTGGGAAGGAGTGCTTGGTGGGAGGTGGGAAGAGGGGGGCAGGGCATGGTAGGGTTTTTATGGGTATGGTAGGGATTTCAGGTGGTGGGTTGCACCACACAAGAGGAAACGGAGATTTGGAATGACTCTGCAGATAGGTTTGTGGCTCAGCATGATATCGCTGTGTGTGCTTTTGGAAAATGGAAAATTGACATGGCATGGGATCAGTGGTATTTGTGGTCAAATCTCTAATATGACATGGTTAGTCCAGTTAAGTATTGGGACTGTCAATATTTGTGGCTTGAATGACAATATAAAAAGATGAAATGTGGCGGAAGACCTCAAAGCCCTGCGGGCAGCTATCCTCTGTATTCACAACACGCATATAGAGGGGTTTAGGAAAAACTTTCTCAAATCCCTGTTTTTGTTGGTCGTCTGCACTATGCAAGGTAAAAGCATTCGGGTGGCTATACTTGCTAGCAGAAACATATGCAACTTTAAACGATATTCGACAGACAAATACAGCAGATGGGTGAATGTCGAGTGTCAACATTTATCATGCACATTTCCTCTATGCTCTAACTGCAGATCAAATTTAGATTCCCCCCACACTTCTTGATTTCCTGAACACTGGACTGGCAGTGTGGCCAACTCCGATTTAGTTAAGTGGTCATCTGAATATTAATCAGGTTGGGAGGGTTCCTGATGTTGCTGAAAATGCCTAATCCATCAGGAAGCCCAGGGTTTTTAGGGCACTATGCCACCTCAAGAGGGATCATGGTTGGAATTTATATATGTGGTCTAGGCTTAGGGCTCAAGATCCTGGGTATAAATCTTTTTCACCTCCAGTGGAAACATGTCCGGTTGGACTATTGTTAAATCTCTACTGGCTTGGTCCATGGGCTTCAAATAGAGAAATTCCCGAGTCCTGTCTGATCATAACTCTTTGGTCAAAGTAATCCTAGTTAGGGGTGGAGGGAGACCAATACAGTGGTGGTCATTTGGAAGGGGTCACTGATACTCACTAATAAGGATTACATTGCTCATATGAGTAACTGGATCCCCAAATTTTTGGAATGCAACAGGGGTAGTGCTTCACCTGATGTGGGATGCCTTCAAGGCAAGAGTAAGGGGTGAGACACTTAGCTTTAGCTTAATTAGGCAGAAGAAGCAGAACCAGGTGCTGAGGGGCCTGTATAAGGAACTAGGGGAGGTGGAGGCCAAACTTATTGCAGCGGCTTCAGAAGCCACGGACCTTGAGGCAATCCTACAAAGGCTTGCGCTAGCTAAAGCAGCCATCCAAAGCATTTTGGCTAAAAGGGCGGCTGAGAAGTTTTTGGTTTGAAAACGGGATTGCTATGAACGGGATTGCTATGCCAACAGATGCCCTGTTGGCATCTGTTGGCAGTATGAACTAGGCAAAAAGCAACCCATGGGAGATAGCGGAAATTAGAGACAGCAATGGTGACTTGTGACAAATCTGGAGGTGTATGTGAGGTATTTTGAGGTTTTTATGAGGCATTATACTGCAAGGAGGTGGTGAAACACGAAAATGACACACTGCAATAGCTGGATTTGATCTTGGGTAATTAGATCGGTCCTGAGGATTGGGGCTGTTTAGGTGCTCCTTTCAGTGTCGATGAATGTATGCACCCCTTAAAGATCTCCCAGCTGGCAAGGAAGTAGAAGTAGATCAGATTCCACGAGAATTCTATAAAGTCTTTTTTACGGTCCTATGCAAGGATCTGGTCAAAACATTCCTAAAAACCAAAAAGGAGCAATACATGCCGGATTTGTGAGCCCAGGCTAATATAGTGGTGTTTCTTAAAAAGAGAATGCACCCCGCAGATCCTGGGGCATGCAGACCTAATACACTGATTAACAGCAACGCTAAGGTATACTCTAAAGTACTGGCAACATGATTAAGTTGGATTATAGCTAAACTGGTTTCCCCTAGACAGCATGGTTTTGTACCCAAGCATGTGACCACGGATCACATCCCTGGTGTCATAGCACTCTTACATGCTGCAGCAGACTCAGGGGACCCCATGGCCCTTGCCCTTTTAGACACGGAAAAAGCGTTCAACAGAGGAACCTGGGACTTACTACAGGCAGTCATGAAATGGTACGGAATAGACGCTAAGGTATACTCTAAAGTGCTGGCTACAAGATTAAGTTGGATTATAGCTAAGCTGGTTTACCCTAGACAGCATGGTTTTATACCCAAGCATGTGACCACGGATCACATCCCTGTTGTCATAGCACTCTTAGATGCTCAGCAGACTCAGGGGACCCCATGGCCCTTGCCCTTTTAGACACGGAAAAAGAGCGTTCAACAGAGTAACCTGGGACTACCTACAGGCAGTCATGAAATGGTACGGAATTGTCGCAGGCTATATTAGGGCTATCCAAGCTGTATACCAGAATTCCACAGCTAGGTTTCAGATCATGGTGGAACTTTCTGGCCAAATTCGAATTGCGAGAGGAACTAGACAGGGGTGTCCCTGTTCCACCTGTTATTCACCCTCAATATAGACTCCTTGGTTTGGAAGCTTGAGTCTAACATCTTAATTATCCCCATGCTATTTCATAGTAGGAACACTGAAGTATTGGCATACGCCAGTAACATTGCAGTGGTGACATCTGACCCAGTGGCTTCAATGCTGGAGATAGAAAAAGAAGTTTTAGTTTTCGGGAAACTCTCTGGGTAATCCCTGAACCAGAATAAGACCCAGTTGGTAGTTAATATGTGTGTACAACTTGTGTCATGGAAAAAGTGGGAATTAGTATGTGGGAATTAGTATTACATCAGAAGTAGACCAGATAAACAGAGTGGAATAGCTAGGCCTTAGGCCTCCCGTGGCTGCCCCTGCGTTTGCCTCCCGCGGCGGCCTGATCGAAGAGCGGGGATAGGTGCTGGCTATTCATGCAGCGGCGCCGGCCACAGGTAAGAGCGGGGGGGGGGGTTTGAGGGGAAGATGGCGAATCTTGCAGCCGCGTCGGCCGCAGGTAAGAGTGGGGGAGGGGGCAGGCTGCCGCCCCCAAAACTAGTGCCGCCTAGGGTGGTCCGCCCCCACCGCCCCCTCCCTAGCTACGCCACTGGATAAACAAGTCCAATCTGACCCCGGAAATTCATAAAGCAAAAAGAGATTTACAGAAAATAGACAATCTACATTAGTCAATCATGAGCCGCTGCAATGTCGTTAAAATGTTATTCCTGCCAAAGGCTCTTTATCTTTTTGGGTTGATACCTCTGGTCTTTGAAAATCGCTGGGTCAAAGCGATGGAAAATCTGGCAGGTAGATTCATCTGGTCATCATATGCCAAAAAGAGGAGAGCCCTTAAATTCTTAATGCTCACCAGGGACAGAGGCGGCTGGGCCATGCCAAATTTCAAACATTACTATTGGGCAGCTGCCCTTCAATTTATACGGTCCCTCATCTGTGGGAAAGAGGAAGATGGCTGGGGGAAGAGACTATGCCCCCATATACGGGCTGTTACTGGGGGAAGGCGCTAGAGGTCTTTTAAGGACTGTCAAGCAAAACTACTATAAAAAAGTTTGGTTCAAGACTTTTTACGCAGTTTTTAAGGTCTGGGCGATCATGAGGAAAAAGATGGGGCTCAGAAGATTTAGCTATTATATCCCCTTACGTGGAATCGCTATAATCCCCGCAATATTCCACGATTCTTATTGCCTCAGGTAGGAGGCCTGGGGGATGCAGAGGCTAGGGGATCTATATGGCATCTTTTGAAGAATTACAGGCTGGTTTTGGGATCGATAAGAAATCACTTTTTTTAATGCCAACAGGTACGGGACTTCCTCTGTAAAAAAGGAGGGGGGCCTATCGAGTTCTCTAAAAATAAGTTGATGGAGATGGTGGGGAACAGCGCTGGTTGTACAATTAGCCAAATGTATGGGCTTCTGTGGGCTTATATGCTGTACAATATGAAAAACATATGGGAAAGTGGCAGAAAAAACTAGGCACTTCAGAATGTAGTTTCTACTAATCCCTCAAATTCAGTCAAACCGTGCTGTTGTCTGCTGGATTAAAAGGCACAGCCAGGGTTTTAAGTAGGATGACAAAACTGGGGGGGGGGGGTCTCTCATAGGGGCGTGACCGGCGTAGTTAAGGGCGTGGCTTAAAATACTTACGCTAAAAAGCTGTAGTTAGCATAGTGTGCTGCCTCACTGGTATTTTGCTGCTTCTGTCACTGCATCCAGATATATAACACAACAAGTAACATTACACCTACAACAAGCCAGGACTATTGGCTTTGTCAATAGTTGTAAATTGCACAGGACAAACCAGCACCAACTATGACTTCGTTGTATATAATATTGAAAATACGAGGTTGTGGCGTAAGTCTAGATCTGACGATTTTAGAGCTGAGATAGCAGGTTCGACCCTGATTTCGGCTCCACATCCTGTGATTCAAAACATGAAATTGTCCTAGTGTAATATAATTGGTGCTCATGTGAAGTGCTCCAAGTTTGCGTTATATAAAACTGACAAATGAGTCTCTTTGAAGTTACATCAAAAGCAGTGATGGCTGGTACTATTGCAGAGTTAAGCTTTTTTTTCATCCGAGGGTAAAAATGGCGAGCCGGATAGGGACCCGTCTAGAACTGGCGGTGCTGAGCACCGGCAGGACCCGGCCCACTGAAAGCCCTGGGCACTGCATTACAAAACAATCTTCAGCCTGTACTATATGCCAGCTAAAATTGCAAAATAGGGAGGAGAGGCGGGCACTCGCTGTCCCCTGTGTCAAAGCCAGGGGACGGACTTGGCTCATATGATCAGCACATGGCCCTCTTTGGAATTGTTGAATCAAGAAATCACATGGTTTGTGAAAACTGTACTGGATGTAGATATTACCATGACCCTCCATTTGATGGTGCTAGGTGTATATAAGAAGGGAGTCACTAGATCAGCACAGTATTTTGTCTTCATAGACATGGTGATAACTCGCACCTGCATAGCGTCAGCATGGCTTGAGCCGTACCCCGACATTTCACCAATGACACGACTTGACTGCTTTCGTCATACAACCTGGAAAGTACCTTTTATGTTTGCAAAGATAGGAAAGCCAGGTGAAGGGGGATACGGATTTGGGCCCCTCTACAGGAGTGGGCAGGAGCAGAGCCACATGACTAGGTGAGGGGAAAGGGGCTGCTATCTTGATGGCCTCTTCAGCTGGATTGCTTTCCTGCAAATATGAATGTTAACCATCATTGTGCTATATCGATTACTTTCGATGTCTTTTTTCCCCGGGTTATTCCCTCTCCCCATCTGTCAGGAATTCGCATGACACCAAAGTGTTCTGGCACATCTAACTCTTTTGGTACTGTATATGTGCTTTGCTTTAGTGCTGTTAACGATGTATAATGGATTTTAAATTAAATATTTTTGTGGTAAGTCATGTACAATAACTCTTGGGTAGCCAGCTCTCTCACCTTTATCGAACAATGAGCAAAACTATCTGATATTAATTGATGTTTGTGGCTTCATTTTGTATCTTAATCTATGAATTGCCTCTCTCCGAGCATATGCTGATTCATGAGTAATCATGAGTAACTATGAGTAATTAAGATGATACTATGAATTGCTTGTTCTTATCATGCTTTAATATTGATACTGTCATTTTATCTGCTGGAGCTACTATGTATATTTTTGTATCATCCTCTTGTGGTTGTATTGTGAAATTTGAAAAAATATAATAATTTTTTTTTAAAAGGAGCCTGGCCGCAGGGGAAGTGTAGGGAAGTCGAACCCAGTACAGTGAGGAAGGGCTAAGGCTGACGCGTTTCAGCAAGGCAAATAGAAACAGCCATATGAGGGAGCCCAATGCCTTTGGGGCACCTAAGAAAGCTGCAGCTGCTGGGAATTGCAGGTGTAGAGCGTGAAGCAAAGTGAAAAGGATCTGCAAATTTTGCGCAGTAGATCGCCACAGGATGAAGCCCGATTGGTCTGGTCAACTCCACCCTCCTCCTAGACCCCCCACCACCACGACCGACACCAACTCCGCAGCCAAGGAATTCCATTGATGGATCTCCAGATGCGCCGACAAGATCGCCCCCCTCCGCCACCGTGCCAAACAACGCCCCCTGAAGGCCACCTGGTTCACCACCGAACTCCAAGTTGCCAGGCATACCCACAGACGCCTCGAGAATATATGGCGAAGCCGGAAGACCACAGAAGACCTAAACAACCATAGGAGCGCCCTGAAGGACTACCACCAGCTCATAAGGGACACCACACGGACCTTCATCAAGAACAAAATCGACACCAATGCAACGAACGCCAAAGAACTCTTCAACATCATACAGCAATTAACCAAACCCCCCAGTGAGGTCACGGACGTCACACCATCCCAGGAACTCTGCAACAAGCTCAGCGCCTACTTCCATCAGAAGATCAAGACCCTCTACGACCACTTCAGCAACCAGACGCCTTTCACCACCCCTTCCTCCTCCGCTGACCACCAGCCAACCATCACCACCTGGACCCCCGCCACGGTGGAACTCATCACCACGACCATGATGAAAACCCGGTCTGGAGCCCCCACGGTCCCCTGCCCACCACACATCTACCAGAACGCCGCCACCGCCATCGCCCCCGAACTAGGACGGACCATCAACGCCTCCCTCCAATCCGGCACCTTCCCTGATGACTGGAAGCAGGCAGAAGTCAAGCCCCTCCTGAAGAAGCCCACCGCCGACCCTACGGACCTGAAGAACTACCGGCCCATCTCCCTGCTCCCGTTCACCGCCAAAATCACAGAAAGAGTTGTAAATGCCCAGCTGACCGCATTCTTCGAAGTGCACTCCATCCTAGACGCCTCCCAGTCCGGATTCCGCAGCAACCACAGCACCAAGACCGCCCTCCTCGCCGCCACTGACGACATCCGCATGCTACTTGACCAGGGACACACCACAGCCCTCATCCTACTAGACCTCTCCGCTGCCTTCGACACCGTCTCACACCACACCCTCGCAGCCAGACTGCACGACGCCGGGATACAAGGAACCGCCCTCAACTGGATCCGATCATTTCTCTTCGGCAGAACACAGAGGATCAGACTCCCCCCCCTTTATCTCCGAACCCACAGAGATCAACTGCGGAGTACCACAGGGATCATCGCTCAGCCCCACGCTCTTCAACATGTACATGGCCCCCCTCGCCGCCATCGTCAGACAGCATGGACTCAACATATTATCTTACGCCGACGACACCCAACTCATCCTCTCCCTCACGAAGGAGCCCGAAGACACCAGGCTCAGCTTCCAGGAAGGAATGAGGGACGTTGCGGCCTGGGTGAAGGACAGCTGCCTGAAGCTCAACACTGAGAAAACAGAAGTCCTCATCCTGGGACCCTCTGCCTCTGCCTGGGACGACACATGGTGGCCCTCCGCCCTCTGGAGTCCTCCCACCCCGACAGACCACGCTTGGAACCTCAGCATCATCCTGGACTCCTCTCTCACCATGACCCGCCAGATCAACGCCGTCGCCTCCACCAGTTTCAACTGCCTACGCATCCTCCGAAAGACCTTCAAATGGATCCCCCCCAAACACAGAAAAACCGTCACCCACGCACTCATAACCAGCAGACTGGACTACGGAAACGCCCTCTAAGCCGTCATCAAAAGGACCCTTCTACACAATCTCCAAACCATCCAGAACGCCGCGGCCAGACTCGTCCTCGGGACCCCGCGGCACGAACGCATGACGCAACACCTTCGAGACCTACACTGGCTCCCAGTCGAAAAGAGAATAACCTACAAGCTTCTCACCTACACCTACAAATCCCTCCACAACATCGGACCCAAATACCTCAACGATAGAGTCTGTTTCCTCGCTCCCAAAAGAACTCTCCGATCCACCGACCTCACCCTAGCGGAGACCCCCCGTATCCGCAGAAGCAGAGCAGGAGGAAGGGCCTTCTCCTACATCGCAGCCAAAACCTGGAACAAGCTCCCGGTCAGCATCAGACGCTCCCCCAACCTGCACATCTTCAGGAAGGACCTCAAGACCCTGCTCTTCGACTGAGCCAGAGCTGCCTACCCCCCCCCCAAACCCCCACCCAGCGCCTTGAGACCCTCACAGGTGAGTAGCGCGCTCTATTAACCCCTGATTTATTGATTGATAATGCTGGTGGGGATGAGGGCAAGTATCTTAGTCGCTAGAATTTTGTTGTCCACGTTAATCATGTAAAGTGTCCGGTAGGTATCGCAGAGGTCAGCTCGTTTGTCAGGTTTCAGGATGGTGACTATGAGAGCCTCACAGACTGATGGGGGCAAATTGCCAGTCTCTCTGGCCTCCTTGTACATTAGCAGGAGGTGTGGAGGCAAGTACCTCCGCATAAGTCTTGTGATGTTAGACCATCCGGTCCAGGGGCCTTTTCTGTGGATATGGCACTTATGGCCGGAAATGTATCTTCAGCTGTGAATGGGGTATCAAGAAACTGTCTGTGGCAGTTATCCAACCAGAGAAACTGAATAGAGTCGAAGCATTCGGTAATCTTGTCAGCACTCCAACCGAGATGTAGAGAGAAGTGTAAAATTGCTGCATAACCTGCAATATGTCAGATGCAGAGTCTTGCTTCCTCAGTGGGTTTCTGCAGTTCCACAATTTAAGAGCTGCTCCACTTTTTCTTGAGCAGGGCTGCCAGATTCCTATTTGCTCTCTCCTGCTCACTGTAGTGGTGGCCAACGTGCTCCTCAGGAGAAGCCAGGTCTCACAATCAGCACATTCCTCACACTCTTCCAGCCTATTGCAGAACTGTGCCTGGTAGCCCACATCGGACGATTAAAAGTAATGGAGTTCAAGATCTCGCAGCTCGCCATCTAGTAACTGCCACCTCCTGCGTATACCATGGAGTACCCCAACTTGTTTTGATATGCAAATGCCTCGTATATAGGCCTTCAATGCCTCCCAGAGAACCCAAAAGGAGGAAACCAAATCTGAGTTCTGCTTATAATATTCCGCTATACTGCTTCCTATTTCAGATCTATAAAAGGTGTCCTTGAGAGTGTTAGGAGGCAGTCTCAATGTGGAAAGCATGTCTCGGCGCCCCAATTGCAGTGAGCGTTGGGTCACAGGCTCGACAGCATGCAAGCGCAGTGTTTTACATTTTTTATTTATTTTTATTTAATGCGATTTTATATAGCGCGAACATTACCCAAAGGTGTCAGAGCGCTTTACAAAAGAACCAGTTGCGTTACATAAGGACTTTGAATTACATGAGTTACAAAAGAAATGCGAACATAGCGAACATTACCCAAAGGTGTCAGAGCGCTTTACAAAAGAACCAGTAGCATTACATAAGGACTTTGGATTACATGCGTTACAAAAGAAATACAAGCAGAAAAAGATTGCAAATGTACAAGTTGCAAAGTCACTCAAGGAAGAGATACAAACGGATACACGCTAAACTCCTAGGAATGGTAGTAAGTACAAAGGTCTACTACATATACTAGTGGTTAGAGTAATATCTAAGCATATATACACAAGTAGTGACTTTACTCATGATTACATTTTACCAGCGATTAGGCTAGGGCACCTCAAAATTACATTTTAACAGATTGAACGGAGAAATGAAACATCAAAGGGGGTAGAGAGCGGTGGGGGTGGGAGGGGGAGAAGAGTCGGAGGCTGAGATTGGCGAGAGGGGGACCTGAGGGGGAGAAAGAGATAAGGCAGTCCAGCAAAGAGAAATGTCAGAAGTTCGGCACCCTCCCCCCCTGTGTCAGAGGGCTTTACAAAAGAACCGGTAACGTTACATAAGGACTTAAAAAATCTTGTGCATGAAAGCAGATATCTCTGGTTATCAGTCAGTAATCTATGCAGGATCACACGCCAACAGAGGGTGTAACACATGTTCCCTTCTTGTCGTGGGAGGGCCTTGCGTGACACAGATCAATTAGATCTTGATCGGCTACCAGTGATTGCAGGTAGGCGGTGGCATGTGGGTGCGGTTGACATTTAGAGTGGGACTTGTCCATTGGGGGTCTAATAGCACATTAAAATAACCAACCCACAGTATGGTAGAGTGGCCTGATGTTACTATTTTACTCCACACCATAGCAAAGAATTCTGGGGAGTCCACATCGGTTCCAAAATAGGCTGGGGCAGTGTATTGCTCCAGTCACAAGCTGCACAGCGTAAATGAGTTTAATGAAAACTGTAGTTCGTTTTTTCTTCTTTTAATTCATTTTTATTCCATGTTATTCAAACTTTCACAATTCATGACGGTTTTTGATTTACGTATGGTAATCAACAGCACCTCACCCAATATTTTCGTGTGTTCCAGTCGAATACCCCCCAGCATGTCCTGCTTGCTGCTAGCCACCAGTTCCCCTACCCGGAAAGCCCCATAAAAGGCCAAAGTAAAGGTACTTCCCCATCCGAACTGCAGGTGTCAGACAAGGCATTCAATAATGATGCCAGCCGGTCTAAACCTATCGGTTGCCTGGAATCTGCGGTGGTTGCTTGCAGGCGCCGCCACCCCTTTAGTGCCTTCCGCACGATGAAACTATTCGTGGGATCTCTGGCCCCCCTGAGTTGCGCCATGAAAGACACGGCCGCCCTGTGTCTGCTAGCTGTCGCCGCTGAGCGCCCCTCCTTATGTAATGCATCTAGGTACTTAGCGAAACTCTCCTCATGCTCCCATTTCTCTGCCCAGTCCCGTCCCAAAAGGAGCAATAAGACAAAACGCCCCTTCGTAAACTGTCCTGGTCCTGGGCGCTAGGCTAGCTGCCACGAGGTTCTGTAGCTGGGGGCACCAATTTGCCAGAGTGTTGCTGGGAAGTGTGCAGGCTTCGCCTCTGCGGATGGTAGGTGTTCCCTGAATACCTGCATCTTGAAGCGAGAGAGTGCATCGGCTGCATTATTCAACACCCCTGGGACATGTTTGGCCCTAAACTGTACATTGAGTTTCATGCAAACCAACACAATCTCCTTAAGTAGGCGGAGTATAAACTTACATCGTGCCGCCTGCTGGTTGATACATTCGACTACCGTCATGTTATCTGACCAGAAGATTACAGATCGATTACACAACTGATCAGGCCAAACTGTTAATGCAACCCATATTGGAAATAGCTCCAAGAAACCGATATTAGCTGTCAGGCCGCTCGCCTCCCACCAAACCGGCCACCGTTGGGCCACCCACTTGTTTCCCAGTATGGCACCAAAACCCACACTGCCTGCAGCATCCGTCCATAGACCTAATTCTGCAGACGTAGTAGGGGGACCGCACCACACCACTCTGCCGTTGAAGCCCTCCAGAAATGCGATCCAAATGCGCATGTCCTGGCGGACCTCAGCCAGCAATCTAGTGTGATGGTGTTTCTCTCGCAGGCCCGTCATGGCCTGCGAGATTGAGCGGGAGAAGGGGCGTGCCATGGGTATGACTCTTAATGTGAAATTCAGCTGTCCCACAATCTGTTGTAGCTGCTGGAGCGTCACTCTATCTTTGACCAAACCTTGCTGGAGAGCTGCTCTAAATTTCGTGATTTTGTGTTTTGGCAACCTGAAACAGCCCTCCACTGAGTCCAATTCTATGCCCAAGAATTCCAATGTGGTTGCCGGGCCCACCGTTTTACCGGGTGCCAGCGGGACCCCAAAAGCCCGCATGAGCATGCAAAATTCCTGCAATGCCCATCCACACTCACGTGAGCCCGCCGACCCCAGAAAGAGGAAATCATCCAGATGCATGACATGGCGGTGCCCTGACGTTTGCCTAAAAGCCCATTCCAAAAAGGAACTAAATTTCTCAAAGTAGGCGCATGAAACCGAACAACCCATGGGCATGCACATATCCATATAGAATTTGTTCTGAAAAGAGAAACCTAGCAGATGCTGATCTAGGTGATGCACTGGCAGTAGCCGAAAAGCCGATTCTATGTCCGACTTGGCCATCAAGGCTCCCGGTCCGAGAGCCCTCAACATCTCCACCGCTTGGTCAAAAGACGCATACTTAACACTACAAATGTCTTCATTTATGGCGTCGTTTAATGATGCGCCCCTGGGTGCAGATAGGTTATGAATGAGCCTGTACTCGCCCTCCTCCTTTTTGGGGACCACGCCGAGGGCGAGCAAACAAAATTTGGTACAGGGATGTCATTAAACGGCCCCGCTATCCTGCCCAGGCGCAGCTCTTTAGCTATTTTTGACGCCACCACATCTGGGTTGTGCTTAACTGAAAGTTGATTCCTACATTCCGGCGTTCCGGTATATCCCACCGCTGGGATCCTAAAGCCCTGACAAAATCCTTCCTGTAACATCGCCGCCGAGGCATGGTCGGGTACCTGTTCAGCCAAGGAGTCATAGCCAGAATGTCAATGGGGGAATGAGCCACCAAACGGCCTCCTCCCCTACTCTTGCTTTTTCTTCCCCTGGTTCCCGAGGCATTACCTTTATTGCGGCAGACTGTTTCTGGGTGGGAAGGATGGTTACAAATGGAACATGCGTGCCTGAACTTGCAAGTGCCCTGTGTCCTGGTGCATGTACGCTTGTTAAAATCCCAGCAGACCCCTTTTGCCCACCATTGCTCCCCGTCTTAGTGGCTGTGCCACCCCCTGAGGTGACCGAAAGGGCTGCTGGTGATTGGAGTGGTGGCTTTTGCTCCAGCTTGGCCCCGCACCCCTGCCGTAAACTGGCCATACCATGAAATTGAATCCACTCTATCCCATGATAATGCGTGGTCAAACTCCTTAGCCTTCCTGAAAGTAGTGTCGTACTCCTTCCACCCGTCCCCTCCATATCTCTCGCTGAAAGTTGTGATCCTACTCTGGTAACAAGCCATTTCGGCCTGCAAATTCGGGAAGCGCTCGGCTGTAATTGCCATAAACACAGAAAAGGCTCTAATCCAGTTGATCAATGTCTCCTCCACCCTGAATCTCGCCATTTCACCCCCGCCATTCACTAGGCAACATCCAGTCTTTCTGTTTCCTAGCATACTCCATTTCCCTGTTATCAACTAGCAAGGAAAACATATTGACATATTTTCCCGCCCAGATCAAATCCTTCACTTCTTGTGTCACATGTTGAGCCAGATTTTCCCTCCTGGAGGGTATTGTCCCTTCCCCCAGCACCGGTAATGCCACCTCCTTACCACTTTCTGTGGGTCGCGTTGGTTCACCAATCTTGTCCCTTCCAGCGTCGCTGCCCGAACCTGTTGCTTGTGGAGTAACGGGCGCGCTTGGCCCCCCCCGCCACCCTGTACAATCATGATCTTTGCCACCATTTTCTGAGCCTCCGCTGAGGGGTCCTCTCCCACCTCCCTGGCACCCACTGAAGGAGGTAACATTCCACCTATCCCTAGCCAAGGTAGTACAGCCGCTATCTGCGCTGCCAGCTCTGGCGGTACCCGACCAACCCCTGGGGGTGCTGTAACTGGCATGGGGGATCCCGAGCCGGGTACCGGAATCGGCGCGGGTACCACCGGGACTACCGCGGGGACCACCTGAGGCACTATGCTTGGTACTGGCGCCGGAGAGGCCGGAGCCGGTGTCACCGGTAGATTTGTCGGGATTATGGGAGCGGGCACAGGAGCTACCGGCGGTCCGAGCACTTTCTCAGGGACCACCCCAGAAGGCCCCCCCTCCTCGTGTGGCTTGGGGACCCGACCGCTACCCTTCTTGGCCCTGACCCGCTTGGGCAACGCATCCAAATCCCCCCTTGGCTGCGGGGGCACAATGATTCGCTTGGGTCTCCCGGATGGCACACCCTGTTTGTCGAACCTTTGCCTGAGCTCTGCCACACTCTTGCCTATCTGGTCAACCTTCCCCCATCTCCTGTCCATAGCTGTCATCTTGCGCATCATGCCCTCCAGCATATGCTCCATGCGGGAGCGCCTAGCCCCACGACCACTAGCCATCCCCTGCAACAGGTATACCACCTGCACTTACCCTCTACACTGAAAGCCCTGCTGTGTCTCAGTGCCCACTAGCGCCTATCTGGTTTTTACCTGCTCCGAGTTGGAGGCACACAGACTGGCCGTAAGCACCACGCAACTGTGACCGCCACACACCAGCTAACCTGGGTGTTGGGCGAGCGCACTCTAGCCCGGCGGCCCAACAGAAGCAGTGAAATGCAGGCCTGCCTGTGTCCCCGAATCGCGTCGTCCCCCGCTCGCCTCTCCTTTGGTTCAGTCGCACTACCGAGGTCCTAGGGTAAAAATTAGTTAGGGTATAGCACTGCCATCACTTTCAAACAAGGCCCTTATTTTGTGTGCAGCCGGTCCAACCACACCCCCGTTAAATACCTTGCACTCCCAAAACAGTGCCACCACCCCTCACATCTCCTGCCAATCACCACCAACAAATTATTATTATTATTTTTTTTTTTTAGATTCGCAACACCGAAGTTATGGCCCTGGAACCCTTGCCTCCTCCTCAAAAAATCCCCACAATCCAGCTACTAATTTGCAGAATATTGCTCCCTGCAATTATTCATTAAAAAATGCCTATCAGCCCCTGTGGTCTCCCATCCATGTGCTGCCCCTGCCTTCCCTGCTTCGCCCCCTGTTACCGGCTGGTTCTTTTCAGCCCCTCCACGTATAATCAGACTCTGTGCGGGCGGGTCAGCAGGGAGCACGATCCGCTCCTCGATGCTCGCCTAGCCGACGGACCACTTCCTCTCCCTGCAATCTCCAGTATTCTCCTGCCCCACTGCGGCGCTCCGCGACCAAGCACGCCTCTGCCATTCGAAATGCGATCCCCCTCGCTGCTAGCCTGTAGAGGGGAAAACAAAAAGATTATTCGGCGCCTTTGCGAGGCGCGGGTGCAAGCCTGGGGAGCGCGGGAACAAGAGGCGCCTCCCGCGCTCCCCCGGCCTTTTAACCCCTCTGGGGCAGACCAGTTCCAACTGGTCCGCCCCTCTGGCTCCACTCCTTTGCCCCGGAAGCAATTAAATTGCTTCCGGGTCAGCAGGAGCCAGCACCAATCGGCGGTGGGGCGCGCCCGCCGCGTCATCAAGACGCGGCGGAGCGGCACGCCCCACCACCGAGAGTGCAGGGGGGAGGAGGGGGGGGCCGGCGCCCCGCCATACGTGTGGGGGGGCCGAGCGGCCCCCCCTTTCCTGTATCGGCCTTCCACAACATAGAAGGATTTTAGGGTGCGCCATTGAAGCATCTTCTGGATAGGAACAGCCACTCCTCCTGCATAAGCCGAGTAAGGGAAACATGAGAGTCCCCATTCCAGTTCGCCCATAGCCACGTTTTAGTGCTTTCTGTTTAGAGCAATTCCTGTAACAGGGCTATGTTTACATTGTGTCTACGAAGGTATACCATTGTTTGCCTAACCTTTCCAGGGTCATTCACATGTCAGATATTCCAGGACATAAGGGTGATGCTACCTATCCATGGATAATGCCTGGTATTGTGGGAAGTCTCAGCTCGGAGATATCCAATGCTAAGATACTGTGTCGCACACAGAAGAGGATGTTATGCGTGGAGTCTGAGATTAAGAGGTGTGTAGTCCACAGAATTGTGGGATGTGCTGTAAAACAAAAGATTAAACAAAAGCCTCCCCACCCTCACCTAATTCAACATTGCCATCACGGTGAAGGACTTCCCCTTTCCCCATTAGAACAACAAAAAATAACTAGGCAGCATCAATCCTAGGGACAGCATAGCGAGACAGGCAACTTTCCAGTCCACAGATGGGATGGAGGACCCTGCATGGACAAAGTGATGGTTGAGCAGGGTCAGACTCAATCATTATCACTGAGGTAGCTGCCCAGCTCAGCCAGCCTCCACCTGTGAGCCAGGGGTGCCTGCCCTGCTTCATGTTTTTTAGCTGAATTTCATGAAAAGCTTGTGTTACAAATTGGGTGTGTAGTTTGCAGAGGTATGCACCCTGTACAAGTAGGGACCACAATCCTAGTCAGGGTAAGCTAGATATATGCTTTAAATTAACCTGTGCTCACCCTCAGGTAGCTTGGCACAGAGCAGGCAGGCTTAACTTAAGAGGCAATGCGTAAAGCATTTGTTCAACACACATTAACACAATAAAAAACACTACAAAAGACTCCACACAGGTGTAGAAAATAGAGAATGATGTTATGAGTAAATCAAGACCAACATGACAAAAATCAAATAAGTAGAACTGGTGTTATGAATTTTAAAAGAATAAACAAAAAATAGTGCTTAGATTTCAATAGCGCTAAAAGGTTACTTGAGTTGACGCTAGACCCTTGGTAAATCCAAAGTTCAGGTCAACCACGATGGAGGGCAAGGTGGCAACAGGAATCAGACAGGTCCCGCTGACAAAGTACCTTGGATGAAGCAAGTGTTGACATCGAAGACTTGATGTGAGGAGTTGACAAGGCGTCACATGCTCATCTATCCTGTGGATGAAGGCGAAGCTTCGGTGCCGATCCACACAGTCGATGAAGGCTTCTTTGATGAACCCCTTTATGATGCAGGTGCTGCGTCATCATCGAGCCGAGCTGTCCGTCGTCGTCGAGCCACACAGTCTGTTGAAACAATGCCATAGATCGGCTCCTGTGCCAGCGTCGAAGGGCAAAGTGTCGGATCTGATCGGTGCAAAGTCATCACTGCATTGACATTGATGTCCGAAACAGCTGTAGAACCCACTTCTGTAGCTCAGGAATGGATTGGCACCTCAGGCAAAGGAGGACTCAAAGATGGCAGAGTCCAGCAGCAGCAGCAACAGCAGCAGCAGAGTTTGTAAGAAGTATTTGATGGTCCTGGGACTTCTGAAACTGGAGAAAAGACTGCAAGCCCTTGTAGTCACTCTGGGATCTAGTGACATGGGTCCAGTCCTTGTACTCAGCAGGGCAGAGATCAGCAGGCAGCAGGACAGCTCAGCAAAACAGAGAAGCAGTTCCTTCAGAACAGTCAGTCAAGCAGAGTGGCAATCCTTGTAGCACAGCAGTCTTTACTTTTGGCAGAGTTATGCACAGGTCCAGTATTGTATTGTCTTGGTAGGGTCAGAGCCACAGTACTTATACCCAAATGTGCCTTTGAAGTGGGAGTGACTTCAAAGCAGACCTTTGAAGTGCACAGGTCACCTTTCATCCCAGCCCTGTGTGCCAGACTATCTGTGGAGGGTAATCAGCCCTTTGTGTGGAGCACAGGACACTGCCTATTCGGATGTAAGTGTCAGCTCCCTATCCCTCTTCCTGCCCAGTAAGAGCTATCAGAATGAGAGGAATGCAGATGAGTTCACCGTCACACCCACCCTTCCTGTGTTTGTGGCTGTCTGGAGGGATTGCACAAAGTCTAGCTGTAACCCAACCCAGACGTGTATTGGAGAAATGCTACAAGGCACACAGAGAATGAAGAGCAGAGAAATGTCCAAATGCTAAAAGTGGCCTTTCTAAAACGGAAATGTTAAATCCAAATTTATCCCAAAAGAGGATTTATCAGTGCCATTCCAAAGATATGAATAATGATGCAGCTACTCCTTTCTAATCAGGAATTACAGCTTAAAAGTGTTTTAAGGTATTCCCAATGCTAGCCTATGAGAGGAGTAGGCCTCACAGTGGTGAAAAATTTATTTAGCTGTTTGTCACTGCCAGGACATGTAAAACTTAAAAGTACATGTCCTACCATATACTTAAACAGCACCCTGCACTTAGGGCTACCTAGGGGCTACCTTAGGGGTGACTTATGTCTAATGAAAGGGGGGTTTAAGATTTGGCAAGTGGTTTTAGGTGCCAAGTTGAAGTGACAGTAAACTGCACACATGGGTCTTGCAATAGCAGGCCTGAGACAGGTCTGAAAGGCAACTTGTGTGGGTGCAACAACCAGTGCACCAGGCCCACTAGTAGCATTTAGATTACAGGCCCTGGGTATATAGTATACCACTTTACAAGGGACTTATAAGTAAACTTAATATGCCAATCAGGTATACACAATTGTCACCATGTTTACAAGAGAGAGCACATGCACTTTAGCACTTGTCCGCAGTGGTAAAGTGCTCAGAGTCCTAAAACCCACAAAAGGAATTCTGCAAAAAGAGGAGGTAGACAAAACGTTTGGGGTGACTCTTCAGAGACTTTCCAACATCCTGGGATCAGTAAAATAGTGTATCTTTTCATTCAGAAGATTGCAGAGTTTGGCCAGACAGAGGGCATACGGTAATCCAGTTTTTGCCAGGGGTCACTTAATGGGAAGGGATTCTCTGCAAGCAGTTTGTACAGCTGGTATTGGAGTGTATTCTCTACCCTTCAGGATTGCAAAAGAGGACAATTAAAAACCTTTTTTGAACTATATCATACAAGAACCAGATGCTGAGAGAGTGCCGCTGCCAAACCAAAGCCGCCATTGTCACCTCTCTGGTCAGATTCAACTTTCTGGTTCACTCAGCTAAAAGCAGCTCTAGCTCCAGAAAAATTTCAAAGTCCCAACATGGAGGATTTCACTGAGCCCAACAAGGAGCAGGACTCCACAGTCGTTGAGTCCTCCATCAAGCTCTCCATCATTTCCAGCTGCAGCCCATCCCGCCAATGAGAAAGAAAAGACTGAGCTAAGGTTTAAATTAATCTACCTGGCCCTGTCCTAGAATTGGGACATTATTACTTGGTGAGGTCTCACAACTACCCCAACTAATAATCTACTTTCTCACATTGGTGTTTCAGAGGTGGGATCCAGAACTTGTGTCTAGAGATACTACTCAGTCAGTAAGTTGCAACTTCAAAATCCCGAAATTGATGCAAAACGAAAAATTTGTTTTTGATTGTTAATTGGATTGAGTCATCAATTGGGTCATTTTTGTTTTTTTAATTCTATTGATTCCAATCTTTGCACCTTTTAAAGTCTAAAGGGGACATTGGAATCTGATTTTGCTAAGCTTCCCACTCTCACAGTGGTGGAGATGAAGGCCATGTGCCCGGACAGTTAACTCAATTAGGGTCATCAGGCCAAGAAGGGAAAATGTGTTAAGGCCTCAAGACCTGGGAGGAAGCTAGAATAGCCAGGATCAAGAGGGCACTTCAGAGCTGGAGAAGCCAGAACGACTTGCTCCCACACACTCTTGCAAGGGTAACCTCCAGAGCTGGCAGTGAGAGAAGCTCACCCAGCACCAGAATTCCTCAAAGGGCTTTCCACCAAAAAGAGCTAGAAGCTGGGATAGCAGCCCTGAAATTGGAGTAAAAGAAGCTTGCCCTTGAGAAGAGACTGGCCCTAGAAGAAAGAAGGTCAGATTGGGTTTGAGGCCCAAAGGAAATAGTGGCAGCGAAACAGAAGACATTTTGGGAGGAGGGTCTCATCACTCTCACCTGCCCAAAGGCAGCATGCCTAGTTTAGTGTAAGGGAATGGCATTCATAAACGGTTTGCCTTATTTGAAAGAACTTGCAGGATTTGCAATGTGGTTCCATAACACTGGGGCACTTTACTGTGAGGATTGGTCTCTGCAGTGGGTAGAGCTAGGCTACTGAACTTAGAGGAGGTAGAGACTGAATAAAACTCACACATGAAAGGTGCTCTCGCAGAGAAGTTTGGACTCACACCTGAACAGTATAGGCCAAAGTTCAGAAACACTCCCAAGGATCCACAATAGTCCTGGGTAGATTTTGTGGACATCTTGTTTAAAATACTAGAAGACACTAGAAGGCTTGAGTCAAGGTAAGAAGGTAACTACTTATGATGGACTGTAAAATGTGGTTATAAGAGTGCACATCTTGAGCAACTGTATTTCAGAGAATTTATGTCAGCAACTGGTAGATTCTAAGCTGAAATGCAAAGAGCTGGGTAAGTCAGCTGATGAGTGGACACACACCTGTGTGATCAAGAACTCCCAGGGGAGTGATCCCAGGAAGATGGGGCTAAGTCCACAAGAAGAAAGGGGGGGAGAAACAAGTCTCCAAAAGGGACCTCCATAGGATCCCAAAGGCTTGAAGAAGGGAAACAGACCCAATACACTCCTGCCAAGCAGAAACGTAGGAACCTAAAGGGAAGGAACCTCTTTGAGAAGGGGCGATGCTATGACTGCTGTCAGGGCACAAGAAGGGGGATGCCTCCTGCCCCCAAAAGAAGGCTGCCACTGGGGTGACTAGTGTAACTTGGGGGAGGAGTTTCCAGATGCAGAAATGTTAGTAGCCTTTAATAGGGAGGTAGCTTCAGATGGTGAATTGGTGAATACTGAAGGTGGTAGAAAGTACTTCCACCAGATCACAGTAAATTGTGTCCCTGCCACTGAACTGAGGGATTCAGGTGCCAGCCATGCCAGTATCTGCCAGGAAAGTTTGTGGGTAAGAAATGCTCATGGGTGACAAACTGTCCGCCCTGTGGCCTTCGTGTCCCTAGAATGGGAGGGAGTCTTTACCTAGAGAACAGTGGTGGTCAATCCTGACCTTCCCCCTAGAATGTATTCTAGGCCATGTGCTCCCAGAGGTGAGGAAGGATCCAGGGAGCAAGGTCAGCCAGGGTGCCACTCCAGCTCGAAATACTGGGGGAACTGTCCCTAAATGCAGGAGGCCCTGGATGAGAGGAAATGGCAGGAGCAGCAGGAGGAAGCCACGCTTAGAGAGAGGATCAGAGAGCCACAGACTGCCTACTTAGGTAGAAGAGGGACTCAGGACTGGTCCTGGTTAGGTCAGTAATGACCCAGGAGTACGACCTGCCCTGAACAGCGACTAGAGCCAGGTGACCTGAGCAAGACAGACCCCTATAATACACCAAAAGAGAGTGTCACACTTAAGGGGAGCTGTGTGCCCACCCTAAAAGTCCTGGGCTACCAAACCCCTGTTCAGCCCCATGTCACTGCCCCTGAGCTGACAGAACAGAGAGTGGAAGTAGGGTTACAACCCTCTGGGGTGGTGGCCCCTCACTCAAAAGAACCTAAGGAGGTCCGAAGAACCCAAGGGTCAAATGGGAGACTCCTTTTAGATTGGGAATCCGATCTAGACTGGTGCCAAAGGGCTGAACATGTGGGATATCAGAGTTGGGCTGCCTGTAGAAATGGGAGAAATTCTGGGACAACTGGCGCAGATACAGGGAATAGTGGGCGGCATCTACGAAAGGGTGAATGATACCGTGGGAGTTGGGCCGGGGTTACTGATACAATTATGTCCTAATGTACTGATGTAGCAAACTGGCATTCTTTGCAGATCCCTCCCCACTTTTGCTTCCATTTGAACTTCTAGATGCTGTATTTTTTACTCCAACCAGGCCCCATTGCCAGTGCTCTTTTCCTTAAAGTAATGTGAATTGGTACACCCAATTGGCAAGGTACCTTGCAACCCTTATAAGTCCCTAGTATACGAGACCGTGGTACCCTGGACAAGGGTGGTAAAGGGGTCACCAGGGCTGCAGCACTGTATTGTGCCACTCTGTATGACTCAAGTTAAAGTGTGTCTGCAGGTCTGCCATTGCAGCCTGCACAGGGAGCCTGTCTGATTGCGAGAGACCCTGCACACACCATGTGCTGCGGGGTCACTATTACTGCCTTAATGTAAGTAAGTCACCTCTAAGGTAGGCCTCCTATAGCCCCGGAGGCAGGGTGCATTATACTAAAAGTGTGGATATATATGTTCAGACATATATATACCTACAGTAACCCTGTAAAGCAAGGCTTACTGTAAGTAACGGGCGGTCCATAGGATAACAAGGGCTGGCTACCCAGCAAACTCGAGATAGCCAGCTCCATTATTGTACCACTGAATTGTGTCATGTTTGGCCTCAAACGCCATGCTTTTTAACCCCTGACATGATTCTCATATTAAAGGTGAGCTGGCATGCACAGGGGTGCCACCCTGAGTTGGTGCCTCCCTAAGATACAGAGACCCAGTGCCCTGGCGGGCTTCCCAGAGTCATTTGCCACTAAGACAAGAGTATGCCCTCCAGGTGCATTCTGTTGACTCATCACCAGGACAGAGCCAAAGGCCTGGGCAGGAAGGAGGTCACACCTCCTCCCTCCCAGGATGGCTAGTGTACACAGTAATCAAGACTGTGAGCCTCAGAGGCTTCACTACCCTTAATATGTAATTAACATGTCCCGCAGTGGAGGACAAAGCCCTTCACGTGCTTCAGGTAGATTAGCATGCAGGCAGGTGGGAAAAGTAGCCAACCAGGAGGCGTACACCCTCAAAAGGCTAGCCACACCTTTAGGGTGGGCTAGCAGGTCTGTACAGCCAAGGAGGGGTTTTGCCATTTTGAAAAAACCCTGAAACGAGTGAGTTCTGGGTAGAAAGGTGACGTACATCCACAGGATGTTGTCACCTCAGGGCAGATTAGCCACAGCGACTAGTAGCCCATTGCCCACTGTTCCTCACACTCTTAGCACCCCCTAAACTAGGATTTAAGGGGCTCCCCTGGCACCAGAACCTCAGTACTGCACAAGATTACAAAGAAGGATGCCAAGAAGCAAGTGACCACCTACAACAGGTTTTGGACTCTGCCGCAAAGTTCAAGAGGGATACTTAAGTCCCTGTGGCACCATATACTGGAACTGCATGGACAACTAGGGTCCTTGACTGAAACTCAACTCTCCTTGCAAGAGGGTATCCTGTGAACACTAGAAATCAAGTCAGACTCCCCTGTACTGGTGGTACCAGTCACCTGCAAACTGCAGGTAAATCGTCATGCTGATCCACAAGAATTGCCGTCCACTGGACCCACCAAGGAGACAGCCCGAAGAAAAGTGGTGAAGTGCATTCTGGGAGTTGTAGTTCGGCTCACACCAAGTTTCGAGCCTCTACCGCACTCCTTTGGACTTCCAGCTGCCAAAGTAACTTTGGATTACCTTTGCCGTAACTTGTTGGTTACTAGTCCGGTAACCAACCCCTTAAGTTACCTCTACAGCAAGAGTGCACTTCAAAGCACCTGCAACAGTTGTTGGCAATGAACCGCTCCGGTGTTTCTGCATCCTTAAACTGGTGAGGTTGACATTGTGGTAAAAGAATCTTTGGCGCTATCCATCCCCGTTCATTGGCAGCTGAAGCTACATCTGCACCTGGAGTCAGCGAGCAAGGTAGAAGAAATCCAGCTGTTGAGCCTGGGTCCTGGGACCCTAAAGAAATCTACACTGCGAGGCTAGACCGTAATTCTACCCCCAGGTGCTGCAATTTTGACAGCTCCCGTGGCTCCTATTTAAAGACATTGACAGCTCATAGCTACCTCTGCACCCGGACTCACCGAGCAAGGTAAAAGAGAGCTGGATGTTGAACCGTGGCCCTAGGACCCCCAAACCCTTTAGGCTGCGAGGGTGATAAGTAATTTAACCGAGAAGTGACCTTTTTTCACCAGAGTGCTTTTTCCCATTGACTGCAATGCTAAAAGCCATGATTTTTGCCCACTGGCAGTTCAGAAGTTACCTCTGCACCCGGGGTCCCCAAAGAGAGTACAAGTAATCTGACTGTGGATGCCCAGTCCTTGGCCCCCAAAGACCTCTACCTCGAGAGGGTAGAAAGTAACTCGACCCCTGACCGTTTGTCACTAGCACCATTTCCCATTGACCGCAATGTTAAATGTCTGACGTAATTAATGCATTTATTTTTTTATGCTTTGGAAATTCATATCACCGGTTATATGTATGATAAAAAGTTCATTTGGTGTCTAAATTTATATTAAAAAAAAAAACCCTATTTCGAGTCATCTCAATTACTTATGCACCATAATGGTACTGTAAAATGCTTTACACAAATTCCTCCAGTAATGCCTGGCTGCTCTATGCCACACTACGGGACTGAGCTAAGGATTATTGTTGTTGGATCTAAGGATCATACCTGTGTATTGTGAGAATATTGCATGGTAAGGCCTTCCAGCCAAACCACATAATATTCCACCTGGCAAGAATTAATTACACTGTATACACAATTTACTTCTTAATATATCCTAGTAGGCATGCTGAATGTACTGTAACTTGTTCTTTTACAATGCCTATTCTGCAAATGATAATCCAATTATGCCTGATATACACCGAGCAACTGTTCAATAAAAAGAATAAAAAATGGAAAAAATATGAGACTCCTGGCCAGCCCCTGGGCTCGAAGTGAGTCTTATTCCTCCCCCAAACTAGCACCTCTGCATGTCAGGGTAGAGCAAGGGGTCTGCTTCATGACTTTGACAGCTGTATAAGTGGTCTCTGCTGGTAGCTTGCCTTTTGGGCAGCACTGGCCCTTTTGTAGGGACCAAAGTCTGACCTACGAGGCATGATGGGCCATCTGACGTTGCTGGTCATGGTTGGGCTACTCATGTGCTGGGTTTCCTCTATAAATAGGGGAGGGTTAGCCATAACCCAGGCCAGGGCATGTGAGGCAAGTGCCCCCTAGTCCCGGGTAGTAGTTAGTGAAGAGCTGGACAGACACCCAGTCCGGTCTTAAGTAAAATTTGAGGGTAGGCCTGACACTGTTTAGAGTGACAAAATCCACACAGGGATTGGTCCTCACAAAAGGATGAGAGGCTGGAAATGACCCTGCAAAGTGTCAAGGGTTTTCCACATCCTTTCCAATGAAACTAAAAGAAGAACTCATGGAGAACAACCAAGGATATGACTGTTGCTCCTTATCTTTAAGCAGGGGGGCTTGTGTGAGGAAATGACCTTTTTGCAGGCCACACCCACTTTTTGCCCCATGTTTTGCTAGATTTATTGCTGGTTTACTGACTCTGAACACTGAGGTTCTGACTTTCAGTGCCCAGTGTATGTGCTCTATTTCCTAAAGTACATGTTGAATTAGCTAATCCCCAATTGTCATATTTAACTTACCTGTAAGACCCTAGTAAATAGCACTCTAAATACCCAGGTCCTGTAAGTTAAAAGGACTGCAGCATTTAGTGTGCTGCCACTGCAGTGATAAAGTGAAAATATGACCCTAGGCATGTCACTGCAGCTTATCATGGCAGTTTTAAAGCTGCAAATTCAATCTGGCTTTAGGAAAGTGGCCTTTTTGGATGGTCAACCTCCCCCCCCCACATTTTACTCCAATGCTGATGGTAATGACTCTGTTAGTGCACTGGAGCATGTTGCCCAGGCCGCAGTGCCAGTGCTCTCCCCCTCAAATTGTTATGTTTGTATTGGCAAACCCAATTGACAAGGGCTTTACCCCCCTATTAGTCCGTAGTATATGGTACCAGTGGTACCCAGGGCCTGGGTGGTGAAGGGGTCCCCTGGGCTTTCAGCACTGACAGCAGGCCTGCCATTGAAAACTGCAGAAGCAGTGCAAACTGCTCAAACTCAACTTTACCCTCACCATATGTGGAAAAGCCAATGCACTATCCTTGATATTTGCCATTCACCCCTAAGGAAAGCCTCCTAAAGCCCAGGAGACAGGGGGCTGTATATCAAAGGTTTCGACATGTAAGCACAAGTTTATCTGTCCCTATAGTTCCCTTTACCATTAAAGGACACTGTAAGTGATAGACGGTCCATAGGATAACATGGGCTGGCACCCTGGCCAACCGAGGTTTGCAGCTCCATTATGGCACTGCCTAAATATGTCATGTTTGGCATCAAACAATCTGCCTTCTCACCCCTGACATAAATCTTGTGTCGAGGGCAATGTGGCATGCACCCAGTTGGCTACCTTAGGTTTTGCCCACCTGGTTGCCCCAGCTTCTCTGTACTCTGGCTGGCAAGCCCGCGTTTCCTGAGTTTATTGCGGCCAAGACAGAATTCTGAACTCCTGCCAGGCAGTGTGATCACTCCCAGGAGTCATGAACAAAGGCCTGGGCAGGAAGGAGGTCACACCTCCCTCCTCCCAAGCAGACTAGTAAAGTTTCACATCAATGTGATGTGCTTCAAAGGCTGTACCACCTCTGATATGCATCAGGGCTGACTCCGAGAGGAGGAAACAGCCCTCCCCCTGTCACAGGCACATTTGCAACCGGACAGGTGGTAAACTAGTTAGGCAAGGAGGTGTACACCCTCAGAAGGCTAGTCACACCTCCAGGGTGAGCAGCCTGGCATGTACACTAAAATTAGATTTCTTACATCTTTAGGAGTGGCAGAATAGAGGGATCTGGGTAGAAAAGGTGACACACATCCCCAAATGAGATCACCTCAGGAGCAAAATAGTTGCAGGGACTAGCAGCCCTTTGGCTACTTGCTCCCATACCCATAACTTCCCAAAATCTAGGATTTAGAGGAAACCCCTGACACCAGAACCTCAGTTCCGAACAACCTGCATCAAAGAGGACAGAAGAAGAGACCCATGTCTGCAACAACAGGACTTGCACGAAGCAAAAGAGGGAAACCCTGCAGAATTGGCACTGCTCCTGGAACTGCTCGACCGAGACTCGCCCTAGACTTTCTCTCAGTTCCCCCTGACAGAGGGTTCCCTGTGGAAGCCTGAAGCACCCTCGGCCTCCACTGGACTAGTGGCAGTAGTCCCTTGCAAACTGCAGGTAAAACAACACTCTGGATCCGAAAAATCGCTGGCCATCAAGCCCTCCGAGGCATTCCCTCAAATCCAGATGGTCTTGTGCAATGTTAGTCCTGCCTTCCACGAAGTTACAGGTAGCTACCGCATTCCCAAGGACCACCGGATGTCGAAGTTACTTTCTGCTCCACTTACCGCTGCCAAGGCTTGTTGGTCACTAGTCTGGCAACCGACCCCAGCATTCGATGCTGCACATAAAGGAAACTCCATCAGACATTTATCCAATATCAGCAGTGGCCCTGTTGTTGTGTTTGTGCATCTTTGTCCCCGCAACACCGTTTCAGTGGTAAAAGCAGCTTTCCTGAGGCTCCTGTTCAGCACCAGGGACAGCCAGGACAACTCTGCACAAGGGCTCCACGGGCCAGGTAAAATTAAAATGACTGTTGTGGCTTGGTCCTGGGACCCGCGTTGCCTTTACCACGCAAGAGTACAATGCAACTCAACCTGCAAGTGACCGATTGTCACTAGCGGTTTTCCCATTGACCGCAATGTTAAATTTTCACTGCAATATTTTGCACTGATTTTATATTGCTTCAAAAGTCTATAACTCCGGTTATATGTATGCTATTCCATTCGTTTTGGTGTCTAAATGAAGATAAAAAATATACTCTATTTTTATAAATTGGTGTTGAATTTCTCCCGAGTCGCATAAATTGCTTATCTTCCATGTTGTTACTCTGAAATGCTTAACACATGTTCCTCTAGTAAAGCCTGACTGCTCTTTGCCATACTACCAGGACTGAGCTAATGATTTATTAGTGGGAATCCAAGGACCATCTTTGGGGCATCATGATAGTATAGTATTCCATGGTGAGGCCTAACCCCCACACCACATAATACTCCACTGTCCGACACTGGTAAAAGAAATGATTTACCAGACCTAAACCTTCTTTTTTAATAACTGTAAGTCCCTCCGAAGGTAGGCCGTCAGTGAAAATAGGGCAGGGTGCATGGTATTTAAAAAGTAGGACATGTTTACTTAAGTTTTACTTGTTGTGGCAGTGAAAAATCTTTAAAGTCACTGGGTTACATTACAACACCATATAATCTATAACTTCAGTTTGGGAATAGCTGAGACCATGGTTCAGGGACTCAAGTTAATAGGAATTTAAAATTCAATCTGATATCAAAGTTGGATTTCAAATAGCTATTTTGAAAATGCTACTTTTAAAGCCTCTAGTAGCCCTTTCAGGGATAATCCCCATCTGTCACTGGGCAGCTCACTGGAAAGTGTGATTTGGTCTCAGAAATGAGAACAAAAGAACCTTTCCTGGGCAGATGTGTGACCTCTTCCTGAAAGTATTGTCTTTGGTGATTTGGCCACCAAATGTACAAGCTTAAAAGGGGCAGTGCATGTCACAGGCAGATGCAACTCTCACCTAGGCTTGCCCTTGCCATCTTGTAAGTCGCCTGAGTGCACCAGTTCCATTTTCCCAGAACTGGTTTTGCAGAGGGAGTTTCTCATTTACCTCTTCAAACCTCAGGGGTATGCCCACAGCTCTGACCCACGGAAGAAATAAATATATACATACCCTTACCACCCTTTACTACTACCCCCCGTAAACCCTATATTTAGCCTCACCAACATATATGTAGAAGTTGTGCATGACTTCATAGAAAACGATTTCATAGAATACCATTATTGAGAAACCATTTCACCTAAACTGTTTATTGGAAAGTTTCATAATGAATGGCAGTCAACAGTTCATAAAAACGAATTCATAGAATGTCTTTTAGTTCAGAATTGGCTTTTGAACGCTTATTTTTTAAGGTGTAATTACAATGGTTGCACCCATCCCTTTACCCTAAAAGCCAGTTCTACACCTACACTCCAACCATCCCTGAATAGTAAAACTCCTCACTACCTCTAAACTCCACCCATTCCTGAACCCTTAAACCCCCTTTTTGTGCCTAATATCCACCCATCACTCTGACCGCTTAAAACCCCTTACCACACTCAAGCTCCACCCATCCCTGAAACCTAAAAATCCCTCACTGTGCTTAAATACTACCCTACCATGACTCCTAAAACCATGACTACCCTAAACTCCACCCATCCCTGAGCTCTAAAAACCCCTTTGTACTGCTAAACTCCACTCATCACTGAGTCCCTAAAACCCTTGAGCACCCTAAGCGTACCCAAATCTTACTCTAAAAGCTCTTCACCAACCCTAACCTCTACCCATCAATGAACCTTGAAAACCCTCACCAGGCCTAAACTCTACCCATCCGTGAACTCTATACCCCTTTAGCACCCCTACACTCTACCCATCCCAGAACCCTAATGACACCTCCCACTACTAAACTTGACTCATCCGTGAACCCTAAAAACCCTGCCCACCCCTAAACTCCACCCATTTCCGAAACCTGAAAAAACATCACCAGCCATGAACTCCACCCATCTCTGAACACTAAAAACACCTTTCTGTGCCCGAACTCCACCCATCTCTGAACACTAAAAACACCTTTCTGTGCCCGAACTCCACCTATTCCTGACACATAAAACCCCCTGACTACCCCTAAACATTTGGCAGCCCTGAACCAAAAAGCCTTTCACTAGTCCTAATCTCCACCCAAGTCTAATGTAATTTGGGAATTTTCCTTAAAATTATCTTTCTTTTCAAATGCTTCCTTAAATGTTTGATTTATTTTGTATTTCCTTAAAATTAGAATTGCTTGATTTGGTTTCCTCCAATATGGTAATCAGTTTTTGTTTTTCCATTAATTCACATACATCAATATATACATACACTTACCTTATATACTTGCCATGCGTGGTAAAGGCATGCATGGTAAAGGCTTCATGGTAAAGGCATTGTATTGCACAGGCTGTGTGGTAAAGGCTGTTTTCCCACCTACGTAGTCCTGTAATTTGTAAAGCGCATGTCCAATTTTATGGTGGCATGTTTGATTTGATCTTGCCCTTTGTGGTAATGGTTTAGTTTTAAAAAATCCAAAAAATTTATTGAAATCACATGAATTTCATCACACGTGGCATCTCAGCTGCAGGCAACATAAATGTCAACAAGAGTGGGTCTGATTTGGCTTACTTAATTTTCATTTTCAGATCTGGCCTAGTAACATCTTTACCCACCTCACCAGCATCATGTTTTCTTAAAAATGTAATGATAAAAATACATACTTATTTGTATAAAGAGAGGTTTTGGGTCAAATCCTCTTCATCCACTGTCCTATTTAAGTGTCATCATTCACATTTTCCTTTCACCCATCACAGCCTACACCATGGTGCAATGGGTCAGCCCACTTCAAACTCTGGCTGTCTTCTCTGTGTGTGATTGCATTTTACTTTTGGGCATGTACCCATCGCCTAAAAAGTAGTCCACTTTGGTGCCAGGGCTGGTAGATCAATCTCTGTTTCCATTTCTGCTCTTGTTTCATGTTTCCTTTTATTCATTTATGTGACAAGTCAATTTTTACTAACATTATTTTGCAAACATATGTACCTATTAAACTTCTCCCCAAAAATCTGTGCTGTTTTCCCTCAGTGCTCTGCAAATGCAGGCCCCTCTGGGTCTATAGCTGTTAATCCTAATGCAAAGTATTTAAAGTTCAAAGTAGTTAAATTCAAAAAATGTTCAAATATATCATATACCTTTATAATTTAGTAAGGCCTGTTTCTATTTATTATTTGGCAGTGAAAGAAAATTTAACATTTGGATACACAGAAGTATTGTGAATGAATAAATGCTGAGGTTTTTGCACAGAATGTAAAAAATAAATAGAAACAGACAATACTAAAGTATGAAGAAATATAATTTATATCAACTTTTTAGTTTACCTACTCTGAACTTAAAACACTTTGTGTTAGAAAGTGGATTATTAGTTGGAATGGATGGTAGTCCACCACACGTAATACTGTCACTACAATCCTTTTAAGTCCAGTAAAGTTTTCAGTAATTTAAACATGAGCAAAACACCTGGTAGCTGTGGCTCAAAGCAGACAGGCTTAACTTAAGAAAACATGTAAAGCATTTAGAAGTATCAAAACATTAGAAAGTCAAAAGCACAACAGAATACAAGTCCCACTCCAATTTCTAAATGCAGAGACTATTTTAATGAACAAAATCACACCAAAACAACAACAATCCAATAAGGGGAACAAAGCGCCAACTACGGGCAACTGATCATGCTAGACTGGGACAAAGGTACGTTTTATGGCTGACCACGATGGAGCGGAAGTCACATAAAGCACTGGGTTGGTCCGGGTCAAAGAGTTACCTTCAGACTTAGAAATGTTTCTGAAGAAAAGGTGATCATCTGCGAGTCGTCGGTGGGCCAAGTTGCAATCTGGATCCGAGTCAGGGTTTGATGATGGCGGGTTGCTGAAGAGCAGTGTCCCGGTATGGTCATCAACAAAGGCGTTAAAGCTTCGAGCTGATGAAGTCCAACGTCTGTGCCCAGGGCATTCTTGTCAATCTGCTTTGGCTCAGCATCGCTCTCAGTGAAAACACACTCCAGAATTGTTGAGTCATTTTGTCATTGGATTTGATGGTCTGTCAAACATGACAGTATGCAATAGAACCCAAATTTCATAAAAGAGGAGCACACTCTAACACCACCAAGAGTTTCAGAACCCCAGGAACAGTACTTGGGGGACAAGACTCACTCTAACATAAGCCACCAGCAGGGTCCAGGACAGGTCCAATTGGAGCTAGTCATCCTGACTCTTCAGTTAAGTTGACCTCTTGGAGCTCTTGTGTCTATGAGGCTTAACAGGAGGTCAGCTATTTGGCCCTTGGAGTCAACTTCTTTGTGCTGGGTACAAGTGGGAGCAGGTCAAGCACTTAGAGTTCTCCTCGAATGTCACAATATCAGGCACAGTCCTTCTTCTGTCTTCCACCGGTCCAGAGGTGTTTTGAAGAACATATTGAGAATGCCATATTTATGCCCAGTTCCATCCTGTTGGTGAGGGCACTCCTGGCCACTCCCTTACCAATGGGGTGAAAGAAACCAGAAGTGACTCTACCCACTTTTGCAGCACTTACTGTGTGTTTTACTTAAAACTATCCCACAGTGTCCCTCTCTACCAAAAACCAACATGGCAGAATCTTTCTTCGACTGTGCTAGAGATGTGGCAAAGTATTGTGAAAACTCTTACCTGTGGTCACTCAGAACCAATTCTGGGGAGAGGTCCTCCCCCACTGGAATTAGTGCCTGGCTGGCTAGCACACAGTACAGGGGCAGGCCCAAGTGTGAGCTACATCTGCCTTAGACAGGGTAGGCATCTTTTTAAGTTAAACAAGTACCTGGGCACAGCCCAGATGGCCATCATATCAGGGGTAGGTTAACCCCTCTCCTTTTGTCTCAGCTCTGGGAGCCACTTCACACCTAACCAAGGAGCCTTTCAGCTTCTGGGTGACAGTGAACGCTGGTAGAAAAACACATTTGACTTAGATGGGAAAATGACAACTTTCTAAAAATATCATTTTCAAAATAGTAATATAAAATCTAATTTAACTATTAAGTTGGATTTTAAATTCCTATTAAAACGAGTCACTGAATCATTTTCCAGCTACACCCAGCTGAAGTTAAGCATTATAAAGTGTTATTAAGCAGCCCAGTGCTTTTCCTGGGGGAAAACCAGCCTTGCCACAGTGAAAAACAAGTTTTGGGGGTTTTTCAATGCCAGGACATTTCAAACATATTAGGAAATAGGATAGGAAATAAAATTTAAAAAACAACTTAGAAATTCACTGAAAAAAATCAAACGGGGAAGTTATAGTTAGGCTCAGATTTCACTCGTACAAAACCAGTGAAATTCAGCAGTTATAGTTACCTGAGCTAACTATAACATATGCCTCTGTAACGCACTGCTTATGACCTCACATATTTCATCACCCACGACATGGTCAGTGATATCACTAATGACATCTCAAATGGCATCTCTGAAGACATCATCCAGAGAAGCACTCACATACCTACTCACACTCCCAAACAGCCACTTATACACCTATTCACACAATCACTCACATACCCATTCACAAACCCATACAACTACTCACACATCCACTCACCCATTCATAAAACCACTCACACACCCATCCACTCACTCACTCATATAGCCACTCACACATCCACTCACTCACACAGCCACTTACATCGACACTCACTTTCTAATACAGCCACTCACACACCAACTCACTTAAACAAACACCCACTCAAACAGCCACTCACTCACCCATACAGCCACTTATACACCCAGTCGCTCACTCAAACAGCCACTCACCCAGCCACTCAGTCACCCATACAGCACCTGACACATCCACTCTCCCACCCATACAGCTATTCACTCTTCCTTACAACCACTCACACACCCACCTACATACTCATAGAACCACACACACACCCCTTCCCATCCCCACACAATCAGCAATAACCCACTCACCCACCCAACCTCTCACACAGCCACTCAGACACCCACTCACACACGGCTACATACAGTCACACAGCCACTCACATAATATATGTTAGAATTAATATTTTTCATTAGTAGCAAACAGAGTATAGCAATTTAACTTTGTAGTACCTTAGTATCTATCTTTAAGTTTTAGAAACTTTTACAAAGCACTGACACTCACTGGATGATGTCATCAGTGATGTCATTTGAGATGTCACCAGTGATGTTATCAGTGATGTCACTGACCATGTTATGAGTGATGTAATATGTGAGGTCATAAGCAGTGAATTGCGGGGGCAGACGTTATAGTTAGCTCAGGTAACTATAAGTGCTGAATTTCAATGGTTTTGTATGGGTGAAATCTGAGCCCCACTATAAAGTCCCTGTAACCTTTGTTTTTTTCAGTGAATTTCTAATGTTTTTAAATGTTATTTCCTAACTCTATAACATCCCTGTACCTTTGGTTTTTTAAGAGAATTTGGAACTTTTTAAAATTTTATTTCCTAACGATAACATCCCTGTAATTTTGGAGTTTTTTTTTCTTCTTTTTTTTTGTCCTCATTTATTTGACTCAGAATCACCTTCCATAGCATACCTTTCCAGTACCGTGCCCTTATGCTGGAAGCAACTTTGACGGTTCCGCCCTTCGATTGAACCTTTGCTTCTGCACTCCTCTTATCCACCATGCAGACTCTACCTGGTAGAATAAGTGCCCAAACTGAAGCATCAAGGCGTAATCATAGAACATATCACCTGTCCTAGCCATCTTTCTGTTCCCAACTTAATAAAGGTAGCCAAAAAGTACATCTATCCTTTCCAGGAGATACTGTGTCTAATATGTTAATATTTTTCACAGACCGCAACCAATTGTTATACAGGGGCGATTAGAGTCCACCTACTTCATACAAACCTCCTTACATGCCAGCAGAATTAAATAAAATAATAATTTTGACTGCTCTCTATTAACTTTTGATTGTGCAATAAGTAATCCAAAAAAGGCGAGAGAGAGACTTACCTAAATTTGAGTCTTAAGAATATCAGATAAGGCCTTACCCATGTCATCCCAAAATGACTGTTTTCTTGAACATTTCACAAACGTGTACATCGTCTGCTTTATTTTGCCCACATTTGGGGCATGCCACAGCTCCACCACTCCCAAACTTTGACAGCCTGAGAGGAGTCCAATGTGCCCTATGGATTGAAAACAAATGGTTCCTTCTTAAATAGGCAGGTTTAACCAATTTATATAACATAGACATAGATACTTGCCATTAGCTTTCCAGCGAGGCCTCCGGAAAGTATTCTCCCCATAGCTCTTGCGGCAACATGAACATCCCTTCTCCCTCATCAATCATCAACCAGTACCATGTTGAGATTTCTTTCATCTTTGGTGTATCTAACAGCAGTTTTTCCTCCAACTCATTGGGACCCCCTATCTTAGTGCTGGGGGATTGGTACCAACTTTGGATTTGTAGGAATTTAAATCTTGACACAGTATTCTTGGTCCTCTCTCGGCACATTTCCCATGTTATTAATTGTCCTTCATCCATTAAATCTTCCCATCTCAAAATACCGGCTTCTCTCAGGGGACATGCTAGCTTGTCCTTCGTCCACTCCGGAGATCCCGGGAGTCCCAAATCGGAGCCAAACTACTGCAGTATATTAACTTTATGTTTCTCTTGATACGGTACCATGCCCTGTAATATTTTCAATCTCACCTTTTTGAAAAATGTAGGATCTGCGAACTTTTGCATATATCCAACCTCGCCTCCTTTCACGTCCTTTAACATTGCAGAGAGTAGCCTACCTTTTTCTGAACAGAGGGGTCTGTACAGCAGCATTTTCCCGTTCCTCAGCAGATACGCCCAAGCATAGAATTGTAAATCTGGAAGGGCTAATCCCCCTCTCTTTTTTTTCCTCCTCAGTTTCTTCCATGCGTTACGGGACCCTTTAGATGACCATATAAAACTACTAATTTGACCCTGCAGCTTTCCAAACCACTCGTTCTTAAAAGGTAATAGTATTGCATTAAATAAAAATTTAAATTTGGGGAGAATAAACATTTTAACCAAATTAGCTCTTCCAAAAATGGTTAAAGGTAAATGTACCCAACTTGCAATCAAGTTACACACCTCTTTCTTAGCTTTGTAGAAGTTTACTTCTGGGAGTTTCGTGTTGTCCTGTGTTATCCTAACCCCTAAGTACCTCATCTCCTTTTTAGTCTTCTCATTTTCCCCTTCCACATTCCAAATCATTATTTCAGTCTTTCCTCTGTTTATCTCTTATCCTGAGATCTTACCGGACTCTTCGGTCGTCTTAGCCACATGCACCATTGTAGTCTGCAGGTACGCCTTATAAATCATGAGATCATCAGCATACACCACTAGTTTTTTCTCCCATCCATTGCATCTAAAAGGGGAAATCTCTGGTACATTCCTAATTCTTCTGGCTAATGGTTCAATGTACAAGTCAAACAATAGAGGTGACAACGGACAACCTTGTCTTGTCCCCCTGGTTATCTTAAAAGATGGCGTCAAAATCCCATTCACGAGCACTTTCGCCCGTGGGGAATTGTGTATATTTCAGCTAGTGACTTGTAAAACCTCTCTCCTAAATTTAAAGATTTTATGACCGTCTGCAAGAAAATCCATTTCACACAGTCAAATGATTTTGTCACATCTATGGCTATGACTGCCAAAGGGGATTTATAAACAGTTGCCAGATCTATGGAGCCATTAAGAGCATATGTCAGCTCATGTAACGAACGCCCCCATATGAACCCTTTCTGATCTTCATGCACAAGGACCCTCATAACCCCTTTAAGCCTCTCAGCCAGAACTTTGGCAAAGATCTTGTAATCACGATTTAGTAGTGACACCGGCCTATGTGAATCAAAGCTCCTTGCACACTTTCCAGGTTTCAAAATTTAAATGATGGTGGCCTCTGCCCATGACTCAGGTATAAGTGCCCCTTTTATAAAATTGTCATTAAAATTAAATAGTCCTGTTAGAATTGGCACTAGGGTTTCTGTCAATGCTCTGTATGCTTCATGTGGCAGTCCATGTGGGCCCAGAGCTTTCCTCTGCTTACCGGCCTTAAGTGCTTGTTCCACTTCCATGGATGTTATCCGACCGTTTAAGGCAATACTTTTTTCTTCACTTAGGGCTTCGAAAAATTCCTAATTTAGCCAACTCTTCACCTCCTCCTCTAAAATCTTTGAGTCTTCCTGATACAGTTTTTCAAAATAGCTGTAGAAGGCTCCCTCACTCTCCTTCCTATTTTCCTAGTGACCTTACATTTCGTTCACCAAGTTCCTCACCTGATCTTTTTTAGTTTTCCACGCTAATAATTTGCTGCAGTTTTCTCCATATTCGAAGTGAGTTAACTTACTGGTCTCCCATCTTTTTCTCACTCTGTCCTCGAATATGGTAGTTAGTTTTGTTTTTAACTCCAATGCCTCTAACTGTAAGGCCTCTGTTTTTCCCTGACTCAAATTTAGTTTGCTAAGCTCCCTTCCATTACTCGTGTCCGTTTTTCTAGATCCATGACTTCCTCCCGGTATGCCCTCTTCCTTATTGCCGATAGACTGCCTATCTTCCCTCTTATGTAAGCCTTATAAGAGTCCCATACTATTCCCACTGAGGCAGAACCATGATTAAATTGAAAAAACTGTTCCGTCTCTTTATTCAACACATCCACTAAATCTTGGTCTAATAACAAGGTACGATCCATTGTTCACCTAATCTGTGTATTTCTATCTGGTAGGGCTAAATCTAAAAAACGGCAGAATAGTCTGATAAATGGGCCCCAATATGTTTGATATCCTGCACCAGTTCTTTTAGGCCCATATCAATTAAAAAGTAATCGATCCTAGATACTTCCTATTATTATAAGTGTATCCTCTTCTAGTCCCCGCTCTCTGTCTCCATATGTCACATAAGCCCATTTGTTCCATAGTCAGTATTGTCTGTGCCACCATCTTTTGGTTTACTATTGCTCTGCTGTTGGTTGACCTATCTAAGGTACTATCCTGCACCGCATTGAAGTCTCCGGCTATAATGATAGGATCAGGAAAATTCAGCAGTTCTACCAAAATCTCTTTCAGAGGCATTATTTCATCTTTATTTGGCCCGTAATACCCCACCAATGTAAAACCTTGTCCACATACTATCAGTTTTGCTATAATCCATCTTCCTAAACTACCTGAAACTCTCTCTGTAATCATAATTTTGGCATCCTGTTTTAGCAGGATAGCTACCCCTTTTGTTACTGATGTATGCTTTGTACATACTATTTGCTGCACCCATCTCCTTGACTTGAATACCTCCAAACACTCTTTCTCCGTCAAGTGTGTCTCTTGTAATATGATTACCTGGGTGGGGTAATCTCTTATATACTGCAATAGCCTTTCCCTCCTTCCCCTCACCCTTAACCCATCTAGATTCCAGGACAGGATCTTGAATCGTACCCATTGATCCTCAGCCATCCCTTTTTATATCAAAATTAGCATCCAGTGAACCTGAAGCACCTGAGGTTCCTTTTAAAAAAAAGAAATTCCCACATGCTCCCCACACCATGCCCATCACCACCCCCACCCCTGGAGAACCTGCCCCATCTCACCATGGCCTCAGCCATTGTGAGTGACCCTCAAGTGTGCCTATCTCACTAAAAAAATTATTTCATAAGAGGAGTTTACTTATAACTTAATTTTGTCAGTTAACCTCCTCAAACCGCCTTCTCCATACTCTCTATAAATTTGTCCACCTCCCTTGCCAATAGGAAGCTGTGCATTTTATTATTCAGATTAACTTTTAGAACTGCTGGGAATTTCATCTGTACTGTAGCCCCCAGTTTCTTCAGTGAATCCATCCTATTCCCCAATTCCCAATGCCTGTTAGACGTAATAAGAGAGGTATCTGACCTGATCTCGCATGTGACTCCATCTCCCTTCACTGCTTTTGTTTTTAGCGCTCTGAATAGTATTTTTTCCTTTAGACTGAAGGTAATAAAGTTTATTAGAATCTTCCTCGGCTTGGTTCTATTTGGATTCAAGAAACAATAACCCTACAAGAGAAGGGAATGTGTGTCACCTGACTACAAGATAACCAGAGCGCTCAGCGTCTCTCAATAGCTACACAAATGTGACAGGCGGAGAATGGGGCCAGGGTAGACTCAAACACCTGAATGAAACAAGAAAATGGCAAAATCCAGTGTCCCTAGTATATAAATATATATTTTTCAAATTCAAATGATTAATGAGTATTTTAAAGATTCTTTAAAGTATTCTAACTAGATAATAAAGCAAGTCAAATTGCATAATCCTGTACATATTCTTTTCATGTAAACACCCACAAAAAACAGTGTTGTGATTCATAAGATGTCCCCCAATCCCAGTACATCACGGCAGAAAAACAACAAAAAAATCATCCTATCAATAATATGAACAACATTCTTCCATCAACTCAATCATACCGTACTAACATCCATACATCTATCATACTCAACAAACCAACAATAACATTGAAACTTAGAGTCAGGAGCCTCGCATGAGGTATAATAGCGATATCATGTACAGCTTGAAGTCTGGGTACGGCCTGTGGTGTTACATAAAGTTATACAGACTCAAGGTAACAAAAAATACTACAAAAGTTTAAATGGATGGGCTAGTGTCAACAGATAGCTATATACATATTTCGTTGGATCTGTCAAACTAGTTCAATAAGCATTGCTTTTCGTATGTCCATAGAGAGAGAGGAAATAGATCCGGAACATTAGAACCATATAGTCATCTATCTTTTCTTTACATGTATCACTGCGAGGTTCCTGTCAAAGCGCAGTGCCGAAGCGCATTTGGGTGAAGGGCTAAAATCTAGCCGCCACCATCTTCAGGGCACAAGAAAGTAGATATCCAAGGGTGTGCCGCATGGAGGGAATGGAGGGAACAGGTGGGTGACTGACAAGTGACAAAATTCAGGTCTTCAATCTGTAAAGTAATGCACGGATGGAATCAGGTGATGGCAAGCTTCTGCTGCCCGTCTAAACAACAACAGTAAACAAAATTGGGGTGAAAGGTAAGAACCACCTGATAAATCTGATACGGTTCACCAGTGCCTACACAGCGCCTCATAGAGTGGAAAAAAGGAGAGAAAGATAACAGATGTGATGAAAACATGTGGGCAGAACAATCCACCAAGAAAAAGAAGAAAACCGATGATAGACGAATGAACAAGGGGCTCTCCAAAACCCAATACGAGTGAGAAACCTTGCTAAGTTAAAAGAAAATAAGGGGGTGCAGAAAGTCAGCATAAGTGATGGTAGGGGAATAGAAAATAGAATAAAAAGACAGAAAACTTACAGCAACAATTAAGAAAATCTGAACATGCAGTCAACAAGAGCTGTCAATAAGCATGGATGCGCAGTCAGGACGAACGATGGAAATCAGCGTCTGGAGTAGATTTGAGCCAAAAATTGGATGACTGCTAAAGAATAAAAAGCAACATGTAAAATGATAAGCTATTAGTGGTACATAAGCAAAGTTGAATTTGGATGAGTAAATCAAGCGATACCTTGTGCCGCAATAATGAAAAAGGGAAAAAACCCTTATAGAAGGGATATTGAGTAACCAGCTCTAGGCCAAAAGGATGTTGGCTCAGCGGCAAAAGGTGAAGAATAGAAATTCGATGGCACCGGGTTCCAGCGCCGGGTCCCAGCGCCGGGTCCTCTGTAATTGGAAAACAATAAACAGGAAACAGAATCCAGTTAAAAGAGCAGCCCATGCTTCAAAGGCAATTCAAACACTGAACGTCAAACCAAAGGACAAAACAAAAGAATCGCAAAAAATAAAAAAATGAAAGACCGGAGTGGAATCCCAGAAATAAGGTAGAGGGACCATATGTATAAAAGGCCAGACATCGTAGAGTACTGTGCTCGTGCGTGGGCAGTGATGTAGAAGTGGCAATAAATGCTCAATCATGCACCCCCATGCATCCAAATGAAGCAGGCGTGGGAAGGGATGTAGAAGTGGAAATAAGTGCTCAATCGTGCCTCTGCATGCATGCGAATGAAGAAAGGAAGAAGAGAAAAATCTCACAAAACCAACATAAAAAAGCGGGTCTCCAAAAAAGAGAGAGAGGGAAAGGAAAGCGTCCGCATTGGGCGTCCTTACCCGGAAGTGGATGGCGTTAGTGGTAGCGGGTCCGTCCAAGGGTGGGGGGACCCTTCTGTAACGGTCGTGTGTGCCTGATGCTGTCCAAGAAGCAGGGAGGTCAGGCCGTCAGGGAAAATAAACTCATCTCAAGAATCTGCATGGCTCTCCAGCTTCAGGAAGTCAGTTTCCAGATAATTGCACGCAAGGAGCCGGAGGCACAAAGGCTTATATACGTCCCACCCAAGAGCGTACTGTAACATAGGGCCGGAAATGGCCTGATAAGAGCAAACCTTCGTAACAGGTAGGTGGTCGCCATATTAGAAAGGTCAAATACACCGGGAAAAAATGTAAAATGCAACTGAAGAAAATATAAACGCAAGCTCAAAAAAATCCAAATCCAAATGAATGAGAACCAAAGAAAAAAAAATTCTTACATATTTAGACACCGTAGGATCCAAAAGGCCAGCTAGGCAAAGGATATCGCAATAACTGATGGTGGACCCATGGTGGAAAGGTTATCAGCTACAAAAAAGGTCCACATTGATTCTAATCAAGTACATAAAAGTGGGGGGGAACAAATCCTCGCACCAAAATAGTGGGTGTGATGGGAGAGACTGCCCCATGTGTACGATCCAAAAGTGCAAATGATTGACCACAAAGGCGTACAGAGCCAAATCACAGATGACCAAAGAATAAGTAATAAAATAAAAAATCAAGAACAACAACAAAAAAAAGTCCAAGGAATCAGGCCAAGGTCCAGAGGGACAAGATAATGAGTAATCGGAAAACGAGTAATACAGGAAACAAGGTCCTTGAGTGAGCACACATCAGCAAGGGCGAGGAGGTCTAAAAGGAGGGCAGTCAAGTACATAGTTGGAAAAAGGCCCATGGAGACTGCGGTAAAATGGCAAGGAAGAACATTGCGGCTGCCCAGGGGAAGATTAAATGGCTTGTTCCCATGGAGTGGTTTCGTTCAAACCTTTTGTTTGCGAATTAAGGAGAAAAATCCAAAATACCTCCTTTTTTATGGAGTTTGGTATCATAACATCCTCTAGTTGTCCTGATTTTCTCCAGGATCGTCCATCTGAGTTGCTTGTCAGTATGTCCCGCGTCAAGCCAAGTGCTGGACCAGTGAGCCGTAAGTTTTTTGGTACGAATATTCGACCTGTGTTCCCCAATGCGTGTTCTTATCCCTCTGCCAGTCTCGCCCACATTGCAAAGGTTGCATGGGCAAAGGATATAGTATACCACATTAGAGGTCTTACAGTTGGTCATATTGCTAAGTTCAATCGTTTTGTGTCCAATGTTGATTCGGTCAGATGTAATGGCATTATCGCATGCCTGGCATGTGCCGCATCTATGGTTGCCTTTGATGGGATTGGCACCTGTAATGGATTTTTGCACAAAGGTATCTTCTGCCTTGGATTTAGCTCTCACTAGAAAATTTCGTAGGTTCATGTTCCGTCTAAAGGCGAAAGTGGGTCAGGGTAGTTTGGGAACATCCTCTCTCATATTGAGGAGATGCCATTCCGAGTATATGGCCTGTTTGATTTTTTGATCTAGATTTGAATGTCGAGTGACACAGACCAATTTCTCTTCGGTGTTGTTGCTTTTGGGGTCAAACATGGCTTCCCTGTTGTAATATCTAGCTCTTTTAAAAGAATCACAAACCAATCTTTTGGGGTATTCTCGAGCTAAAAGCTTGTGTTTAAGGGTCTCTGCATGTCTAACGAACTCCACAGTGTTTCTTCATTCGTATGTATGCGGAGGCACGATTGAGAACTTATTTCCACTTCTACATCCCTTCCCACGCCCGCTTCATTTGGATGCATTTATTGCCACTTCTACACCGCTGCCCATGCACGAGCACAGTACTCTACGATGTCTGGCCTTTCATACATATGATCCCTCTACCTTATTTCCGGGATTCCACTCCGGTCTTTCATTTTTTTATTTTCTGCGATTCTTTTGTTTTGTCCTTTGGTTTGACGTTCAGTGTTTAAATTGCCTTTGAAGCATGGGCTGCCCTTTTAACTGGGTTCTGTTTCCTGTTTATTGTTTTCCAATTACAGAGGACCCGGCGCTGGAACCCGGTCCCATCGCATTTCTATTCTTCACCTTTTGCCGCTGAGCCAACATCCTTTTGGCCTAGAGCTGGTAACTCAATATCCCTTCTATAAGGGTTTTTTCCCTTTTTCATCATTGCGGCACAAGGTATCGCTTGATTTACTCATCCAAATTCAACTTTCCTTATGTACCACTAATAGCTTATCATTGTACATGTTGCTTTTTATTCCTTACCAGTCATCCAATTTTTGGCTCAAATCTACTCCAGACGCTGGTTTCCATCGTTCATCCAGACTGCGCATCCATGCTTATTGACAGCTCTTGTTGACTGCATGTTCAGATTTTCTTAATTGTTGCTGTAAGTTTTCTGTCTTTTTATTCTATTTTCTATTCCCTTACCATCACTTATGCTGACTTTCTGCACCCCCTTATTTTCTTTTAACTTAGCAAGGTTTCTCACTCGTATTGGGTTTTGGAGAGCCCCTTGTTCATTACTCTATCATCGGTTTTCTTCTTTTTCTTGGTGGATTGTTCTGTCCACATGTTTTCATCACATCTGTTATCTTTCTCTCCTTTTTTCCACTCTATGAGGCGCTGTGTAGGCACTGGTGAACCGTATCAGATTTATCAGGTGGTTCTTACCTTTCACCTCAACTTTGTTTACTGTTGTTATTTAGACGGGCAGCAGAAGCTTGCAATCACCTGATTCCATCCGTGCTTTACCTTACAGATTGAAGTCCTGAATTTTGTCACTCGTCAGTCACCCACCTGTTCCCTCCATTCCCTCCATGCGGCACACCCTTGGATATCTACTTGCTTGTGCCCTGAAGAAGGTGGCGGCTAGATTTTAGCTCTTCACCGAAACGCGCGTCGGCACTGCGCTTTGACAGGAAACTCGCAGTGATACATGTAAAGAAAAGATACATGACTATATGGTTCTAATGTTCTGGATCTATTTCCTCTCTCTCTATGGACATACGAAAAGCAATGCTTATTGAACTAGTTTGACAGATCCAACGAAATATGTATATAGCTATCTGTTGACACTAGCCCATCCATTTAAACTTTTGTAGTATTTTTTGTTACCTTGAGTCTGTATAACTTTATGTAACACCACAGGCCGAACCCAGACTTCAAGCTGTACATGATATCACTATTATACCTCATGCGAGGCTCCTGACTCTATGTTTCAATTTTATTGTTGGTTTGTTGAGTATGATAGATGTATGGATGTTAATACGGTATGATTGAGTTGATGGAAGAATGTTGTTCATATTATTGATAGGATGATTTTTTTAGTTGTTTTTCTGCCATGATTTACTGGGATTGGGGGACATCTTATGAATCACAATGCTGTTTTTTGTGGGTGTTTACATGAAAAGAATATGTATAGGATTATGCAATTTGACTTGCTTTATTATCTAGTTTGAATACTTGAAAGAATCTTTAAAATACTCATTAATCATTTGAATTTGAATAAAATATATTTTTATGCTAGGGACACTGGATTTTGCCATTTTTTTGTTTCATTCAGGTGTTTGAGTCTACCCTGGCCCCATTCTCCGCCTGTCACATTTGTGTAGCTATTGAGAGACGCTGAGCGCTCTGGTTATCTTGTAGTCAGGTGACACACATTCCCTTCTCTTGTAGGGTTGTTGTTTCTAGTTTCTATTTTCCGAAGTCACCTGCCTTTATCCTCTTTTCGGGATCCCTTTCTTGCAGTTTGTAGGTTGTTACCCCAGTCTATTTGGATTCAGTCTGAAGGGGTGCCTGTGAACTCTCTGGATATCTTGAATAAGTTCTTGCTCTAGCTCTTCCATTTGTAAATTATTTTTAATCAGCTTAACTACAAAGTATTTCAGATCTTCCCCCTCTGCTCCTTCCGGCACATTCAAGATTCATATATTATTTCTTCTCTGATTGTTTTCTGTTCACTCCACCCACTCCTGATGCCCCTGTTTTCTCATTCTTAGGGCCTTGATATCTTCTTCATTGGTTCGAACAGTAATTCTGAGCTCTTCTACTATTTCCTCTAAGATAGTGGTTCTATTTGTGAGATCATCAATCTTCTTCTCTAAATTCTCACAGGCCATCCTAATCTCCCTTTGGTTACCTTCTGAGATCTCAAATCTACACTTGATCTCTGAGGAGAGAGCTGTTATTAAGCCCCTTACTGAAGGTCCTGCAGTATCCCTCTCCTCTACAGGCTGTTGTACTTCAAGAGATAATTTAGGAGATTGAAGGGGCGGGTGAGCAACATTTTTTTTAAACCCCCTTGTGGGGTCTCTCCAGACCCAAGCCTCGCTAAGTGTTGGCTTTCTAAACCTACCTCTGAAATGGCTAGATCCTCCATTTCCAATGCCTGAAATCTATGTGGGCTGATGTCATTCGCCCAATCAGTTACCCCATTCTCTCCCAAGAGTTCTAGCTGTTTCCACTCCTCCCCCCTCTTCTGTTCTTCCTTACCCGACTACCTCCCTCACTCAAAATCAGAGTTTTTGGGAGGACTTTGAAAAAGCTTCTAAGGGAGGGTGTGACCTTAATCTTGTGTTCCGCTTTTCTTTGGCTCCACTCTATTCTCTTCGTACTGTGCTTCTTAGCTATTTTTTTCACAATGCGGACTATTTTTTCTGTTCTCCCCTCCCCAACTCTTACTTCTAGGAACCTTTCCCCTTCTAATTCCTGAGCAACCAAACTCCTTGCTCTTCTTACACTCCTCAGAGAATATCTACAGATTTCTCTCTCTCCCCTCAATCCTTTCCCCGACACTTTCTCCAGACTGACCTCAATTTTACTCTTGTCCGTCTCAGTGCATCCCTCCACCAATCTGTGCAGTTTCTCAGTCCCTACTTGCACCCGGTCCTGTTGCTCCTGTTGTGCCGCTGACGGTGTCCCCAGTTCAGCCGCAACCTCTGTTTCTCTGAGGCTGTCTCTGCCTCCTCTCCCCCGGAAGGAAATCCTGGATGCCCCTCGCCGCCCTCTACGTAGACCCAGCACGGCTCTCGAGCAGCGGTGCTCACTCTCCCCAGTGCCCACCTTGAATACTCCTCTCCACTCCTCCCTTGCAGATTGATCAGGTTTGCACTACTTTCCTTCTTCTCCGCGATGACGATAATTGCTGATTAACTTGTTAAGCTCACCAGCTCCTTTTTATCGAGCCTTCAGCCTGTTATGTTTCCACAACCTCCGAAAAACAAACTCCTCCAACTTTGTATAATTCAGCAACCGTGGAGCGGCTCCTGCGACCTGCCGCTAGCCGGCCGCCATGTTCCCCCGCCCACTAAGTACCATGTCCCTGGAGGTTTTTGTGAATTTTTAATATTTTAAAATTTTATTTCCTAACTGTAAACTGTAACATTTGAGCATGGGTGTTTGAGTGGCTGTATGGGTCGGTGAGTGGGTGTGTGAGTGGCTGTATGGATCTTTGAGTGGGTGTGTGAATATCTGTATGAGTGAGTGAGTGGGTGTGTGAATGGCTGTATTGGTCTGTGGGCAGGTGTGAGAGTGTTTTTTGGGTGTGTGAGTGGTTGTATGGATGTGTGAGTGGGTGTGTGAGTAGGTGTGTGGGTCTGTGAGCGGATGTGTGAGTGGATTTGTGATTTGATGAATGGGTATGTGACTGGCTATATGGGTCTGTGAGAGGGTGTGTGAGTAGCTGTGTGGGTGTGTGAGTAGGTTTATGAGTGACTGTATGTGTCTGTGAGTGGCTGTATGGGTATGTGAGTGGTTTTTTGATTGTGTGAGTGGGTATATGGGTATGTGAGCAGGTGTGTGACTGACTGTATGGGTCTGTGAGTGGGTGTTTGAGTGGTTCTGTGGATGTATGAGTGGCTGAGTAGGTCTGTGAGTAGGTGCATAAGTGTTGCAAGGTGGAATAATATGTAGTATAGCCGGGAGGCCTTACCCTGCAATTCTCACTATACACAGAGATAATCCTTGGATTCAACAACAATAATCCTTAGCTCAGTCCTGGTGGTGTGGCAAAGAGCAGTCAGGCATTACTGGAGGAACATGTGTTAAGCATTTTACAGTACCGTTATGGTGCATAAGTAATTGAGATGACTCGAAAGAAATCCAACACCAATTTATAAAAATATGAGGTTTATATAAATTTTGACACCAAAATGAACTTTGTATCATACATACAACCGGAGTTGTGGATTTTTAAAGAGTTCAAAAATAAATGCAGTAAATCTGTCAAACTGGTCACATTGAAATGAATGGGGGAAAACAAAGGTGACACTTGGTCACTTGTAGGGTGAGTTCAAATGAACCCTTTTGTGAATAAGGTCATGCGGGTCCCTAGACCAAATTCCAACAGTCGTTACTTTGTTACCTTGGCCAGGGAGTCCGGGTGCAGAGGTGACTTGCCTGTCCTTGGTACTGAAAGGGGTCTGTGGGAGCTGTCAAACTTGCAGCACTTGACAAAACCACGCTTGGAGATGGAATTCGTCTCTACCCACAGAGAGTAGAGGCCAGAGGGGTCCTAGGAACCGGGTTCAATATCTGGATTTTGAGTTAGCTGGCAGCTGTCAATCCGCGGGGCAGGTCACGCCAAAGATGCTTTAGCACACACTCGACAACTCCAACTTCAGGATGCAGGAACACAGCAGGGGGGTTGTTGCTGCCATTGGTCGTTGTCCCTGTGAATTGCTCTTGAGCTGGAGATGTCACTCAAGATAACCTTAACTGCGGCAAATGTAGTTCATGGTTACTTCGGTGGCTCGAGGCCGACAGGAATGGAGTAGCGGCTTGAAACATGGTGAAAGCTTAGCTACCACTAAGGGCTTATTGGCCACCACTTATCTTCAGGCTCACTCTCTACAGGCCCAGCGTGTCGCAAGTCTTCTCATGCAGCACATCGATTTTCCTGCAGCATACAGGGGGCTGGTCCAACCAGTCCAAGGGAGTCTGCTTCAGTTTCTGGCATCCGCTGGAGTCCATCTTGCTGGGAGCAATGAACATTTGCCACAGACACACTTTGAACACTTGGTTCCAGTATAAGTTCTCATAAGGGCACTTAAGTGTTCTCTCTTTGCGCTGTAGCAGTCCAAAGTCCTGTTGTCAGTGTCAGTGTCTTCTTTGTGCCTCTTCTCGGATCCCGAGTCAGAACTGAGGTTCTGGTGGCAGGGAGCCCCTTAAATCCTAGTTTAGGGGGCGTTAAGGGCATGAGGGGCAGTGGCCAATGGGCTACTGGTCCCTGCGGCTAACTCGCCCCTGAGGTGAAAACATCCTGTGGGTGTATATCACCTTTCTATGCAGAGTTCTCTAATTTAGGGTCTTCCAACATGGCAGAGCCCTTCCTTGGCTAGCCTTTTGGGGGTGTACAGCTTCTTAATAACTAATTTTCTCACCTGTCCGGTGGGAAGGGCTTTGTCCTCGAGTGGGGGACAAGTAATGACATATCAAGATTGGTGAAAGCCTTTGAGGCTCAGGACCATGATGACTGTGTGACTTCCTTCCTGCCCAGGCCTTTCTCTCCATCCTGGGGAAGTGCTAGCACATCCCACCAGGAGGGAAGACTCTTGTCAAGGTGGCATATGGCTTGGGGAAGCCCGCCAATGCACTGGGTCACTCTATCCTAGGGGGCACACACTCAGGTTGGCACCCCTGTGCATGCCAGCTCACACTTGACACAAGAATATGGTTGGGGTGAAATAGCATGCTGCAGCACTGGTGACCCCTTTATCATTTTTCTTGGGTACTATTGGTACCATATACTAGGGACTTATAAGTGGTAAAGCACCTTGCCAATTGGGTGCACCAATTCACATCACTTTTAGAGGAACAAGCAAGGACACTGGCGCCTGGTTAGCAGGTCCCAGTGCACTATCAGAGTAAAAAAACAGCATCTAGCAGTTCTAATGTGGTCAAATAGTAGGAGGGCATCTGCAAAGAAGCCCAGTTTCCAACAGTAAGAGTGGCAGTGGGTCTGTGAGTGGGTTCATGGATGTCTGAGTAGGTCTGTGAGTAGATGTGTAAGTGTCTGAGCAAGTCTGTGAGTGGGTGTGTAAATGTATGGGTGGGTCTGTGAGTGGGTGTGTGAGTGTCTTACTGGGTCTGTGAGTGGGAGTGTCTGAGTGGGTGTGTGAGTGTCTCAGTGGGTCTGTGAGTGGGTGTGTGAGTGTCTGAGTGGGTCTGTGAGTGGGTGTGAGAGTGTCTAAGTGGGTGTGTGAGTGGGTGTGTGAGTATCTGAGTGGTTCTGTATATGGGTGCATGGGTGTGTGAGTGTCTCAGTGGGTCTGTGAGTTGATGCATGTGTCTGAGAGGGCCTGTGAATGGGTGCATGAGTGTCTGATTGGGTCTATAAGTGGGTGTGTGAGTGTATGGATGGGTCTATGACAGGCTCTGTGAGTCTTGAGTGGCCCTGTGAATGGGTTTGTGAGTCTATGAGTGGGTCTGTAAATGGGAGAATGAGTGTCTGAGTGGGTCTGTGCTTAGGTGCATGAGTGCCTAAGTGGCTCTGTGAGTGGGTGCATGAGAGTGTCTGAATAGACTTGAGACTGGGGGCATCAGTGTCTGTGTGGGTGTTTGGGTGGTTGTGTGAGTGTCTGGGTAGATCTGTGCATGGGTGTCAGAGTGTCTGAGTGGGTGTGTCAGTGGGTGTATGAGTGTCTGAGTGGGTGCATGAGTGAGTGAGTGCATGAGTGTCTGATTGGGCCTGTGAGTGGGTACGTTAGTGTATAGATGGGTCTGTGATCAGATGTGTGAGTCTCTGAGTTGCCCTTTGAGTGGGTTTTTGAGTCTCTGAGTGGGTCTGTAAGTGAGAATAGGAGTGTCTGAGTGGGTCTGTACATAGGTACATGAGTGCCTAAGTTGGTCTGTGACAGGGTACATGAGTCTCTCAGTGGGTGAATGAGTGGGTGCATGTGTCCAAGTAATCTGTGAGTGGGCATGTGAGTGTCTACGTTGACCTGTCTGTGGGTGTGAGAGTGTCTGAGTGGGCTTGTGAGTAGGTGCATCAGTGAATGAGTGAGTGTGTGAGTGGTTGAGTGAGTGACTGAGTGAATCTGTGAGTGGGTGCATGAGTGTCTGAGTGGGTGTGTGACTGGGTGCATGAGTATCTGAGTGGGTCTATGAGTGGGCATATGAGTGTATGAGTGGGTCTATGAGTGGGTGTGAGATTGTGTCAGTGGGTGTGTGAGTGGGTATATGAACATCTGAGTGGGTCTCTAAATAGATGCATCAGTGTCTGACTGGGTGTGTGAGTGGGTGTCTGAGTGTCTATGTGGGTCTATGAATGGGTGCATGAGTGTCTGAGTGAGTCTGTGAGTCGGTGTGTCTGTGTCTGTGTGGGTCTTTCAGTGGGTGTGAGAGTGTTTGAGTGGGCTTGACAGTGGGTGCCTCAGTGTCTGAGTGAGTCTGTGAGTTGGTGCATGAGTGTCTGAGTAGGTATGTGAGTCAGTACATGAATGTGTCAGTGTCTGACTGGGTCTGTGAGTGGGTGCAGAAGTGTCTGAGTGGGTATATGAGTGGGTGTCTGAATGGGTCTGTGAGTAGGTGCGCCAGTGTCTGAGTGGGTCTGTGAATGGGAGTGTGAGTGACTGAGTGGGTCTGTGAGTGGGTGTGTCAATGTCTGAATGGGTCAGTGAGTGGCTGCATGAGTGTCTGAGTAGGTCTGTGAGTGGGTATGTGAATGTCTAAGTGGGTCTGTGGCTGAGTATATGAATGTCTGAGTGGGACTTTGAGTGTGTTGACAGTGTCTCAGTGGGTCTGTGAGTGGGTGCGTGAGTGTCTCAGTAGATCTCTGAGTATATGTGTGAGTATCTGAGTGGGTCTATGAGTGGGTGTAAGAGTGCCTGGGTGGGCCTGTGAGTTGATACATGAATGTCTGGGTGGGTCTGTGAGTAGGTGTGTGAATGTCAGAGTGGGTCTGTGAGTGGGTGCATAACTCTGATTGGGTCTGTGAATGGGTGTGCAAGTGAGTAGGTCTTTGAATGGGTGTGAGAATGTCTGAGTGGGTCTATGAGTTGGTGTGTGTGTCTGTGTGGGGCTGTCTGTGGGTGTGAGAGCATCTGAGTGGGCTTGAGAGTGAGTGCATGAGTGTCTGAGTAGATGTGTGAGTGGGTGAATGAGTATCTGAGTGGGTCTGTGAGTGGGTTTGTAAGTGTCTGAGTGGTGCCGTGAATGGGTGTGTGAGTCTATGAGTAGGTCTGTTAGTGGGTATGAGTGTCAGAGTGGATTTGTAAGGGGGTACGTGAGTGCCAGTGTGGGTCTGTGAGTAGGTGCAAGAGTGTCTGAATGGGTCTGTGAGTGGGTGCATGAATGTCTGACTGGGCCTGTGAGTGGGTATATGAGTATATGCGTGGGTCTCTAAGTGGGAGCGTTACTGTCTGAGTGGGTTTGGGAGTACATGTGCAACTTTCTGAGTAGGTCTGTGAGTGGGTGCATGAGTGTCAGAGTGTGTGTGTGACTGGGTGCATGAGTATCTGAGCGGGTCTGTGAGTGGGCACATGAGTGTATGAGTGGGTCTATGAGTGGGTGTGAGATTGTGTCAGTGGGTGTGTGAGTGGGTATGTGAACATCTGAGTGGGTATCTAAATAGGTGCATCAGTGTCTGACTGGGTGTGTGAGTGGGTGTTTGAGTGTCTATGTGGGTCTATGAATGGGTGCATGAGTGTATGAGTGGGTCTGTGAGTCGGTGTGTCTGTGTGGGTCTTTCAGTGGGTGTGAGAGTGTTTGAGTGGGCTTGAGAGTGGGTGCCTTAGTGTCTGAGTGAGTCTGTGAGTTGGTACATGAGTGTCTGAGTAGGTATGTGAGTCAGTGCAGGAATGTGTCAGTGAGCAAGTGTGTCAGTGTCTGACTGGGTCTGTGAGTGGGTGCACAAGTGTCTGAGTGGGTATATGAGTGGGTGTCTGAATGGGTCTGTGAGTAAGTATGCCAGTATCTGAGTGGGTCTGTGAATGGGAGTGTGAGTGACTGAGTGGGTCTGTGAGTGGGTGTGTCAGCGTCTGAATGGTTCTGTGAGTGGCTGCATGAGTGTCTGAGTAGGTCTGTGAGTGGGTATGTGAATGTCTAAGTGGGTCTGTGGCTGAGTATATGAATGTCTGAGTGGGACTTTGAGTGTGTTGACAGTGTCTCAGTGGGTCTGTGAGTATATGTGTGAGTATCTGAGTGGGTCTATGAGTGGGTGTGAGAGTGCCTGGGTGGGCTTGTGAATTGATACATGAATGTCTGGGTGGGTCAGTGAGTAGGTATGTGAATGTCAGAGTGGGTCTGTGAGTGGGTGTATAACTGTCTGATTGGGTCTGTGAATGGGTGTGCAAGTGAGTAGGTCTTTGAATGGGTGTGAGAATGTCTGAGTGGGTCTATGAGTTGGTGTGTGTGTCTATGTGGGGCTGTCTGTGGGTGTGAGAGCATCTGAATGGGCTTGAGAGTGAGTGCATGAGTGTCTGAGTAGATGTGTGAGTGGGTGAATGAGTATCTGAGTGGGTCTGTGAATGGGTTTGTAAGTGTCTGAGTGGTGCCGTGAATGGGTGTGTGAGTCTATGAGTCAATCAATCAATCAATCACGGCATTTATAGAGCGCGCTACTCACCCGGGAGGGTCTCAAGGCGCTGGGGGAGGGGGTAAGTTACTGCTCGAACAGCCAGGTCTTGAGCTGCTTCCTGAAGGAGAGATGGTCCTGGGTTCGCCGAAGGTGAGTGGGAGGGAGTTCCAGGTCTTGGCTGCCAGGTAGGAGAAGGATCTTCCTCCGGCGGTGGTTCTGCGGATGCGTGGTACGGTGGCGAGGGCGTGGCTGGTTGATCGTAGCTGGCGTGTGGGCGTGTAGAAGGTCATGCGGTCGTTGAGGTACTTTGGGCCCAGGTCGTGGAGGGCCTTGTGTGCGTGGGTGAGGAGTCTGAACGTGATTCTCTTGCTGACGGGGAGCCAGTGCAGGTCTTTCAGGTGCACGGTGATGTGGCTGTGTCGGGGGATGTCCAGGATGAGTCGTGCGGAGGCGTTCTGGATGCGCTGGAGTCTCTTTTGAAGTTTGGCTGTGGTTCCGGCGTAGAGGGTGTTCCCATAGTCCAGTCGGCTGGTGACGAGTGCCTGGGTGACGGTCTTCCTGGTTTCAGTGGGGATCCATCTGAAGATCTTGCGGAGCATGCGCAGGGTGTTGAAGCATGAAGATGAGACGGCGTTGACTTGTCTGGTCATCGACAGGGAGGAGTCCAGGATGAAGCCCAGGTTGCGTGCGTGGTCCGTTGGCTTGGGCGCAGTGCCCAGGGCCGGGGGCCACCAGGAGTCGTCCCAGGCGGAGGGTGATGAGCCCAGGATGAGGACTTCCGTCTTGTCTGAGTTCAGTTTAAGGCGGCTGTTCCTCATCCAGTCGGCGACGTCTCTCATCCCGTCGTGTAGGTTGGCTCTGGCGGTGGTGGGGTCGTTGGTGAGGGAGAGGATCAGCTGGGTGTCGTCGGCGTAGGAGATGATGTTGAGGTTGTGTCGGCGTGCGATGGCTGCGAGGGGGCTCATGTAGACGTTGAAGAGGGTTGGGCTGAGTGAGGATCCTTGTGGAACGCCGCAGATGACTTCGGTGGCTTCGGATCTGAACGGGGGAGGCGGACTCTCTGGGTTCTTCCGGCGAGGAACGAGATGATCCATTCCAGTGCTTTCTCTCGGATTCCGATGTTGCTGAGGCGCTTCACTAGGGTGCGGTGGCAGATGGTGTCGAACGCCGCAGAGAGGTCCAAGAGGATGAGGGCAGCTGTTTCCCCGTTGTCGGTTAGGGTTCTGATGTCGTCGGTGGCTGCGATAAGGGCGGTCTCGGTGCTGTGGTTGGCCCGAAACCCGGACTGCGAGGGGTCGAGGGATCCATTCGTCTCGAGGAAGGCGGCAAGCTGTCTGTTGACAGTCTTCTCGATGACTTTGGCCGGAAACGGAAGGAGCGAGATGGGACGGTAGTTCTTGAGGTCGGTGGGGTCCGCCGTTGGTTTCTTCAGGAGGGCGGTAAGCTCGGCGTGCTTCCAGCTCTCCGGGAAGGTGGCGGTGTGGAAGGAGGAGTTGATGATGTCCCGGAGATGGGGTGCGATGGTGGCGTCGGCTTTGTTGAAGACGTGGTGTGGGCAGGGGTCGGTTGGTGATCCGGAGTGGATGGAGTTCATCGTGCGGGTGGTGTCTTCGGTGCTGATCGGGGTCCAGTTGCAGAGGGTGGTGGTGGCGGGCGTTGGTTCGGCGGTAGGGTGCGTTGTTTGTGCGTCGAAGCTGTTGTGTATGTCGGTGATCTTGCGGTGGAAGAACGCGGAGAGTGAGTTGCAGAGGTCTTGCGAGGGGGTGATGTCGTTGTTTCCGGCGCTGGGGTTGGAGAACTCTTTGACGATGCTGAAAAGTTCCTTGCTGTCATGGGCGTTGTTGTCCAGTCGTTCTTTGAGTGCCGACTTCTTGGTGGCACGGATCAGCTGGTGGTGTTTGCGGGTGGCGTGCTTGGAGGGCGGTCCTGTTGTCTGTGGTCTGGTCGAGTCGCCAGGTTTTCTCGAGAGTGCGGCAGTTCTTCTTGGATTCCTTGAGTTCGTTGGTGAACCAAGGGGTTTTCTTGCTTCCGGGTCTGCTGGGAGGGTTTTTAGTGGTGCGAGGTCGTCGGGCGCAGGCGGTCAGCCACTTGGCGAGGTTGCTGGCTGCTTCGTTTGGGTCCGTTGTGTTGGTGGGTGTGTTCTGGCTGAGGGAGGCGGTGAGCTGCTCGGCGGTGATCTTGCTCCAGCTCCGGCGGGGAGCCTGTTGCGGGTGGTGGTGGGTCGCAGTCTTTCTGAAGCTGAAGTGGACGCAGCTGTGGTCGGTCCAGTGGAGTCCGGTGGCGTGGCTGAAGGAGATGTGCTTGCTGGACGAGAAGACGGGGTCAAGCGTGTGGCCGGCGTAGTGGGTGGGCGTGTTCACCAGTTGCTTGAGTCCGAGGTTGGCGAGGTTGTCCAGCAGGGCGGTGGTGTTTCTGTCGTTGTTGTTCTCCAGGTGGAAGTTGAGGTCCCCTAGGAGGATGTAGTCGGGCTGAGGGCATGGCGTGCGGGCTGATGAAGTCTGCGATGTCTTCGCTGAATAGTGTGCGTGGTCCCGGGGGTCTGTAGATGAGGGTGCCTCGGAGGGTGGTCTTGGGGTCAGTGTGTATCTGGAAGTGTAGGTGTTCGGCGGCGGAGAAGGTCTCGTCGGAGTTAGTCGAGATGCGGATGGTGTTCTTGTGTACGATGGCGATGCCTCCTCCCGTCTGGTTGACGCAGTCCTTCCGGGTGATCTTGTATCCATCCGGGATGGCTATGGCGATGTCGGGCGCTGAGGAGGCGTTCATCCAGGTTTCGGTGAGGAAGGCGATGTCCGGTGCTGTTGCGTCGAGCAGGTCCCAGAGTTCCACGGCGTGCCTGTGGACGGAGCGGGTGTTCAGCAGGATGCATTTCAGGTGGTTGCTGCTGTTGCTCGACTTGGCGGAGGTGGTGCACGTCCGGGGGCAGGTGAATCGGCAGGTTTGGCAGGTGAAGGGTCCGTGGGTGCGTCTCGGTGAGGCTCGGTAGCAGGCAGGGTTCCGGCCGGCATTGAGTGCGGTGAGTGTGGCGGCGTCGTAGGTCCGTCGAGTAGTGTTGCGTTGGTGGGTTCCAGGGGTTCTGGCGCTGGGCGCGGTCCAGTCGCGGACGGGCGCAGACGGGCTTGCCTTAGGCGCGCCTTCGGCGCGCCAGCGGCGCGGCCGTGCAGCGGCCGCCATTTATGGGGAGGTGGGAGGGAGGAGCAGCTGGGAGGCGGGAGGCAGGGGCAGCGAATGGGCAGTCAGGGGGGCGGGGCCGCAGGGAACGCAGCGGCGGGAGTGGCGAGAGGCAGCGGGGGCACAGAAAGGAAAACAGGGGGAGAGCAGACAAAATCACGGGCACAACAACAGTGGGGCAGCGAGGGGCACAGAAAGGAAAAACAGGGGGAGAGCAGACAAAATCACGGGCACAACAACAGTGGGGCAGCGAGGGGCACAGAAAGGAAAAACAGGGGAGAGCAGACAAAATCACGGGCACAACAACAGTGGGGCAGCGAGGGGCACAGAAAGGAAAAACAGGGGGAGAGCAGACAAAATCACGGGCACAACAACAGTGGGGCAGCGAGGGGCACAGAAAGGAAAAACAGGGGGAGAGCAGACAAAATCACGGGCACAACAACAGTGGGGCAGCGAGGGGCACAGAAAGGAAAAACAGGGGGAGAGCAGACAAAATCACGGGCACAACAACAGTGGGGCAGCGAGGGGCACAGAAAGGAAAAACAGGGGGAGAGCAGACAAAATCACGGGCACAACAACAGTGGGGCAGCGAGGGGCACAGAAAGGAAAAACAGGGGGAGAGCAGACAAAACGGGCACCGGGGCCACAAGCGGAGGGCGATCTTACCTACAGGAGCAGCGGGCAGACAACACAGGCGGAGCTGTGTGGTGGGGGAGCGACCTACCTGGCAAGTGAGTGGGTCTGTTAGTGGGTATGAGTGTCTGAGTAGGTTTGGAAGTGGGTACATGAGTGCCAGTGTGGGTCTGTGAGTAGGTGCATGAGTGTCTGAATGGGTCTGAGTGGGTGCAGGAATGTCTGACTGGGCCTGTGAGTGGGTATATGAGTATATGTGTGGGTCTCTAAGTGGGAGCATGACTGTCTGAGTGGGTCTGGGAGTACGTGTGTAACTTTCTGAGTAGGTCTGTGAGTGGGTGCATGAGTGTCAGACTTGGTCTCTGAGTGGGTGTATGAGTATCTGAGTGGGTGTGTTGGTATCTCAGTAGATCTGTTAGTGAGTATGAGAGTGTTTCAGTAGGTCTGTGAGTTGGTGCATGAGTATCTAGATAGGTCTGGGAGTGGGTGCATAAGGGTGTGAGTGGTTATATGAGTGTCTGTGTGAGTCCATAAGTAGGTGTGTGAATATCAGAATGGGCATGTGAATGAGTGCGTGAGTCTCTGAGAGGGGCTGTGAATGGGTGTATGAGAGTCTGAGTTGGTCTGTGAGTGGATGCGTGAATGTCTGAGAGGGCCTTTGAGTAGGTGCATGAGTGAGTGTGTCTGTGAGTGGTTGTGTGAGTATATGGATAGGTGTGTATGAGTCTCTGAGTAGCCCTGTGATTGGGTTTGTGAGTCTCTGAGTGGGTCTTTAGGTGGGAGCATGAGTGTCTGAGTGGGTCTGTGCATAGGTACATGAGTGCATAAGTGGGTCTGTGAGTGGGTGCATGAGAGTGTCTGAGTGAACTTGAGAGTGGGGGCATCAGCATCTGAGTGGGTGTGTGAGTATCTGAGTTGGTCTGTGCATGGGTGGCAGAGTGTCTGAGTAGGTGTGTCAGTGGGTGTATGAGTGTCTGAGTGGGTCTGTGAATGTGTGCATGAGTATGTGAGTGAGTGCATGAGTGTCTGATTAGGCCTGTGAGTGGGTGCGTTAGTGTATAAATGGGTCTGTGATTGGATATGTGAATCTCTGAGTAGCCCTATGAGTGAGTTTGTGAGTCTCTGAGTGGGTCTGTAAGTGGGAGTGTCTGAGTGGGTCTGTGCATAAGTACATGAGTGCCTAAGTTGGTCTGTGACAGGGTACTTGAGTCTCTGAGTGGGTGAGTGAGTGGGTGCGTGTGTCCGAGTAGTCTGTGAGTGGGTGTGTGAGTGTCTAAGTTGGAATGCCTATGGATGTGAGAGTATCTGAGTGGGCTTGTGAGTGGGTACATCAGTGACTGAGTGAGTGTGTGAGTGGTTGTGTGAGTGTCTTAGTAGATCTGTGAGTAGGTGCATGAGTGTCTGAGTGGGTGTTTGACTGGGTGCATGAGTGTCTGAGCAGGTCTGTGAGTGGGTGCGGAAGTGTATGAGTAGGTCTGTGAGTGTGTGCAAGATTGTCTCAGTGGGTGTATGAGTGGGTATGTGAGCATTTGAATGGGTCTCTGAATGGGTGCATCAGTGTCTGACTGGGTGTGTGAGTGGGTGTCTGAGTGTCTGTATGGGTCTATGAATGGGTACATGAGTGTCTGGGTGGGTCTGTGAGTGGGTGTGTGAGTGTCTGTGTAGGTCTGTCAGTGGGCATAAGAGTGTTTGAGTAGACTTGAGAGTGTGTGCCTCAGTGTCCAGAAACAAAATCATTACTATTGTTCCCGTAGAGGGCCAAAGCATTACATAGCATTACATAGCGTCAAATATCACACAGTCGGGAGGTTTTGGTTTTGAAATTGTTAACAAACCATTAAACAATAGAGAAACAATCAGGTCATGACAGTGGCATATAGAGTATAAGTAATGAAGGAGAGGTAGATATGCAAACCAGCCCCTCAAGAGTGATGTCCCGTCTCTCAGTGCCTTATGCAATAACAAGCGCAATGAAATAAGCCCTGAGCAGTGTGTTGGAAAACCAGCAAGCAGCACAGGTGAAAGGAGGCCGTTTTGGATGCACAATCGATGAAGGGCTCCCACTGTATGTGAGTTCCTCTGAAAATGTGTGCAGTTCGTGAAGCAGTGACTCCCATTCCTGCACTAAGGGGACCCTACGAAAGCCACAGGCTTCTTCTCGTCAAAGGACAACAGATTCAGCTTTGCCCCATTTGAGAGTTGCATCACACCAAGACTGTAGACCTGGTTGTGTGCTGGCTTTCCAGTGTATAGCAATGCATCTATGCATTATGAGCTGTGCCAAATCTAAGACACGGTTGGTAGCACCCCGACTTCTTTCGCTTAAATCATCCTAAGAGACCGCACTCCATGGTGTACAGCTCCCTGGGGCCCATAATGTCAGTCAGCGCATCAGTTACCTGCTGCCATATCGCCGCTACCACCGGGCAGCTCCAGAACATGTGGACCATGTCAGCATCCTGTGCTCTGCATCTAGGGCATCACAAGGTGGAGCCGAATGCCTTGTGTAGACACACAAGTGTGAGGTAGGCTCTGTGGAGAATGTTATGCTGATTATATTGAAACTTAGAGTTGTGGAACAATTTACAAGGGCACGCTAATGCCTTTTCCCACTCCTTTTGTGTCAGGTCATGCCCTTATTCCTGTTCCTATTTCTGTCTAGTGGATTGCAGGCGGTCATGCGGTGTGTATGCTAAGGCCCTAGTGAACCATGTAATAAGCCTATAGCCGCTGCCAATGGTGTGGAGCATGCGTACCAAGGGATGCGCCTCTGGTTCTGTGTCAGTCATATGCCAGAGTCTCTGCATTTCAGCCACCAGTGTGTTATATGCCAGAAAGTGGCCTTTGGGCCAATTGTAATCTGCTTGAAGCTGTGTAAAGTGTATGAGTGCAGTGTTTTTTGGAATAGTGCACTGAGGGTATCAAGCCCAGTGGTTTCCCAAGCTTTAAGACCTTCCCTCCCAAGTAAGGTCCCAAAGGGACAGAGGGAGCTAATATGCATCTCTGGTATTTCCGGTGGGAGTGTTGGCATCAGCTACAAACTCCATTGGTAGCTGGTCTGTGCTCTGCAGAGGAAGTTGTTAGACTGTCTAGGGTCTTTCTCCATGGTAGAAATTCCTCTCACACTATATGCTGCACTCTGTCCGGTGTGGGAGACCATAGTTCCTCTAAGAAGAGTCAGTCTGCTAGCCATCATGATGGCCATTTCAGTTGTGCTGCCAGATAATAATTGTCAAAGTTAAGGGCACCGAGACCCCCTTTGTCCACTGAAAGCTGGAGTTTGTGCAATGAAACCCGGCGTCAACCCTTATTCCAAAGGAGGCTCCATAGCAAAGTACGTAGTGTATGGAAAGTGGTATGCGGCGCATGCACTGGGAGGTTGTGGAAAAAATATAGTAGGCGCGGGAGCATCACCATTTCGGAAAGGGGCACACAGCTTCGAACGGTGAGTGGGAGTGTGCTCCAGAAAGTCAATTGGGGACACAGGGAGGCGATGGATTTGGCAAGATTCCTATCAATGAGATCTTGTGTGGTAAGATAAATGCAGATTCCTAAGTATCGGAATGTCTGTGGTTCCCAATGCAGGAGATGCAAATTCACCATCAGAAGCTGCAGCGGACAGGTCAGAGTGAGGGGGAACCGGCAGGTTTTAGCCCAGTTAACCCCCCAACCTCACGCTGTGTGGAACTTTTCTAGTATGTCTCCGATCTACACTACTATCAGTGATTCCATTTGAAATGTCATCAATGATGTCATCGGTGATGTCACTGACCATGTCATGAGTGATGTAATATGTGAGATCATAAGCAGTGCATTGTGATCTACCACCCTCCTAGAGACAATTTGCTTCACATTGAGCAAATCATGGAAGTCATCTCAACCAACGAGTTAACCAGATCTTCCTTGGGGATTTTAACCACCGCTGGAATGACTTGAATGACCATGCACTGAACAGTTTTAAATCCTTTCTATCAGACCACAAGTTGACCCAAAACTGTGACAGCCCTACGCACATCAACGGTGAGACCTTGGACCTTATCATTGCAAAAATGGACATCACATAGGAGTCCATTTTCCCCTGTGACTGGTCAGACCACTACTGTATCACCTTCCTCATCAATGTGGTTGTGATCCTGAAAAGAGCTCAACTGAAGATAACAAAACAATGGAAAAGGAGTCTTCGGAATATAAGCTCACTTGTCTACCCTCTGCAACTTTGCCTTGTCTACTCAGATGGACATGGTAGATGTTCACGGCCTCACAGACTTCTACAATACCTCCATTTTAAACATCCTTGACTCAGCCATCTCAAAAACATATCCAGCAAAATGGTTAAACCTTGGTTCAATGACAACCTGAATTCTGAAAGATGCAATCTGAGATTAGCAGAAAGAGCCTGGAGATACTCACCCTCCATGAAGCTCCTAAAACGTTTAAGATCAGTGAGTAACACATACAACAGAAGAATCAGAAATGCAAAGGTCAACTTTTTTAGAACCCAGCTAGACCAAGATGAAAATCAACTCAAAAAACATTTTGAAATCCTCAAGCAACAATTGCTCAACATATCAAACCAGCTTGGCAATGGGTCTTTCACACTCCCTAACTGTTAAGACTTGGCTTCCTTCTTCGGGGAAAAAAACAAAATCATTGAAAATGATCTACAATCAGCAAGGGAACTACTATCGTCTATCTCGCACTTCCTTTCGCACACCTCCCAGACCGCTAATCTGGATGGTCACCCTGAGCTTGCCCCCAAAAGCAATACCTCTTGGCACACTTTCACACCCCTCAACGAAAGTGACATTTACTACAGTCTTTTAGCTTTGAACCCATATAATCATTTCAACGACCCTTTACCTCCGATTATCTTCAAGGAGATCAAATTGTCTATTCTTCCCTTATTGTCTACGATTGTAAATGCCTCACTACGCCAAGGCACTATCCCTGAATGCCAAAAAGTAGGGCAGGTAACCCCCATTCTGAAAAAAAGCCAACTGCAGATTGCTCGGATCTTAACAACTTCTGCCCAATCTCCAAAATCCCCACTCTGGCGAAGTTTCTGTAAAAATGTGTCCAGATCCAACTTTGCAACCACATAGATAACTTCCAACTCCTTGAGCAACACCAATCCGGTTTCTGTCAAGGTCACAGCACTGAATCAGCACTCACACACATAGTGGATGACATATTAAAAATGCTGGACCAAAATGAATCATGTCTTCTTATACTATTTGACTTATCTTCTGCATTCAATACTGTTAAACACAACAGTCGACTGAACCTACTTGAATGGAGGATGGGCTTATCAGGGTCTCTTCTGCATTGATTTACTTCATTCCTCCAGAACAGAACCCAAAGAGTCAAGGTTAATCAATCCCTTTCTCAGCCCTTCATGGTCACCCCTGGGGTTCCACAGGGATCCACCCTCTCACCCATTCTCTTCAATCTATTCATGGAACCTCCAGCAGACTCCTTGAAATCTGTTAACATTCATTATCACATATATGAAGGTGACACCCAATTGTATCTGAAAATCTCCCCATATCCCTCAACTCTACTTTACAAAACACTTAGCATTGGCTCACTGGCAACCATCTCAAGCTCAATGCTGCCAAAACGGAATTCCTCCTCATTAATCCTCCTAACCACATTCTCAATATCGAACTTTGGATGAAGCATCTAACTGCAATCAACTGTTCTCCTCACATTATAGATTCTGCTAGATCCTTGGGAATTACACTAGACAAATACCTGAACATGTAGGAGCACATCAGTACTGTCACCATAGGAAAAAATTATCAGATGAGCATTGTAAGGAAACTAAAACCCTTCCTCCCAGAGGACGACCTTAAATTTGCGGTCCAAGCTTTTGTGTTGCCAGGCTGGATTATGGAAGTGCCATGCTATGCGGCCTGCCTAGATACAAGCTGGTCCCTCTAAGGGCCTCTCTTAACATTGCGGCCAGGCTTGTCACCAGAACAAAAAGAAATAATCACATCTCCCCCCATCTAAAATCCCTGAACTGGCTCCTGTATGAGGCAAGAATACAGCTTACAATTGTATACATGACTCATAAAGCCCTACATTTCAATACTCCTAGGTATTTTTCACAAAAGCTAGAAATATGAGGAGATGCAGATCATCGTGAAGTGCTAGCTCTCTGCTACTGAAACCACAGATTTTCCATAAAAAGAAAATGCGCTACAGAGCCTTCTAGGGTGTTGCCCCGAAGATATGGAACTCTCTGCCTCCGGTTGTTCTTCTGATTTCGTCTACCGCCTCCTTCAAAAAAGAAGTGAAAACATTTCTGATGAACAAGTTTTTGCCCTAAGATCACACCTTTATTTATGGATTTTATACTTTTCTGTTATTCATCTGCTGATTTTGACTCCTACATTGATGACTCTCTCTGGAGGTCAAGTTTATTCATTTGTTAATCCTCAATCTCTGTTCCTCATTAGTATATTTGTCTAGCTCTTGATCGCACACCTATCTCCTACCTCCCCTTCATGTAAAGTGCTCTGATACCCTCTAGGGTCATGTTCGTGCTATATAAAACTTTATAGATAAATAAGTAACTATAATTGCAGAATTTCACTGATTTTGTATGAGTGACATCTATGTCCTTGTAACCTTTTTTTTCAGTGAATTTCAACATTTTTTAAAAAATATTTCCTAATTGTAACCCGTAACCTTTGAGAGTGGGTATATGAGTGGCTGTACAGGTAGGTGAGTGCTGTATGAGTGACTGTATTGGTGTGTACATGGCTGTGTATGTGGGTGTAGGAGTGCCTGTGTGGATCTGTGAGTGGGTTTATGAGTGTCTGAGTGTGTCTGTGAGTGGGTGCATGAGGGTCTGTGAGAAAGTCATCCTTTTTGCCCTGATCACCCCCATTTTTCACTTGGTACTGATGGTAACTGACCCTGACTGTGCCCTGGGCTCTGCTTACCAGACCCAAAGCCAGTGCTCTGCTGTAAAGTTATATGGTCTAATTACAATTGGCACTGACAGACCCTGTAAGTCCCTAGTAGATAATAGGGCTAGGAGGAGTCAACCTATCTACCTATAAGTCCCCAGCATATAATAGGGCAGGGAGGTTTAGAGGCCCAGTAGATTTCCTGCACTGGAGTGTGCGCTACTGTGGTGCCTGGTCATTTTAAAAGAAAGCCTTATTTTTACATATAAGTCACCCCTAAGGTCTCCCCTAGATGTAGGGTGCCTTGTAATTTTGAGCAGGGACATTATAAAAGATGTTTTATAAGCCCTGGTGAGGGAAAAACTGCCAATTTCTTTTTTCCTTTATTGTAGTGAATGGCTCCATAGGCTAACATTGTAATATTTTATTGAAGTATAAATATTATGAGAAGTGTTAGAAATGGGATTTCTGGTTGGCTAAGGCTTGCGCCAAAGCCAGGCAGAAACCACCACTCTAGTCAGGGCAAGGGAGTTACATGCTGAAGATAACCCCTGCTCACCCCCTTGGTAGCTTGGCACGAGCAGTCAGGCTTATCCCAGAGCAATGTGTATAGCGTTTGCGCAACACACACACACAACAGCAACACACTAGGCACACCACAAAAGAAACTCCACACAAGGTTATATCAAAAATAGCCTTTGTATTATCATAAACACATTAGAAACATAATCACACATTTACACTGTGCCAACTGGCACTGGCAATATTCACAGGGGATTATATACAGGACCAGGCCAATCGGACCACGGACAGAACCATCAGAATGCAGGTAAGTAAATATGAAACACAACCAGTACTTACTGGCAAAATACTGTACTCAGCATTATATCCTGCAACATAAAACACATTATGCCATCTGAATCACAAGCATGAAAACACCTTAGCGCCAACCTCATAAGTATAAATTACTTTAGGCAATAAGTAGCACCAGCATAAACATAGTATGCAATAACCTCATAAACCTAAACATCATTAGAGGCATAACTCAGGGTGCATAAATCACATTTAGAGGCCTAAATCAGGGCGCATAAATCACATCACATGAGGCATAAATCATATTTAGGCATAGGTACAAAATATGCATAAATCAGGATAAATATGCATAAATCAGGAGTGCACCACAGTACACTGACCAGGGGCACACCTCCTCTCCGGGCACACACAGGTACCAAAACCTGACCCCAGGCCAACTAGCCTTCTCTAGGGCTCCAATGCCGTATGTCCAGCAAAGTCAGGGCGCAGCTGCCAATGCAGCGAAAACACAGGGCGCAGATGCGCTGGGGCATGGGGTGCAACTCACCCCTTTCTCAACAAAAGAACTGGCCCCCAAGTGTTGCAGCTGCCCACTGTCCGGCGGGGCAGCTATGACCAAATGAAACACTGGCACCACAGTGCCCTGAGTCCCCCACTGGGACTCTACAAAACGAATGTGCCCAACGTTGCAGCTGCCCGCCACTGCGGTGCAGCTGTGTACAAAGATCAGGCACCGGCACCACTTCTGCTCTGGAAGCACCCACAAGGCCCACTGGAGGGGGTAGGCACCGACAATGTGCCTCGAACCACCCCCGACAGCTCACTTCTTAGCCCCACTCACCGGGGCTGTACCTCGATGGTCTCTGCCTCCTCCGGTCTCCAGGCACCGCCAATGTGCCTCGGCCGGTCTTCTTGCGGGGTTTCTCTTTGCTCCTGGATCCGGCCCCACTTACAGGACCGCTCTCTCGCTGGCAGGGAGAGCTCCCACGATCGGGCTGGGAGCCTGCGAGGCTCCGATCGAGCCCCTCCTCACGGCACCACTCTCCCGGTCGGGGACTTCCTTCTACTCACGTCCCAGCGCGGGGTGGGCTCCCGCCTGGGTCTTTGAGTGCGGCGCTTCTCTTCTGGCCCCACTGCTCTTTACTTCGTCCGGTCCCCCTGTGGTGTCGTGTCAAGGAAGGAAGAGACGAGACGGATGACAGGTAAGAGGCGTTTATTCTTGTACACCCCAGCCAACAGCGATGGCGCAGCAACTGCCAAATCACAGAACTCTCTAAGATGAGAGCTCACTCAAGGTTCTGACGGTGACCTCATTAGTAACTGAGGTGCCACGTCACACTTCTCCTTTCCATACAATAAAGTACATAACTGAACATAAATACAGATGTAAGAGGCAACAGAAGAAGAGTAACAGGCGAGAAACTTTAGATAAATGACTCATGCCACAAAGTCTTTGAGGTAAGCAGGTTTCTTGATTACCCTAACACTTCGTCTGTGTATTGGTGTAACACTTCTAGAGGAACCATGCAGACCTGAATTACCAACTCCACTTACAACTGGTTGAGGCCTCAACATTGAATGATGAGTGGGATTAGAAGCTTTCCTAGTAATGGAAACTCTGCTTTTGTTCCAAATGCGACCATCATGTGTCTTAACAGCATTGTTGAAACATTTAATTACTTGTAGCTCCTTGGTGAACTTTGACCACTCCGCACACCCTTTGGGAGCTTTGATTTTGACAAAATCACCCACACTGACCTCCACATCACTCACACGCTTATGGGAATCAAAGTCCTCCTTCCTTTTGCATTGTAGGGCTAACTCTTTCATTCTCCACAAACCAGGAGAATTGTCCACACAACCTTTGCTCCACTTCATCCACCCAGGACACACAAGAGTAGAAGGAGACCTACCTTTGAACAATTCAAAGGGGATCTTCCCAGTAGAGCCATGAGGTGAGAACCTGTAACCCAGAAGTCTATTGGACAACTCTTTTCTCCAATCTAAGCCATTCACTCTGGCTAACTGAATACCTTCTTTTAAAGTTTTAATAACCCTCTCAATGGCACCATTAGTCTCAGGATGGTAAAGCGCCGATTTTTTGTGAACAATACCACACTTCTGCAAGAATGACTCTGTCTCGAGAGAACAGAATTGCACGCCATTATCAGTAAGCAGATACCTAGGAAAACTCTCTCTCTTAAACACGCCCTCCAAAAACCTGATAACTGCCGACGAAGAAATGTCCTGTACACACGACACTTCAACCCACCTGGAATATAGATCCATGAGAACAATGACATAAGGTGTGGCATGTTCACCTCTTATAGGTCCAAAGATATCCATTGCAACTTCTTCCCAAGGATAATTGGGTAGAGTTCTGCAAACCATGGGAAGTTGATTTGTCTTGAGACCCTTGTCAGAGACTGCACACTCCACACACTCTCTAATCAAACATTCAACATCATGATCAAGCGTAGGCCACCAAAAATCTCTCCTAAGTCTGCCTTTAGTCTTCACAATGCCCATGTGTCCTTCATTGGCTAGCCGTAAAATTTTACCTCTCAATTTATCTGGAGGGATTAGTCTGGTCCCTCTCAACAGAAACCCTCTGTCAACAGCAAGCTCGTCCAAAATCCTCTCCCAACATCCTGCAAACTCCTTAAGCTGCGATTTAGACTTTGCACCAGAAGCGACAACGTCTCTAATTTTGCACAAAGTAGTGTCCTTCGTGAGTTCATCTAACCATTCTTCTTCACTAATGGAACCTTCAGTCACCTCGCACACACTCACACCCTCTTCTTGGTCCAAGTCATCACAACTATCAGACTGAACAACATTCAAGTCAACAAGCCTGGATAAACAGTCAGCAGAAAAGTTGCTCGCACCCGGGACATAATGGACAGAGAAGGAAAAGTCCTGCAATCCTACTACCCATCTTCGAATACGTGACGAAATGGAATCAAGACCCTTTTTTGCAAATATCTCCACTAAGGGTTTATGATCAGATTGCACACCAAATTTGATCCCCCAGAGAAACTGCTTGAACCTCATTATGGACCAGAACACAGCCAAAGACTCTCTTTCGATTACCGAATAATTGCGTTCAGCATCCCTGAGAGCTCTTGATATGCAAGCAATCAAATTTTCCTTTCCATTCCTAGTCTGAATAAGTAAAGCACCTAAACCCTTGCCACTCGCATCGCACACAATCTTAGTGTCAGACGAAGCCTCAAAGGATTGCAGGGAGGGAGCATTGCTTAAATTCTGCTTCACATTAGTGAACTCTTGATTACACTCTTCACCCCACACAAAGTCAGTGTTCTTTTTTAACAGTTTTCTCATGTGATAAGTCTTACTTGCAAAGTCTTTTATGAAACGACTGTAGTACTCAACCATTCCTAAGAAAGATGAGAGTTCTTCTTTTGTTACAGGTTCCTTCAGAGCTTTTATGGTATCAACTAGTTCTTTCTTAGGCTTGATCCCTGTAGCAGTAACATTGTAACCTAAGTAGCTTACTTCATTAACTCCAAACCTGCACTTTTCTGCTTTGAGTGTTAACCCAGCATCCTGAAGTCTTTGTAAGACCTGACGAACTCGTAGATCATGCTCTACATTGTTTGACGCATAAATGATTAGGTCGTCCTGATAACATTTCACACCAGGCTGGTCTTTCAAAATAATAGACATAATCCTCTGAAAAACTGCGGCAGCAGAAACTAAACCAAATGGCATCCTTTTGAAACGAAAGATGCCAAAAGGAGTCGTGAAAGCTGTGAGATCCTGTGAACTCTCATGCAATTCAACCTGATGATAGGCCGATATCAGGTCCAGAGTGCTGAAGATTTTAGCATCAGAAAAGGTAGTGATCATTTCCTCTATGTTGGAAAGTGGGAATCTGTCGACCACAACCTCTTTGTTTAGAGCCCTCAAGTCCACACAAAGGCGAATGTCTCCATTCCCTTTGCGCGCGACGACAATGGGAGCCAACCAGTTCGTAGCCTCAACTCCTTCTGTGACTCCACACTCTACCAACCTCTTAAGCTCTTTGTCCACCGCTGTCTGTAACTGTATGGGAATCCTTCTTGCCTTGGCTACCACAGGAGTGGCATGATCTCTAAGTCTGATCTTGTGCTTGTAGCCAATTAACCTTCCAAGTTTATTTTGAAACAGCCCTTTGAATTCCTTGACAAACTTATTACCATTATGATCAATCTGGTCAACCTGTACCTGTGGACTTTTGCTCGGGTGTAAACTGACACCCAACTCCTTCTGGTGACCCCAACCCAAAAGATCATCACCTTTGCATGAAACATATACCTTCCCACACGTGCCCTTACCACAGACACCAATAGTTGCTATAAAATAGCCCATCATATCAATCTTGCTTCCCCCATACCCTCCTGGTAGTATATCCATCTCATTAAGAGACTTACCATCTGGGAACAAATTCAACAACGTTTGTTTCGAGATGATGGTGATACGAGAACAAGAATCAAACTTCATCATGGTGTCTTTCCCATCAATGCTGACTTTTTCAGATGGAAAATTTCCTTTTGACTCACTAACATGTAATACAATCTCTTGGCAAGATTCCTTGTCTCTGCCTTTGTTGTATCTTCTATTTCGGTTCCTGCAACATTTGCTAAAATGACCCTTGAAGCCACATGAGTTGCAGACCTGGGACAAGGCAGGGCAGAATCTATCATTGGCTCTATGGCCATCATACCCACATCTGAAACAAGAGACTATAAGATTGTGTTCCTTATTCCTGGCACCCCTGACCTCAGGGGATTGTTTCACATACGGAACACTCTGGGGTTTGACACCATGAGATTTGACAACATGGACCTCAATAGTGTTATCCGTTTCAGTGGAATTGGGGGTATGTACCTCTTTCCCAGTCTTAAGTTCACTAACACACCTCATCATATGCTCCACTTGCTTAGCAACAATAAGGACCTCTTCAAGAGGTGGTTCGTCTTTCATCCACAGTTCCTCACGTACCTTATCACAATTGCAGCGGAGCAGGAATTGGTCTCTAATCCTTTCCTCCGTTGCACCCCCAAATTTACATTTAGATGCCAACTTCCTTAAGGAAGTTACAAATTCTTCGACAGATTCGTCCTTAGCCTGACCTCTTAACCCAAAATGATACCTTTCTAAAATTGTACTCACACGTGGCAAATAATGGTGATCTAACTTTCCCAATGCAATTTCATATTCATTCAAATTACGTGCCTCTGCATGCGGAAGATCAGGTACGTTTTCCAAAACATCCTGCCCCTCTGCCCCTAAACAATGTAACAACAGAGCGTGTTTCCGTTCCGCACTTAGATTAGTGCCACAAACTCTTGCATAGTTGCTAAATACCTTTTTCCACTTAGGCCACCCTATGGATGGTTCACCAGGGGAAGAGAGGAAAAAGGGGGGTGACCACACATTCTGCATTGTACTTTACCCAAAAAAAAGAAATGTTGTTAGAAACTTATATAATAGTGGTGATGTAAACTCAACTAGATTGGTAATACAATCAGAAGACACAACAAAAAGACTAATGTAGAGAGAGACAGGAGGGCGAACTGGACGTTCCTCCGTGCCCCAATTATTTTGACAGAGCTTCAACAAGGAATAAGTTGTGCCGTGACCTCAAATAACTGATTGGAGGGCGAAAGGTAGTTCCTCCAAACTGTATTCCTTTACTGCTTTAATACACCAAATCGTGAGAGAGAAGGCAGGAAATTACTTCCCTTCCTTTCTGACAAACACGTGCGCCAGACAACAAACAGCCCACAAACAGGAGGGAGAAGAGTCGTTCCTCCTTGAGCTGCACAGAGTATTTCTCTTCCGGCAACTAGCGCGCACAAGTTGTGCTGAATAAATAAAAAAAAAAAATCCTCTTCCTGCCGATCTGCGCATGCGTGCACCAATCGTTAACTCACATCGTAGGAGGGAGAAGAGTCGTTCCTCCTAACATTGCGAGAACTGTAAAACGGCTAGAGGGCGAATAGTCGTTCCTCTGAGCCCGGAGTGAGGTTCCGTCACGTACCTCAAAGCGGCCAAACTCGCACCAGCCGTCAACACAGCTCAGGAAGGTCGTGACCCAGTCCTCCACGGCAGCGCCGACCCAGATCGATGTCACCGGTGAATCCCACAACAGGAATCCCTCAGAACTCCATGCCAGCAGCCCGCCTTGTTGAGGTGTACCACGGAGACCACGACAGTCTGAACACTTATCCCGTCCGACGTCGCCAAATTGAGGTGTTGTGTCAAGGAAGGAAGAGACGAGACGGATGACAGGTAAGAGGCGTTTATTCTTGTACACCCCAGCCAACAGCGATGGCGCAGCAACTGCCAAATCACAGAACTCTCTAAGACGAGAGCTCACTCAAGGTTCTGACGGTGACCTCATTAGTAACTGAGGTGCCATGTCACACCCCCTTCCTGGGACCGGGACTTCAACGTGGAGCCCGCGAGGCTCTGGACGTCCCCGAGGCCGCAGACTCTGCCCACAACCACCGGACTTCCTCACTTGGGCCAGCCCGCCCACAACCAGGCGACTTGCCTGGCTTCCGGGCAGCGGCGGTTCTTCTCTCGGGCGCAAGTGCGGGGTGGGCTCCCGCCAAACTTGGCAAAATGCGGGGTAGGCACCCGCTATTTAAAGAAACCACAAAATGTGGGGTGGGCAGCCGCTCCCACCGGCAGCTCGGGGGAATCCCCACGTTGAGATTCCCTTTATAATTACTGCAGCAGCGCGCTGCCCGACGCCAGCTCCTCATTCTCCTCTTGGGCAATGAAAATACAGCGCTCACGAGGCGCTATGCCCAAAAAAAACGTCCAGGGCAAAGGCTGGGCAAGGAACTAAAAGTCCTTAGGGCTGGGGGCACCCCAGCAGGGCGCAGCCAGGCAGGCCAGCACGCAGGGACCCCCAAGAAGCTGCAGCTGGGTCCCACGGCGGTTCCTCCTGGCAGAGTGTCCCCCCCCCCCAGCCCAAGTAAGCAGAGGAACAACATTCTTCATGGGGTCGCAGCCCCTACCTTTATACCACTTTTCCCCTTTGTCTGCAAAGCACAGGGCTTGGGGAAACCAGTTCCATCTGGTTCTGGAGCACTCTGTTTACCAGGCTCCTCTTCCCTATTGTGAGGTGGGGGCTTGGTGATCAGATACACCACAGGGGGCGGAGCCAGCATTGTACAGGCTAGGCACAGACCGATTCAGGGACCAGGGACTTCTCCCACTACTCCAAATGCAGATGTCCCATTCAGCCTAGCGCTGACTCACCCTGCCCCTCCTGGAGCCACACATACCTCACCAGTCCCTGTCACTCCAAAGCCAGACATGCAATTCACATCAGGCAGGCAGACACATAGCACACAGAAATGCCCACTTCTAAAAGTGGCATTTCTAAAATAGTTATAATAAATCTGCGCACACCATTGCGCAGTATTTATTATCACTATTCCAAATATACCAAACTTGACCACGCTGCGCCTCTCATATCAGGAATTACCACTGAAACACTTATCAGGGAATCCCCAATGCATTCCTATGGGAGGGCAGCCCCACAGTAGTGAAAAAACAAAATGGCTGTTTGTCACTAGCAGGACATGCCACACACTTAAGGTACATGTCCTATCTTTTACCTACAATGCACCCTGCCCATAGGGCTAGCTAGGGCCTACCTTAGGGGTGACTGACATGCAGTAAAAGGGGGGTCACGGACATGGCACACACTTTAGGTGCCATGTCACAGCGGCAGTCACACTGCGCGCACAGGGCCTGCAATGGCAGAGGCCTGAGATAGGTTTGAAAGGCTACTTTGGTGGGTGGCGCAATCAGCGCTGCAAGCCCACCAGTAGCATTTAATTTACCAGCCCTGGGTATATGAGATACCACTTTACAAGGGACTGACAGGTAAATTAAATAGGCCAAACAGGTGTAGTCCAATCTTACCATGTTTAACACAGAGAGCACACGCACTTTACACTGGACAGCAGTGCTAAACTGCCCAGAGGCCTAAAACCACCAACACCATGTCAGAAAAAAGGCTAGGAGAAAGGCAAAAAGTTTAGGGATGACCCTGCAAAAAGGGCCAAGTCCAACAAGGAGTCATGTGAAAATATACTGCAAGATACCAAATTAATAGTTGAGATAAATCCAAACACTTCCCACTGTTGGATTTGTAATAACTATTACATGACTTATGTTATTAATCTTTATTTTCTGTGAGCCAAAGTCCAGCTTTCCATTTGCTCTCTCCTGATTGTCTAGCCTGCTCCCAGGCTGTGCCAGTGCTGCCTGATGAGGTGTGAAGTGTACTGTCAGAGGACACATGTTAGGCTTTCTTTGGGCGGAGAAGTACAAGCTGCAGAGCAGATGGCAGGAAGGTAGTGAGGGGTAGCCAAACTGGTCTTCAAAGGGAGAATGTCACTTTAGGCCAGCACAGGCCCACCCCCCACATCCTGCTTTTTCAGCCACTCAGGAGCCTCTGTAATTAGATTGGGGAGAGGGTTGGAAAGGGAGTGTTTAGGAAAATAAGCCACACCAGTAGGTTTGGTCATCCTGATCCCACTCCTCTGGGATAGGAATATACACACTTTGAAGGAAGAGGTCATACACCTGGTTGACATCCTGAATCCCATTGGTCAGGGGTACCCCCCTGCTTGATGCCAAGAAACCATGGATAAATATGGGAGAGCTGCATAGCTCCTCAAATCTGCTGCCTGAAGAAACAAGAAGAAGAAGGACTGCCATGCTGACTCCCTGGACTGGACCAAGAGGACTTCACTCACCAGGACTGCATCTACTGCACACTTTGGGTCTCAGCTCCAGAAGGACTTTGCCTGACTCTGAAAGTCTAAGGAGTAGATTCCCTGCAAGCAAGCTACAGGTTAACAGAGCCTACTTGCATCAATCAGTAGAGGATTGGAGGATTGGAGTCACAGCTGCGACGAGCAGAGCAGGGCAGAGAGAGGGCGGAGCAAAGCTGGAGCCGAAGCCGAAGCCGGACCCACGCCGCGCCGTGGAGCAGGAGCTCCGGACCGTTTCTCCACCGCGTTCCTCGACTGTGCCATGAGCGCTTTTGCCGAAAAAAGGGCGAGAGGCCAAGACAGCCTCGTAAACCGTGAATCCTGCTATCCCACCAGCAGGCGCTCGGCAGTCACCAGAGGTAACAGAGGCAGTGACTGCCGGTAGTCACCATCCGCTGCCGCTAGAGCAAAGTGCAGCGAAGTGCAGCAGCAGAGCGAGTTCAGCGCCGTCAGACGGCAGCTGAGGAGAGCGTGCCCGGAGCAGCGCGGAGGCGGCTCGGTTAGTGCCGGGTGCAGCCTGCACTAGTTCCGTGGCCCCACTCGCCGGCAACAGTGTTTTCGAGGCCTTCTAGCTGACCAGCGGGCCAGTGGACTGGGAACAGGGGGAACAGGGTAGCGGGTCAAAAGAGGGTCGACAAGGCTCAGCGTGGACCTCCAGGAATCCTGTCTCAGGTGCCCCACTTACCCTTGCAACATCGGGTCACACCGGGTCATACCGGGTCACCAGAGTCAGAGACGACAGAGCCGAACCAGCAACTTTGACCCCTGACCCCTCCGGCAGTAAAGGCGCTCACAAGGTGTTGGCAAGGTAAGGGGCTTGGGGGCGCGGGGGGCCTGGGGGCTTGGTGGAACTGGGCTGGTAGGGTTGGCTGGGTTACTACACGAGGGAGGTCAGCTCAGCCTCAGTCTCCATCCATCCCACCCGGCCCCACCGGCCCTGGCCCCGCTCCCGTGCCCAGTCCTCCTAAGGGCCTTCCCAAAAAAAAAGGCTCTCCCCAAGGTGCTCCGCAAGGCCCCAGCCTTAAACAGGAAAATACACGCCCTAGGGGGACTGCCAGAGTTTCTCGGGACTAAGAAACAACCCTTAGAGTACAGACTATGAGATCAGGGAAGCCTCGAGGTGGCGAAGAAAAATCTCTGGGGAAAACAAAAAAAGGAGGAGGGGGCCCACTCAGTACACCCAGCACAAACAAAGAGGCAGACGTAGGAACGGCCACGGCTAGGGGCATGAGTCTCCGAAGGCCGACATCTGTGAAAGCGACCGACAACGGGCCTGACCCATACACAGAACCACCAACATTCCCAGACTCTACAAAACAAGGGTCGTTGAGCCCTGTCCTCAGTGTCGCAAAGGATGCCAACGCTGACAACACAGAAAGCAGATCAGCAAAAAGTAACAAAGGAGAAATAGACGATGGTGCAACAGCCTCCCCCATCCACAATGCACCAGGCCCAGGCTTTAAAACCAGCAAACGGGCGCTGATTTCTGACTTTCTGAAAGTATGCCACATACTTTCCACAGGAAGCGGCAAGGAGCATACAGAAAATAAAGACAGCACCAACGTTAACGTTGAGGATCACAAGGACGCCAAGGATCTCACGTACAGTGGCCACAAATTAATCACCTCAAGCCACGAATTAATGAGCGACAGCAAGTCCAGCAATGCCCTCAAAACCAAAACAACAGGGAACTTAGCGGGACCTGTCATTGGCCTTCTTGGGCTAGAAGACCATCTAAAGGATTAGACTCACCTTCAGCACCGTCACCCCCCCAGGCTCAACAAGCAATTCACCTTCAAATGGCTTGTGCCCTCGTCCACAGGGAGCCCGACACATGCAGCGATCTTGTCCCCACTCAACAAAGCCACTGGACAGACCAGAAATTGACAATCAAAGAAACAGAAGGAGGCACTCCGCACAACCAAAATCACACCCAAGACCAATGGGAGCAATCCCCGAGCTCATTCTCAATGGTTCACTTTCCCAGTTTAATGACAGAGCAACATCTATTGGAACAAGACAATACGGTGGAAAATTACGGTAACCTTTCCTCAGCGTTAGATATCAAAAACATCAAAACCTCCAATTCACAAGAAGTAAATGACATAGCAGACATTAAACAAAGCAGGCACCCGTCTTTAGAAACTAATGAGCCAAGTTCGGTAAAGGCAGGGGTCACTCCAAATAAGACCCCCCCAGAGGAGCGAACAGCCGCGTCAATCAATCAATCAATCAGGGAATTGTAAGCGCGCTACTCACCCGTGAGGGTCTCAAGGCGCTGACGGGGGGGGGTCCGCAGATCTGTTTAGCTGAAGAGCCAGGTCTTGAGGGTCTTCCTGAAGGTGTTCAGTGAGGGGGCGCGTCTGATGTCTGCCGGTAGCTCGTTCCAGGTCTTGGCTGCAATGTGAGAGAAGAATCTTCTGCCTGCTCTGGCTCTGTGGATGCGCGGGGTTTCGGCCAGTGGGAGGTTGGAAGATCGGAGGTTTCTTTTGGGTACGTGGAAGTTGATTCTGTCGTTGAGGTATTTGGGTCCGTTGTTGTGTAGGCATTTGTAGGCGTGAGTGAGGATTTTGAAAGTGACTCTTTTCTCCACGGGGAGCCAGTGGAGACTTCGTAGGTGTTGGCTGATGTGTTCGTGTCGGGGGATGCCGAGGACGAGTCTGGCGGCGGTGTTCTGTACTATCTGGAGTTTGCGGAGTAGGGACTTGTTGATGCCGGCGTAGAGTGCGTTTCCATAGTCCAGTCTGCTGGTGATGAGTGCATGGGTGACTGTCTTCCTTGACTCAGGGGGATCCACTTGAAGGTCTTGCGGAGGATGCGGAGGGTGTTGAAGCAGCTGGAGGTGACGGCGTTGACCTGTCGGTTCATGGAGAGTGATGAGTCGAGTACGATGCCGAGGTTCTTGGCGTGGTCTGAGGGGGTAGGTGGGCTTCCGAGGGCGGTCGGCCACCAGGTGCTGTCCCATGCAGAAGGGGTGGTACCGAGGACGAGGACTTCTGTCTTCTCGGCGTTGAGCTTCAGGCAGCTGTTGGTCATCCAGACTGCGACGTCTTGCATTCCTTTCTGGAAGTTGAGTTTGGCAGTGGTGGGGTCTTTGGTGAGGGAGAGGATGAGCTGGGTGTCGTCGGCATAGGATACGATGTTGAGGCCGTGTTGTCGGACGATGGCTGCGAGGGGGCCATGTAAATGTTGAAGAGGGTGGGGCTCAGTGATGAACCCTGTGGGACTCCGCAGGTGATTTTCGTGGGGTCGGAGAGGAAGGGTGGGAGTCTGATCCTTTGGCTTCTTCCGGTGAGGAATGATCGGATCCAGTCCAGGGCTGTTCCTTGTATGCCTGCGTCGTGTAGTCTGACGACTAGTGTGCGATGGGAGACTGTGTCGAAGGCCGCTGATAGGTCGAGTAGGATGAGGGCTGTGGAGTGGCCTTGGTCCAGGAGGGTGCGGATGTCGTCTGTAGCGGCCAGTAGGGTGGTCTCTGTGCTGTGGTTGCTTCGGAATCCGGATTGGGACGGGTCGAGGACGGCGTTCTCTTCAATGAATCGTGTCAGTTTCCTGTTGACTGTTTTCTCTGCAACTTTGGCTGCAAAGGGGAGGAGCGAGATGGGCCGATAGTTCTTGAGGTCGGTGGGGTCAGCTGTGGTCTTCTTGAGCAGGGGTCTGACTTCTGCGTGCTTCCAGTCATCTGGGAAGGTGCCTGTTTTGAAGGTGGTGTTGATGGTGCGTTGTAGTTTGGGTGCGATGGCGGCCACGGCTCTGTGGTAGATGTGAGGGGGGCAGGGGTTGGTGGGGCCCCCGAGTGGATGCTTTTCATGGTCGAGGCGGTGTCTTCGGCCGTGATCGGTGTCCAGTTGGAGATGGTGGGCTGGCTGGTGTTTCTGGGGGGCGGGGGGCCATCTGTGGCGCCTGGTGGATGGTCGATGAAGTTCTCGTAGAGGTTTTTGATCTTGAGGTGGAAATAGGTTCCAAGCTTGTCGCAGAGGTCTTGGGATGGGGTGATGTCTGTGGCTTCGCTGCGTGGGTTGGTGAATTCTTGAATGACACTGAAAAGTTCCTTGGAGTTGGTGGAGTTGGCCAGGATTTTGTTGTGGATGAAGTTCCTTTTGGTGGCTCTGATCTGGTTGTGGTAGTCCGTCATGGCGTCCTTGTAGGAGGTGTGGTTTTTGGTTGTCTTGGTGTTTCTCCAGTTCTTCTCCAGGCGTCTGCAGGTGCGTCTGGCTTCTTGGAGAGCGGTTGTGAACCAGGCGGCTTTCCTGGGGCGTTGTCTGTCGGGGTTGCGTAGCGGGGCGAGCTCATCTGCTCAGTTGGAGATCCAGGTGTGGAGTTCTCTGGCTGCGTCATTTGCACTGTTTGCGTCGGATGCCCAGGTGTGGTTGTCTCGGTTGAGGGTGGAGTAAAGTTGCTCATCGGTAACCTTGCTCCAGTTCCTTCGTGGTGGGCGTGGGGCTGGTTTGGGTGCCTTGGGTTTGTTGATGGCGAAGTGTACGCAGTGGTGGTCGGTCCATGGCGGCTGCGTTGTGTGGCTGAAATGGACGCTGTTTCCTGCCGCGAAGATGGGGTCGAGGGTGTGTCCTGCTCTGTGGGTCGGTGTGTTGACGAGTTGTTTAAGTCCGATGCTGGCGAGGTTGTCACGAAGGATAGTGGAGTTGGGGTCGCTGGGGTTGTCAAGGTGGAAGTTCAGGTCTCCAATGAGTATGTAGTTTGTTGAGGCGATCTCGTGGGGTGCGATGAAGTCGGTGATGGTGGCGGCGAAGGGTGTTCGGGGGCCGGGGGGTCTGTAGATGAGGGTTCCTCGGAGTGTGGCTTTGGGGGTGGTCTGGATCTTGAAGTGCAGGTGTTCGGCGGAGGGGAAGGTTTCGCTGGAGGTGGTGAGGCGGAGGGTGCTCTTGTGGGTGATGGCGAGGCCCCCTCCTGGCTGGTTGGGGCGGTCTTTCCTCTGGATCTTGTATCCGTCTGGGATGACGGTGCTGATGTTGGGGGCGGAGGATGCGTTGGTCCAGGTCTCTGTGAAGAAGGCGATGTCGGGCGAAAGAGAGTCGAGTAGGTTCCAGATTTCCATGGTGTGTTTGTATATGGGAGCGTACGTTGAGGAGGAAGCATTTTAGGGTGTCGCCGGTGCTGGCGTCGGCGGTGTTGGAGGCCGGGGTAGCGGTGAGGGTCTGGCGGCAGTGGAGGCAGGAGAACTGGCCGTGGGTCGTGTTCGGCGAGGCCTGTTGGCATTCTCTAAGTCTTCCAGGGTTGAGTGCGAGGAGGGTGGTGGTGTCGTAGCGATGGGTAGTGGGAGGTCCAGGGTTCCTGGCGCTGGCCGCGGTCGGGTCGCGGACGGGCGCAGACGGGCGCAGACGGGCGCAGACGGGCTTGCCTTTGGTGTGCCTTCGGCGCGCCGACAGCGCGCCCGCTGCGCGCGTCCTTGCAGCGGCCGCCATTAAGTAGGGGAGGTGGGAGGGAGTTGAGGCTGGGAGGCGGGAGCAGGGGAATCCCGGGGGGGAATTCTGGGGGGAAATTCCGGAGGGGAAATTCCAGGGGGAATTCCGGGGGGAGGGCCGCAGGGGCAGCAGCGGCGAAAGGCAAAAGGAACAGGCAGGCATGAGAAAATAAAAACAGTGGTGGAATTAGAGCAAGACACAGATGGGCACAATAACAGTGGCACAACAGGGAAAAAAATTAAGAAAAAAGCGGCTGAGAAAGGTTACGGTGGTTGGAGGCAGTCTGGTCCCAGTTGGAGCGGGCAGCAGGCGCAGGAGCGGGCAGCAGCCTTGAACCTCCCAAGGAGGAGGTCGGGGTCTGGAGGCAAGAGACAGCACAGCGGAGCAGTGGGGAGAGAGTGGACCTAGACCGAGGGTCAGAGGTGAGTACAATACCTACACGGAGCACCTCGAGTATCTCGAATACTCACCCCAACTAACCCAAACTCAGGGGGAAACACTGAAGAGTACCCCAAAGGCCACCATATGGCCCCAACTATTAAACACCATAGAAACTATTGGCAGAGCAATGTCATACCATGCAGACAAACTTGATATGCAAGTCGATTTCTTAAACATCCTGGCTATCCACGTCCAGGGGATAGAATCAAACATACACAACCTTAATACCATGATAAAGAAGGCACAACTCGACAAGGACACTACATTTCATACTTGCCACTGCCCCCAAATAATTGACAAATTGGCAACTGTACCAACTTTGATGTCACAGATATTAGGGGTCGTTAAGGAATCCCCTAAAGAGATTATCAAAACCACCAGGCAGGAAAGAGACGAACAAGATGGCCAGGAGGGACTTGGCAGGGGAAGTGGCGCTTTGAGCAATGAAGAGAGTCCCGCAGTCCCAGAGCAGTTAAGCTCTCCCACACAGACGCCACTAAGACGCCAGATAACTTAACAGAACAAGCCCACTCCGGGGCGGAAGAGGAGGCATCACAAAATCAAGTTTCACAAACAATAGAACAAACAAGCCCTAAACAAATCAAGTTGTCAACCTCCCTCACAAACAGAGAAAGAAAACGCTTGAGAAAAGCAAGAAAAATTAAATCAAACACCCGAGGGCCGCCGGCGATACACCCTCAAAAAACCAAGCTCGACCTCAATGATACCAACGATAAGGATCTGACAGAGGGAGATGTCTCTAAAAATAAAACAAAGCCTGTGCCTGGGACAATTCCAACTGACAACCCCATAACAAAGGAGGCAACAACCCCAGACGGCTCAAACCAACGAATCAGTACAAACTAGCAAGTATGGAAAGTGTTCAGCTTATTCAACACCCAGGCAGGGAAAGAAGAACTTAAACCATCGAGCCCGGCAATATTAAAAATCACAGCTACAGCACATGGTAACATAGTAAGCACTAACTCCTCTTCCATAGAAGCGTCCTCCACCAGCAGCCAAGTGGATGCAGAGAGGTGAACGAAGCCTAAAGGAAGAAAGAAACGGGAACAGCTGCCGGGAGTAAGAGATGTCACACCAGTTGCGAACTCCAGCAGTTTTGAAAGAAACAGTTCCCAATATCAATCTAACTTTGCTCCCCCAGATCAGGACTTAATCCGGGCAGTTATAGCCACATCAAGCAATGGGGGAAAAAAAAGTTATAGAGAACCCACACGATTCATCCCAAGCAAAAAAGTCGAACTAATCCCGCAATACAGCTCGAGGGGGGCACACGACATTTTGAACAGAGGGTCTATATTAAAACTCCTAAAAGATTTACCTTCTTTGCGCCATATACAAACAGGCGATTTGGAATCAATTGAATTTAAACCGAATCCTCACCAAACAGGCCCAGACTCTACAATTATAACATGGACCGAACACAGCTTTACAGAACAGATCCTGCTGCATAGGGAGGAACTCTCCAACTGGGGCATAGAGTTAAAAAAGGTGGAGCCCGCGCGATACCCTAGCCCACTCCAGAAACAAGGTCAGAATCAGAGCCTCTTAAAAGGCGCGAAAGGCCCAGACCAAAGCAGCACTATGGTAGAAGAGGGCCTCCTGTCCAGGCAAATTACAATCACAATTGCCCAACACGAAGAAGTCACACTTGAGGGGCACCTACAAGCGCCCTCGGCATCAAAATAGAGGGGTGTAGAATGAATTAATCCAAGCCAAACATCAGGAAAAGTGCAGGGTTGTAAGATCTGCTCTTGGAATGTCAATGAGCTAAGCTCAAAGCTAGAAGAAGATGATTTCATAAAGTTCATTACACAACATAACATACTTCTCTTTCAGGAAACCTGGCAGACAAAAAACTCGTCACTCGTGGGTTATAAAGAACATTTTGTCCCAGCACAAAAGGAGGCACAGCATGGTAGGGCAAAAGGAGGGCTATCGACCCTTATATCCACTGACTGCCTTTGGAGAGATGTTAGCATCGACCTAGACTCCACATGGATGCAATGCATTAAAGTCGATATCTCACCTTCCACGGGCCTATTAATTCTGAATTTATATATGCATCCAGCTGGAAAACATAAGGGGAAAAGAATTAAGCAACTAATAGCAGCAATTACAATGCTGAAAAGCACCTACCCAAGTGACAATATGATAATAACAGGTGACTTTAATATGAACCTAGTCCAAGGACAGGAGGGAAACTTAGCGAGCTTTATACAGCCAAGATATGGCAACCGAAGCAGACAAGATACCATGGGGAAAAAATGTGCAGCAAAATTGGAAGACCTCTTTCTGCACACGTTAAACGGTAGGGGCCCCTTGGACAGACCAGCAGCTTTTACGAGGGTCAGAAGGAATACAGGCTCAACAATAGACTTTACGTTCTATTTCCCCACATAACAGATTTCCACATCCTCGAACGGGTTGAAAGCGATCATTACCCCCAGATTTTCACACTATCTATCACCCCAAAAGGGTCGGAGCAGGCGAATCCTCTAACATTGAACACACAACTCTTCAACTTACAACGATTAAACTGGAACGGAAAAAACATCACCAATTTAATGGAAACATGCCGCTCATTGCTATCACCCCCAGTAGAAGTTCAAGACACAGTAAAGGCTTGGTAGTCCTTCGTAGTTAACATCAACAAAAGATATCAAATCAAGTACAGAGGCCACAAAACAACAAGAAACAGAGGAGGGCAGTGGTATACGCCAAAAATACGGGCAATAAAAATGCGTCTTAATACGCACCTAAGGTCATTTCGAACAAAGGACCCCCAACTGTCACAACAAACCCTCATAACAATAGAAAATGTAAAAAAGGAGCTAAAACGCGAAATCAAAGTGGCCAAGCAAATATATAAGGAAAACCTTGAGATCATCATAGTCCATGCTAGTAAGCTGAGAAATTCTAAACAGTTTTGGGCAAAAATAAATCTCATGCTAAATGGCAAACATCGGCAGTTTAACTCGGACATGACAGATTGAACCTGGAGCGCCCACATCGATGCAACATACAACACCACACTGGACATGCGCACAGATAGGATAACTGACATCTCAACAGAGCTCAAACCGACTTTCAGTTTGAGAACAATACCAGAAGCCGGGAGTTCCAGCACGCAAAAAGGATCAGCTCCCACCCTCAGTCTGCCATCAGTGGAAGCCGCAGCCATGGATCTAAAAAAGCCATCCAAAATCAAACTTCAAATTATAAACAGAGAAACCCATAAAGAAAGCAGTGAGCTAGCTATTCTGGAGCAAAGAGAAGAAACAGACCAGATAACTCCAAAGCAGGTTCTGACCATAATAAACCATTTGAGATCAGAGGGGGCTCCCAGGCCAAATGGCCTACCGAACGCTTTGTTCAGGCAAGATCCCACGTTCTGGTCCAACTTCTTCTCCCCCTTGTTTTGCAACAGCTTAAGGACCGGGAACATTCCTGAATCCTGGAGTGGTAGCATCCTTTAACCGATTCATAAATCAGGGACACGTTCAGACCCAAACAATTATAGGTTAATAGCCCTAATAGACGTTGAGGCCAAGATCTATGCATCCAACCTACTGGTAGATCTGGAGACCTGGGTCAGTAGCAAAAACCTGATCCCAAAGACACAGACAGGATTCCGGGCCGGCATGGGCACCCTAACAAATATATCAGCACTAACTCTTCTAGCTAAGAAAGCAATTGACAACTCTAACATCCTCTACACATGCTTTCTAGATCTTAAAGCAGCTTTTGATAAAGTGCCAAGAGCCAAATTATGGGCCAAAATGAAAGCTTGGGGTGCCCCCCCTCACCTATTGGGAGCAATCATCAACTTATATTCGCATACCTGGGTCCAAATAAAAAAAGGGGACAGTCGGCGCCTAACAAAGAAATTTCTAACAACAAATGGGCTAAAGCAAGGATGTGTGTTGGCTCCCAGCCTATTCAACATCTATACTGCCGACCTAGAGAGCAACCTTCGTATAATCCAGGGTGACCCACCGAAACTGGGAAATACACCTATAGCGAGCCTGCAATATGCGGACGATATCGTGCTTCTTTCTCAAACTCCACTGGGCTTGCAACGGCTGATTTCACAACTCGCGCAGTACATCTCAACGCACATTTAACAATAAACCTCAAAAAATCTAACGTCCTAAGCTTCTCCAGCACTCGTAAAAAACTATCAAAATTTGTTTGGAGGATAAATTCCTGTACCCTAAAACAGGTGGTTGAATATAAATACTTGGGCGTCCTATTAGATCGCCAATTAAACTATAAACATCCCTTAGACCTCGGTAAAACTAAATCAAAACAATTACAATTCGCTTTCAAAACCATACAGAAAAAACTAAGTGGAAGCTCAACCAGTCACCTACTAAAGGTGGAAGCAGCAAAATTTCTGCCCTCTATTACATATGGCTCGGAAATGTTGGACACCAAGGACTCTAAAACGCTAAATCTCGCCCAATCAAGATTGTTAAAAAAACTGTTCTTAATTCCGCGTCATATTTCCCAAGCGCAAATACATCTGGAATACGGACTAACAAACCAGATACAGGCCAGACAAGGTGTCCTGGCCAAATATTACTGGCGAATGAGGGCAGCTGAAGACAACACGCTAGCCTATCACTGTTGGGAGGAGGTCAAAAAACAGGCTAGGCAGATCAATTCCACATGTAAGATTCTTAGGCAAGCGCTTCTATCTCTAAATCTGGAGAAAGCTTGGCATTCACCAATGTCATACCTCGCTTTTAAACAAATTACTAACAAAGCTATTAAACAAATATCGTTGCAAACTGATAAACCATTAGTGGCTGGCAAAAGTCACGCCTGGATGGTGATGCCAACGTACAAACAACTGAAACAACAATCCTATTTACAAGAATGCTTCAGAGATCACTATAAGAGGAAACTAAGTTTATTGAGATTGGGGTGGTTTCCGATCAAAGACCTCACCCCAAAAATGGTTACGGACTTGGCCTTCTCTGGATTGTCGCCTCTGTGACAAGGGAGAAGAGTCGCTATTACATCTATTATGTATCTGCCCGGCCTTACTCAATTTAAGGAAGATCCTTCTGAGGCCAATGCTAAGAGAAACACAAGTCAGGACCTGCAGAGCGGCCGTGATAAAATGCCTCAGTGGCTCTTTGATCCAACTTTCCTGCAAAACGATTAAATTCCTGACATTTGCAGCTCAAGAGCTCGAGAAGAAGGCAGCAGCAAAACAGGAACTGGGAAATATGGATATATTGCAGCCGGACCCAGATCTTTCTTGATGCTCTTTGCAGCTTCCTCTCATCCCTCTTCCCTTTTATTCCATGGCACTTTAAGCACTTTATTTGAGACAGGGGGAACAGACACGCTCACTCAAGCACAAGTTCTAACGCGTGCTGCATCCTTGTCATAACAGTCGTTTGTCGGCTCTAATCTTCTAATGTGAGGGCCATCCTTCCCCTTTTTAAAACTGTTTTTCTGGTTTTATTTAGCATGTACACATGCATAATGTTGCCCAGCACACGGGGGCATGTCTCGCCTTTTTAAACTGCTTTTGCTGTTTTTACTCATCATGTACATTTGTGCAATGTTGCCTAGCACACGGGGGCATGTCTCGCCTTTTTAAACTGCTTTTGCTGTTTTTACTCATCATGTACATTTGTGCAATGTTGCCTAGCACACGGGGGCATGTCTCGCCTTTTTAAACTGCTTTTCCTGTTTTTACTCATCATGTACATTTGTGCAATGTTGCCTAGCACACGGGGGCATGTTTCGCCTTTTTAAACTGCTTTTCCTGTTTTTACTCATCAAGTACATTTTTGCAATGTTGCCTAGCACACGGGGGCATGTTTCACTTTATATGACATTGTTTACCACATGGTGGTATTGATCCAGCGCGTTACTAGCAACAAGCATTCATACACAAAATACTCATTTGGGCCCATACATTCATACTACGCTAGCAACTTCCGCTGGTGGGTCAGTTGTACTCTTTATCAAAATCCCTGCTACCAATTACTTTCTGATGGAAGAGTAATGACTTACCAATGGACCCCCTGCCAATTGGGAAGTTTAAAATGAGTGACATTCAATACAATTCATAACTCCTGAAATAATCACTGAGTCAGGAAGTTTTAAAATGTTTATCTAAAGATTTAGCAGAGTAAAATACAGAACCACATGATACTTAAATAGTATATCAAGGATGAAGCATAATCGTAAATTATTGATCAATGACAGTCCCTCAGAAAGGAGAAGATAGAGACAGCAGCGCAACTAGGTTTGCATTTATAGTTACCTAAAAGTGCGAGAACCAAACCCCTTAGCCAAGGAGTTGGAAAGATAGGTCTCAGGAAGGATGAAGAGCAATGTCCTCCGGACCAAGTTCAGGATGGGATGGGTGACCTCTCTATCAACGACGCCTGCGTCGTTCCCCTCTCTGGTACTTCGCTTCTCCTCGAATTCTCCCGAATCTTCCTTCTAATGGAATCCACCCCCCCACCTCAGGACCTCTCTGGACAGCGGTTCAGTCTGCAATCGATCAGCTCGTCGAGCACCAAAAGCCTGGTCTGGTCTGGTCTAGTATAACTAATTGACTAATGCTAATAGCTATTATACCCTTCTACGCCCATGTACCTCCCCTTAATGTTGCAGAATTATGGGCCCTCTACTTCTGATTGGACGGGGACAGGGCGTTGATCCTCACACCATATTGATTTTATTCAATTTCTTTAGGCCCATTGTTTTAAAATACCGCCCATCACAATTTATACATTTGCTTTATTTCCCACCCGTCTCACGACAAAGTTTATTACAATGTTTATACAAGCTGTTTCTTTCGGTTAGGACATCGTGGGTACAATAATGTTGGCCATCAGGTCACAGCCTTGGACGACGTCCAAGTTGACTTCATCCTCTTTTCTGGGAAGCCTCGTCAGGGCGCATGCGCAAAACCATTTCTCTCGAGTTTTCGGTTCACCCAACCCTGGGCCCACTTACGAACTAATAAAAGTCAAAGAAGAAAATATTAAAATCACAAATAAAATGTTTCACTGTATACCCACTCTTTCTACTCTATTCCCATTTAATTATATTTTCTATCCCGCATTAATAGCGTTAGGATATCACAGTTGAATTGCAACATGTAAGCAAGCTGCAGCACGTGAAAACATTAAGCAGCCATTTTAATACACACTGCGCAGAAGCGAGAATTTCCCTCCAAGCAAAGAAAGACGTCACACCATGTGATATGGTTGAGACATGCGCAATAGGTTTACCGCGCTTTAGCGGCCATTTTAGATTAGACAAGCGTTATTTGTTAGCTTAAACACATATGCAAGCTTCCTTCTACTTATGTTGGTGTGGTGCATTGATTAGTATAACATTACAAAATTAATAAATTAATACTGTGAGAAGATTGCTTCCGAGCAAGTCTCATTTATGAGTCCTTGCTCCATCAATCCCCTCTCTGATGGCGTTTCTGAGCCATCAAAACTATATCCCACAACCAGATGCCAACTTTTAGCATATTATCGTTTCTGCTTCATTTTTACAGTTTCTATTTTTCACATCTCCTTTCAGTTTCTTGTATAATTCACTTCTCAAATCTTCTAGTTCAATTTCATCAAACTTTCGCTTCTTTCCTTTTCCTGTCACATTGTACGATCCATTCCTTCTACAACATTTGCACCATATTATGATTGAAAATACTATTATTGCTATTCCTGTTAAGGGTACTAATATTTGACCTATAAGTCCTTTCCCTATATTAGCAAACCAGGTACCAATTGACGTAATACTATTTGTCAATCTTTCCCATACACTATCAACTTCCAGTGGTTTCAGTTCCTTCTCAAGTTTAGTTATATTCTGTATATATGTCCCAATTTCTGCACTTTTATCAGGTATATAAGTGCAACAGTGTTTCGTCTTTAATAATTTACAGACTCCGCCCTCTTTTGCTAGAATTATATCAAGAGCAAGTCGATTTTGCATAACCATAGATCTAATCGCAACCATTTCCGCATTAATCATCAGAAACGTGTTAATTCACTATTATTTTCATTGCTCCCAGTGTTTCTTTTTACGTGGTATATTTTTGGAAATACTATCCCAAAATAACAACTCCCATACCACCGTGCAGGAAGCCTAAAGTAAGCCTTATTCCCACACACTTAATAGATTCCTGGAAAAACAGAATCCGTTCCTCCTTTTAATCCCCAACCTCCAAGAATTAAGAAATTATGTTCACATTCACTGGTACCTATGAAAACATTATTATATTCAGTCTTTAACCTATGTAGAAAAATGTTCCCTGTCTTTACAAAATCTAGAGCCATAGCAGCTTGAGCCTTGCCAGGTGTGTAACTTCCCTCTTTTTCAGCCCAAGGTGGCAGATGAGCCTTATGCTCAGATGCTTTCTTTTGAAAATCTTGTCTTCTACTCTCTACTAAATTCAAAAATACCTTTTCTTCTTCATGTAATGAACATGTTAGATTGCTTCTATGTGCATGTGTTATGTCTATTGATTTCATTGTTAAAAAGAATCCTCCCATATACTGTGCATCTTTACTACTAAGCACTGGATTCATATTCTTTCGAATTGGAACCTCAGAGAATATCACATCTATATTTGAATAATAATACTGTATTTTCCCTGTTTTATAAAATAAACTAGCTAATACACTACATGATATGCCATAAGTTAATGGCAAGTGATGATAGGTTAATCCTTCTGCTACTGATTCAGGTAGTTTCATACAGACATAACAATTACTAACTTCCATCTACATATTGAAACAATAATTTTGTGAAAACATTTAAACTAGTGTCGTTATCTGTTACTTCATGATACAATTCTGGTTCATCTTCTGCCTTTAATTCTACTCTATTACTTCTCAAGTTATCTGTCCTTTCCTTCGTTTCGTTGTTAATATTTTTATCTATTATCATAAAGTAAGGAATTGCTACGATCACAACTAACCATACTATAAGCACCACTACTAGATTACATATGCATATAGCACAGCATCTCTTACAACATTTCTGTTTTGGTCTCCCAGCAACTCTGTCGTCATGCATTTTTGACAAGGAAGATTTCTCTTCTTATCGTGATTTCAAGTCTCTTTACGTTATCAAGGTGGTTTTATTTCTTTCTCATAAGTCAGTTCTGTACTTGTTCCCTCGTCACCACTTTCACTTGACTCTGAGCTCTCGTAGTCCTCAAGGATGATATAAGTCCAATCGGGACCTTTAAATTTGTTGTTCACAAGTTTCAGTCTTTTGCTTCTCCGTCTTTCACTTCCACTTGTTTGTCCTGTTAGACTTGTTATTTCATTTACTTGTTCTGGATCTTCACTTCTGGTTGTTATGTGGTATTTTACTCTTTTAATAACACTAGGCCAATGATCACCTTTTCTGACGTTCTTGGTTTGCACTGTCTCTTCACTTCTTATTTCTTCTTCAGAAATCCTTGTATTTTCAAGTTGTGGCACAATTTCGTTTTCTTCTATTTCTGTTTCTTTTACTTGCTCTTCTTCAGGTCTTTTTGTTTTCTCCTCAGCTGCTTCACTGTGAGTTTCCAGTAACTGACCTTGTTCAGGATTTACGTTTTCATGCTTGTGAACTACGTGATCTTCTTCTTGAGTGTCTTTTCCAAAATCTAACTGATTCTGATCAGGGCTTATTGCATTTTGTACTTCTGCAGCCTGACCGCGTACTTCTAGACCTGTCTGTCCCTGCTCAAAGTTTGTTAGTTCATTGTTGATTTGAGCCCAATTTCCTCTCCCTATCTGATCCTGCTCAGATTCTTTTATTGTTTCTTCTTCCTCTTTCTGAGCTGCTTCTTCTTCACCTATCTGTTCCTTTTCAATTTCTTCTAAATTTGCTTGACTTCTTGTCTGTAGTAAACTTCAGGTATTTCAACCACTGGTATCCAGTCCTGACTTGTGCTCGGTTGTTCTTCTTCAGCTTCTCTCGAATCTTGAACCTGAGACTCTTCAGCTGGGCAACCTTCAGCTTCCTCAGTTATCGATGCTGTCTGAGGATTTTCTTCTTCAGGGTCTGGTACTCTTTTGGTGTGGCTTACATGAATCCAATTAGGATGTCCTGCACATTTCACTGCTGAGTTCGTAACTAGTATGACTTGACGAGGTTCTTCCCATCTGGGTGATAGACACCTTTCTCAGACGTGATGCTTCACAACCACCCAGTCACCTGGATTCAGATCATGCTCTTGTTCTGGCTGCCTGGAAACTGCGTCTTCCCCAACCTGGTGAGAGACAGAACGCACTAGGTCAGCCAATCCTTTGCAATAATCCAGAACCATATCATCAGTTATATTCAGCAGTTTATTTGTAGGGACATGTGCTTGTCTCATTGCTCTTCCCATGATTATTTCGTGTGGACTCAATCCTGTATTTCTATCAGGAATCCTTCTGAGTCCCATCAAGACAAGTGGCAACGCATCCGGCAAATCTAACGACGTTGATGCACACATTTTTGCCAGTCTGGATTTTATTGTGCCATTCATTTGTTCAACTACTCCAGAAGCCTCTGGACGATATGCACAGTGCAGTTTTTGCTCAATTTGGAATGCTTCACAGATTATTCTAATCACATCACTGTTGAAGTGCCTTCCTCTATCTGATTCCAAAGTTACTGGAAAACCAAACCTAGGAATGAGTTCTCGTAGCAACAACTTTGCGACTGTAATGCTGTCATTTCTCCTAGTAGGATAAGCCTCCACCCACTTTGAAAACAGACACACTATGACAAGTACATATTTCAGTCCTCTACATGGTGGTAACTGAATGAAATCAAGCTGCAATCTCACAAATGGACCCTCTGCCTTTCCGATCTTCCCAAACCCAATGACTGTTTTTCTCCCTGGATTATGCATTTGGCAAGTTAGACATCTCTGGCAAAGACTCTCTGCTACTGCCCTAAACCTTGGATTGTACCAATTTTGTCTGAAAAGCCTGATCATTGCATCTCTCCCTACATGTGCCTCTCCATGATACAGTCTGGCCATTTGTGAAATCAAACAGTCGGGCATGACTGGTCTGCCATCTGCATAAATCCATACATCATCGTCTGACCTTTGAGAACATCCCATTTTAATCCATGCATTTCTTTCACTCTCATCAGCGTCATCTTGTAGTCTTTTCACATCATTCCATGTTTCAGGAGATGCATACAGCATAAGTTGGCAGCTGATTCCCATTCTTTCAACCCTTTTATTTACTGCTAACCTGTTTTTGGCACAGTGTTGGGCCACCAGATCTGCATATCTGTTACCGACTACCACCCAGTCATCTCCTGACTGGTGTGCGGCACATTTCACCACAGCCAATTCTTTTGGTGATTGTATTGCTTCCAATAGTTCTTTTACGAACTGTCCATTTTTAATGGGGAATCCTGAAGAAGTCATGAAATCCCTCTGCATCCATAATTGGCCAAAATCATGCACAACCCCGTAACCATATTGGCTATCTGTAAATATAGTTACTTTCTGGTTCTTCCCAATTTTGCAGGCTTTTATCAAAGAAATCAATTCAGCTACTTGTGCAGATTTTACTCCTGGTAATTAGGATGCTTCGACTATTCCAGTTAATTCACATACTGCATATGCTGCAGTTAGTTTTCCATCTTCATGCCTTTGGCACGAACCATCAACAAACAGCTCCCTGTCTGATTTCCTGAGGGGTAGTTCCTGAAAGTCAGGACGTGGTTTTGTGCACAGTTCTGTGACTTGTAAACAATCATGCTCCTCTTCATCATCTTTAACCTCCTCATGATACGGGTCTGGTAGTAAGGTAGCAGGATTTACTATGGTGCACCTTACAATAGTCACATTCTCAGCACCTAGTATTATTCTTTCATATTTAGTCAGCCGACTAGGAGTAAGATGTTGAGTTCTGGTTCTTGTCAATAGAATCACAACTGAATGTGGAACAAACACTTTGACATGATGTCCCATTACAATTGATTCACTTTGCTCAATGCTCAAACATGTAGCCGCCACTGCTTTTAAGCAGCCTGGCAATGCGGCTGCCACTGGGTCCAATGTAGCAGAAAAATATGCTATAGGACGTCTGTCCAAACCATGTGTCTGGGTTAGGACTGAAAGTGCACAATTTTCTCTTTCATGACAGAATAATGCGAATTTTCTTTTATAATCAGGCATGCCTAGGGCAGGTGCTGCACATAAAGCATTTCTCAATTTTACAAAAGCTCCTACGCTCTCATCATCCCACTCAACTGGGTCCTTTGCCTTCTTTTTCATCATTTAAATTAATGGCTTTGCTAGCAGAGAAAACCCTAGTATCCATTGACGATAATATCCCACTATTCCAAGGAACATTCTCACTTCTCGTTGGGAGACGGGCATTTGCATTTTCTTGATTAATTTTACTCTTTCGGAGGTTATTCTTCTTTTTCTTATAGGTGCAGGTGGTAACTGACTCTGAGGATTTACACCCTGCTGTGAGTCACTCTGCGTCTGTGGATTTAAATTTTGATTTGGGCCATTATTATTCCGCATCTTTTTACATTCATCCTTCCAATGCCCCAATTTTCCGCACCCATGACATGGAAACTTCTTTTTAGCCTCTTCTCTGCTCATTCGTCCTCTCAATTTACCACCATTTCCAGTGTCCCCATTCGTTCCAGAATCTTTTCCCTGATTATCACTTGGATTATCCAAATTAATTCCCTGTCGCTCAGCCATTTTTACCTCAGCCCACATCACTTTCTCTTGCAATTTCTTGTGCCTATCTTCAATATCGTCTCCACAATATTTGGCATATTTCAAAATCTCATCAATGGGCTTCCCTTGCCAGCACAACATGTGCTGCTTAATCATCTGGCAAATCTCGTGTTTTAATCCATAAACAAATCGGTAAACGAACTGACTCATGTTTTTATCTCCAATATCCTCAAATCCACTATACTGTTTGAATACCTGCAATAGACGTTCATAGTAGGCATGTACCGATTCACTGGCTTCTTGGGTAGTTCTGTCTATTTTCACCCAATCTGTCTCTTTTGGGGGTATTTTCCCTTTCAGGTAAGTTATTACCTGCTGATACTTTTTCATTACATCGCTTGATGGGGCACCTGTCTTTGGATCTCTAGGATACTCTTCGCTTGGCCAATCAACTGTAATTTTACAATCTGTCCATAAATCGGCAGGTACCACTATGTCAAACAATCCATCTAAGTCCTTCAACAATACCTTTGACACTTTCACAAACCTCTCAACTTGCTTGTACCATTCAATTGGTTTTTCTCTCAACTTTGGAAAATCATTCGTAAATGACAAAATATCCTGTCTGCTCCATGGGACATGTACATATCCTCCTCCTGGAACTTCTCGCATCGGGTACATTTGATCTGCTTTCCCTGTTTCCTTCATTAAATATTCTGAAGTGGTTCTACTATATCGTGCCTCTTCCTTTTTCTTTGTCCATCTACTTTCCATTTATCTAGGTCTCCCCATTTCTGTAAAACTGTCATTAATTCCTTTACTTGTAATTTTCGACCTGAGGCATTCATGTTTTCTAAATCTTTGTCAGAAAAATCTGCTCTATAGGGTTTCTGTAACATTTTTTACTTCCCTATTTCAATTCCCATCTGTAAAGCCAAATCCGATAATTTTTCATGAAATATTTTTACATTTCTAGTAATGCTTCTGCATACAAATAATAGCTCTTCTTCATCGTAAGTATTTAGACGATCTACTCCTACATTTCCTGCTATCATTTCTTCTAACTCAACCTTTAATTTGTAAATGTCCATGATCTTGGGAGATGAGTTCTGTTTGTCTGATCCTTGTGCCCACCTTTCTAAGTCTTCTGGTGTAACTACTGTGGCACTTTTAGTTCCAGACGAAGTCACTATATTTACATCTTTGGAACAACCAGGTGTTGTTCTTCTAGGAGTAGTATTTATGGATCCTCGAATAGGCAAATCCATTAAAGATATCATAGATTCACAATCACTAAATTGATCATCAATTATTACAGGATCTGGTTTTGGGATTTCTTCAGCTATGGGCTTTGCTAAGGGTTTCGGATAGCTTACTTTGTCACCATATAAGGGAACCACTGGACCAATTGTTACAGGTATGGTCAGCAAATCAGGATGGACACTCAATTGCGTTATTTTCTGTATCAAATCTGCTCTGTTTTTATCTATTGCTTCCTTTCCTTATCATGTAGTATTTTACTAGCGGGGGATTATGCAATACTTGTGGTACTAATGGTGTCTTTAGCAGTGGTGCACTTGGGGGGCATCCACTTGTCCCTTCCTGATATGGTGGCGGGTTCTTTAATATTTCTTCCATAAATTCATCTTCTGAATCTCCAAATCTATTCAAATGTTTTGTCTTTTCTGTGCATTTATTCCCTGACGATTCTTCTGCCATTAATATTGGATATAAACCCTCTGTAAGCATCGCTCTTCTCCATTGTTTCATCTGACCGTCCCTTGACTCATTTTGGTATCTAGGGTAAAATCCCCTATAACCCCTACTACTTCTGGATCGGTTGCGTTCGAATGCCTCAGTTTCCCACTCTTCTAAGGCTTCGTATTGAGTTAATCTTGGTCTGGGTTCTAAGTCATTCATCCGTAATCTTAAATTTTGAAGAATTCTTCCATTGAAAGTACCATTTTCAGGAAATGCTAATATTCAATCATTTTTGGTATATTCTATCCAATTTTCTAACCATACGCAAGTATGATAACCTCTCTCCATCATCATGAATGAAGCGGGCGTTTTAGCTGGTGGAATGATAATTCCTTCTCTAGTTTTGATTATTTTATCCTTTTTGAAATAATTCTTAATCTTTTGTAAAAATGAAATTTTCCTCTTCTCTCCGTACATTTTGGGTAAATATCTATGTATCGAATTATATTCTGCCAACCCTAGGAATCTCCTGTCTGGACGAATTCCTATTAAAGTCGGATCGCGTTTCAACATATAATTTCACTGTCCACTAAGACTTCGATTTCTATGCCGACAACCAATTAAATTCCAGCTAATATTTGTCTCTGAACCAATCCTATTGCGGCCTTTTAGTGACGTTTTTCTCTGACAACCCCTCCTTTACAATCTGCGCTTCTCTGTCCCTCGCTGTTTTGACCAATCCCAGCGTGACACCTGTGACGTTAATACTACTCCTGACTACTGACCCCTCCTTTACAAGGGTCCTTCCATGCCCGCTGTTTCAACCAATCCCAGCGCAGCGCTTTGTGACGTCAGCTTCCTCTCTGGCAGCTGACCCTCCCTTTACAAAATCGTACGGAAAACTTTAATTCTCTACGCTTCTTATTAAAATTCAGTAACAACATAAAACATTCGCTATCGTGTCAGTTTCTCTAACTTGAAAGAAATAGTTTCTCTCTCACACTATGGGGCCGATTCTGATGCGGGTTGGAAAAGCTTCCCGACCGAATCGGTTGGGAAATGGTGTCCGACCCACTCGGATCGGGAAAGTCCGACCGGCGGAGTAGGATGCATCCGGATGCTTCCAGATACGATTTGGTTGAACTCCCATTGACTTCAATGGGAACAATTGTTCCTAACCGCATCAGAATTGGGCCCTCGGTCGGGAAGACACGTTCCCGATCCGATTTTGAAGGAGCAAATGCCGTTAGGAGGCCTTCCTAACCGCATCAGAATCAGGCCCTCGGTCGGGAAGCTTTTCCAACCCGCATCAGAATCGGGCCCTTAGTAAAACCCTTCCGTTTACTAAACATACACTACGAGTAAAACCCTTCCGTTTACCCTTCACATAAGCTTTAGAAATACCTGTTACTCCTTCAATGTTACCCTTTCTAGGTGATATAACATCAAATTTTCACCAGCATACTCCTTTGCTGTTACTCACATACACAGAGTCCCTAACGAGTACTGATAGCCCTGCTTAACTTTTCAGTACTATTTATGCCTGACAGATAACCTCACTGCAGTATGGCTTCCACTTACCATCTGCTATTCAAATTTTCCCCGGGGAATTCTGGACAACATAAAACAAAACTTTTTGAACACACGGATGTTAGTTTATAAAAATAAAATTCTCATTACCCAATTAACAAAGTACAACCATCCTCTGATAACCAGAAAACTGATCCAGCGCGTTACTAGCAACAAGCATTCATACACAAAATACTCATTTGGGCCCATACATTCATACTACGCTAGCAACTTCCGCTGGTGGGTCAGTTGTACTCTTTATCAAAATCCCTGCTACCAATTACTTTCTGATGGAAGAGTAATGACTTACCAATGGACCCCCTGCCAATTGGGAAGTTTAAAATGAGTGACATTCAATACAATTCATAACTCCTGAAATAATCACTGAGTCAGGAAGTTTTAAAATGTTTATCTAAAGATTTAGCAGACTAAAATACAGAACCACATGATACTTAAATCGTATATCAAGGATGAAGCATAATCGTAAATTATTGATCAATGACAGTCCCGCAGAAAGGAGAAGATAGAGACAGCAGCGCAACTAGGTTTGCATTTATAGTTACCTAAAAGTGCGAGAACCAAACCCCTTAGCCAAGGAGTTGGAAAGATAGGTCTCAGGAAGGATGAAGAGCAATGTCCTCCGGATCAAGTTCAGGATGGGATGGGTGACCTCTCTATCAACGACGCCTGCGTCGTTCCCCTCTCTGGTACTTCGCTTCTCCTCGAATTCTCCCGAATCTTCCTTCTAATGGAATCCACCGCCCCCACCTCAGGACCTCTCTGGACAGCGGTTCAGTCTGCAATCGATCAACTCGTCGAGCACCAAAAGCCTGGTCTGGTCTGGTCTAGTCTAACTAATTGACTAATGCTAATAGCTATTATACCCTTCTACGCCCATGTACCTCCCCTTAATGTTGCAGAATTATGGGCCCACTACTTCTGATTGGACGGGGACAGGGGGTTGATCCTCACACCATATTGAATTTATTCAATTTCTTTAGGCAAATTGTTTTAAAATACCGCCCATCACAATTTATACATTTGCTTTATTTCCCACCCGTCTCACGACAAAGTTTATTACAATGTTTATACAAATTGTTTCTGTCGGTTAGGACATCGTGGGTACAATAATGTTGGCCATCAGGTCACGGCCTTGGACGACGTCCAAGTTGACTTCATCCTCTTTTCTGGGCAGCCTCGTCAGGGCGCATGCGCAAAACCATTTCTCTCGAGTTTTCGGTTCACCCAACCCTGGGCCCACTTACGAACTAATAAAAGTCAAAGAAGAAAATATTAAAATCACAAATAAAATGTTTCACTGTATACCCACTCTTTCTACTCTATTCCAATTTAATTATATTTTCTATCCTGCATTAATAGCGTTAGGATATCACAGTTGAATTGCAACATGTAAGCAAGCTGCAGCACGTGAAAACATTAAGCAGCCATTTTAATACACACTGCGCAGAAGCGAGAATTTCCCTCCAAGCAAAGAAAGACGAAACACCATGTGATATGGTTGAGACATGCGCAATAGGTTTCCCGCGCTTTAGCGGCCATTTTAGATTAGACAAGCATTATTTGCTAGCTTAAACACATATGCAAGCTTCCTTCTACTTATGTTGGTGTGGTGCATTGATTAGTATAACATTACAAAATTAATAAATTAATACTGTGAGAAGATTGCTTCCGAGCAAGTCTCATTTATGAGTCCATGCTCCATCAGTATGTTCCACCCTTTTATGATTTTAACAAATCAAATAAAAGTATTTTTCTTCTGCCTACCTGCATCATCTCCACAAAGAGCCACCATCCTGGAGTGCTCCGATGGACTTTTGAGGATCTGGCCAGGTGCATGGTCGGGATTGTAGTCAAGAAATCCCCAGGACCATATAGGAGATTCCAGACCCTCGGATTTGTGTTTTGGACACTTTGAACCCTCAAGAGGAACTTCATGAAGAAGTTCCAGACGTTTGGAGAAGTTTGGAGCAACTTTTGGAAAAAGCTCTATAAGGTGACTGACTACCGACTGGCTACCTTCAACTGCGACCCGGCCTGGATTCAGGTTCATCCTGCTGAAAGCTCCAGAGCTTCAGACTTCCAGGATTTGAACGGGGCCTTGCAGAAAGTAAAGACAGCAAACCCGTACCAAATCTGGCCTGACAAAGTGCCTTACCTGACGTTGAGGGAAACAGCTCCTGAAAAACAGCTAACTGTGAAGGTCAAATTTTGACAGAGGCCTCCCGCTTAGTGTGTTCGACCAAGGTTCCATCGCGGTTGGTCTAAAACTTTGACTTTGTCCCCGTTAAGCCTGACCAGATGTCCCAAAGGGGTGCTATATGTTTTTAAGCACTAAAAAGTGTTTATTATTTACCAAATTCATATCTCTGGTTCCCTACATTGGATGTTAGTCATTTTGATGTCTGTTTGTTCTTAAAAATATAATCTATTTTTTTCATTAATTGGAGTTGGATTTTTATTGTGCATTGTGTCTTACTTATTTAATGTATTGTTGTGTTTAAATGCTTTACACAACTGTCTCCTAAGTTACAACTGCCTGCGCATTGCCAGCTGCCAAGGGTTGAGCAAGTAAAAAATGCATTGAGACCTTGACTGACCCTTCTATAGTGTTTGTGACCTTATTACTAGTGATAAGTCACTACTCATTACTACTAAAAATCCACTTTCAAACAGTGTCTGAGTGGGTCTGTGTGTCAGTGTGTGAGTCTCTGACTGGGTCTGTAAGTGGGTGCTTTAGTGTCTTTGAAGGTCTGAGAGTTGATCGATGAGCCTCTGAGTGAGTGAGTGGGTGCGTGAGTGTCTGAGTGGGTCTGTGAATGGTTGTGTGAGTCTCTGATTATGTCTGTGAGTTGGTGAGTGAATATCTGAGTGGGTCAGTCAGTGAGTGCGTGAGTCTGTGAGTGGGTGCCTGAGTGTATGAGTGGGCCTGTGACTGGATGCATTAGTTTCTGAGTGATTCTGTGAGTGGATGCATGAGTCTCTGAGTGGCACTATGAGTGGGTGTGTGAGTGGGTGAATGAGTCTCTAAGTGGATCAGTGACTAGGTGCATGTTCCTCTGAGTAAGTCTGTGAGTGAGTGTCTGAATGGGGCTTTGAGTGAGTGTGTGAGTCTGTGAGTAGATCTGAGTAGTTTCATGAGAGCTTGCGAGAGTCTCTATGTGGGTCTGTGAGTGGGTGCATGAGTGTCTGAGGGGATCTGTGAGTAGGTGCATGAGTGTCTGAGTGGGTTTGTAAGTGGATGTGTGAGTCTCTGAGTGGATCTGTGAGTGGGTGCATGAGTGTGTGAGTCTCTGAGTTGGTCTGTGAGTATTGCTGTGAGTCCCTCATTGGGTCTGTGAGTGGGTGAATGAGTGCTGGAACGGATCTGTGAGTGGGTGCATGAGTTTCTTTGTGTGTCTGTCAGTGGCTGCGTGGGTTGAGTAGGTCTGTCAGTGGGTGTGTTCGTTTGTGAGTAGGTCTGTCAGTGGGTGCATGAGTGAATGAGTGAGTCTGTCAGTGAGTGCGCAGTGATAAAAGTAGGGGGGCACATGGGAGCAGGTCCTTGTGCCAGCTCCTCTTGTGATGGTCCTCTTGTCCAGCTTCCCTGCTGTCCACTACCCTCTGCTGCCTTCGGTTTTGTGTCTCCTTTGCTCATTTCTTGCTTGTGTTTCTGCCTCTTCTCTGCTTGCTCCTGCCCTACGTTGCCTCTTTCTGCTCGTTTTGCCTGTTATTTTTCTTCTTTCTGCTCGCTCCTGACCTTTATTCTGCCTCTTAATGCTCGTTTCTGACCTCTATTTTGCCTCTAGCTGCTCATTTCCCACCTCTATTTTGCCTCTTTCTGCTCATTCTGCCCATTATTTTGCCTCTTTCTGCTCGCTCCTGACCTTTATTTTGCCTCTTTCTGCTTGTTTCTGACCTTTATTCTGCCTCTTTCTGCTCCTTTCTGCCCTTTATTCTGTATCTTTCTGTTTGTTTCTGACCTTTATTTTGCCTCTTTCTGCTCATTTCGGATCTCTATTTTGCCTCTTGCTGCTCATTTCTCTCCTTTATCTTGCTTCTTTTTCTTTTTCCTTTCTTCTAGTTTCTGACCTTTATTCTGCCTCTTTCTGCTAGTTTCTCACCTTTATCTTTAGCCTGGTACAGTACATAGTGGGAGCCATCCCTGGGGGGCGGCGGTCCCCAGGGCCATTAATGGCTCCTGAAGAGGGGGGCCACATGGCCACCTTCCATTCTTGTATGTTGCCCCATTGAGGTGGTGGTCCCCAGGGCAAGAGGTCTGCGCAGAGCCTCTCTTTAATAGTAAATGTAGCCCTGGGTAAGTGGTGGCCCACGGGCTTGGGTGGGTCTGCGCGGCCCCTGCATTTAGTTTAACAAAAGCCCTGGGGAGGTGGTGGTCCCCGGTGCTCAGGGGGGTCCATGCGCCCCGCCCCTGCATTAATTTAAACATAAGCCCCGGGGAGGTGATGGTCCCTAGGGCATAAAAATGTCCATGATGGGGGGTCACGTGTGCCGGCTTTCATTAATTTAATAAACTCAGCATGCTCCTGGGACCTGGCTGACCCGGGGGCTTAATTAAAAACTAGCGCAGGAGACCCTGCTTGGTTTTTTTTCTGTATATTTGTGGCATTTTAAAAAAAAAAAGCTTTTCCGCCCTGCTGGGGTCCCAAGGCTTAAGGGTCAGGGTATTCCTACCCTGCCCAATTTTCTTTTCTTTTTGTGAATCGGTTGAAGCCGAGTCCCAAGATGGCTGCCAACACTTCCTGGATGAAGTGTTGGCAGCTAATCAGAGCTCTGCAGTTCTCTGCACGAGCTTGTTATTATTCGCGAATTAGTCACGATCACAGATATTCTAATTTGGATTTCCTTAAATTTCTCAACAACTACTGAATGGATTTAAACAAAGCAAGTGAAAGTATGATCTGTGTGACCAAATCTACCTTTCTGCAAAATTCAGCGTAATTCCGTCCAGTGGTTCAGGCTGTAGTCGTGTTCAAAGCTCGTTGGGAATTAACATGGGAAACACACTTTTTTTGATGCCCCTTTTTCTTAGCCCCTGCTTGACAGATCACCCCAACACTTTCCATGCTTAGCAAGAATCACCTGGGAAAACTTTGTGAAGATTCGTCAAACGGCGCCAAAGATGTAGACAAGTCAAAAAACACTTTTCCTATGGAAACATGGTCCTAATTATAACTACCTACTGGCAACCGACAGTCGCCAATTATATATATATAGATAGATATAGATATAGATAGATAGATAGATATAGATATAGATATAGATATATATGTCACCAGATCAGTCACAAACAGCGCACATAATTCACCTGTAGCATGAGTACCACCTCGATACAATTCTTGGATGGTATATATCAAAGACAATCATATACAAACAACAGTGTACCACTAACCGATATCCACCAACAGCATCCTGCATGGATCAAGCTTTCATCCTAATTCACTAAAAAAGAGTATTCTGAATGGTGAATTCATTAGGATGAAACGTAACTGTTCCAACAACAAGGAATTGGAAGCTAAATTTAATTAAACAGAAAACAGATTTCTACAGAGAGGATACAAACATACAGACATCAAAGAAGGGAAGAATCGAGCAGAATCTGTGACACGTGCACAAACATTAGTCAATAAAAAATTAGCCAAAACTGCAAAAAATGAGGATACAACTATCAGGATGATATTATTATACAGAAAAGAAAATCACAGTATCAATGGTATTTTAAATAAATACTGGAATATATTGAAAAAGATCTAGACATTGGAGGAATTCTGGGACCTAAATCCACAGTATCATATCGAAAAGCTCCCTCGCCTCAGGACAAGTTAATAAGAAGCCATTTTGAAATCAAAAAACCAAAGTCCTGGCTGAGCAAACAACAAAAAGGTTTCACTCTGTGTGACAAATGCAAGGCATGTCAGATTGGTAAAAACATGAAAGAACTCTCAGACTTCAAAGGAAAAATCTTCAAAATCGATGATAAGATAACATGTGAAACGACATATGTTATATACATATTAGAATGCTACTGTGGACTTAAGTACATGGGAAGTACCATCTGTCCTCTGAAAAAACAAATTCTTGAACACATCAGAGCAGTCCAAAACCTAGATATGAACTATGCAATGGCGAAACACCTTAATATGCACCCAGAAGGACTGGCAAAGTATGCTGTATTATGGTATAGCTAGCATACCCAAAAATGAGAGAGGAGGGAACAGGACTCTTAAATGTAGACGCTTGTAGTCACGTCACATTATAAGATTCAGGACCAAGTCTCCACATGGACTGTATGGGGACGGATAATTATATATTATTCATTTGTAACATGAAGTACTGTGTCAAGTCTGCTTCATCTTATTTAGACATGCATAACCCCTGTGTAAGATGGTGTGTTTGTTACTAGTCTGCATTGAGGTATTAGAAGGGTATGATAGGGCCTCTGATCCCCACCATTTGAAAAAGATTTCCATTAATGAATTAAAATAATTGCAAGACTGACAATTGTGATCAACATGGTAATAAGTAAAACATGAGCCCATGGTATGTAACATCTGGTGGAATAATAGGGTCAAAATATGATGGGCACTTAGTCCTTCATTGAAGTAACTGTTGATATACAGATACATTTGAAATATAGGATATAACTAAGTGTCAGAGACAGAATGATCAATCTGCCATATCATTTTTGGGCCTCCCCAGATCCCTGACAATTTGACTGAAATTAATATGGGTACCATACCCCAATAGTGGTCTCTCTATTGATATTTTATTTTATTGTATACTTATATTTTAACAATATCTTTGTTCACTACGATTCTCACAGTGCTTCATAGTGAAGGAAGTGGCCCGATTAGGGTCACCCGGGTAACTCACAACCACCTCTCAGCCTTCCATACCAAATGAAGAGTCGGTCAGACAGTAGAGAATACAAACCAATAACAGTTTATTCAAAGTACACTCAGAGCGGAGCCATGTCTGCCCAGTCGCTAGGAGTGCTGCAGAGGGACTGACATCAGTAAGCATAACGATACATTATGTACCCTTGGAAACCAATGAAAGCACGCCCACCATGGAATTTTCAAGGGACATTCAGCTGGACAATTAATTACAAAGGAGTAAGTTTCGATTCTGAGGCCAGGCACACATTATCTACTATTCAAGGTCAATCTGCCTGTACCCACCACTAGACAAGTGGGAGAAGGCCTATATCTAACAGGAAAGGCATGCACTAATAAGAACAGTGCGTTCATTAGTGTAGCAAAACTTAGCTCCAAAGAAACATAACCTAGAGAAGGCCGTTTCTCGGAAATGGCAAAGGATTGGTTTCCATCATGATTTAAAATGGTGCACATACACAAAATGGTGCCGCGAATGCTAACTTACGTAAAGCAATGCGAAAGCATAATTTGTTTATTCCAACAATAGTGAGCTGAATGGGGGATATGTATAAATAGTGAAAACAAAAGATGGACACACATAACCATGAGCAAGACTTTGTGGTTGAAATGCGTCAGTGGTGGTGTGGTCGTGGAGATACGTGGCCACAAATAAACTTAACTCTCCTGGAGTGCAGCGTATATTCTTCATTAGCTGATAAAATATAAATTGACTACTGGTGATTGCCAGTAAGTAGTTATAGTTATGATCATGTTTCCATAGGGAAAGCATTTTTTGACTTGCCTATATCTTTGGCGCCGTTTGCCGAATCTATAGAGAGAGGGGGAGAGAGACATGTGATGTGGCTTAGGCAGTCTCAGTCCTTTTAGTGGAAACCCTGCAAAATGTGGGATTCCCCTGCAGAATGAAATGAGAGGCCTCTAAGTCTCACATATTTCACAGATATTCATTGGACTTGAGCTGGATGGGTGCTTCTTGAAGGGTTGGGGCCACAGGGGCTGCATGGGGCCTGTGTTTTTCCCTCGTATACCACATATTTACCTTCAAGCCCACCCCCAAACACAACACCTGAGACTTTGAAGAAAATTAGTCTACCTTCTTCACCTAGGGAAGGGATGTCTAATGCCTTCAACTCCATAGTCCTTCTCTTCCATACACAGAGCTGTGAAATGCTTTCTGAGCATTTCATGGACAGCCGTTTCTATTACTGCAGCTGCCCCTGTCTGCAAAGAGTGGCATCCGTGTTATGTTTCTGTACATATGGGAACAGAGTAATAACCTCAGCTCTCTATGGAACCGAAGTCCTGCTTCTGTTGTCTAGGAAAGCTTCACTGTTCAATCAACGCATATGTAGTGTTAAAATTTTGCACTGGTGTTAAAAAAAACAGTAAGATCATTTTACATCACTGCAAAGAAAGGATATTGGGGATGCCAAAGAGTCATGAAAATTGGTCCCCTCAGGATGATATGTTTGGATTGATGTTTTTTTAGTGAGACACTACATGCACACACAGGTTCCCTATTTAAATAGGGCAGTTAATGGGAGCGCATAAAGAAGTGAGTACGAGGTGGGCTCACAGTGCCCCTGGATGATGTCATAGGAGCCCAGATGTTGTTCTGCACACAGAAGTCGGACCTTGTGTGCCTCACATAGGGCTGGAGCTGCTCTGTCCTGTCTGTCTGATCAGACCACTCTATCCCTCCTCCTCGCCACCCCCTCTAGCTGTTCCTATCGACCCCTCACCCATGTAGTTCCTACTGTCCCCTCCTCCATGAACCCTTGCCTGTATGCCAAAGATCCATGTATTTCCACTCAAAACCCATAGAGCTTGTACTGGAAAATCACTGGATTCTCTCTTTGCTGGGCTGGGGCTAAGTGTGGTTCTGACTAGAGTCAGGTGTTCCCTGCCTCCATCTCTCTGGTACACAGTCTCACCTCTCTCTGTCTCTCTCACTCTCTACCCACTCTCTCCCTTCTGCACATCTCTTTTCTCTCTCAGGTACACATCCTATTTTTCTCGCTCAGTCCCTGATACCACTTCTCTCTTTCTTTCTGGTACAAAGTTGTGCTCTTCTCTTTCTCTCTCCCTGTCACTAGCTTTCTCCTGCACATCCCACTCTGCCTCGCCTCTCTCACTCTCTGCCCCCCTCTCTCACCTCTCACCCCTCCCTTTTCTTTCTCACTGCTACAGTTTCACCTCTCCCTTTCACACTCTTTGGCATATTGTCTTACTCCTCTCTCTTTTTCTCTCTCAGTTCCCTCCCCTCTTGCACACAGTCTCGCCTCTCATTATCTTACAACTGTGCTTTTAGTGGCTCTGGGCACTCCTCTCTTGTTATAGAAAATACTTTCTCCAGCGCCAAGTTGCCCACGGCCCTGCTGCTGCTGCTGGCCATGGTGTGTGCCTGCCCTGATCCTTATCCCTGGAGTACAGCAGGTCTGAGCTGCTCCTAGTATTGATACTGAGCTCTTGGTCAAAGTGCAGCACAAGCTGATTCTGTATCTTGTGGATGAGTGATATAACCGGGGAGAGCTGTCAGCTACTCCTTCTGCTGCGTTGCACACATCATTCTCAATCCACACACTCATGACCTGCCTCACAGCTCTCCCACTTTTAACTGCAACCAGTAGCAGACATTCCCACCACCTACCCCACATGCTGCACATACTAATCACAGTCTTCCTCCTCCACTGCAGAGTTCACCTTTCACCACCGACTTCCGTCCATGCAAAAGCCCACACTTAACTGTTCACATTCACTTTCTCTAACTGCATCCTCAAACCCCTCTGCACACTTTTCCACCTTGGCACACATTCTCACGCCAATCTAGCTCCTAAACTTCTCCTCTACCATCATCCCACCACAGTCTAGTGCTAGTGCTTCTACTGCAAGCATTCCCACAAACTACGCATACTCCCCAACACAGGCTCTCACACTTACTCCTTGCACGCATTCTCACATTCTAACAACTGCTCTGTACAAACTTCATTACTCTACTTCCTCTCCTCCTTCGAACAGAAATTGGTATCACATATATATATATTCACTAAAAAAACCATAGGTTTCAGGGACGTTATAGTTAGTTGGACCATTCACTTGTACAAAACCAGAGAAATTCGGCCGTTATAGTTAGTAGAGCTAACTATAACTCGCGCCCCCGCAATGCACTGCTGATAACGTCACATATTACATCACTCATGACATGGTCAGTGACATCACTGATGACATCTCAAATGACATCTCTGCTGACATCACTGATGACATCAACCAGTGAATGTGTGTTTCTTTAAAGTTTAAATATGTTTTATATATATATATATATGCCAAGGTGTATTGAAGAATGAGTGGGTGTATAAGTGTCTGAATGGATGATTTAGTAGGTGCGTGACTGATTGTATAAGTGACTGATTAAGTGTATCTTACTGAATGCATGGGTTAGTGAGTAAACTGTGTAAATGTCTGTATCAGTCTGTCAGTTGGTGTATAAGTGGCAGCATGGGTTGGTGAGTAGCTACATGACTGTCTATATGGGTTATTGATTGGTTGTCTGAGTATCTGTATGGGTGCCTGGGTGTTTTTGTGAGTGGGTGGGGGGTGGATGACTCTGTGCATAGATGTGTGAGTGGGTCATTCACTGGGTGTATGGGTTCAAGAGTGCATCTGTGAAGGGCTGTATGGGTGGGTGAGTGTGTGTATGGGTGTGTTGGTGAGTGAATGGATGTCTCAGTGGTATATGTGTGAGTTACTACATATGTGAAAGGCAGTATATGTGAGTGTTGGGGTATATGAATGACTATACGTGAGAGTGAGTGATTGTGAGAGTAGCTGTATGGATGAGTGTCTGCTTGTATGAGTGATTGTGTAAGAGAGTAAGTATGTGTTAGTATTTGTATAAATAAGTGAGGTGGTCTGTGTATAACTGTATAGATGAGTAAATGGGTGTGATTGATTCTTTGCATGACTGAGGAGGTGTGTGAGTAAGTCTATGGATGAGTGGTGGTGTGTGAGTGTATGTATACGTGTATGAGTGCATATGATAGTGCTGTATTGATGAGTGACTGCATGTATGAGTTACTGTATGGGTGAATGAGTGGATGTGTGTGTAGACCTAAGAATCAGTGAGTGCGTATGTAGTAACTGGTATTGGTGTGTCTATGGTTTCGAAAATGGTGGTCTGTATTTTAGAGTGGGTGTATGAAAGGTTATATTAGGGTGTGAGGAGGTGCATCAGATTATCACATGGATGATGTTATCAGTGATGTCATCAGTGATGTCATTTGAGATGTCATCAGTGATGTCATCAGTGATGTCCCTGACCATGTCATGAGTGATGTAATATGTGACGTCATCAGCAGTGCATTGCGGGGGCGCGAGTTATAGTTAGCTATAATAGCCGAATTTCTCTGGTTTTGTACGAGTTAAATGTCCAACTAACTATAATGTCCCTGAAACCTATGGTTTTTTCAGTGAATTTCTAAGGTTTTTTAAATGCTAATTTCTAACTATAACGTGCCTGAAACCTATGGTTTTTTCAGTGAATTTCAAAGGTTTTTGAAATGCTAATTTCTAACTATAACATAGCAGTCGCGTTTACAGAGTGGTGGAGAAAGGTGAGTGTGGCCTTCAAACACCTTTTAGCAATCCCACTGTGTGGTCTTTAGCGGTGGTAACAGGAGGGATAGTTAGCCCCCAACGTCAACCTTGGGGTCCAACTATCCCTTTTATTACCTCCAGTAAGTCCCACACAGCAGGATTGCTAACTTGTTATATCAGGCCCGTCCCCTCTCTGCACCACTGTGCAAACGCACCCCCTGGCGTGTTGTAAGTTGGGGGATTAAGTCCCCTTGAATCCTGAGGGTCCCTGGGGGCCATCTAGCCCACCAGATACCTCCAGTAAGCACCACAGAGCTGTGTTGCAGAGAGGGGTAAAAAGGGGCGTGGCCTCGAACCACCTCTCTGCAACGCAGCTCTGTGGCGCTTACTAGCGGTACCTGGTGGGCTAGTTGGCCCCCAGGGACCCTCAGGATTGATGGGGACTTAATCCCCCAATTTACAATGCGCCAGGGGGCACATTTGCACACTTGTTATGTTAGGCCCCGCCCCCTCCCTGCACCACTGTGCAAACGCGCCCCCTGGTGCATTGTAAGTTGGGGGATTAAGTCCCCTTGAATCCTGAGGGTCCCTGGGGGCCAGCTAGCCCACCAGCTACCTCCAGTAAGCGCCACAGAGCTGTGTTGCAGAGCGGTGTAAAAAGGGGCGTGGCCACAGACCACCTCTCTGCAACGCAGCTCTGTGGCGCTAACTGAAGGGACCTGGTGGGCTAGTTGGCCCCCAGGGACCCTCAGTATTCAAGGGGACTTAATCCCCCAACTTAGAACGTGCCAGGGGGCGCGTTTGCAGAGTGCTGCAGGGAGGGAGCGGGGCCTCCGGCGAGTTGCTGGTTTCTTTTTAAAAAAAAAAAAGTCTGGGAGGGGGGCTGCATGGCCCCCCTTCCCTGGGCTACTTTTGGCCACGGGGACCCCATCCCCCGGGGCCTGAGCATTTTATTTTTATTTAAAAAAAGAAACGGGAAGGGGGCCGTGTGGCCCCCCTTCCCTGGGCCACTATTGGCCCCGGGGACCCCATCCCCCGGGGCCTGGCCTGGTTGGTTTTTTTTAAAATTATATTTCCAGGGAGGGGGGCCTCGTGGCTCCCCTCCCCTGGGCCATTTCTAGCCCCAGGGATCCCATCCCCCGTGGCCCGCCCTTTTTTTTATTTTATTTAACGTGGGGGGGGGCCACGTGGCCCCACTCCCGGGCCACTCCTGGCCCCGGGGACCCCATCCCCCGGGGCCAGCCCTTTGCATTGGGGACCGTGGGGGGAGCCCCAATGCCCCCACGGTCCCGCCGGCTCCCCGCCTCCTGCAGGAGTCGGCATTGCTTTTGAGCATGGGGAGCTGCTGACATGCAGCTCCCCTTGCTCAAAAGCAATCCTGCTTTGGTTTTTCAAAGCGAGAGCAGGTTTCCTGCTCTCGCTTCCAAAAACCAAAGCAGAGTTTGCTATGTCAGGGCGGGAGCCGTGCTCCCGCCCTGTCATAGCAAACAGCAATGTCCCTGGGGTAGGCACCCCGAGACATTGCAGGAGCCAGCCCTGAGGGGTGGCAGTCCCCAGGGCCATCAAGGGCTCCTGGAGAGGGGCCGCGCGGCCCACCTCCCTTCATTTTGAAAGCCCCGGGGAGGTGGTGGTCCCCCGAATTTGAATAAAGAGTGCCCGGGGTGGTGGTGGTCCCCGGGGCGTGTGGGGGGCTCTTGCCCCCCACACTTCTTTTTTGTAAAAAAAAAAACAGAGCCCCAGGGAGGTTGCGGTCCCCGGGGCTGTGTGCCCCACGCATACAATTAAAAATGCCCCGGGGAGGTGGCGGCCCCCGGGCAGCGTGGGGGAGTGGGACCCCCCACGCATTTATTTTGTAAAAAGCACCGGGGAGGTGGTGGTCCCCAGGGCTGCGGGGGCCCCCATGGGACCCCGCTATTTCTTTTTGCCATTGCCCCCGGGACCTGGCCCACCCGGGGGCCTCATTAAAATGAAGTGCGGGAGCCTGCGCTTAATGTTTTACAAATTTTCGGCGGGATTCGTGACCCCAACACGAATTCTGCCGTTTTAAAAAAAATATATGCTTTTTTTGGCCCTGGGGGTCCTTGTGGGACCCCCTGAGCAGGCCTAGGGAGTCAGGGTGTTTCTACCCTGCCCCCTTTTCTTCTTTTTTAACCTCTTTTTCACAGTTTTCTAGTGACTCGGTTTTACCGAGTCACAAGATGGCTGCCAACACTTCCTGGTTTGGAGTGTTGGCAGCCAATCAGAGTGAAGCTTGTGCCCAGGAGGGTTCGCGAACCCTCCTCGGTGCTCAGATATCGATATTTTTCTTTTTGCTAATATCTCAAGAACTACTGAACGGATTTACACCATTTAACAAAAAGGGCTCTTTCTGAACCAAGACCAACCTTTTTGCCAAATTTGGTGTAATTCCGTTCAGCAGTTCAGGCTGTAGCTTTGTCTAAAGTTTCCTATGGAAATTTACACGGGGAAAACGCATTTTGGGACCCCCCTTTTTTCTTGGCCCCTGCTTGACGAATCACCCCGAAACTTTCAAGCCAGGAGCTGACCGGAGCACCCCACTAGTTTTGAAAATTTCGCGAACATTCGTCAAACGACGCCAAAGTTATTGGGGAAACAAAAAACGCTTTTTGAATAGAAACGAGGTCCTAACTATAACTACCTACTGGCGACCGCCAGTAGGTAATATATATATATATATATATGCATATATATATATATTAAACACAATGCCCCCGGGACCTCGCCCAACCAGGAGCCGCTAGAGAAACACACGTGGGAGACCACTTTTTTTTGGGTTTCGTTGCCACAAATTTACAAATCTGTTGCGATTTTCACAGAGAAAATAAAGAAAAAAATCTTTTTGGCCCTGTTCGAGTCCCTGGGGGACCTTAGCCTTAGAACAAGGCCTAGGGGGACAGGGTATTCCTATGCTGCCCACTTCTCTTTTTTAACCTTTTTGTTCAGGACTCAGCTAAGTCTGTGTCCTAAAATGGATGCCAACATTTCCTGGTTAAAGTGTTGGCAGCCAAACAGATCTCTGCACGAGATTGGGAGGATTTCCGGAGGGTTCGTGCCTCTAGATATACAAATTTGTTTTTCTTTTAATATCTTAAAAACTACTTAACGGATTTACACAAAACAACAAAAAGCCCTCTTTCTGGAACAAGAGCTAGCATTTTGCCGAAGTTGGTGTAATTCCGTTCAGTGGTTTGGGCTGCAGTTGTGTTCAAATTTCCTATGGGAATTAACTTGGGAAATGCACTTTTATTGACCCCCTTTTTCTCGGCCCCCACTTGACGTATCACCCCAAAACTTTCCATGCACATTACAACAGCACACTTTTTTGGGAAAATTTCATGAAGGTTTGTCAAACGGCACCAAAGTTATAGGCAAGTCAAAAAATGCTTTTCTTATGAAAACTAGGTCCTAACTTTAACTACCTACTAGTAACCGCCAGTAGGTCATATCTACACTTCTTAAATACCATGCACCCTGCCCTACCTAACTTAATGGTGACTTATAAGTATTAAAAATGAAGGTTTACATGTGGCAACAGGTTTATTTTGAAAGGTTGAATTGGCAGTTTTGAAACTGCACACCTAGGCTGCAGGGGCAGACCTGAAAACATGTTTTCATTGTCACTTTAATGGGGGCACAATATGCGCTGCAGTACACTAGTGACATTTAATTTACTGCGCCTGTGTGCACTTTTGTACAATAAACTAGGGATTTATAGGTAAGTTAAATATGCTATTTAGCAGTGTAGCCTGTTTCAACATGTTGTAGGAGTCAGAGCATATGCACTTAGGCCTGGTTGGGGGTGTCCCAGTGCGCAGAGTAAAAAGAAACAGCAGCATCAGTCCAGAAAAAATAGTGGTGACCATCCAAAAAGAAGCATTTTCTTGCACTTTGTACTCGACTTCAAAGGAAATGGCTCCAAAGGAGCCCGCATTTACAGTTCTTTGATGTTTTGGGGAGTTGAAGAAGCTTAATACATTCTTAACGGTTGTATCCTAGGACACTGCTTACTTCTCTGCAGCACACTAAAGAATTTCACAAAATGTAGATGAACCCCGTACAGATTGTGTTAAAGACAGGAGTGCAGTTTTGGAACTTAATTTTTGATTCTTAGTGCAAACATTTGGACTTCACCTATACACAGCAGCACTTGTACTTTCTATTACATTTACACTTTTAATGACTATGTTTGCAAAAATGGAAATTGAAATAAAATCCCATACTTTCCAAGGGCTGACCTGTGTGGCTGAACAATGCTTGTTTCAGTTGTGATCTCACTGCTCATACATACATGCTAATTGCTAATTGCTAAATTGAATACTTCAGAGATACAAAGACCAAATACATGAACATGCAATCATTCTATGGCAGCAGCAGAGCCATGTGAGAAATTGGGTTGTTGGTTTAGGGGAAATGTTGGTTTTTCTCAAGCAATAGCCAGAATCCTTGTCAGGGTGAACCACAAAAAGCTACTAAATTAACATACGTGTAACCCTGTGGTAGCTTGGTACAAAAGCAGTCAGGCTTAATTTAGAGGTAATGTTTAAGGTATTTATGCAGCACTTAACAGTAATAAAGTGAAAACATAGCACAAGAAAAATCCCACACTAATTTAGAAAAATAGAGTAAAATGTAACCACATATTTGACACCAAACTGACATAAATCTAATCAGTAGTAATGGAGTTATAAATTTCTAAAGTTTAAAGTGAGAAATAGCTCCTAAAAGATGAAAGAGCCAACCGCGGACATCTAGTCACACGTGAGTGTGGCAAAGTCGAACGTTATGGGCGATAGTAATGGAGAACATTTAGGATACATAACATGGAATAGGCCTGGTCTCCGATTCCCTTCGGACTTAGAAGAAATTGTGTGAATAAAATGTCTGAGATGGTAAATTTCAGCGCGGCAAGGCAGCCGGCAGTATCCGAGGAGGAAGCGTTGTCATCAGAAAACCACTGGATGAAGTCGCGGTGAAGATTTCTATGTTCGGACTTACTCTTTTTTTGGGAAGTAAAGAATCTCCAGTTGGATGAAGGGCACCACAAGGCCAGATACTCTTCTGGACAGGAGCTGCTTTACAGGTTTTGCTGCTGCAGAGAAAAATGCAGGGGGATCTACCACAAAGTCAGGCCACCTTGAGATGCATCAAGAATGGATGGTTTAGCAGGTAGGTCAGGTCTTTTCTTGGTTTTCAGGGCACTTTTGGCTGAAAATGTTTTAAGTCCGAAGGTTTGGATTTGGGTTATCTGGGCACCTTTAGCACCACTTCCAAGGGTCCAGGACTGGAGGAACACCACTTGGACAGCCACAACTCACTCAGACTAGGTCCAGGTATGGGTTCAAGATAGCTGGAGCTTTTCTGTCCCTGAGGCTCTGATCAGGAGGCCAGACAACTAATCCTTGGAATCACTCTGGTTGTCCTGGGTTCAAGAAGAAAAGCAGGTCTCATGCAGCAGGGCAAGCCTCTGAGGACACAGGGCAGGATTTAGGCAGCAGGGCAGTCCTCCTGGAGCAGTAGGGCAGTCTTCTGAGGTACATAGCAGCCCACAGGCAGCAGGGCAGTCCTTTGAGAGTCCTCCGCTGGTCCAGAAGTGAACTGAAGAGTGGGTCTGAAGGTCCTAATTTTTTACCTGGTGCCAGTTGTGAAGTGGAAGAAAGCTCCAGAGCGTCCCCTCACAGAAGATGTTGGAATTTCCTTCTCCATGCCCTGATCCCAGGATGCCTGGGGGCACAAAAGGCTAGTGTGAAGTTCTTTGTGTGTGGGCTAAGGCAGTTCTATTGAAGTGCAAGTGGGGCTGTGCACAGCTCCACCCCTCCCATCGTGTCAGGATGCCCCATCCTGCCAATACTCAGACCTCCTTTTGTGTGAGTTTCTGGGATGATTACACAAAGGGCAACTACCAAAAATACCTAGTCATCTGACCCAGGATACAGGCCACAGGCACCAAATGGTCAGGACAAGAAAATGCCAACTTTCCAAAAGTGGCCTTTTCAGATTTGTGACTTAAAATCCCACTTTACAATTAATAAGGTTTAAATACAACTCCTTAGACACAAAACATGACTTTTCTACCTGGTCCCAAACAAAAATGATAACTTACTAAATGCAATAGGTTGACCCAGTTTTATCTAGGGGTGGGCGAAGCCCGCAGAGTTGAACTACACAGAACTCTGTGGAGTTGCATAAAAACTCTGTCGAATCCCTCGGAGTTCCACTCTGCCCTAGCAGCGCTGCTGGCAGGATAAACACATTACATATTGTCCTCTTAAAGTCTCCTTTTAAAGGGACATCCCTGGTGCGGGTGCATGGAGCAGAGGCAATGACCCACATTCCGACTGCAGCAGACAGACATCAACGCTAGTTGCCTTTGGAGACTGGCAGTTTCTAGGAAGGCCTACAGAAATTGGATGGGCCCTGTCACTTTGCATTGCAAGCACGTCTGCTGCAGTCTTCACAGCGACACTAAGAGAAACTAGATGCTGCTGTTGGCTCTTTGCTTTCCAAATCCTTTTTTGACACAAGCCCGTAAATAGCTGGAAGGTCTGTGTGAACGCAACAATGATAGTTCATAGGGACATATGCTATAACACGACTCATCTGGCCAGCCACCATGCAGCAGAGGCTTGTTGAGCTGACTGTGCCGGCATGCAGAAACAGTACTAAGGTTTCATAGCCCCAAGTGCTCCCTGTAGCCTAGTAATGCCATGTCTTGCCTTGTGATGTAATTTGGTGCCACCTACTAATGACACCAGAAGGATGCTGTCTTTCGTCAACTTATGGAAGTTCCAGCCTTTCTGACACAATCATCTGACATTCAACAAAATTGTGCCGATTTGAACTCTGCCACTCCTATGCCCATACAAGCCGAGCCTTCTCAAAACTTGCAGCATCCACCAACTGTCAGAGGACAGATGGTTCAGGCACACATTGGGAATCTACAGCCAATGAATACTTTGGAATTATGTGCGGCACACTTAGACTGGCTGAGGTAACACCAATCCTAGGTTGTGTTACACATTACTAGTCCCGTCTACTACACAACTAAACACACAGAACTACGTTCAGCTGTAGGACCTGTTGTTATTCAACGAGACGTGCTGAACATATTGGCAAATTACATCCATTCAAAGGGCGACAATGGACAGCAACATTAGGCTGAAATCATGTTTGTCTTATGTAAGTAGTCGACAAAATCATGGCTCTGAGGACACAAGCCTACATAAGGTGCTGCATTCCGCGCTGCTGTCAGTACATTGCATTTTTCCATCTCCAACTAAGACGTGAGGTGAGCAAGTGACAGAGCTTATTGACATCAAGCAATATTAACAGAAACAACATAGCACACTTTTGCATCCTGTAGGGGTGGCGGGTGGGCCGGTGATGGCAAACTCCACTACACTACGAAGGAGGCAGAGGTTTTTTTCCCAAACTCCATGCTCCAAGTGGAGCACAGAGTGGGAAAACTTTGCAAGCTCTGCCAGCAGAGCGGAGTTCACCGCCCACCTCTAGTTTTATCTGACAGGAGTGGTAGGACACACAGTAGTGAAAAACGAATTTGTGAGTTTTTCACTATAAGAACATGTAAAACTTAAAAGTATATGTCCACCTTTTAAAATACAATGCACTCTGTCCTATGTGCTTTTTAGTGCCTATCCTAGGAATGACTTATGTGTATTGAAATAGCAGTTTTCGGCTTGGCAAAAGGATTTGTTTGCCAAGTCCAATTGGCAGTTTAAAGCTGTACACAGGCTTCAATGGCAGGTCTGAGACACGTTTTACAGGGCTACTTAAGTGAGTGGCACAATAAGTGCTGCAGGCCCACTTAACTGTAAATGCCCTGAGTATATGTCATACCACATTCCTATGGACTTATAAGTAAACTAAATATGTCAATATGGTGTTAGACACCTTTACCATGTTTTAGGGCATGAGCAGAGACACTTTAGCACTGGGTAACAGTGGTAAAGTGCACAGAATCCTAAAACTAACAAAAATGAATTCAGCAATACCAGAGGGGAGAAGGCAAAAAGTTGGGGGATGATACTGCAGAGAGTGCCAAGTCCAACAGGCCAAGGGACCCTATCTTAAGCCTCTTAATATATTTATTTGTTTTATGTATTTATTTGTATGGCACACGCAACAATCTTAATTGTCTCTAGGAACCTGATACCAGGAAATATGAGTCTAATATTGAGTAAAGAAAGCAAAAACAGGACCGCGGGTATGTCTTTGGGCTATTGTGGAAACAAAGCAGAGTAGAACCTTGTCTAAAACCCAAATGCAAGGCATTAAAAAAGGGAGGGCCCGAAACTGAGAACCATTGGTCACCTTCCCACATCAGGCGTGTGTGTGATACAACCAGCTGACAAATATTGTTGAGTAGAACTATAGTGGATAACTTGCTGCAAAGGCAATCTGGAGCCATTTTTAAAAGACAAATCTAAATCATGTGTAGGATTTAAAAAATAATTGTTTTGCCTTCCAGTAGCAAGCGAGAGCAATAGCAAGAGAAATATTCTCAAACATCTTGATTCCGTGTCAGGCCAGTGGCAGCATTTTGCACTACTCTTACCCATTCCTGTGTTGAGTAGTATAAATCTTTATTTGTATATTAATAAAAATCGTTGCAAAAAGTACAGTAAAATGATTTATTTTTAAAATGTGCTTGTTATGTGGCATATGGGATGAGTAATAAAAGCATACAATATGCGTTGTGACTAAAAACGTAGTTAGTAGTAAAAGTAATTGATCCCTGGGGAGTCGCGATAAGTGCAGAAGGTAGTGCAAATGCTCTGTGCACTGGAGGCGTGAAGGAAAGTCTCTGGAGTGCATAAAGGCAGGGTATTGGGTGATGGGAAAATTGACATAGGTGTGTAGGACTGACCATCTGTGCTTCTTGTGGGCCATCTCCGCTTTGTCGAGTGACCAGGAATGTGATTTGGCCGCCATGTTAGTGATTTTTTTGAAGGTGGTAAAACTTCTGTTTGAGTCCCAAGCACTGGGCAGGTTTAGGGTGCTTAATGCTTGGTGAAGCACTGTTGGCCAGTTATTTTTATGTGTAGGCTGTTTTTTTTATTTCCGACCAGCACAGAGCAGCCAGTGAGTCGAGTGGGGCTGATCTCATTTTACAGCACAGCTGGATGATTGCGGCCAGCCTTACTGAGGATTGATTGAATAACCCGAACTCCAGTCACACATGTGCCTGTGATATGTATTGCGAGAGTCCGAAAATGCGTTTGAATAAGAAGGATTGGAGATGGTTGAGGGTGGTTGTGTCGCTCCCCTTTAGTAGTTCTGAGCCATGGGTAAGTGAAGGAAGGAGCTTGGCCCCAATATCCTGTAATAGATAGAGATGAGATGTGCTTCACATCCTTTTTTGCAGCAAGTTGGAGGCAAAGCATAACATTTTGGCCAAGGGCCTCCTTTGTTGTAGGTGGTCCTTGAAGGATAATCTAGTGTTCATTACTGCTAATAAATATGTATAGGATTTGGCCTGATCTAAGTTTTTTCCAGCTGCCTTCCACTTAAATATGGCGTGGTGAGGGCTTGGTTTAGCTGAAAAGCAAATAACCTTTGTTTTGCTGTAGTTTAATTCCAGGCCCAGTGTTTTGATGTATTCCACAAGGTTTGAAATTTGGTACTGGAGGCCAATCGGTGTCTGACTGAATAGGGCGATGTCATCTGTATATTGTAGACACTGCACTGGTGTATTTGCTAGTTTGGGAGGATCGCCTGGGACTTCCAATAATTGCGCATCCAGGTCCACCATGAAGATGTCGAGTAGTCAGGGGACAAGGACGCACCCTTGCTTTAAGCCGTGTGCTAATCCTGCGGGTTGTTCTGTTGCCTTTGCCTATTTTTACTCGAACTCAAGTGTCCAAGTACAGATTGATTATAGCCTCCAATAATTTCATTGGTACACCCCATCTGGCCATCTTTGCCCAAAGATGGTCTCCCGGAACTCTGTTGAATGCTGCTTTTAAATCGATGAAGCAGGAGTTTAGTTTTGAGCACTTGTGTTTGGCTTTTTCGGCTAGGAGGCTAAGTGTGAGAAGGTTGGTCGTTGTGCACATTCCTGCTCTAAATCCGATCTGGGTTTTCAGGATGATGTTTTCAGATGAAGCCCAGTCTTCTAGATCTATTAGTAAATTGGAAGTGTGGAGTTTGGCTTCGACGTAGATAAGGGCGATTAATCTGTAATTCGCTGGGTTGGACCGGAAACAAGATTTGAAGATAGGATGTAAGAGGCTACCTCTCCAAGATGCCGGGATGGAGTTGGAAATGAAGGCTTCATTGATTAGCAGGGTGAGTTACGAGGGCCAAAAAGATTGATCATACTTAAACAAGGCATTTGGGATCCCATTTGGTCCTGGAGCCCTGTCTGATTTTCCGGACTTGCGCATCTTCCGGCCATTCACCTCCCAAAGATTTTGTTGATGGTATTTCTGAAGGAATGTTATTGGAGTTTTTGTAACAATCTGCCTTTCTTTGTCAGCATCTTTTGCAGGGAATGCTGCTTTTATGTAAGTTATCCAGTCAGCTTCTAAGATGTCGGCATTGTGAAGGCAGAATCTGCCATTTGCAAGAGTGTTTATTTCAGCCCGGAATTACTTACTGTTTTTCATTTTACTAGTGTGCAAGAGTTGTAGCCATGTATTCATCTGATGAGCTTTTTTGGCTGGCTAGATGTCCTTTTTGTAAGTTCACCTTAGGGTTGTAATTTGGTTCCTAGTGGCGTGGCTGAGCTTTGGATCCCATTTCCGGAGTTTCCTGGTCACCTTATTTAATTCTCCCTTTTCCCGTAACAGGGATATGGTAAACGGGGCTGTACCTTCACTGGAAAGGTTGGAGTGTTGCAGAAAATTGGATGAAAAGGTGGCTGTGTGTGCCACTGTCAAGGTATCTTAGTGTTGCCATGGTGACGGCCTGTGGGTGAAATTCATTTGGGTTATATGCGTGATAATGTACTCCATTATTGTGGCTGCCACTGTGCCACTGTTCCATTCCAAGCAAGGCATTTCAGATTATAGGCACTGGGTGCCGCCTGCAGATCTTTGGCTCTCGGTGCTCTTGGTGAACATATCGCAAACTCCACATGTTAGGGGAAGTGGTCACTCTCCACTCTGGCTGTTATGTTGTAGCAGGTGATCATGTGAAACAGCTCTGTGTAAACAAATTTATAATCCAGGGTGGAGTTTGTTTTATTTGATGTCCTGGTAAAAGCTGTCAGTTGGTCTGGGCGCAGGCGGCCATTGACAGAAAGCATGCCAATGTTCTCAAGAGCCGTGGTACATGCTTTCCCGGGATGGTTGAATCTGGAGTGGGTTGCAATTACTGGAGGCATAATTTGCTTGGTGCTGCAAGGGTGTTGGTGGCACTGATTAGAATTGGTTTGCAGTAGGCACATATTGAAGTCTCCTGACATGATATTGCTATCTTGCGGAAAAGTGTATTGCAATGATTTTAGTATTGCTATTAGTAATTCGATCTTCCCTGCTTTGCTTTTCTGATTGGAGTGAATGTATATGTTGCAGATTAGAAGGCTAAGATTACGGACATTTCTTTGTGTTGGTGATTGTGAGGGGACTGACAGTTTAACGCATTGTGCCCATGATAGCTCCAGCTCTATGTGTTCTTGGTGCCACCGTAGGTGGGTTGCTATATATGGATCTTTTTGATGCTTCTTGATGGAACTCCTTGAAGCCTGCAATTGGAGATGGTTGTTCGGCCCAGGTTTCCTGTAGGAGCAAGATGTCAATGTTTTGAAGGTAGGTGATACAACCGTTCTTTCCCACCTTACTTCTGAGGCCGTTCACATTCCAAGAGCACAATGTTACAGGATAGGGGGTATCAGTTTTATCCTTGTGTTGTTGCGTTCGTGCGCCCCTCCTGCCACCTTGGGCGGGGCCCTGCTAACTTTGCAGGGACACAAGCCTCATGCAGCTGGGTGCTCCTGGGACAGCAATATGATGAATACTTAGGTTCTGTAGTCTAAAAAAAAGATTGATCTGTAGGGCCGATTGCTCCTCTGAGTGCCCCGCCCATCAGGAGTTGTTTCGGTTGTGGGAAGACAGGGCTGCGGTAGAGCTCTGAGACAGTTCTTTTTAGTTCAATGCCTCATTTAGAGAAGCAGTCCCTTTGTTGCCATACTTCCGTGGCTATCCTTGGGTTGCTCCAGTTGACAACTGTTATTTCTTCTCCCGCCATTGCTGGTTTGGATTAAACTCTATTCCTTCAATATGGATTGTTTGAAGGTATTTAAGGTTGTCCAGTGCGCTTACCAATTTTAGGATGGCACTTCTGTTTAGTGTGTCGTGCCGCCCTCTAGACCTATAACCAGTAGCGGCCCGTGGAGGGAGTTCCGTGGGGCGGTGACTCGGGGCGGGGGAGGGGCAGGGTGGGGGGTAGTAAACACCGGAATATGGATGAACGGAGGTAAGTAAACATTTAAATAAATAAAACGAATTTCGTTGCGCGCGCTGCATTGCAAAATGCGATGCAGCACGCGCAACGAAATTCGTTTTATTTATTTAACTGTTTACTTACCTCCGTTCATCCATATTCCGGTGTTTACTACCCCCGACCCTGCCCCTCCCCGCCTCACCGCCCCACGGAACTCCCTCCACGGGCCGCTACTGCCTATAACATGGAATCATTTCAAGTTTCAGTCAGTCTTTTTCTGTGTCAGCATCATATTGTTAAAAATCCTCATGTCGGGTCTGGGCCATTGAACTTTTTTGTTCTTCTAAATTTTGGTGGAATTGGTTTGGTCCTGCCATGGATGGTGAAGGTGGGCTGGTCTTGGTAGAGGCCATGGGGGCTTGTTGTCTTATTAAAGATGCTTGACTTGGGTAGGTCGTGGGTGGCTTGATCATTGGTCTTAGCAAGACTAGATGAGTCGGTTGTTCTGGGAGAGTTTGGTCATAGGTCTTTGCCCTGAGCTGATACGGTCGATAGGGTCTATGGAGTATAAGTGATTGAGTTGCACTGGAAAAGTTTGTCCATCTATTGATGGCCTGAATGATTGCTTTTGCATATGTGCTCCAGGTGCTGTTATGGAAATATTGGAGAGGTGGGCTTGCAATTGTACATGATGAGGGGTGACCTGAGTTGCCCCATCCCGGATGTTGACGGCAAAGAAAGTTGTGTCCTGTTCGGCTCTAACCATTGTTGGAGGGCAAACTTCCTGAAGAGTTTGTGTCTCAGAGCAGTTGAACATGGGAGGTTGCTTTTCTGACAGTCTCATGGAGGAGGGAGAAGGCTCTTCTTGGGTGAGGATTTCAAGTCTCCTTCTTTCATAGTTGGAGTGATTGTTCTCATTTGATTTGGGAGGTTTAAGGGACTTTTCGTTTTTTGGGAATATCGGATAAAGGACTATCCCCTGCTGGAGTTCGCTTTCCTTTGAGGTTTGAATGATGTCATGCCCCATTTGTAGAATTTGTGCTTGACCTATTTGTCTTTTCTGCTTGTTGTTCCTTGCTTTCATTAGACGTTTGCGCTCTCTTTTAGTAAAGGAAAGTTGCTGGTACTCCAACGGATTGGAGTCGCCGGATGATGAGGGAAGCCCCCTGTATGATTGATTGATTGATGTTTTTGCTAATTGCAGGTCATGAGAGGGTGCCTTTTAGTTCTCCTCAGTATCCTGGGGATCCTCGCTGTCAGTCTTAGCTAAGGGAGCCTGCCTTGGGTAGGGGAGGTCAGACTTGCCCGGGCTTACTATGAGCGCTGTGTTTATCGATGGTGGGGGGTTCGATGATTTGACTTCTGCTAGGATGTCTGACAAGATGTTAGGGATGAATGTTAAATGATCCAAGGTTGGAGAACATTGACATGAGTGATAGACGTTGTCAGCGTCCTTTTGAATTCACCTAATCAAGCTGTTAAGTGCCTGAGCATTCTACTCTATGCCTGAGACGTGGGGAGCTAAAGCATTCAATAGATCAAGTTGTATTTCAAGTTTTTCTGAGTGGAATGTTAAGGCCAAGGAGATCACCTCCATCATGTTCAGCAGTGGGATCCACAAGGTGACTGGGACAAGAGAATTGTTATCTGTGGCGTGAGTGTCTTCTAGTGAGTGCTCCACTGTGACGCTGGGCTTGGAGGCTGAGGTGCTAATGTTATGATTTGGTTTTCCTTCGATGCTGGACTTAACCTGTGGGCTGATGTTGGACTTGGCAATGCAGTTGCTGTGCTGTAGCTTGATTGGGGAGAGCAAGGCATTGTAATCATGCTTAGGACCGGAGTTGGCTGTGATGTTTAAATGATCCTTTGCACCATTATGATTCTCTTCGAAGGGGCTCAGGAGAGGTTCTTGCCACTATATTGAAGCCTCCAGGGTGTTGTCTTGACTGTGGTCTGTAGAGTGGAGGTTTTTTTTGTGGGTTGAGCATATTGTCCCAAACGGTGTTGTCTGAGGGGAGATGTGTTGACAGCTTCCCTGTTTGTTGATCAGCTTTTGAAGCATGTTCTTGCGCTTTGATTATAAGTGGGTTGTGGTTGTTTGGTTTATTGAGGAGTTTCTCAGTTGAAGACAATATGGGGTTAGATCTTCTTGGTGCTGTACTTTGGACCCTTGGGGATCTTAGATAGCCTGTGATTTTAGTCTTCTTGGATGCATTTGTGTTTATGGATTTTTCGGGTGTGGCTGCTGTGGTTGTAGCTGAAGAAGCGTTGACATTTGCTACTGGGTCTATCAGCGTGGCTTTATTCTTGGGCCCGCGCTTCTTCGTCATTTTAGCTGTGCTGCAAATCTTGCCTGAACTCATAATGATGGCAGGGGGCAGTGAGGGAGGCTGGGAGAGAGAGTTAATCAGCTTTGTGGATCGCGACCAGTTCCTGCACAGGGGTCTCCCCTGATGACCACCTCAATGGTGCCTGTTCGCTTGATTGTTCTAGTCCTCACCGTGAACCTGTGCACTAGGTACGCGGCCGAATCTAATAAGCTTAGTTGATGTGTTGTGCCTCATGAGCGAGGATTGGGTGGGTTATTCTCTCTCCAGAGGGTCCAGAAGATGAGACCTGGTGGCTTTGCCCAGCGCCGCCACGCCCCCTCTGTGAGACATTTTTGTTGAGTTACAGGGCGGGCATGAGCGCGCTGCTAAATTTGCTAAGTTTGTTTTATAAATTGTGTTCTGGCGTGTCTGGCCGGCTATATTTATATATATATTTTTTTCCTCCTGGAGCACGCCACCCCATGAGCTACACCCAGACCTGATTGGCCCGCTTCCTGCAGGGGGCCTAGGGTCACCTCTGCAACTGCAATTGGTGCTCATGCGTTCGCTCACCCCCATGTAAGCCAAGATGCAGGCCCTCCTCTGCACAGTGTGGCCTGGTTCAGCCCACCAAGGAGGTGCGTGACTTAGGGCTCGAGGGCTAAGCGTGCTGGGCACCGTCGTGGATTTTCCCTGGCTGTTTCCAAAGTTGTTGTCAGCTCTCCCATGCGAGAGCACTGTAGCAGAGGAGAGCTGGAGGGAGTGGTGGCCAGGAGTGTGGGATATGGAGTCTCAGGATGCAGAGAGGAGGCCAAGTGGGAGCTCGCCAGGCCGCCCCATAAGCTGCACCCAAACCTAGATGGGCTGCTTCCATGAGGGCCCGGGCTTGCAATCTGCAGGAGATAGCTACTTCTACTACGCTCGGACACCTCACCTTCGCCTCGCCTCGGTGTCCTCCATCTCCTCTGTGCTCTGTGGGTGTAGATGCAGGGCTGGGCTTGGGCGTCGGGGCTCCGTGTTCGTCGCTCGCAGCAGCGGGCAGTGGGCGTATACTCCTCTCTCGGTGAGTTTCATGCTGCCTGCTAGGTACGTACGTCAATTGCAGAGTAGACTAGTCAATGAGAGATTCAAGCAGTCCTTGCAAGTGCAATACAGTATTTGCATGATCAAATCTTGCACTGATAAGAGCTTCTACATTCTGTTTGTGATGTATCTGATCAACTATTGGAAGGAATTCATTCAGCTGTCTCAATCTGAGGAACACTGACAGAACAACTGTCCCAAAATATGGTCCTAAACTGAGATCACTATTCCAGATAACTCCAAGGATTTTTGCTTTTTCGTTCAATGAAGTGGTAAGAATAGACTGGGAGGTTGTAAGATGATGTTGAAGTTCACAGGTATCAAGTATTCCCTTGGCGGCTGCTGTGGGAACTGCAGATGATCACCTTTGCTCCATTGACCACATGCAAGAGGTGTTATAGAGACCGCCATCTGCGGATGCAAGCGACAGTGATGTTGCTTCTCCCACACAGGACACATAAACCTTTGGCTCTCCGTGTGATGGGAACAATTCGACCTTTTTCCAAAACAAGCCAAATTGGAATTCGAAAACATGGTTTTGTTTTAACTTTCCTGCTTTCACTGAGCACCATGGCTTTCAGCGTGCTCAGTCTGTCTAATCATATATTGACTCTTTTCTAGAATTATAGAGCTTTTGACTTTTTATAGCATTGTTTTAAACATATATCATGTTTTTAGATTTTTTTAAACTTATTTTGAACACAGTTTTTTATGCTTTTATCAGCATTAGTTCAGCTTATCGACCTTCGGATGAGGAGTGGGCGTCATGTACTCCAGTGTACCCCAATCTAGGCGTAGGTAACTACACAACCTTTTACCTATATTTGTCCTACCTTGCTCTGCATAACAGTTCTAGCTCTGACCTTTTAGCCAGTTATGTGCTGTATAAATGTCGATCAGTTTCTTGGAAACTAGCCTCGTTTATTATGAAAGAGGATTCTTAGAAAAGTCCCTGTACATAACAGCATGAACACACTCTGTGTAAAAAGTCATGGCCAACTTCATCCTAGGGCGAAAGAACTGCTTTGCATATTCGCAGGTATTGTTCTAGTCTCATTTGCATAATCGTGCTCACAACATATCGATTGTGTAAGGAACCCCGAGGCTATCTTTATGGTATAAAAGACTCATGCCAACACTAGATAGGCAGAGGAGAAGCTTCAAAGCTGACAATAGATGCTGAGGTCCTGGCCTGAAGAAGCTACAACACGCAGCGGTCTGATATCCCTTGCGGGGTGTCCAACTCGAGACCAAGACGGGGTCCTTCATTCTCCCCCATCAGGTAATGGGGTTGGCTCTTTCCTAGGGGATTCTTGACTTTACACCCACATACATGCTAGGTACACTTAGGTACACTTAGGGAGGGTTTCCATTGTAGGAGTACACTTGATTACCACTATGTATCTATATTCCTGCATATATTCACTGTCTTTGCGCCATGGTAGAATTCTACCTTTTATTTACTCTGTTGTTGCTTGTTATCTTATACATCTGTTTCTGTCTAATGGTTGTCGCAGCACACATGTTTTATACTAGAATGACGCTGGTTGAATAAATGCTTATTGAAAACGTCTCCATTGTTTATTTTGTGTATTTCTCTGAGACTCAGTGAGCACAATTGACCGAGCGAAAAGTACTGTACTGTTTCCACGATCCCTGAAGGATCAAGTGTTGTCATGCTCGATGGTTCCCAGAAACTATTCGCTCCTTGGTAAGGTTAGGGGCTTATGGTGGCACTGTGAGCTAGCTGGTCTAAAGGCTGACATATCCTTTGGGGGGTGTCAGGAATCAGTCTGGACATCAATCCCTTAGTTTATGTTGTCTAAATGCGCAGATCCTATGCATCCTTAGGAACTACACGACAAAATGATCAGACAGGTCTCTGGGGTATGCATAAGAGATATTGATTTCAACATCCCAACTTATAATTAGGGCTCCGGGTTTTATGGTATTTATTTTTTCAACATTTCCGCCTGTATTTATCCATATTTATTTTTTGCCCATCTTATTGGTATTTATCCATATTTATTTTGTGTTTTGCGAATATATGAAGCCATAAAATGGTATATTTCCACATTTATTTAACTGATAAACATGCACTCATACTTTGCTGCCTGTCGCGTTGTAGCAAATTAAGCAGCCAAATATAGCAAAACACTACACCTTCAGGTAAATATGAGCATTATAATACAAATATATGTTACCATACACCTGCATTTAGGGAAATCTCAACCTATTTTTAGCTTCTCATGCTGCCTATCTGCTCAGCTGTTGTATTATAAATCACGAAAAACAGCATGGAGAGTCACCCATAAAATGCACACTTTTCTGAATTTTTCCGCTTTTAAAAATAAATACAGACAGGAAACACTTTGTTTTTTGTCTGTAATTATCTGTAAAAATCAGTAAAAACGGAAACCGGGAGCTTTACTTTTAATTAGGTCTATGCAGTGTCCTTAAACATATAAGAGAATTCTGTTGAAAGTAAAATTATGTGTACACTGGTAATCTGTATGGATAGCTTAGTTTGCTGGATCACACACTGGTAGTCTATCTGGTGGCCTTAGATTCCCTCACAGTGAGTCCTATTGTAATGCTCATCAGCGTTCTCAACTGATCAGTAGACACCACAGTCAAAATCCATTCCCCTTTGGGGAGTGATGCAAAGCACATAGCATTCTGTTGACATTGACTTGTTGTATGGCACCATACAGTCCTCAGCTTTGTCAGCTAATGAATGAATTAATACATTTATTAGGCACAGACTATCCTGGAAAAAGTCTCATGGCTGTGGTCTTCCTGGGAAATCTAGAAATTATAGGATTCAAAGTAGTCTTGAAGCTGGTATGTGTGGGTAGCATACTGAGTTGTTGAGAGAGAGAATTCCATACTTTTGGGTTTGCCAACAAAGATAGGGGTCAGAGTAGTATTGAAAATGTCTAGTGAGTTCCATACTGAGTTGTTCAGGAATCTTGGAATGTGCTTTCTACTAAAGAAAACACATTCCAAGATGGCCTCTCATGCATGAGCCTGAGTCATGATGCCTGTACATGTGTCATAATGCAGGCATTCCCAGAAATTATGGCACATGCGTGTGTATGCCCACCAGACACAAAAATGATTTTGTTATTTGCACTTTATCATTCAAACATTTAAATGGCCATGATACAATGATAAAGTGAAAGTTAAAAAGGGAAAAACAAAGTGTGTGTCAGCATAAGAAATGGAAGCCAAGCACCAGCAACCCTTGGCAGCTGCTGGCTCTTAAAATAAATAAATAAATAAATAAAATGTGGAATGGTTTGGAGAGCTAGAGCTAGCCATGGGGGTGGGCAGGGAGCATAGGGAAGGGAAGTAAAAATAGTGTCTTCTGTGTTTGGGGTGCAGAGTAAAATGTAGGTGGAAAGAATAAGGAAGCACATGCACCCCCGTGGAGTGCTGAATACCAAGGAAACAGAGTCCAATCAAGTCAATAGTGAAAGGAAATAGCTCATCAGTGTACCGTGAACTTGAAATGCTCCTTGGCTGGGGAACACAAAAATAGAGCGATAAGTCATCAAACTAAGTGCAGACATGTGAGAAATACAGCTCTAAGTAAATGCTGTATCTGAGGCAATAGGTCTGCCAATAGACAGCTAAGTTGTCTAAATCCAAGATCTAAAAATACATAAGCACTTCTAGCAAACATTTAAAAAAGTTTTTTTTACTTGAAACAAAACCAACATCTGTACATGTGGCATTTAGCAACATGTGATAAATTACAACAGACAAACAGAAAACAGAAGTAAAAATATAGCAATCTAAGGATACATATTTATTAGTACCCATTACATTCTGTAATAGAGCCTTGTAAACTGGAGAGGTCATGCTTAACTAAGAATGTTTAATTTCCTATTTTTTTAAGTGTAAAGAATAAGTTTATTTGTGCAAAAATAATGCAGTCATAGAGGGGCTAATAAGTACAACAGTTGAAAGGTGAGAACAATAAAATAATGGAGGGGAGGAGAAGGAGGACTTTGTACATAAGTTGAATAAAAACACTCAGATGTCTGATTGTAAATAAAAGATAATCAGTAAAATATGAATTAAACAATACATAATGAACAAAGAAGATAATGCAATCAGAACTAGAAGTCAGAGATGAAGAAGTACTTCTTAAGCATCAGGTAAAAGTGCAAATGATCGTTTGGCAGATTCATCTAGACACAGCGTAATTGTTGACAAGAGATCTTGTCTTTTTAAAACAAGAGATATAGGTTGCATATATGCAGTATCTAGTCATGTAAAATACTTTTATTTGATTTTTTAAAATCATTAAAGGGTGAAACAATCACCAGGATGCATAAAACTACAAGTCAATTAATACGGTTAAAAGACAGTCTATGATAGTAACCGACTGTGTACCACCATGCTTTGTATGACAACTGTTTAGAGCCCTTCCAGTGTTTAGTAATTTGCTGAAATATAATTGCTGTAAAGGGATCTATTATTTGCACATTAATTGAAATATTGGCCCATACATTAGAAATGCTTCCTAAAAATACATTATAGATAGAGTAGGGTATGGTATGGTGGAAGAAAATATGAAATTGATCTAGGCCAAAACTTGTAAACAAAAAGCAGAGGTAAAAGGACATGTAAATATCAGGTGTTTCAGGTAAGCCTGTTGTGTAGAGCATGTCCAACAAGTATCTGGAGTGTCTGAGTTGATCTTGTAGAGAAGAGCATGTGTTGCAAAAATTCTATTGCATATAAAGAAAATTGTTTGTGTTGTATTTGCTGTAGGAGGGTATTTCCTAATTTTGATCCAAATCTGCTTCCAGGTTGAGATAAGTAAAGTGATATGAAGATCTTTTTCCCAAGCGAGTTCAATATTGGATTTGGGTCGATTATTCAAAATACATTGAAGCATTAAATATATAGAAGAAGCTTTTAATTTGTAAGAAGATAGTAAGATTAATGGGTGGTGATGTACTAGTTGGAGAGAGGGACTGGAAATGAGTGTATGATTGAGAAATGATATTTTGTAAAATCATGAATCTGTGACGAGAAGCAGTTGATAACCCAAACAATGTTTAAGCTTTAGAAATAGATATAAAATAGTCCTTATTGTATAATTGTTTAACCCAGATTAGTCATTTAGATCTTCAAGCTGACCAGTAAATAGGTCTGTTCTTTATTTGCAAGAAATGATTATGCCAAATGGGGACTCTGAAAAGGTTTGGTTTGGATGTTTTTGAGGCATTTGCATGAAAGTTAAAAATTCATGAAACGAGAAAGGAGATAAGAGCTCACGTTCTAAGTATACCCATAACGGACTATACATGGATGAAGATGTGATCAAATAAATAGATTGTTTCAATATGAATGCTTTATGATGATTTGTAAAATCTGGGAAGTTAACTCCTCCTTCTGGTTTAGGAGGTTTCAATTTAAGGAACAACGTGTGAGGCTTTTTGTTATTTCAGAGAAAAGGATAGAATTGAGTCCTTTTTCTTATATGATTTAAGTGGAATGTTTAAAGGAATGTTGGATATATTGAAGAGAATAAAGGGGATTAACATCATTTTGATGGTGTCTGACTGCACCAAGATAAATGTAGAGGGTGCAATCTATTCGTTAATTATGTGATCCTATGAATACAAGTATTTAAATTAAGAGAAAGGGAAGCATTGAGTAAATTGAAGGCCAATATATTTTAGCTGATTAGGTTGCCATTTTATGTTGGAGGAGCAAAAATCCTCTTTGAAGTTAAATGTATTTAAGGGTAGAATTTCATATTTGTCGTTATTCAATTTGAACCCAGATACTAGAGTGTAATATGCAAGCTCGGATGAGACGGCAGGAAGTGAAGAGTGAGGATTTGATATGAATAGCAAGATATCATCTGAATATGCAGCTGACATAATTTGTTTAGTGTTATGTGTGGAAGCCATGAATATGAACGGTTTGTCTAATCCTGGATTAAAATGGTTCAAGGGCTAGGTTAAAAAGAAACGAAGAAAGGGGTCATTCTTGACATACTCCTCTACTTAGGGTAAAATATGAAGAAGTCAGGCCATTACCACAAATAGCAGCTCAGGGGGTGAAAATAGAAGTTTATGATTTTGGGGCCAAATCCAAACCATTTAAGAGTATGAAATAAAATTGACCAATTCACCCGATCAAATGCCTTTTCTGCATCTAAAGCAATGGCTGCTAAGGGTTCAGGCAAATCGGCAGACTTTGAAATAATATCAAAGAACAAGCAAGTATTATTTGAGAGATATATGCTTGACACAAAACCAGATTGCTCCTTTCTTAAGAGATCAGGGAGAAAGGATTCCAGTCTGGAAGCTAGTGCGTCAGAGAAACTTTTATAATCTAAGTTGACCAAAGAAATGGGTCTATAGTTTTTACAATAATCTGGGTCCTTTCCATCCTTCGGTATAAGGCCAATAAATGCATCAAGATAGAATCCAGATGAGGTGAAAGAATCAGTGAAAGAATGAAGTAAAGTATGTAATTTAAGTAGGAGAAGTTTAGAAAACTGAATATAGAATTTCGCTGTAAAACCATCAGGTCCTGGGGCTTTATCTCTTTTGAGGGCTAGCATAGCAAGATGTAATTCAGTAGAAGAAATATTATCTTCTAGGAATGCAAAATCTATTTGAGAAAAGTTTGTTTTTTTAACAGAAGACAGATATTGTAAAAAATTGAGCTCTGATAGTGCTCAGGTATATATAACTTAATATATAATTTTCGAAATTGATTTAAAATATCTAAATCTCTGGACTAAATCTGATCATTATCATCTATAATTGATTCAATGAGTAATTTGTTTTGTTTCATTTTAGGGTAATTTGCTAATAGTTTCCCAGACTTATTTTGACGTCCATAATATTTAGCACTAGATTTAAGAAGATAAGATGAGGCAGAATCTCTAGATATTTCATTGAAGTTTATCTTAGCTTTAATAATTTGTTGTAGGGAGTGTTGTGTATGTGAGTTATAATATGTATGTTCAAGGCACTTGATTTCATCGAATAATCACGTAGATTGAGCAAGAGATTGTTTCTTTCTCTTAGAGACAAAATGATGATAAAATCACGAGCGGAGGATTTGAAAGCATGCCAAATGATATGGACAGGGGTGTTGCTGGAGAGATTAAAATGAAAATATTTGTGGAAAAAGCTAGTGAAAGAAGAGGTGAAAGTGGTGTCCAATAGCAGGGAATTATTAAATCTTCACCCCTCAGCGTAAACGTGTCCCAGTTAAATCGAAACTGGCACGTGATCAGAAATTAGAATGGTACCAATGTCTGCAGCATGTAAAGATTGAGTAAGATGATGTGAAATAAAAATATGATCTATCCTAGATTGTGTGGGGTGGACTGGGTGAAAATATGCGTATTTTCTCAAGGAAGGGTTGCATAGTCGCTAAGCATCTGTCATGTGATGTTGATGGGTGGCATGCAAAAATGCCTTTTGTGATTTATTTGGAATGTAATGTGACCATGAGTGTATGAACAGAAAGGGATTGATGAAATGATTACAATCACCCGCTAATATTAAATTGTCATCTGGGCATTATAAATGTTTCTAGGCAATATTGGACCAAAACTAACAATAAGGAGCAGTAGGACCATATACATTGAATAAAACAAATGGAACTCTATTAATTCTTAATTTAATTAGAACCCATATCCCCTCTGAATCTGTTTCCTGTGATAACAGTTGGACTTTTGAGGATTTGTGGCATAAAATCATAACTCCATTCTTTTACCATTAGACGTCGGGAAAAACACTTCGCCTACCCAACCTTTGCGTAATTTTATACATTCATGTCATTTAAGATGAGACTCTTGCAGAAAAGCAATGTGAGCATTCAATATTGACAAGTGTGTTAGGACTCTTTGATGCTTGGTAGGAGAATTTAATCCCCAGACATTCTAAGAAATGAAAGTCAAAACCATTTAAAAAGAACTATCATTAAGAAAAATAATAAAAATAATACAAATTCTAGTGTATGATAAGAAAAATATCATTGCAAAAACAGTAAAACATGACAATAATATTCGTAAGGTGAACGAAAGGGTTAAAGATGAGAAAGATAAAGTTAAAGAAATGGGGTGAGAGGGTAAGGATAGGGTGAGATGAAACATAAAGTAGATATATAAAAGAAGAAGGATAATAAGGAAGTTAAACATACCTACGAATGTTGTTGATGAGGGCGGGGGGAGACCACATGAGAAGGTGGGACGTCTAAACTCCAGAGGGAAGGGAGTTGCACAAAGGGCAGTATAACAGGTAACAGGAGACTGGAACATGAGGCAACACGATAGCGGCACAGAGAAATATTAGTTAGTTAGAATAAATTAAATATTATCTAAAGATTATCTAAAGAGTGCTTCTTGTTACCATTTCAGGAGATCAAGCAAAAGAATTGCAATAAAAACAGGTCAATCCAGCAACTTCTACTCAAATTTGAAGACAGATAGGAGAAAAGGGAGCGAAAGGGAAAAACTATAACCATCCTTTTGACGAATGAGCTGATGTAGTAATGTCCATTTTTCTGCCCTATGAGTTGCAAGAAAGTCTCTCAAGTGAGATGGATCCTCATAAGTTATCGTTTTTGTTGTTGTATGTGACCTTGAAAAGACAAGGGTGAAAAAGACCAAAACGGACTACAAGAGAGAGAAGCATTGGACTCATGTTTAAAAACTTTCTTTCTCGACCTGCAGTACTTTTAGTGTAATCTTGAGAAAAGAATAGATCATGTCCATTCCAAGAGATACGTTTGAGTTGCCTGGCAGCTGATATGATCTGCATCAATTCTGCATACTCTAAAAAATACAAGATGATTTACCGACTTTTTTTCTGGAACATTGGAGGAATGACCAAGTTTATGGGCTCATTGTATATTTAGTGGCAGGCCATCATGTAATTTCAAAATTTGTGGTATGAATGTTTTAAGAAAAGAGATAAGATTTGTTCCTTCTGTGCCTTCAGGTACGCCGTAAATGTGGAGACTATTTCTTCTGCTGCAATTTTCTAAGTATTCGACCTGTATGCGCGAGATAGTTACCTGCTCTTGAGGGACATTCACCTTAGAAGGAATTACTTTAAAGTTAGACGTTTGCTGCTCCACATTGGAAAATCGTTCTTCCATATGAGTCCACCTATGTGTAAGATTCGATTCTGCAGTTCGACATTAGTTTCTTCCATGAAAGGGCGTAAAGCTTTTATTTCTTCCCATATTAAATCAAAGGAGGCATCAGTAGAAGACTTAGAAGGTGACGGTGGGCCTGTCTTAAGTCTTTTAATTGATGTTTTGCTAATTTTGGATTGTAAAGCATTGTAAAGCATTGATGGGTGTAGCTGGGGAAGAAGAGGCACTAGGATTCTTGTGTAATGAAGAATCTTCCAATTTAATATATGTTGTGGGCCCAAGAGAATGCTTAAAAGGCTTACCTGTGTAAAGTCTAGTTGGGTGTCTTGACTCTTTAGTCTGCCCACAGACTGGAAACTCCAATTATTAAGAGCAGTTAATTGTCTCATATGCAAGAGTTAAAAATGCCCTGCTAGTTGAAGTGTATTCTATGCACTTAGTCACACTCCCTGCACACCTCTCATAAACATGAGCAAAATGAAAAGTCACTTGTGAGGAAGTAGAGACTCATTGCAGTATCTGCCTTTAAGCACCATAGCATGAGTGATCAAAATTAGCTTGCTGGGAGTGGTGGGAATGCAATTAAAAGGGCGGTAAATTCTCCCCATAGCCTGCCAAAGTAGAGAAGTTATACAGATTAGGGAGAATTTTAGCCAGTGAAAAGTCATAAAATTGCCTCCCAATACCAAACAGTGCTGTTTTAACAAATGCCATACTTTGAAATCAATTGTTGATAGTATGTACCTGTAAATGCTCGGACACTTTCACAGCGCATCTCTTCACACTAGACTTAAATGGCAGTTGCAGGTGAGGTGGGAAAGACGCATTGCTGAAAATGAAGTAATTATACACTCCCAACTACTAGAAATTTGCAGCGCAGTGTCCTGCTTACTTCTGCAAATAATTTGCAACTTCAGGAGTCATTACATGTTGAGGAAGCTGCAATTAAGATGCCGCTTGAGGCCCGTCCCTTAGAGCTTCAGCAAAGAGCCGCCATCAAGCCACGCTCCCCACAAATTTTTAATTTCTAAGGTAGGCACACATCAACCAGAAAAGGGCCTGTTGAATCACCTATTTCACCTCTCAAGAGGCAAAAAAGAAAAACAACTATGAAATGCCCTCTCTTGTGAGGTCATAGTCCTGCCAGGTTGAGGAGACAACAGCCATGATTTACTAGTACTAGCAGAATACAAAGTGAGACAAAGTGGCAGCCATGATCTACGGAGATATAGTCACAGTGCCAAATGGACTTTGCACCACTTTGCATGCAGGGGGTAATACCGGGTAAGGATTAGAGCAGACATCCATAGGTGTGGACATAAAACCTGAACAAAAAGTAATTCCTGGTGAAGCAGGTCTAAATGAGAGGAAATACATTGATTTACAACATACACAATTGCACTGCATAAGTGTTGCATTGCACAGTACACATTCAATGAGTCTGGCCCCTCCTTGTATACACATAAGAATTGTGCTTGAAAGGTGTGCCTCCAGTACAAATCCTACACAAGAGAGAGCACACTCTTCTCTGTGCCATGGCATGAAGCTATGTGATGAACAAGAAAGCCTGTTTGTATGCCAGTGGAGGGGATGACACCTTTTGTAGATATGGTACTGTGTAGTGGTTCGATGTTCCTGCACGGTTTCATGACAAATGTGGATGCTGCGCTGCGTTCCGTGAAATCTTTGTATGTTTGGGCCAATAAGCCACACAATGGTGTGCTACTCTGCAACTTCTCTAAAGGACAAAAGCGACATGACTTTTCTTTACTTTGTCATCTCATAACAAATGGGAGTGATAAAATTGTTTATTGAAAGCCTTATGAAACACATAGGGGCAGATCTACAAGAAACGAACGCAGCGCGGTGCCGCAAGTCATTTTGCTGCGCCGCGCTGCGTTAGTTTCGAAGCACAGGAATGCGACATAGTTACAACAATATGTTGCATCTCTGTGCTTCCCCCTGCGCTGGCGCACAAACTGCTGCCATGCGCCAGCGCAGGCACCCTTGCACGATGGTGCAAGGATGTCTGCGTCGTGGGGAGATTGTTTTTGTGCAGGAAGGGGCACCTTCCTGCACAAAAACAATCAATTGAGGTGATTTCCTCTTCCAATGTGTGCTGTAGAATGCAGCATGCATTGAAAGAGGAAAATAACGAGGTGAAATGAAAACATTTCTCCTCGTTGCACCTCGCTACGCCACCCCTAGGGTGGCGTAGCATTCTGACGCATTTCCAGATTTATGATTTCTCGTAAATCTGGAAATGCATCAGTAGACATGGGTGTTGCGTGGGAACACCCACAGCAACACCCATGTCACGCCCCTAACACGCAAAGTGTTGCGTGAACAGGGGCGATATTTACAAGCACAGGTTAAGTCACGCAGGGTGACTTTACCTGTTCTTGTAAATATCACTTAGCAGGCTGCGCCACCGGTGCGTCACGCAACGGGGCTTGTAAATCTGCCCCATAGGGTTTTAGACATATATATATATTTTTAAATTATACATGGAAATGCCCTTAAATGCATTGCGTTACTTCACTTAATCGGTCGCACACAATACATGTGCAGTTCGTCATTGCTAGCTGTGAATGTGCTAAAAGTCAGATATTTCAAAGATAACCTTTTGGAGAGTGAGTTCGTGAAGCTAAGCGCTCTCCGTGCCCTGCACCAGCATGTCTTGCCCAAAAGCCTCCTTTCATTCACTTTCTCTACAGTGAGATGAAGTAAAATAGTTCTTGCAAAGATAAAATGGGAAGTGCAGCAAAGGACTGGGAAAAAATAGATTGCCGTACCGTTGAATAACTGGGTGGTAAATATATTAAAGGGACGTTGCAAACCAGAGCGCTGAGAGACGCCTGTGTTTCCTAGCAGATTATAATGCAGAGTTCCCCTTCAGAAGCACCGAGCAGCAGCAGCTGCTGCTGCTGAGCCCCTGGAGCATCTCTGCTGGAACCTTCCTTTGCCCTCAAGATTATGGCATGGCACAGTGGTGGGTGGCCTGTCAAACACATTATTAAGAAGGCATCAGATGACAGAATATAGCAAAATAAAGAATGGGTTCTAGGTGTAAATAAACGGATGCACAGACAAAATCATCCATAGATACCTTCCAGTTCTCCAAGCCATAAAGCGACTGCACAAACATGTAATGCAATGGAAATAAACACATTACCTGAAGATGAATGCTCACGTTTTAGGAATCACCCTGAGCTCGGACTGACATAAGTAACTGCTGATTTATTATTATTATTTTAAAAGGCACAGGGAGATCAGGGGGCATATTATCAAGAACGGCGTTAAAATTATCGCCGGTAACTGCCGCTAAAGCGGCGATAATGGGCTTGATAATATGCCCTGGAGAATTCCAATAGAAGCCCATGTTCACACCAGAACATGGACTTCTATTGGAATTCTCAAGGGCATATTATCAAGCCCATTATCGCTGCTTTAGCGGCAGTTTCTGCCGCTAAACCGGCGATAATTTTTAACGCCGTTCTTGATAATATGCCCCTAAGTGATTTGCTTAGGATCACAGGATGTTGAGTCAACGCCGGGACTCAAGGCTGGTACCCCAGTTCCAAAGTCGGGTGCACTGACCTTAGGCCACATGTCCTCCCCAAAGAATCCCAGGAAATCCTGGAAACCTTTGACAGCTTAGATTTCCAAGAGTACTCCAATGTCAAAATTTACAAATGTGGAATTTCCATCAAGTGTTCGCACTCATTGAGTTGCGATGAACATTATACAGTTTTCAAAGCCTGGGTCCCTGGTTTTACGACTATATTATGCTATATCACTGTTTTCTTATGTATGGTGAGTGTTCATGTTCTACAACTAGAATTCCCATCCGTTTATACTGTACGTATATATTCTTGAGTAATTAATCAAGTATTGTGTACTCACAACTCTGGCTGGATATTGACAACTTTAATACAGCTGTAATAGTCTTGTTGCACTGTACCTAGGCTCGCCCGACACCATCTGCTCTGCCTTTAGGCCCCTATGTTTACCTGGAGAGTCGAAGACGTTTAGTGAGACCAACATTAAGCCACAGACTGAGAAACCTGTGTTCTGCTTAGTAGCAGACCTTGGCATTCTCACGTTGTATTTTGTCACTCCTGCAACTAAGGCCACCCTAAAAAATAATGCCCAGTCAATGCTGTGTCCTTTAGAAAAGAATATATATTTGTACATATATAGGAGGTCAACATTAGGAATAAAGCAAAAAAAACCTGGAGGTCTGAGACATTTGAGGAGCTGAGATACAACCCCAAACCAAGGGATTTTGCTTACATATGAAGGTTCTAATATACAAATAATAGGGGAAAGTGTGACCAATTTTTGTCTACGATGCAAAGTTCAGGCACTATCTGCTAACTTTTTGGAACTTTGAATCGCAGGTTTTTTTTTAGCGTGGGCTATGTTGACAATCTTTGATCAATGTGGCAAAAGTTACCAACATAATACTACAATGCATCAAGTTGGCTAAGATTTGTCTAGCATTTGCCATAGATTGGCAGTGGCCATAGTTGAAAGGTTCTCAGTGGCCATGGTTAAAAGTAGGGAAATTTGAGTGGGTTATCTTGTTAAATGTTACATGTTTATAAATCGCAACATATGCCGAAATTTCTTGACGATATTGAACTAATATATTTGCTGAAACAGCTCTATGCAAATCAAGTTATAATAAAATAAACATTATCAGTATCTTGGCGTGTGCAATAGCATCAATCACAGATCATAAAATTAATACACTTTCAATGTTTTAGACGAAAGAGTAGGTTTGAACATAGATGATAAGCTTATGCAGTAAAATTGCAGAAATCAAGACACACAAAAACCCAGAGAGGTCTCTCCCAAATTAAAGAAGATCTTTTGAATGCACCTAAGGAGTAGTGACCAAAGTCAGAAGATCCTTTGTGAATCGTTGATGGGTCTTTAGCAATCCAGTAGTCCATATCGGAAATCTTTGTATATGGTTCAGGGGTAATCAATTGCAGACCTAACTGGTCCCACTGGTTAGTGTTAAATGATGAGTCATTGGAAGCTGAAGTTGGGCTTAAAATCAAAGCAGGTGTTTTGAGGGTAACAACTTCACAGGTCTCTATCTGGGAACTTGTCATCCAGGATTGGGATTTTTTGTTGGAATGGGTCACCTACAGGGCTTGGACACCAACTGAACTTTTCAGATCAGCAGCTGTAGCTAGGATTCAGAGTTAGAGTCCAACCACACCTCCAAACCATTATATTTCCAGAACTATAAGGGCTAGACATACAAGTCAAACATCTGGATCACATCGACTTTCTCAGCCTATAGTATACTATCCAAATATGTAGGTTGATTAGCAAATGCGCCAGTGCTCCATGTGCTAGTAAGGGACATATATGGGCTTTCACAAAGTAAGAGATGGTGTGTGATGGTAACAATGCAGGCTCTTATTCCTTGACGTCCATGGATGTCCTACAACCCCTCAACCCTAGGACATCAAAGATGTCTTTCAGTCTGGTTTTATCCATCAATGTTGCAGGGTGCTAATGACTTTTAGGTGGCTAATTTCCTTGAGAAATAACTCTATGCAAGCTTCAGATAGCTGAGCCTCGTTATTAGTCAGGGCCATGATCCTTTCCACAACGGTCAATACAATGTTGTCTTCTTTCAAACAACCGAGCAATGGAGTTCTCCAGTTCTTAGGTCCACTACGGTCCTTGAGAGAGCTAACAACATACAAAGTTCTGTTCCTAATAAATGTTTCTTCGAACAGTTATGCGAAGCTCCTCTAGAATCCTGATGAAGTACACCTACTGGCAGCTAACTTTCTCTCAGTATTGGCAGACGGCATCATTCATAGCTCATTCTTCCAGAATAAAGTCAGGGAAATTTTCGATACATTTGATGCTAATGCTTAGACACAAACATCGCCACCAGTGGATGGTCAATCGTCTCTTAATAGTTTTGGGCACTTGTCCATCGAGAAGGTTGGCCAGATGGTTGCCTCTACAAAGTCCGGGTCCTCATCAGATCCTTGTCCACTGCACATTATGCGTCTTGCTCCAGACACTATTGCAACTTTTTTGACTAATATTATTAACTCTATGTTCACCACAGGGGTGTTCCCAAAATCATGGGAAAAGGCTATGGTTCTCCCCTTACTAAAAAAGCTAATTTAGACCCAAAAGATCCCTAGAATTATCAAACCAATATCTAGGCTCCCCTTTCCAGCTAAGGTGGCTGAGAAAGCTATGAACATCCAACTATCTGCATATATTAAGACTAACCATCATCTTGATAAAATGCAGTTTGGGTTCAGAAGCGGTTATAGCACCGAATCCGCGCTCATTGTAGCAAAGGAAGAGATTAGATCCTCCCTTGATTCAGGGGGCAGAGCAGCTCTGATATTATTGGACCTGTCCGCAGCCTTCGATAATGTCAATCACAGTTGTCTGATGGATCGGTTACAGGCTGTTGGGGTAAAAGACAGGGCTTCTGCCCTTATTCATTCTTTTTTGAGTGATAGATCCCAATCTGTAGCTTTCAAAGGATTCACATCATTGCCCTTCACGCTGCCCTGTGGGGTCCCTCAAAGCTCATCTTTGAGCCCGACGCTGTTTAATGTTTATGTTTCTCCCCAGGCCATCTTAATAAGATCATTTGGTTTCTCACTGGTATCTTACGCAGATGTCACCCAGATTATTATGTCAGTTACCAGTGACATCCAAAGCACGGATGAGAAATTCAACAACTGTATGAGGGAGGTCAGTGATTGGATGAGCAGGAACTGCCTAAAGTTACATTCTACCGAAACAGAGGTCATGCTCTTTGGGAATGATGCGTTGTTTTGGTCTCCCATCTGGTGACCACAAGAGTTAGGGGATCTACCCAAGCTGACAAGTAAGGTGAGAAATTTAGGTGTGATGATAGGTGACAAATTACTTTACAAAGAACAAGAACTCTGTGGTGTCAACCTCCTTTTATATTTTAAAAATAATCAAGAAGATTGCTCATCTGCTCTCCTTTGACCTGTTAAAAACGATGGTTACAGCATTAGTACTGACCCGATTAGATTATTGCAGTGGTTCCCAATCTGTACGCCGTGGCTCCCTAGGGAGCCGTCAAAACGAGCCAGGGGAGCCACGCACCAAGCACTTTAATGCATTGAATGTTGAAGGGTTTGTTGGCTTCGGTTAAACTAATTAGACTTAAACGCATGATGTCGATGATTTGCAAGTGACATGCCTAAAGCTGGAAATGTAGTGCTTAATTGATGGCATGTCGAGGGAGGTGATCTCCATATTTCACTGGATCTCCATGTTCCAACACTCCCAAAGTAGGCAGAAGATGCCCAATTTATTTTGTTAGACTCGTTGATAGTTTAGCTTTTTTCCAAATGCATTTTACACCAATGCAAGTTATCAGGAAAAGCACAGTTGTTCTGTATTGATATGTGTACTTGAACCATAGGTACTTCCAGTACACATTTCTTTCAGTACACACACATTTCCAGACAGGCCAGCTCTCTCTATGAACTCCAGGAAGTAAAGCACCATATAGGGCATAATGCCAACATTTGGAAGCAAGGAAGAGAGATGTTTAAAAAAGAAAAAAAAAATCAGGAGAATTTATTTGGCTTGCATTGAATTGGAGACAATTTCAGAGAGGAGACAGCTAAAATAAAGCTGTATGTGGTTTAAAAAAAAGTGTATGAATGGAGTTAGCGCACATCTAATCTAAACAATGATACATCGAGTCATAAAGTATGCGCGTATGCGTGCCAGCCAGCCAGAGGTTGCCTGCCTCTCAAAGAACCGATATGCAAGTGACTGTTCACTTGAATGCTGGATGCACAGCGTAAAATGAAATTTTTCACATAATCCTAGAGGATAACACACAATAAACAATGAATTATCACAACAAAATTTAAACACATATAATCTGTGTATTGTGCACTTATATTCTTAACCTTTATTTGGCTTGTTTTGCAAATGCTTTCAATAATTTCGACCGTAGTCGCAATGTACAACAACCAAAACATAAACATAGAAACGAAACGGTAATGTTCAAGTCAACATAAATGTGAAGTCTTCTTTAGAAGATATGCCCAATGCATTTCGGGATTTGAAACATCCCTTCTTCAGAAGCGACTGTAAAAATGCAAACATACCATAAGGACTAATGTGAACAAGAACATATAAATCTTCGATATACAACGTACAGGAGAAGCGAGTAAAAGGGATAAGCCTCCTAATGCGCTTATGCATGGCAACAAAGAAATGCACACCAATATAGATGATGATAAACCCGATAAGTGCCTGAGAACAGAAACTCAAGTGTGTGTACCACCATAGAATAAGTAGTGATGAGAACAACAGAAAAAATAGAGAAATTGAAAAGTTTCTTGATGCCCTCTCTTGAAAACTGGGCGTATACCTAGGTATATTGAACCACCTGATGTAGTGAGAAATATATAATGGCTTCTAAACTTACATGGAATTGACAGTCAGGTTCCGCAATGGACAGATTTGAAACCAGTACCACGATCTAAACATGCGCAATTAAACTGCTGTTTTGTCATAGTGCAGGTACCTAGATTACTAGCTCAAGAACCTAGTTACCTCTCTGGGCATGGGAATGCAGGAAACCTTCGTTGGACAACCAACTTGTCAGTAGTGAGGTAATGGAAGTGAAGACCCTGTTTTAAAACCAAAACGATATACAGCTGTAAACTAAATGCGCATAAAGCGTAAAAACAACCTCTACTAAATCAGTCAACAAATTACCTGCAAACGTGTGTATTCAGCCTGAGCAGGTCGGAAAGTAAACCAAAGTCAATCAAGACGCCAATACACCTACGTAACAATCTCCTCCAATTGAACGAGCACTGTAAAAAACCTGAAACCCCTCGTAAAGACAATGCGTGAATCTAACTGGAGTGCAGTGAGATACGCTAGCACATGACGCGAACTCACCAATATTCACAAAAATGCCTGGTAACCTCGACGCTCGTACCTCCAAACTCAACGAACAAACGAAAACCGAAGAACCGGTTTTAAAATACAGCAGCATCATCGATGTAGACAACGGACTCAATGCACTGAGTCACCGAGGTTCAAAAAATGCTGTAAAGACGGTCGCCATCTTGGAGAGTGCTAAAAACAGTGTGTTCACTATAAGACCATTACCCATAGAGCTGCAATGTCTGATACAGCGGATTGAAAAAGGAAAACCCCTGTGTGAACAATGGATAAATACGTACAGGGAGGCTCAATATCTCAACAAGTCAGACAACTCGAGTTCATCACCAGGAGAGCGCTCAGCCAGCGTTTACACGCATCAACATTAATTCAGTAACACAAAGTCCAGCGTATACCACATGGACTGAGACTACCCATTAAACCACTTCTGTACAAATTCCAATTTAACAAATGTTTTATGGAAAAATGGCAAGCAGTTCTTAATAAGTGTTCTTTAGACCTGATTTTGCTATTGATTGAGGAACTTTCTCGCACGATCAAAGACTTGGAAGAAGAAGCAGAGATTATCAAATCGGACCTGTCAATACGATGTGAATCAGAATATTGGAAGATCACTTTAGATGACCTGAACAACAAACTAGATGTCTACGGCAAAGAGATTCAAGAAAGAAAACTAAGGAAATTCCACCGGGACACAATAGATTACAAATTGAACGTGGTATACACCTGGGCAGAGGTGTATGCCCGAAGGAGTCCTTTTCAAAAACCAATCTCATCATCACAGGAATCCATGGTTTCAGATCAAGAAATGGAAGCAACACGGACTCCCTTGGACTCTCAACAACAAATAGCTGGTCCAAGCACACATTCAGCAGGAGCTCCCTCGTCTGAAACATCAACAACATCTCACTTGATGCCTTTTTTAGCCAGCGGCCCGATTTCGGGTCGCCCGTCAGACCCAAGCAGTTTAAAAAAACCAGGAGGAGCAAAAGAAAAAGAAACAGATGCGCGGAATTTAAGAAGCAAAACCAAGACCTCATCATAAATATTTCTTCCATCCAATTGACACAAGCCCAGCAACAAACTTTGAATAAAGGTACTTCTTTTGTACCTTTGTATCACACCAACGCCTTGGAAATTGATGTGTCCAAGTTTAGGTTCATGAGGAGTTTACGCTTTCGTCACTTCTTCACTAATGTACTACCTACTCTTGATCCTTCAGATTCACGAGCACCGATCAGGGAACTCAGTACAAGGAATTCAAACCCCAGAGCACATACATGGTACCTGTGTCGCATAAATTGCTAGACACATTTGAAACTATGATTAAGAACGATCTCGCAAAACTAAATCTTCTACCCAAGGTGAAATCTAATTTCACGAAGTCTGAGGCACGCATTATTCATCAACTGGCCAATGATTCAAGATTAACATTTCAGATGGCTGACAAGGGTGGTGCCTTAGTCATCATGGACACTTCTTTTTACGATGATAAGGTGTTTGAACATCTACAGGATTCTAACATTTATATCCAACTTGATCGGGATCCCACACAAGAAATCTCAGGGACTCTGAATATGATTTTAGATAAAACTGTGGAAATGCAGTGGATTTCCAGCAACACCCGCAAGTTTCTAAGTGTCCCACATCCTAGGCGACCCCGACTCTATCTGTTGCCTAAAGTGCACAAAAACTTGGAGAACCCTCCCTTTAGACCCATTGTATCTGGGTGTGGTTCGATCTTTGCACCCGCAGGCCAATACGTGGATAAATTCTTACAAATCTTCGTACAAAACTGGAAGAGCTACATTAAAGACACAACACACTTTCTCCAACCATTGAACACAGTTGGAACTCAACCTAGCACAAGTTGGCTTTTGTGCTTGATTGATGTCACAGCATTGTACACCTCAACACCTTTACAGGAAGGTCTAGATGCTTGTTAATGGGCTTTGCTCCAATTGCCTGAGATAGGTGCTAACAAAATGTTCATCTTGGAACTTCTCACCTTCTGCCTCCAACATAGTTACCTTGAGTGGAAGAACCAGTTCTTTTTGCAAATAAGCGGAACATCAATGGGCTTTTCTGGGGCACCGGCCTACGCAAATACTTTCATGGCCATGTTCGAACAGGATTACATTTTTTCTGAAGCACGTTGGCACTTTCATCTCATCTTTTATGCAAGATTCATCGATGACAGTTTTTTAATTTGGAACGACTCTGCCACCCAGTTGGAATCAAGAATTCAAGAACTTAATCAGAAGAACCCCCGCATCCAGTTTACAAATTCCATCAGTACCACTAGTTTATCATTTCTGGATGTGCTAATTACAAAAGGCCCTAACAAATTGGAAACCACAGTATATAAAAATCCGACAGACAGGAACAACTTGATACTGTTTTGCAGCTTTCATCCACCTTCTTTGCTACAGAATTTACCTTTTCGCAGATGCTGAGAACCAAGAGAATTACATCCAATGACAATGCTTTGACAACAACCATAAAGAGTCAATGTTTCAATTTCCGACAACGAGGGTATCCAGCTACCACTTTAACCCAAGCTGTGACAAAAATTAACACCTTACGCAGAGAAGATTTACTCTTAACTAAACCTAAGCCATCACAAAATCGCATGGTCTTTGTCTCTAAATACTCTACCAGATTGTTGGCCATCAAGAAAATCATAAAATCAAGATGAGAGCTTTTGAGAACTGAACCTGATTTTAATGGGCTGTTTGATCAAGAACCTTTGTTTGCTCACATGAGGAGCCGAAATATCAAAGAGATGTTGACCCAGGTCACACATGTTACCAAAAACACTGAAACTGGCATGCACAAATGCCATAACTGCGTCAACTGCAACAACGTGGTACTAGGGAATACAATTAATCACCCGCATTCTGGAAAACAGATTAATCTTAGACACTCAGGAGATTGCAACTCCACATATGTCATCTACTGCATACAATGCCCCTGTGGTTCATTACATGTAGGTAAAACTGAGCGTACAATTAAGACTAGAATCCAAGAACATAAGAGCACAATTCGAACAAAACGTATGAAATCGTACCTAGTTACACACTGGTTAGAGAACCACCACACCATTGCACAATTGAGATTCACGATTCTTGAAGTGTGGCAGTGTAAACCGGGTAGAGATAATGCTAAACTGCTCTCTCAACGTGAAGTGTGGTGGATTAAGTCACTTCAGACCATGACCCCCGCAGGTTTAAATGACAAAATTGATTTGTCTTGTTTCTTATGATTCTCATGCATGTCATTGGCGTTTACAACCTGCATACACTGTTTTCACTAACCATGTAAGGGTTGTCGGACTTCTGGCAACTTTCCACATCATAGTATGTACAATGGGCTTCACTCATGGCAATTCAACTTTATTCTTTCCTGCACTGAGCGCTTTCACTATTGGGATTTTCTATTTGATTCTAAAACTTTTCTATGTTGGTTTGTTTTCTTTTCCTTTTTTCATTTTTAATCATCTTCTCGCTCTTGCCAGCCTTGTTTTCTCTATGCACAGCATAGTACCTGTACCAGTTGTTTACTGCGCCCGACATGGCCTGTAATAGGTGGTAGTTGTAGGACCCGGGCAGCGTGCAATCGCACATTGTTCCTTGAGTCTAGCATCAGGTTCCTTTGTTAACTTAACTTTGGACATCACAGATGGTTTGGCACTTTTTTCATGCCCATAATAGTTTTTATCGATTGTTCACACAGACGTTTTCCTTTTTCAATCATCTGTATCAGTCATTGCAGCTCTATGGGTAATGGTTTTATAGTGGACACACTGGGGCCGATTCCGATCTGGGTCGGAAAACTCTCCGACCGAGCCGGATCCGGAGAGATTTCCGACCGAGCCGGACTCCTACAGTCCGACCGAGCGAGTACGATGCGGCCGCATGCTGCCGGACTCGATTCGGTCGGACTCCCATTGAAGTCAATGGGAGCCGGTCGTACAACACGTACATGGGCTCCCATCGACTGAATCGGTATGTCGCAAACAAGTGCGCCCCCTACAGTGTGTACGCGTCAGTGCAACTCGCACCGTACATGCATGTTTAGGGGGGACTCTTGTGTCCCCCCTGTGTTCGACTCGTACGGCTACAGGTGCAGGGGGGTCCGGCACGGACCCCCCAAGTCCGGCTACGGGAGCTTTTTCTAACCGGACGCTCCGACTCGATCCGGCTGTCCGACGCGTCCATCGTACTCGCTCGGTCAGAGAACGTCTCCATTGCATGGTGCGATTCGTCTCCGTACGAGTCGGTCAGAGCGGTTGGGATCCGGAAACGAGTCGGTCAGAAACAACGCATACACTCGCATCGTACTAGCTCGTTCGGACAGCTGTACGAGACGGTCGGACAAAACGCGCCCGGCTCCTATTTTCTCCGTGCGAATCCCGTTCGGTGAGCTTCCGGCCGAGATCGGAATCGGCCCCACTGTTTTTAGCACTCTCCAAGATGGCGACCGTCTTTACAGCATTTTTTGGACCTGGGTGACTCAGTGCATTGAGTCCGTTGTCTACATCGATGATGCTGCTGTATTTTAAAACCGGTTCTTCGGTTTTCGTTTGTTCATTGAGTTTGGAGGTACGAGCGTCGAGGTGATCAGGCGTTTTTGTGAATATTGGTGAGTCCGCGTCATGTGCTAGCGTATCTCACTGCACTCCAGTTAGAGTCACGTATTGTCTCTACGAGGGGTTTCATGTTTTTTACAGTTCTCGTTCAATTGGAGGAGATTGTTACAGAGGTGTATTGGCGTCTTGATTGACTTTGGTTTACTTTCCGACCTGCTCAGGCTGAATACACACGTTTGCAGGTAATTTGTTGACTGATACAGTAGAGGTTGTTTTTACGCTTTATGAGCATTTAGCTTACAGCTGTATGACGTTTTGGTTTTAAAACAGGGTGTTCACTTCCATTACCTCACTACTGACAAGTTGGTTGTCCAACGAAGGTTTCCAGCATTCAGTGCTGTGGTTAACGCAGATGCAGAGAGAGGTAACTAGGTTCTTGAGCTAGTAATCTAGGTACCTGCACTATTACAAAGCAGCAGTTTAATTGCGCATTAAATTTGCTCCATGTTTAGATCGTGGTACTGGTTTCAAATCTGTCCATTGCGGAACCTGACTGTCAATTCCATGTAAGTTTAGAAGCCATTATATATTTCTCACTACATCAGGTGGTTCACTATACCTAGGGATACGCCCAGTTTTCAATTGAGCAAAAAGAACAATTGATGGACAGAATGCAGAACAATATCATACATTCACCCCAGTACAGAGATCTGGGCCTAAATCCATCGTTTTTTTGCTCACCATGCCATTCCAGTTTGAACCTAGCCATATGCAAATCAGTCTTGACCCTGCGCCCAATGGGAACAGTCCAGCCCGAACTGCCAGGCCAGGTCCTCCCTGGATTGTAAACAAGCATCCTAGGACCGGTTTTGGGCTTTCAGCCCGCATCAGCCAGGATAGCTTGACTCCAGTGGCATGGAGAGCACGGGACCCACGTCTGGGCATACCCGTCCCACTCGGGGTGACAAATGCAAAAAGAACAATTGATGGACAGAATGCAGAACAATGTCATACATTCACCCCAGTACAGAGATCTGGGCCTAAATCCATCGTTTTTTGCTCACCATGCCATTCCAGTTTGGACCCAGCCATATGCAAATCAGTCTTGACCCTGCACCCGATGGGAACAGTCCAGCCCGAACTGCCAGGCCAGGTCCTCCCTGGACTGGAAACAAGCATCCTAGGACCGGTTTCAGGCTTTCAACCCTCATCAGCCAGGATAGCTTGACTCCAGGGGCATGGAGAGCACGGGACCCATGTCTGGGCATACCCGTCCCACTCGGGGTGACAAATGCAAAAAGAACAATTGATGGACAGAATGCAGAACAATGTCATACATTCACCCCAGTACAGAGATCTGGGCCTAAATCCATCGTTTTTTTGCTCGCCATTCCAGTTTGGACCCAGCCATATGCAAATCAGTCTTGACCCTGCGCCCAATGGGAACAGTCCAGCCCGAACTGCCAGGCCAGGTCCTCCCTGGACTGGAAACAAGCATCCCAGGACCGGTTTCGGGCTTACAGCCCTCATCAGCCAGGATAGCTTGACTCCAGTGGCATGGAGAGCACGGGACCCACGTCTGGGCATACCAGTCCCACTCGGGGTGACAAATGCAAAAAGAACAATTGATGGACAGAATGCAAAACAATGTCATACATTTACCCCAGTACAGAGATCTGGGCCTAAATCCATCGTTTTTTGCTCACCATGCCATTCCAGTTTGGACCCAGCCATATGCAAATCAGTCTTGACCCTGCGCCCAATGGGAACAGTCCAGCCCGAACTGCCAGGCCAGGTCCTCCCTGGACTGGAAACAAGAATCCTAGGACCGGTTTCAGCGCTCCATCCATCATCTCCTTGTGTTTGCTTTGTTCGCCCTAAGTTGGCAGGGTATGCCCAGACGTGGGTCCCTTGCTCACTTTGCCACTGGATTCAAGCCAGCCTGGCTGATGAGGGCTGTTAGCCCGAAACCGGTCCCAGGATGCTTGTTTCCAGTCCAGGGAAGACATGGCTTGGCAGTTCGGGCTGGACTGTTCCCATGAGGCACAGGGTCAAGACTGATTTGCATATAGCTGTGTCTGAACTGGGGTGGCGAAGTGAGCTAAAGAACGATGATGGATTCAACCCAGATCTGTGACTGGGGGCGAATGTCTGAAAAACTTTCAGTGCTCCGTCCATCATCTCCTTGTGTCTGCTTTGTTCTCCCTAAGTTGGCAGGGTATGCCCAGACGTGGGTCCCTTGCTCACTTTGTCATTGGATTCAAGCTATCCTGGCTGATGAGGGCTCTTAGCCCGAAACCGGTCCCAGGATGCTTGTTTCCGAACTGCCAGGCCAGGTCCTCCCTGGACTGGAAACAAGCATCCTAGGACTGGTTTCAGCGCTCCGTCCATCATCTCCTTGTGTTTGCTCTGTTCGCCCTAAGTTGGCAGGGTATGCCCAGACGTGGGTCCCTTGCTCACTTTGCCACTGGATTCAAGCCAGCCTGGCTGATGAGGGCTGTTAGCCCGAAACCGGTCCCAGGATGCTTGTTTCTGGTCCAGGGAAGACATGGCTTGGCAGTTCGGGCTGGACTGTTCCCATGAGGCACAGGGTCAAGACTGATCTGCATATAGCTGTGTCTGAACTGGGGTGGCGAAGTGAGCTAAAGAACGATTATGGATTCTACCCAGATCTGTGACTGGGGGTGAGTGTCTGAAAAGTTTCAGCGCTCCGTCCATCATCTCCTTGTGTTTGTTTTTTTGCCCTAAGTTGGCAGGGTATGCCCAGACGTGGATCCCTTGCTCACTTTGCCACTGGATTCAAACTATCCTGGCTGATGAGGGCTGTTAGCCCGAAACCGGTCCAAGGATGCTTGTTTCCGGACCAGGGAAGACATGGCTTGGCAGTTCGGGCTGTACTGTTCCCATGAGGCAAAGGGTCAAGACTGATTTGCATATAGCTGTGTCTGAACTGGGGTGGCGAAGTGAGCTAAAAAACGATGATGGATTCAACCCAGATCTGTGACTGGGGGGGAGTGTCTGAAAAATGTTCAGCGCTCCATCCATCATCTCTTTGTGTTTGCTCAGTTTTTAAGAGAGGGCATCAAGAAACTTTTCAATTTCTCTATTTTTTCTGTTGTTCTCATCACTACTTATTCTATGGTGGTACACACACTTGAGTTTCTGTTCTCAGGCACTTATCGGGTTTATCATCATGTATATTGGTGTGCATTTCTTTGTTGCCATGCGTAAGCGCAATAGGAGGCTTATCACTTTTACTCGCTTCTCCTGTACGTTGCAGATCGAAGATTTATATGTTCTTGTTCACATTAGTCCTAATGGTATGTTTGCATTTTTACAGTGGCCCCTGAAGAAGGGATGTTTCAAATCCCGAAATGCATTGGGCATATCTTCTAAAGAAGACTTCACATTTATGTTGACTTGAACATTACCGTTTCGTTTCTATGTTTATGTTTTGGTTGTTGTATATTGCAACTACGGTCGAAATTATTAAAAGCATTTGCAAAACAATCCAAATAAAGGTTAAGAATATAAGTGCACAATACACAGATTATATGTGTTTAAATTTTGTTGTGATAATTAATTGTTTATTGTGTGTTATCCTCTAGGATTATGTGAAAAATGTCATTTTACGCTGTGCATCAAGCATTCAAGTGAACAGTCACTTGCATATCGGTTAAAAAAACGTGAGCCACCCTGCTGAGAAAGGTGTGTTGGCACGTATGACATGGGTAGAAATGGAAGTGCATGCAAATATTTTTCATGCGCAGAAAAACGTTGGCAATGGGGCTACATGCATAGGAGTGCTATCTAGTACTGTATGTGGGATAATAAAATGAGAGGGTTCTCTAAAAAGGCATGGGTAAAGAAGTGTAACTAGGAATATTTTATTGTGCCGCCTTAGTAATACAAAACACCATGAGTATATGATTATAATACCTTCATTATCTTCATCCCAATTATTTTCAGGGAGAAAAATGCAAGTACTCCCGAGGCCGGGCTTACATCCCCCCACCCTCCCAAAAAAAAGTAACAGTGGGGAGCCACAGCCAAAGGCTAATGGGTCAAGGGAGCCGAGAGTAAAAAAAGTTTGGGAATCACTGTGTTATTGTAATGGTCTCCTGCAAGGCCTCCAAAAACGTTTCTTGAAAAAACTTCAGACAGTGCAAAACACAGCAACAAGGATGCTTTTCAACACCACCAGGTTAAAATCTGGGACCCAGCCATAAAGAAACTGCATTGGCTTCCTACAGAAAAGCGTTTTACTTTTAAAGCACTGTGTCTTGTGAATAAAACTCTATATGGAACCGGACCAGACTATCTAAAAAGGAATCTAGTTTGGTATGCTCCAACTAGATCCTTACGCTCTAGCTCTTATAAAAACCTGGTTGTTTCCCCCTAAAAGCGGATGTCTTGGGGTGATATGAGCTTTGTTAGAAACACCGCCACCAAATGAAATGGACTCCCCATTCCTTAAAATCTACAACTGAGCTCTTAACATTTAGGAAGATGTTAAAAACCTGGCTTTTCACCAACTGAACCACTTATCACTTGGATCACAGCTAGCGCCAAGATGCCCCTGGGTATATGTTGCGCTTTACAAATACATTCAATATCAATATCAATAGCTGTTCTTTCCAGCCATTTGCAATGAAGAGAGCATTCACCAAATTGACAGTCTGTAGATACAGGAAGAGGCAAGCAAGACATGACAGACAATACTAGATGAAGTCCAACAATACAAAGGTATTGTTGCAGGCCGATGTTCTGCCCTGGCAGGAAATAGATTCTATTTGCACAAAAGACATTGAGACTCTAATGGGAAGCACTGTAGATGGCAGTACACAAGGTATAATGTTCAACAGAAGAAAAAGGAAAAACATTGTGGAGAACCATTATTCACAATAACACATAATTCACTTAAAACAAATGTTTTTCAGCCAACAGCTGGATTGAAATATTCCACACACAAGCACTTTACACACTAAACACATTGGGGCAAAGAAAGTCCCCTGTTTTCACAGTCTGCTTGGATTTTATAGAAGAGGGCTAGATGGCTATCAGCCCCACCACAGGTACCTGTACAAAGACAGTTACCAGCACTAGAATCAGTTGCAATCAACTGCAAGCCTCGTTCTTGCCAGTTATTAAGGGGCAGTAGCCACACAGGTGGGGGTACAAACTGGGTGAATCTCAAACCAACAGAAACATACGCTTTGTTTGTGGAACAATAGTAAAATTAAAGAGGACCTCCTGTCGCCTCACAGGTTGTCGAATCTACCGGGGGAAAATTACAGGGCATGCCATAATAAAGTCATACAGCAGTAGGGTGGCACAGATTTTCTGGCAATGTTTGGACTGTCATACCTACACAGAGGACTGGTGTAAAAACAAAAAGTAGCACCTGTAACCTTAAGAATCACATGCCACAAAAAATGTGTTTGAAGACTACAAACTGGTCTGCAGGTGGATGAAATACTGACAGTAGTTTCCCCCAAGTGTTAGGAGTGGAGGTATTTATGACTACTAACATTGAAAGACATAATATGTTATTATTGCCAAACAGAATGCCATTTCAACGTCACCATGAAGCTAGGATGGCATCGGAGAAAAGTTCAATAATCAAGATCACAGAATGTGCCACCTCGCTATAGAGGTAAGAGCGCCTGCATCAACCACAGGTAAACACTACTCTAGACCCCTTGTCTTGTATCCATGGGGAATAAGATGCTTGGTGTACTATCCATGTGAAGCATCACCAAAGATACACATAATCAATATATTTAATATGCAATCAATGAGCACATCAAAGACAAAGAGCCACTGCAAAACTGTGCAGGCTGTGCCTTAAAACACCCCTGACAAAAACCAAACACAAGCGCACCAAACGAATCCGCTCCTGCACATGGAAGTAGAAGGCACATGCATACAGCATCAAGAACAGTTCATACATCCAATAGCAAACGAACCCTCGAAACAAAACAGCACGCACATATAGCAGCTTTTGCATGACCAAGTGCTGCTACACTATAACATTAAGTGACCAAAAAGTTTCACCATGCGTAATGACAACTTCCAACCGCTAAATTAAGTCAACATTAGGCTCTCAGACCAACTGTCTTCCTCCTCGATATGATCCTTTGACGAAAAAAAAGTATCATATTTAGGCATCTATTGCAAGTAGGATGGACCTTGGGGAACAGTATACTTGCAAGCCGGAATGAGGAATTACCAGGTGGGACTGATTTTTGCAGTCGTAACACTACATGGAATTCCCAAGTCCAATGGGTCTTAACACATACATTTACCAACTGCTCTGAGCGGGTGGTAAATGTATACATGGACCTTAGGGGGTAGTGTGGAGGGAGGGCAGGGGTTTTGGGAAATAAAGGTAGGGATGTGGAAGGTAATTTCTGAGATGGGGAAATCATAATATGCTCCCCCATATCAGAATAAAAAAACACAGGGAATGAGGTTTGGGCTACTGCTACAGCCAAAGTTGCATTCGATTTTAACAGCTAGTTAGGTATGGTTTTCCCACATACCTGATCTAAAACACTGTATGTCACTTTATTTTTATTTTTTTCATTAATATAGGTCCAATACACGCACTGATTCACCAATACACCTTAGTATATATATTTAATACTCATAAACTTTTTAAAAACACTCACAGCCACTAGATGATGTCATCGGTGATGTCATTTGAGATGTCATCAGTGATGTCACTGACCATGTTGTGAGTAAAATAATATGTGAGGTCACAAACAGTACATTGCGGCGGTGTGAGCTATTGTTAGGCCAACTAACTATAACTGCTGAATTTCTCTAGCTTTGAATGAGTGAAACTTGAGCCTAACTATAACGTCTCTGTAACCTTTGGTTTTTTTGAGTGAATATACATATATATGTAAATATATCTCCCCAGTTACTGATACTCATTTCTCTGTGCGGTTACAATGCCCAACGCGTTTCGGTCTGCTCCTCTGCTCCTCGTACCTTGATCACTGGTAACCCATGATCAAGGTCCAGGGAGCGGACTGAAACGCGTTGGGCGTTGTAACCGCACAGAGAAAAAAGAGAAGAGCAGATTGAACTTCCCGAGAGAATTTCTGGTGCTTTCGCATCAGTAACTGGGGATATATTGACTGGCATGGCCCTGCCGGCTGAAACACACTACCATCAACAAAGAGCACAGTATCCATCCATTGAGGAATCAGAAGCCGTATATATATATATATATTCAGCAGTTCAGTTAGTTGGCCTAACAATAGCTCACACCGCCGCAATGTACTGTTTGTAACCTCACACATTATTTTACCTACAACATGGTCAGTGACATCACTGATGACATCTCATATATATATATATATATATATATATATATATATATATATATATATATATATAATGTGATCAAGATCGCCTTAGAGCGATCGAAACGCGTCATGGCGGACACTTGTCTGTTTGCATTATGAGGTGATATCATGAAAAAAATCATTCCTGCAAAAAAGCATTAATCGAGTGGAGGCGTTTTTGTGGTCTGTACCTGGAAGGAACCCCCTCAGCGAAGAAGGTGGGCCAGGATTGCTCAAATTTGGATATATATATATATATATATATATATATATATATATATATATATATATATATATATATATATATATATATATATATGTAAATTTATATATATATAGCACCACCCTCTTTCGCAAGTACCATTTAAAAAATCATAAACATTCCCTAAAAACCCACATGTTACAGGGACGTTACAGTTAGGAAATAGAATTTAAAAACCTTAGAAATGCACTTAAGAAACGAAAGGTTATAAGGACGTTAAAGTTAAGGAAAGCATTATAAAGAACATACAAATTCACTGAAAAAAAACAAAGGTTACAGGGACGTTATTGTAAGGCACACATTTCACTCGCACATAACCATAGTTCAGCAGTTAAAGTTTCCTGCTCTAACTATGACTTATGGCCCCACAAAGCACAGCTTATTACCTCACATAGTACATCACACAGGACATGGTCAGTGACATCACTGATGACATCTCATATGACATCACTGATGTTTCAAGAGTTTATGGGTGTTAAACATATGTATTAACCTACTACAAGAGTCACATTAGTACACTAGACATACTACTAATTAGTAATACTTTGTCTAACATGTGTAATCTGAGTGGGTGTGTGATGTCTGTATCGATGTGTGACAGAGTGTGTGAGTGACTGTATGGGTGTGTGACTGTGACTTCTCCCAGGCCGGCCATTTTTTATTTTATTTTGTTTTATTAGGGGAGGAGGTCTGCATGCCCCCCTCCCCGAGCTGATTTCAGCCCTGGGGACCCCATCCCCCGTGCCAGGCATTTTTGCTATGGTGGAGGGGAGCACGGCCCCAGTTCCTGTCCAATTTCTGCCCTGAGGACCCCATCCCCGGGGCTCGTCCATTTAGGGAATGTAGGAGGGAGACTGGGTGGGCCCATGTACCTAGGCTGCATTTGGCCCCAGGGACCCCATCCCGAGGCTTGCCCATTTGTTCTGGGTGCCGTCAGGGCACCCAGTCTTCACTGGGACCACGGGGGCAAACTGAATGCCCCTGTGGTCCCTGCGAGCTCCCCATCTTCTGCAGGAGCCGACATTGCTTTCAGACATAGAGAGCTGCTAAACATGCAGCTCCCTGTGTCGGAAAGCAATTCTGCTCCACTTCCAGCAAGCAAGAACACATCTCAGCTCTCGCTTGCTGGAAGTGGCACATTTGCTGTGACTTGGCAGGAATGGTAAAGCTTCCACCAAACCACAGCAAACAGTTATGTCCCGGCGATGGGAACACCCCGGGACATAGCAGGAGCCGGCCCTGGGGGGTGGCAGTCCCCAGGGCCATCTGTGACTTCAGGAGGGTGGACCGCACGCCCCCTTCTTTTCTGTTTGTAGGGCCTGCCCTGGGGAGATGGCAGTCCCTGAGGTTGAGAATGACCTAGAAGGGGGCCATGCAGCCCCCCTCCCATTTAAAAAAAAAATTGGCCCCAGGGGCGGGGGGTGTTGGTCCCGGGGGCACCAGGGTGTCCTGAGGCCCCCATTACAAATTGATTGTGCCCGGAGATGTGGTGGTCCCTGGGGCTCTGGGGGTGTCCAAGAGCCCCTCCATAAAAATGCATAAGCCCCAGGGAGGTGGTGGTCCCCGGGCATGATGGGTTTCACGAGGCCACCAGTTATTTTTGGAATGTGGCTCCAGGGAGGTGGTGCTCCCCAAGCTATCAATAAGCCCCAGGAGGGGGCGCATGTGCGCACCCCCTCCTCTATTTTCAAAATGCCTCCTGGACCTAGTCCACCCGGGGGCCGAATACTACAGAAGCATCGAAGCCTGCACTTCTTTTTCTGTTTAATTTTCAGCAGGGGCCGCGGATCCAACGTGACTCCCACTGAAAATTAAACAAAAGAAATGCTTTTTTGGCACTGTGGGGTTGCCTCTGGGACCCCCTAAGAGGCCTCGGGGGTCAGGGTATTCATACATTGTCCCCTTCTCTTATTTTGCAATTTCTTTTTCAGGGGCTTGGCTCAAGCAGAGTCCCACGATGGCTACCAACACTTCCTGGTTTGAAGTGGTGATAGTCAATCAGATTTGAGCAAGGGCACCTTCTGATCCTATGATGATCCGTGTACCTTTATATACAAATTTGGATTTTGGTTAATATCTCTAAAACTACTGAATGGCTTTGCATCACTTCAGAAAAAGGCACTTCCCTGGGCAAATATGTATCTTTCTGCTAAATTTGGTGTAATTATGTTCAGCAGTTCGGGTTGTAGCCATGTCTAAAATTCCTATGGGAATTAACTTATGGAAAATGCGTTTTGGGCCCCCCCCCCTTTTTCTCGGCACCCGCTTGACAGATCACCACAAAACTTTGAAGGCAGTAGCTGGAGTGAACGTCATACTAGCTTTTATAATTTTGTGAGGATTTGTCAAACAACGCCAAAGTTATTGGCAAATGAACAATCACTCTCCCTATGGCAATTACATCCGAACTATAACTACCTACTGGCAATATATATGTATGTATTTATATATATATAGTCACTGAAAAACCCAAAGGTTACAGGGACGATATAGTTAGGAAATAGAATTTTTTTTAAACGTAGAAATTCACTGGAAAAACAAAGGTTTCTGGGAAGTTATAGTTAGGCTGACATTACACTCATACACAACCCGAGAAATTCAGCAGTTATAGTTAGCTGAGCATATTACATCACTCATAACATGGTCAGTGACACCACTGATGACATCACTGATGACATCTAAAATGACATTACTGATGACATCATTCAGTGACTGTGAGCGTTTTTAAAAATTTTGAGTGTTAAATTATATACCAAGGTGTATTGGTGAATCATTGCTTGTATGAGTGCCTGCTTGGATGATTCAGTGGGTGCGTGACTGACTGTATAAGTTAGTGATTAGGTGTTGCAGTGAATGTATGGGTGAGTGACTTGGTTGTGTGAATGTCAGTATCAGTGTTATGTTATGTTAAAATTATTTATAAAGCGCCCGTACATCGGTTGGTTTCTTGGTAATGTCTATAGGAGTGACTAGAGCCCTGGATGGTTAATCATATGTCCAGGTCAACAGCTATGTTTGAGGTTAATCATATGCCTGGGATAACAGCCATGTTTGAGGAGTTTCCTGAATCTCAGGAGATCTGTACAGGATCTGATGTCAAGGGGCAGGACATTCCAAAAGTGAGGAGCCAGTACCGTGAATCGGCTGCCACCTAACCATTTTGATTTATAGTACGGGTGACCAGTAAGTTTGTGTGGGCTGATCGCAGAATGCGGGTGGGTATGTATCTCTGAATGATATTGGAGATTAATTCTGGGCATGTGCCATGTAACGATTTTTAAATAAGACAGCCGATTTCGAAGACGCAGCATTGGAATACGGGGAGCCAATGTAGCTTCTTCATGAGAGTGGAAGCATGTTTCCATCTAGGCTGATGAAAAATCAGTCTTGCAGCTTGGTTCTACACAAGTTGCAGTCTCTCAGCTGGTATGTAAGTGACTGTATGGGTTGGTGTGAGGCTACATGAGTGGCTGTATGGATGATTGATTGGTTGTCTGAGTACCTCTATGAGTGTATAAATGTCTGTGTGGGTGGGTGAGGGGGGTGTATGACTGCCTGCATGGATGAGTGAGTGGGTGAGTCAGTGGCTGTATGGTTTAGTGAGTGTGTCTGTGTGGTACGTGATTATGTGTATGGCTGTGTTGGTGAGTGAATGGATGTGTCAGTGGTATATGGGTGAGTAAATGCAGATGTAAAAGGTAGTATAGGTGAGAATTGGAGTAAATGAGTGACTGTATGTGTGAGTGAGTGATTGTGAGAGTGTCTGTAAGGGTGAGTGTGTGTTTGCGTAACTGACTGTATAGGTGAGTGAGTATGTGTTAGTATCTTTATGAATAAGTGAGTGGGTGTGCATATAACTGTATAAGTGAGTAAGTGGATGTGTGATTTACTCTATGGGTGAGTGAGTAGGTGTGTGAGTAGCTCTACAGGTGACTGACAATGTGTGAGTAGCTGTATGGGTATATGAGTGGATATGTCAGTGGCTGTATTAGCAAGTGAGTTAGTTATGAGTGACTGTATGGGTGAGTAGGTAGATGTGAGTATAGAGCTATGAATCAGTAAGTGGGTGTGTAAGTATTGGTATGGGTGTTAATGGTTTTGAGAATGGTAGTATCGAAGTTGGAGTGGGTGTATAAAAGGTTATATTGGGGCGTGAGTGGGTGCGTCAGAGATTCTGTGGATGATGTCATCAGTGATGTCATTTGAGATGTCATCATTAATGTCATGAGTGATGTCACTGACCATGTCATGAGTGATGTAATATGTGAGGTCATAAGCAGTGCATTGCTGGGGCGCGAGTTATAGTTAGCTCTGCTAACTATAACTGCTGAATTCCTCTGGTTTTGTATGAGTGAAATGTCAGCTTAACTATAACGTCCTTGTAACCTTTGTTTTTTTCAGCGAATTTCTAAGGTTTTTTAAATACTATTTCCTAAATATATGTCTCTGTGACCTTTGGTTTTTTCAGTGAATTTCTAAGGTTTTTTAATTTGCAGCTGCATTTGCACAGTGGTGGAGAAAGGGACTGGGCCTTCAACCAGTTCTCAGGAATCCCACTTTCTAGGACTTACAGGAGGTACCAGGAGGCTTCTTGGCACCCAAGGTCCCTCATGAGTAAAGTGGACTTCATGCCTGAACCAGTAGTATAACACAGGCCCCGTTTGCAGAGTGGTGGAGAAAGGGGGCATGGTCTCCGAAGAACTCTTAGCAATCCTGCTATGTGGGACTTGCTGGAGATAACAAGAAGGGTAATTGGCCCTCAAGGACGTTCTTGGGGACCAACTACCCCTCCTGCTACCTCCAGTACGTCTCACTCAGCAGGATAGCTCAGACCTGGTAGGAGGCCACGCCCCTTTTCTCCACCATTATGTAAAGGGGCCTCCTGGCACAATACTAGTAGGGGGATGAAGTCAACATGGCTATTGAGGGTTCTTGGGGGCCAACTACCCCTTCTGTTACCTCCACAAATCCCACACAGTGGGTTTGCTGAGAGGTTTTCAGTGGCCACACACCGTTTTTCCACCACTCTGCAAAAGTGCCTTTTGGTGCTCTACTAGCTTGTGGTTGAAGTCTCCTTGACTCTTGATGGTCCTTGGGGGCCAAGTAGCCCTCCTATTTCCTCCAGTGACAACCACACAGCTAGACTGCTGAGAGGTCATCAGAGGTAACGCCCCCTTTTTGCACCACTCTGCAAACGCATCTACTGGCACACTACTGCCTGGGGTAAGAAGTCCATTTTAGTTCTAAGGCCCTCAGGAGGGAAGGGGACCTCATCCCCCCACCAGCAGTGCGTCGAGAGGCACATTTGCAGATTGGTGTAGAAAGAGGGCGTTGTATTTGACCACCTCTCATCAATCCTATTGTGTGAAGCTTACTGTTGTTAACAGAAGGTCTTTTTGGCCCCTAAGGACCCTCAGCAGCCATGGGGACTTAAGCCCCCAACCAGCAGCACTCTAGGAGGCGTTTGTAGAATTGTGGAGAAAGGGGGCGAGGCCTTTGGCGAGTTGCTGTTTTTTTTATTTTTTGCTTTTTTATATTTTAGGAAGGGGGGGCCATGTGGCCCCCCTGCCAAGGACCATTTAAGCCCCGGGGACGCCATCCATTGGGGTACAGGCTTTACTTTTATTTGTATTTTTTATTTAAAGTAAGGGGGGGCGAGTGGCCCCTCTCCTTGGGCCATTTTTGGCCGAGGAACCCCATCCCCCGGGGCATGCCCTTTTTTAACAAATAAAGGGAGGGGGGCCACACTAGCCATGTTCCAAGGCCAATTTTGGCCCCAGGGACCCCATCCCAAGGGCCAGGCCTTTATTTTATTTTTTTTAAAAGGGGAGGAGAGCCATGTGGCCCCCATCCCCAGGCCGATTTCGACTCCGGGGACCCCATATCCCAGGGTCAGGCCTTTTCTTTTTAATTTTATTTAAAGGGAGGAGGGCCAGATGGCCCCCCTCCTGGGGATTTTTTTGGACCCAGGGACCCCATGCCCCGGGAATAAGGCTGCTTTGTAGGGGACCACGGGGCAGCCTCAAGGCCCCCATGGTCCCTGCCAGCTCCCCGTGTACTTCAAGAGCCGACATTGCTTTTGGACAGAGGGAGCTGATAACATGCAGCTCCCTTTGTCCAAAAGCAATTGTGCTCCGCTTCTAGTAAGCCCGCTTCCTTTGTAAATGAACCCCAGGGGAGGTGGTGGCCCCAGGGGTTGCTGCCACTATGCACAATTTTAAAGAACTACCCCAGGGAGGTGGCGGCTCCCGGGAGTTGTGTGGGGGGTAGGGTTCCCCTACACATTAATAGTTAATTTAGCCTCAGGGAGGTGTTTGTCCCCGAGGTCGGGGGTCCACAAGGGATTCCTGTTATTAATATTTTTGAGTCCCGGGGACCACCACCACCTCCCCGGGACTCAAAAATATTAATAACAGGAATGGCAGGGGTATAGCCCTCCCACATTTCACTATTTCATTATAGCCCCGGGGAGTGGGTGATCCCCGGGGCTGTAGCGTGGGGCCACATGCCTTTCCCAGCTTTCTCCAAGATATAGCCCCGGGGAGGTGGTGGTCCCCTGGGGCAGCGAGGGGGGCCATAAACCATCCCCAGCTTTTTTTCAATTCATTTTTCATTGATGCCACCGGGACCTGACCCACCCGGGGATGATTCTTAATAAAGCGCAGGACCTTGAGCTTCATTTTGGGGGTTTTTTGGACAGAAGTTGCACACTCAGCGCAAATCTTAGTGAAATTTTTGTTAAAAAAAAGATTAATATATAGTTATTTAACTATCAATGTATAATAGGGTTCAATTCTCATTTTTTACAACTTTATACCTGCACTGGGTGTGTGGATTTTGTAAATCTGTAAGTTTAGAGATAGATATATAATGTTACGTTAACATTCTTAGTTATAAAAGTGGCATTCATAAGTAGAACAATAATAATGCATCAAGCAGTAAAAAAATGTTAATGTTAATCTTAATAGTATTTTAAGGAACTACGATACCACCGTGCACCGTTACGTTACGTATTTCTGGGGTCGCGATTCCTGTGAGTCTGAAAAAAGTTCAAAATCAATATATAGACATTTTAAATTGCAATAAATCATGAAGAGGTTTATTAACAATACTAAAATAATTTAAGTTTTCAATAATTAGTTAAATAGGTTATGATTTAACGTATTTTACGGAATCGTGCTCCGGGCGCGGAGGGTTTGAGCCGGTGTTGCCCACCCCATGTGAGCAACAAGAAAATAATTTGATTGGTGTAACACCTTTGAATCATAGCAACTTCAAATTTTCACCTTTTTCTAGAAATAGGAGGGTGTGGTTCTCATTCTGATGTCTTCTAGTTGGGAAGCAGGCTGATTTTTTTGGTGGTTTATTTTGTTTGAGAAAAACTATGGCAACAGGAGGAGGAAGAAATGATAATGTTTGAGGAAGGAGAGGAAGAAGAGCCACCCAGGAAGAAGAAAGAGAGCTTTCTCTGGCAGTTTTTCACCATACCAGAAGTTGAAAAGAAGGTCAACGCCCAGAAAGTTACTTGTACCATTTGCAAAAAAATTATTTCCCGGGGTAGTGAAAAAGTACAGTTGTGGCACCTCCATCATGTACAAGCTTCTCAGAACCATCCACCCGACTCGCTTTGAATGGGCTGAGATGCAGAGACTTAGAGATCAAGAGGCTGCTGCTGGAGGAAGTGCGGCTGGAACATCTGCAGGAACTGTACTGGCCAATATTCCTGTCACATCCCTGAATTTGGGAAAATCTGAATATTTTGTCCCAAATGCAGTACTTCCCTTAGAGTGGGCGAACAAGTCATTTCAACCCTGATTCAAACCATCAGTGCTAAAAAAAAAATGTGTATTATTTTTGAAGCACTGATGGTCTTTATTGTGCATTGTTAAACTGTTTTTTTCTTAGTTTTTTGAAAAATAAAATAAAAACACCCTAAAAATCAAAAGAATTGTTAGAAACTGTGAAAACAAAACCTTGTTTCAAAAAGAAAAAACGGTTCACCTCAGAACCACCATTTCTGGTTAAAAGAAAGATGAATTATTTGTTAAATGTATGCCTGTATTTGTCTGTCACTGAGGGCTCATTTATAAGGGTCTTGGTGGCACTTTTGCACCACCACAGTGTAATTTTTGATGCTTGGAGGTGTAAAATTGCAGCAGCATATTTACAAGGCTAGGTAAAGCCACTTTACATGACTTTTCCTCTCTTTGTAAATATGTGTCCCTTTGACGCACAACACTGCGTGAAAGGAGTATTTCATGGTTGTTGCTCTGGGTGTCCCTACACAACACTCATAAAATCTGAACCATTCCCAGATTTACAGAAATCGTAGCTCTGGGAATGTGTCAGACTCTAACACCACCCCAGTGGTAACGTAAGAAAAGCACAACAAGAAGAAATGTTTTAATTTCTCTTTATTATTTCCTTTTTCTGTGTGTGCTGTATCATGCACTATATATAGAAAGAGGAAATTGCCTGAATTGATTGATATTGTACAGGAAAGTGTCCCTTCCAGCACAAAATTAATATAGCCTTAGAGCCTCACATACCAGGCTCTACCGGCCATTAAAGGCTCGCTTTACCGTTAAAGGCCCGAACCAAAGGTGAAGGTCTTTAGCAAGGGAGCAGGCTTTTAATGACTGGTAGATCCCTCTGCAGAGGGCTCTAAGGCTATTAGAACATTATCCCCGTAGTGGGCAGAATGTTATAATTACTTAAAACAAAGGCCCCTCGGAGCCCAAGGAGGTTTCAATCACCCCGGAGTCCGATAGGCCTTTGTTCACAGCAACACCTGTGAAAGAAAAAAAAACATAGTTATGTTGCTGCTTCAGGAATCTACCATCCAGTACATATGGCAACATGTTTTAAAGCTCACTTTTCTCTACCAGTTTCATTAGAGAGTCAGAGCTTGCAATGCCAGACCTGACCCACAATGAAAGGCCGACTCCTGTGAAGCCACTCTTGTGAGTCTCATCATCTTTCTTAAGACCTCAATGAGTGTGTCAGTGCCTTTTAGGGGTGAGATGACAAATATAAAGCAGCCTTCTATTAGATTACCTCTGTTTCGCAGCGCATGGTCTCCAAATGTGTGTACTAGACGCTACATTGGTCACTTTCTGCTCATTACACAGGGCAGCCAGGTATGAAGCTGTGTGTTCAAGTACGTCCGTGATGCCTGCCTAACTAACAGATCAGTGCTTTTGAGACTGAGTGATGACATAACTTTGACAACATTTGTGCTGGGGTATGATAGACTGTATAGTTTTTAAATTAGGGTCATCAGCTGCAGCACACATACAAGTAGAGACACACCCGAGACATGGCAGCAGTCAGACATTCAAATTTGACGGAGTACGCTTTCAGTTTAAAGAACACACTTCAATATCTACAGCCTTCTTGCAATGTACCTTTGCAGAGACTTATATGGACTCGGTTAGAGGCTAAAGCGATACAAAAGGGGATGATGGACGGAACGCTTGAGCCAATCAAACACTCACCCCCAGTCAACTGATCTGGGTTTAATCCATCATCATTCTTTAGCTCACTCCACCACCCCAGTTCAGACATGGCCATATGCAAATCAGTCTGACCCTGTGCCTCATGGGAACAGTCCAGCCCGAACTGCCAAGCCATGTCTTCCCTGGACCGGAAACAAGCATCCTAGGACCGGTTTCTGGCATTTCAGCCGTCATCAGCCAGGCTTGCTTGAATCCAGTGGCAAAGTGAGCAAGGGACCCACGTCTGGGCATACCCCCGCCAACTTAGGGCGACCCAAGCGATACAAAAGGGGATGATGGACGGAACGCTTGAGCCAATCAAACACTCACCACCAGTCTACTGATCTGGGTTTAATCCATCATCATTCTTTAGCTCACTCCACCACCCCAGTTCAGACATGGCCATATGCAAATCAGTCTGACCCTGTGCCTCATGGGAACAGTCCAGCCCGAACTGCCAAGCCATGTCTTCCCTGGACCGGAAACAAGCATCCTAGGACTGGTTTCTGGCATTTCAGCCGTCATCAGCCAGGCTTGCTTGAATCCAGTGGCAAAGTGAGCAAGGGACCCACGTCTGGGCATACCCCCGCCAACTTAGGGGCGACCAAAGCGATACAAAAGGGGATGATGGACGGAGCAGCTAGAGCCAATCAAACACTCACCCCCAGTCAACTGATCTGGGTTTAATCCATCATCATTCTTTAGCTCACTCCACCACCCCAGTTCAGACATGGCCATATGCAAATCAGTCTGACCCTGTGCCTCATGGGAACAGTCCAGCCCGAACTGCCAAGCCATGTCTTCCCTGGACCGGAAACAAGCATCCTAGGACCGGTTTCTGGCATTTCAGCCGTCATCAGCCAGGCTTGCTTGAATCCAGTGGCAAAGTGAGCAAGGGACCCACGTCTGGGCATACCCCCGCCAACTTAGGGCGACCAAAGCGATACAAAAGGGGATGATGGACGGAACGCTTGAGCCAATCGGTTAGAGGCTAATACATCTGGCAACATGTTTTAAACCTCACTTTTCTCTGCCAGTTTCATTAGAGAGGCATTGCTTGCAATTCCAGGCCTAAGCCAAAGTGAAAGGCTGACTCCCATTATTCCAATCTTTTGAGTGTCAGCATCTTTCTAAAGAACTGAATGAGTTTGTCAGTGCGTTTTAGCGGACAAGATGACACATGTAAATAAGCCTATTGGTAGTAGACTACATCTGTTTCACGCTGCTTGTTCTCCAAATGTGCGTAGTAGAAGCTGCATACATCACTAGCTGTTCATTATACAGAGCAGCCATGTATAAAGTTGTGTGTTCAAGTGCTTCCGTGCCTCCTGCCTAACTAAGAGATTTGTGGTTCTGGGACTGAGGCTGAAGTAACTGTAGCAGGGGTATGATAGAGTGTAAAGTTTTTAAGTTAGGGTCATCAGCTGCACCACACGTGTCAGACTACATGTAGAAGTACATAGATACCTAAAACATGACAGGAGTCAGACATTCAAACTTGAAACTGTACGCTTTCAGTTTAAAACACACACCTCACTATGTATGACCTAATTGCAGTGTACCTTTGAAGAGACTTATTTGGACTAGGATACCGGTTAATGCATGTGGCAACATCTTTGAAAACTCACTTTTTTACCAGTTTCCTTAGAGAGGCAGAGCTCGCAATGCCAGGCCTAAGCGAAAATGAAAGGCAGAGTCCCGTCATGCCACTCTTGTAAGTCTCAGCATCTTTATAAAGACCTCAATGAGTTTGTCAGTGCCTTTTAGGGGTGACATGACAAATATAAAATAGCCTTTAAGTACTAGAATACCTATGTTTCACACCAGATGATCTCCAAATGTGTGTAGTAGAAGCTGCATGGATCACTTTCTCCTCAATATACATGGCAGCTAGGTATGAAGCTGTGTGTTCAAGTGCTTCCGTAACGCCTGTCTAACTAACAGATCACTACTTTTGGAACTAAATGCTGACGTAGCTGTGACAAAAGTTGAACAGTGGTATGACAGACTGTATAGTTTTTAAGTTAGGATCATGAGCTGCACCACACGTCTTGTACTAAACGTAGACGTTCAGACATACCTAATACATGGCAGCAGTCAGACATTCAAATTTTACAAAGTAGACTTTCAGTTTAAAACACACACCTCACTATGCACAATCTACTTGCAGTGTACCATTGCAGAGACTTATACGGACGAGGATAAAGGTTAATACATGTGGCAATATCTTTTAAACCTCACTTTTCTCTACCAGTTTCATTAGAGAGGTAGAGGTCGCAATGCTAGGCCTAACCCAAAATGAAAGGCTGACTCCTGTCATGCCACTCTTGTGAGTGTGAGAATCTTTCTAGAGACCTCAATGAGTGTATCAATGCCTTTTTAGGGGCAAGATGACACATGTAAAGAAGCCTATAGGTACTAGATTACCTCTGTTTCACACTGCATGCTTTCTAAATGTGTGTAGAAGAACCTGCATGGGTCACTTGCTGCTTATTATACAGGGCAGCCAGGTATGAAGCTGTGTTTTCAAGTGCTTCCATGAGGTCTGCCTATCTAAGAGATCTGTGCTTCTGAAACTGAATGCGGAAGTAGCTCTGACAATATTTGTCCAGGGGAATGATAGACTGTATAGTTTTTGAGTTAGGGTCATCAGCTGCAGCACACGTGTCAGACTACACATATAAGTAGAGACACACCTGAGACATGGTAGCAGTCAGGCATTCAAACTTGACAGAGTACGCTTTCAGTTTAAAGCACACACCTCACTATCTACGGCCTTCTTCCAGTGTACCTTTGCAGAGACCTATATGGACTCGGATAGAGGCTAATACATCTGACTGCGTGTTTTAAACCTCACTTTTCTCTACTAGTTTCATTAGAGAGGCAGACCTCGCAATGCCAGGCCTAAGCTAAAATGAAAGGCTGACTCCTGTCATGCCACTCTTCTGGAATGGCGTGGCGTGCAAAATTACTATGGATTTAGCCCAGATCTGTGACTGGGGGTGAATGTTCGATTGATTCAGCATTCTGTCCATCATCTGTTCTTTTTGCATTTGTCACCCTAAGTGGGAAGGGTATGCCCAGGCGTGGGTCCCGTGCTCGCTATGATACCAGATTCAGGCAAACCTGGCTGATGAGGGGTGAAACCCCGAAACCGGTCCTAAGATGCTTGTTTCTGGTCCAGGGAGGACTTAGTTTGGCAGTTCGGGCTGGACTGTTCCCATGGGGAACAGGGTCAAGACTGATTTGCATATGGCCGGGTCTAAACTGGAATGGCGTGGCATGCAAAAAAATGATGGATTTAACCCAGATCTGTGACTGGGGGTGAATGTTCGATTGATTTAGCATTCTGTCCATCATCTGTTCTTTTTGCACTCTTCTGGGTGTCAGCATCTTTGTAGAGATCGCAATGAGTGTGTCAATACCTTTTTAGAGAAAGCTGACACATGTAAAGAAGCCTGTAGGTACTAGACTTCCTCTGTGTCACACTGCATGCTTTCTAAATATGTGTAGAAGAAGCTGCATGGGTCACTTTCTGCTCATTATAGGGGGCAGCCGAGTATGAAGCTGCGTGTTTAAGTGCTTCCTTGACACCTGCCTAGCTAAGAGATCTGTGCTTCTGGGACTGAATGCTGAAGGAGCTCTGACAATATTTGTACAAGGGTGTGATAAACTGTATATTTTGTTTGGGTCATCAGCTGCAGCACACGTGTCAGACTACACGTACATGTAGAGACATACCCGAGACATGGTAGCAGTCAGACATTCAAACTTGACAGAGTACATGTTCAGTTTAAAGCACACACCTCACTATCTACAGCCTTCTTGCAGTGTACCTTTGCAGAGACTTATATGGACTCATATAGAAGTAAATACACCTGGCAACATGTTTTAAACCTCACTTTTCTCTACCACTTTAATTAGAGAGGCAGATCTCTCAATGCTAGACCTAAACCAACCCCCTTTCTCCACCACTCAGCACACGCACCTCCTGGCGCACTGCTGCTTGGGGGAAGAAGTCCACTTTAGTCCTGAGGCCCTCAGGAAGCAAGGGATGCCATCCCCCCACCAGCAGTGCTCAGAGAGGTGCGTTTGCTGAGTGGTGGAGAAAAGGGGCATGGCTTTAGAGCACCTCTCAGCAATCCCACTGTGTGGGCTTACTGGAGGTAACAGGAGAGCTAGTTGGCGCCTAAGGGCCCTCAGCAGCAAAGGGGACTTCATCCCCCAACCAGGAGCATGCCAGGAGGCACGTTTGCAGTAGTGGAGAAGGGGAGGGGCCTCCAGCGAGTTGCCGGGTTTTGATTTTTTTTCTTTTTAGGTAGGGGGGCCAGGACAATTTTGGGCACTGGGGACCCCATCCCCCGGGGCCTGACCCCTTTATTATTTTTTTATAAAATAAAAAGGTAGGGAGGCTGTGCGGCTCCCTTCCCTGGCCATTTCCTGCCCCCGAGAACCCATCCCCCAGGGCCTGACCGTTTTTACATTTATTTGCTATAGAAAAGGGAGGGAAGCCTCTTGGCCCCCTCTCGAGGCTGATTTTGGTCCCGGGGACCCCATCCCCGGGGCACGGTCACCACGTTGGGGACTGCGAGGGGAGCCTCTTCCTCCGGCCGGAGCCGGCATTGCTTTTTGCACCCAGGGAGCTGCTGACATGCAGCTCCCTGTGTACAAAAAGCGAAGTGTGCTCCACTTTGAGCAAGTGAGAGCAAAATGCTCTCACTTGCTCAAAGCGGAGCACACTGTTTGCTATGGCATGGCTCCCGCCCTGCCATAGCAAATGCAATGTCCCAGGGATGGGAACCCCGGGACATTGCTGAAGCTGGCCCTGGGGGGGGGTGGTTATCAGGGCCATCTGGGCTTCTGGAGGGTGGCCCGTCCCATATTCAAAATGCCCCGGTGAGATGGTGGTGCCCGGGGCTGGGGGTCCAAAACAGACCCCCTAAAATATGTGTATTTTAGCCCAGGGAGGTGGCGGTCCCTGGGGGCAGAGGGGGTTCGCAAGGCCCCCCCATATTGTTTACATTAGCCCTGGGGAGGTGGGAGTCCCGCGGGGCCGGGAGGGTCCAAGCAGGCCCCCCATATTGTTTAAATTAGCCCCGGGGTGTTGGCTGTCCCCGGGCTGTGGGTGCGACCATTGGACCCGCCTGCATAATGAACATAGCCCCAGGGAGGTGGCGGTCCTCTGAGCTCTGATAAGTCCTAGGAGGGGGGCCCCATGTGCCCCTCTTCTATATTTGCGCCATGGCCCACCCGGGGGTTATTTTAAAGCAAGCGCAGAAGCCCGGGCTTGCTTTTAAAAAAAAAATATTGACCAATATTCATGATAGCACCCTATCGAATTGCATTGTAGTGAATGGTAGGTTTTGAGTGCCGCAAAAAGGAGAAAGTGTAAAGTGTGATAACAGATTTTAGTTACAATATAAATCATTTGTTTATGGTACCATAGGAATTGTGGTTTGTTCTGAGGTGATTTTACCCTGTGGAAAAGCCTCCTGCTGGGATTTCAAGAATCATGTTTGAGAAAAAACTGTTTTCTCATGCTTTCCTTATAGAGGTTATGGGCGGTGCTCCAGTAGCTAAAACAAGAGCATATTTTCTGTAAATTCACATTATCTTTCTCAGCCCTATGAAAATGAAGTCTGACAGTTAATTCCCTTGTGTTCTACTGCAGCCTCCAAGAGTGTTCTAAAGAACAACTAGAGCGCTAATGGTGTTACTTATGACAAAAGTATGGCACACCTGAAGCCACGTTGATTGAATCAAACTGAGAAAACTTAAATCATTTAATTTAGAAAGGAACAAAATGAGGGGGTTCAGTTTGTCATAGAAATTATAGTTAGTGATGTAGAAAGAAAAATTAGGACACATTTTAAGAGAGTTCTCAATTATCTTCCTTTTCTGTTTCATTAAAACATTCTGACATGAAGACTGAAATATGCACTTTCAACACCAGCAGCAGAATGCCAGTTAACTCCCTGGTGATCAGCAGTTTTACTACAGTGTTCTATTGAGCAACTAGAGTGCTAACATTCTGAATTGATGCCAAAAGTGCGGCTCTTATGAATGTCATCTTGATGGAATCAAAGTAGAAAACTGAAAGAATTTTCTACTGAGGATACTGCAGTAATTGATTACATTTGGGAGCTTTATAACAAATAAGGGGCATATTATCAAGCGGCAGCGATAATTATCGCTGGCCGCTGTTAGCGCGAGGAATCCTATCGCCGGCTATCGCTGGAAATTATCGCCATGCTAGCGCTGTATTAACAACGCTTAGCGCAAAGGCGATAATTTTCCAGTGATAGCGATGTTTTCCAGGGAACATCGCTGGTTTTCCAGCGATGTCCCATGGAAAACGGCGATATCCTTGGTGATAGGGCCTGTGGTCTTAGCCACACAATCCACCCCCATGTTAGGTATGCCTTAGTCAGGAATTTAGCAGACGTTAAATTCCTGCGTTAAGGCATACTTACTGCAATCGAAAATATCGCTAACCCACGTTGTTGATATGGCGATACCTGGGTTAGCGATATTTCCCCATGTTGTTTTCACAGGCACGCCCCCTTTGCATCTCATTAGCGATGCGATGGGAGGCGTGCAGAAAACGGACGCTAATGCAGGAATCACGCGCTAGCGTGTCCTTGTTAATTTGGCGATAGAATTATCGCCGCTTTTCGTCCGAAAACGGACGCTAAAGCGGCGATAATTCATTAACGCCGCCTTGATAATATGCCCCTTAGTCTCCCAAGATGGCCACTGGAGAAAAATGAACCCAAACATAGCACAGATAAAACTCAAATGTAGCCCAAGTGTAGCCCAATGACAGAAGTGTGCTTATTTACAAGCCTCTTGCGCCACTTTTGCGTCATTTTTAACATGGGAAAAATGACGTACGGGTGGCGCAAGGGGCTTGTAAATAAGCCCCTTAATTATTTTGTGTTTTTTTTTACAGTTTTATAGAGTGCTGACTCAACCCAAAGGTATAGGAGTGCTTTGCATGAGCATCAATTACATTACAAAAGGACACATTCATTTTGGTTTTAGGCATGGGGAGATTAAGTGATTTGCCCAGAATCACAGGATGTCGAGCTGATGTCAAAACTTGAACCTGGTTCCCAGTTGCAAAGTCTGCAGCTCTGGCTGTAACACCATATCCTCTCCCTTAAGTGTAACATATAATCAAGTGATCAACTGGATAACAACAAACATAGAGATAGCAAATCATTTAAAAGTGCTTTGTTGCTAATTGAGAACTAACCATAATTTCCATGGGAATAAGAACTTCTCATGGAGGAGGGTGCAGAGGCAACAAGTTGGCCATGCTGTGCAGGCAGGAGGGGCAGTGGCAGTACAACGGACCATAGAGGGCGGGGAAAAGGGAGCATGGGCAACAAATCAACCATGCAGTACAGTCAAGAGAGGCTGCAGCAATATAAAAGACCATTGAGAGCAGAAGGAAGAGGCAGTGGCAGTACAACCATACATGCCAACAGGCCTGATTCATGCAAGAGACTCCCAATGTTTTTAAGCCCAAAAGGCCTTTATTTTATTTGTCTCCTGCCTAAAATCTGCTCTTTTTCAATGTAAGTCAATGGGGAAAATAAATTCCCTAGGTTTTTAAAAATCTCCCTCTTACTGTTATGTGGCCCTTAGTGACATTGCTAAGTTAGCATGAGCTTTGCTGCCATGATGCTGCTTTTCCGCACGTTACTATATGAATTTATTTTTGCAAGCCTCTGTTTATGCCTTTCACATGAGAACTGTCTGCCTTTCACGTTTTCTGCTGAGTTCCTGGAGTTTTGTCTGAACACCATGTGCAAGGTCGATAAACAATGCCCCTTGTTATTCTGTTCTGGTCAGTCCCTAGCACCTAGACATAACATGGTAAACACAGCTGCAAATGCTGGAGACTCGTGCTTTGATATTACGGGGATGCATATTGTTTTAACACACACTTGGAGAGAGCCTTTTCCATGGACAAGTGCTACGCTGTCCCTATGATGTAAACCTAACATCTAGGCTTTCAGGTATGGGGTCTGCTGTCAAAGCCCAGAGATCTTCCTTTATATAAATAAACTTCTTCCAGTCAAGGGGAGGGTGGTTAGGCCTTATAGTCCTTTTTCCACTGTCTTTATATAAAATGACTTCCCCTTTTGTACTCTATGGAATTGTAACAATGCTAATTGTTTTGAGTTTATGCATTTTGCTGCTGGTAGTGGCTCATATACTGTATTGTAGAGCACGATAGTTAAAATAAACATTTTGAACTATTACAGTGACTCTGCCTAATCTTGTTGTGGACAAGTACGAGTGAGCGAACGAAAGAGTATGTCTTGCTACCGTGATTCCTGAGAGTCAGGAGTGTTGTTTTCTGGGTTGTCTAATCATGTGTAGCTCTTTGATATTTGGAGGAGAATGAATGAGACACTATAGCTAGTCGGTTTTGGGATTTTGGGCACTAAGGTGGTAGGTTGGTACACCCCTATACACAGAGGTCCCGGTTTCCTGCGCATAGTTCTGTGTAGGTGAAGAATCCCCGCAACATGGCGCCGCCAACGTTTGGTCTGGTTCTTATCTGCGAGACTCTTGAGTAGTGCTTGTGCTTGTCCACAATCCCCTCACCTCTGTTTCCAGAGACAGCTGTGACGGTTTAACCTCCTATATTGATGTTTTATAGGTTCTTTCAAGCTTGAAATTTTAAAAGGTTCTTTCTCTTTGGGGCATATTAGCAAGAAGAGGCAATAATCATCGCTAACCCTGCTTAGCGTGATTTTTTTTATCGCCGGCTATCGCTGGAATATATCGCCACGCTAACGCTGTATTAGCAACGATTAGCGCTATGGCGATGAATATTCCAGCGATAGCGGGGAAATGGGCCAACATCGCTGAAAAACCAGCGATGTTGCATGGAGAAGGGAGAACACCTTGCTGATACGACCCTGTGGTCGTATCAGCATAATCCACCCCCATGTTAGGTATGGCTAACACCTGCTAATTGCAGGTGTTAAATAAATGGCGATGACCCCGGTTAGCGCGACTTTTCACGTCACTAACTGGGGCCATGGCCACCTTGCTAATAGGCGATAGGCCTGTTAGCGAGTGTTTCCCAGGTTTGTTCGTCGGGAACGCCCACTTTGCATGTCATTAGCGATAAATATCGCTGACATGCAAAGCGGTAAAAACGGGCGCTAATGCCCGCAAACTGTCGCTAACTGCTGTTAGAGACAGTTTGCTGATAGGGCGATATAAATATCGCCGCTTTAGCGGCAAAAAGTGCCGCTAAAGCGGCGATAGTGCCCTTGCTAATATGCCCCCTTATTCTTAACCCATTATTGCGCTGCCACGCTTTAGGTTGAGGTTGTCGCACTTTGTTTTTCATAATGGCGGTTAATGTTCCGCCTCATAGCCGTGCCCCGCTTAAGGCATATTTAGCTCAATATGGAGTGCCTGATGCCGGTGCAGAGCTTATGGTTGTAGTGGAAGCTAATCCGGCTTACCACTTTGAGGTGTTTTATTCTTGGGTCACCTTTCCGGCGGTAGAAGGAACAGATGATTTGTTTCATGAATACACTGCCACGGCCCTTCCTCACCCTTATTAGCCTTATAGGGCGCTAGAGGTTCTGCTCACGGCTTGGCAACACCAGATTTGGTTTAATGGCGCCCTTTCTCACCCAGTATCACCGGTTCGTTTAGGCCCTTTGTCGATAGATGGGGCCACGTGGCCCATTTTGGCTGGGTACACCCCACACCCACGGTATTTGACTGTTGCGATTGCAGACCTACGCATGTTACATACGTCATTGATACGCGTACATAGAGCTGTTATACAGTTCGTCTTGCGCAACTTCCAGGTAGGTCCACCTGGCGTTGCTGCGCAACCTGCGGGTCCTGGTGCTGTGACCATCAGCCCGCTTATGGTTAATTCTGTGATGGGCAAGCGTCCACAGAATAAGGATGAATTACCTTATTGGCTTGCTGAAAAATTTGGACAACTAGAGGCTTTTTTTCTGAATACTAGTCCTGTGGAAAAACACAGGATCTTGACTATTAGTTTGCCTAAAGACTTAATTCCCGAACTCGCTGATTGTAACACCTGGGGTAAGGTGTTCGCGGCGGTATATTCGAAGTGTTTCGGCACTCCCTCCATGACCGTACTCCCCTCCGTGATAAAACGTATACAAGATGAACATGGAGCCGAAGCGGCTGTGGAGTTGGGGATGAGACTGGTGGGGGTGTTCGACGTGGTTGCTGACATGATTCTTGCTAATGTCAAGGGTGATGCAGTCAGCTTTCAGGTGGCAAACCGCTTGGAGGATGTTCTTGATGCAGACAAACCACGCGAATTACCAAAGATTATTGCAAAGGCTTATAAAACTATAGGCCGCAATAGTCTGGCAGTTAAGCCTTTTGCTCAAACGCAAACACAATCTCAAACTCAACAAATAGCCCAGACTGATAAAGACGGGCGTCCGTCCTTTCCTAAAAAGAAATGGAAAAATAAAAAACAGGGGCAGCAACAACAGAAGCAACGTTCGTGTGCTGGTTCACAGACACCTGAGTCTTCTGAGCGTACTTATGACCTGCGCGATCGCGCAAAACGTAAGACTCCTGATAGATTTCAGGTCCCTGATCAGCCTCCTCGTTCTTTGCAGGAGACTTCGGACTCTCACGTCGGAGGTGGAGAGCGCCAGGACCATGGCAAAACTCAGACCACAAAACAGTGCCGAGATCAACCTAGACAGTTTGACGTTAAAGCCAAACAAGAGGACCTGCCTCGTTTTAGACCCCTGTATCAGAAGAAGAAAGTTACCACTTTAACAGCGAGATATGCCTCAGATGGTGAGAACACGACTCCTGGACTCGACGTGGGCGGTGACTCTGCTCTACAGCACAGCGGAAGTTACCATAGTGCGGGAGGCACTGCGTCCCTGTCTGGAGGCGACAGCAACTGATACCTTCATAACTGTGGAAACAGCAGATACCCGGGTTGCCCCCCCCGGATAGACTGTATGACATTATTTTTCAAATTTAGGGTGATGTACAACATCCAATCAAGGCGGTTTTCTGTGAAAATATAACCTCCTCATACAACATTTTGTTGGCGGAGGCAAATTGGCCTCCACCGTTTGTGTTAGCTGCTTCTCGAGGGGAGGACGTGATACTTCCGAGTTTTTCGCGTTACGTCCCTGTAGAGCATGCAACGGCTTTAGCAGCAGAGTGGGCTTTGGCCCTTGCCCCCATTGTGTACCGTAACCAGGTGGTCTGGGATATAGATTCACCTGCACATGAGATACCTTTACGGTCTACGCCACAGCCACAACCGCAATATCCAATCAAACGCGAAGCAAAGGCTCACGTTTGTGACATTCTGACGCAGTTGGAGTATCAGGGTGTGATTGAATCTTGTACATTGCAGATGAATAATCCTCTCTTTACGGTATCAAAACCTGACCATTCATATCGGATTTTATTGGATTACCGAAATTTGAATAGTCATTGTCGCACTTTTGCAGTGCAAAACACTCACAGCTCTGTGCTGGTGAACAACCTTGTTCGTAAAAAATACAAAACTACACTGGACATATCCAATGGTTTCTACAGTCACAATTTGGCTCCTGAGAGCCGTGACTTGACAGCATTCACAGCCGTCGGAAATCAGAAAAAATGTATACGATTGCCCATGGGGTATAAGAATAGCCCCGGGGCATTTGCTGCGCGTATTGTGTCTTTGTTACACGACATAGATCCAGATGCGTTCCTGTACGTGGAAGATATCTATTTCACGGACGATGAGCTTATGCCGCATCTTGTCCGAGTCGACTATGGATATAAATTCAATTTTGCAAAGTCACACATCACTCATTTAGCGGTGCTCTTTTTGGACTATGAGCTCAATAATTTAGGAAAGGGGTTAGCCCCCCAACTTCCTGGAGAAATGTGCACATTTGCAACCCCCTTCTACTCTGAAGAAACTTCAGTCCTTGCTGGGATTTTTGAATTATGGGAGGACTTACATTTCCGATTATGCCCAGTGTATCAAACCGCATTATGCGTTGATACAACCGACATATTCTTCTGCCAGCTGGCTCCTGAAACATACCTCAAATCTGCATTCTTTGCAAACTGACTTGCTTGCAACTAATTACTTATTGTCTCGTGATAACACCACGAACCTGGTGATACGTATCGTACCAGGGACTTTGGGTTTCACTTACTTGACGTTCAATGAGGGGGACACAGTACCTATTGCATACAAATCACATTTGTACACTGTTGCGGAAATGCGTTTTTCCAAAGTCGAGAAAGTTTTGACCGTGGTCCAGATGGCGATTCTGAAGGAACGCTCATTGGCGCAAGGTAAACGCATTCTTATGGTCATGCCCTTCCCTGCTTTGGAGGCCATGACTAAGGCCAGTGTACCTAACTCTAAATCATTACATCCCCGTTGGATACAATGGGCTATGTCTTTGACATCGTCAGATGTCACTTTTATCTTTGACCCTGCACTACAGACACAGGAGTTTTTACAGTATGAACATGTTCATCCACCGCCCTTGTCTTTGCTTCCTTTAGATGAATACAAATGTGTCATTTACACCGATGGCTCAGATCAACCGGCCACGGGTTCCATGCACGCTTATTCCGCGGCTTGCGTGATTGTTGCTGGCTCCATTGTCGATGGAGAGTTTAATTCTTCCATTGTGCATACTCAAGCACTTGGGGACTGTACCGCACAGTTGGCGGAGCTGCGCGCTCTTATTTTTTCTCTCGAGTTTGCTGATTCTAATGTGAATACTCTTATTGTATGCGATACTTACTACTCTGTTCAGTCTTTTAATGACAACTGATTTTTTTGGACTCGAAATGACTATCGAGACTCTAAAGGCAGCGCAATTAAGCATAACATGCTTTGGGTTCGAGTGGCAGAGCTTAAACAGCTTCTGCCCCTCACACAGGTTATCCATACACTTGGCCATCAGCGTGTGGGAGCACATGCTCTTAGTAATTCTTTGGCTGATGAAGCGGCCAAATCTGCAGTAGCCACGTGTTCCATTGCAGCAGTTACAAGGTCCATGACTAAAATAGATAATGATATTTTGGCAGCAGTGGCTGCTATGAGGGAGGGAACCGGTTATCCTCAGGGTTTCCCTTCGAAATACTCTTATCATATATCTCCCGAACAAGTTCCTTAAGCTTCTATTCCATCTGTTGGGGATCGGCTGATTCCCAACATGGACCGCAGACTTGCTTTGATCAGAACCGCACACGAGGGCATGGCTTCTGCTCATGCCGGAGTGTCTGCAAAAATCTCAATTTTACAGCAACGTTATTGGTGGCGTGGTTTATATAAACAGACCCGTATTTATGTGCTTTCTTGTGACATTTGTCAGCAAATGAAACCATCTACGGTGTCACGCCCACCACAAACACAGCTATGTATTTCTAATAAACCATTTGGCTGTGTATATCTTCATCACTGCGGTCCGTTCTCTTCTGATACCGCATATAAATAAATTTTAGTTGCAGTTGATTCGTGCACACGATTCCTTTGGGTTTGGCCACAACGCAGTGCTGACGCTCAAAAGGTTATCAGGGATTTGCGTGTCTTTGTCGGGATGTTTGCCTGTGGCACCTTCCATTCGGACCAAGGTCCAGCGTTCGCCTCTATGGCTTACAAGGACGCGATGAAGTTCATGGGGGTGCTGGTGCAGTTTTCGTCTCCATACATTCCTGAGGGCAATTCAATTGTGGAGCGAATGAACCGTGACTTAAAGCATTCCTTGACAGCTAGAGTCTTAGGTACTGGCAGGAACTGGCTGGCCCATTTGTATGGTGTTCAACGTGCACTCAATAATCTCCCAAGCAGATCTCTGGGTGGGCGGACCCCATATGAAGTGCCTTTGGCATTAAAATGTTTGTGCCAGACCTTGATGGCCTAGACGTTGTGGCCGCTGCCGCAACCTTTGACGTAGATAATCATTCTACTGTGTTACAGGATCTACAAAAGACCCGTGACAGCTATGCAACTGAACATTTACCCTCTTCCGATGATGCAGCACTGCTGATTCCCGTTGCTGGCCGGCTTCCCAAAATCGGAAATCTGGTACGAGAGAAGTTGGGGAACAAAAAAGAATTTGGTCCCTCTTATCGTGCACCGGTTCCAGTGCTTGGACTGAAGGGTACTCGTACAGTCATTTTACCACCTCTACATGGTCGCAAAGACAACAGATACATCTCAGTGGACAATATCATGCTACACCATCTGGCCGATTCTGAATAGTGTCACGCCGGCTGTTTCGTGTAGCGCAATTTTATTGAATCCGCTGACTTCATCTTCTTCCTCTAACGTTCGTCTGGCTGGGAAGGTGATGGACACTGCTATTGACCTTTCATCCGTCCGGCCTCTATATTCCAATGCAGAAGTCGAGTACACTTATCCTACAGATGAGTCCTCGACAACGTCAAGCTGACCCAGCTCTACCATCGCACATTAACAGAACTGCAAGTGGCTACTTTAGAGATAATGCCAGCTTCTCTTCTGACTCATCCTCCTCGACTTCCAGTTTGGCAGTACCACCGACTAAATTGAGTATTTTTTTCTCTTGGTTCAAAAAGATTTACCTGATCCCTCCATGGATCTACATTTGGTTGGTGCTCATCCTGATTTTCCTCTTCATGTCAATTGGCTTTGTTACCGTGTTCTTCTTACTCATCAATGGTCATTATTTTTACCAGAATGCTCTGCTGTGAACTTGATCGATGGAACTCTTGCCCCTCACACATCGTCCCACATTATGAAACGTGATCAGACTCATGTGAACATTTCAGCATTCCCGGTTACAGATGGCATCGTTTGGGATAAAGTAGCCTTCGAGGTCCACGGCCCGACTGAGGTGCTCAGGGTGCCATACGTGTTTTGGGTCTTATTAGGAGATGTGGTGACACGGGACATACATTAAGACGATTGGGATGTGCACGCAGTACATGCATTGTTTTCTGACTTAAAATATTATGCTGCTTTTGATGCTGAAGATTTGTATTTAAATTCTGCCAATTATGCTGATCTCTTTTGTTATCAGCATTATGGGCATCATTTTTTGCACAAAACAAACACGTTAATACCTGTTCGTAATTACACTCAATGGGAACATTGTCCAACTCCTATAGAAGGGAGTTCTAAGACTCTTAGGGGCATATTCTCAAGGAGCTATCGCCAAGTTAACGGCACGTTAACGCAGCCAAAGTCGCGATAAAGTTATCGCCCCATTCACAAGCTGGTGCTAACAGCCCATAACACCAGTTTACCTGTGATAGCAGTCACAAAAAACATCGCCACAGAGGAACCCGGCAACTAACGCTAATGAGATGCAGAGTAGGCGTTCCCGAGCAACAACCCGCGACAATACCACAACGCAATATTCTCAACGGCCAGCCACATCGGCGATAAGAACACAAAACAGTCGATTCGGCATGTTACCAGCAGGAAACTAACACCTGCTCTGACCTGGTGCAAAGTCGGACGACAACCTGCACAAGAAAAGGGAGCCCAGCTCACAGCCACACCTGAAGAACAACAGATGCCATCGAGCTACTCCTCATGCAGCTCGGAGCCCCGAGAGGGCCATAACACCCACCCCCACCACCTCCAGGACTGACACCCCCCCCGGACCCTCCCGCCACCCACCCCGGACCACCACAGAGGCAGCGCAGACAAAGACAGCGGACCTTCCGGAAATGCACCAGCCTCACAGACCTAACACCAGAGAATGTCATTGCCCACTACAGACTCAAAAGGACAACCATCCTCCGCATCCTGAACATCATTGCCCACAGGCTGATGGTACCAACACAGTGGACAACCAACATCCCACCTCAGACAAAGCTGCTGGCCGTGCTGCACCAGTTGGCCTCTGGGACATTCCAACCAACAACCGCCAGAGTCGGAGGAGTCTCACAGCCAGCCCTATCCAAGTTCCTGAAACCTGTCCTGGATGCCATCACCAGCTTGGTACCCCTGTACCTATACTTCCCCCACACTGTGCAGGGACAGCTGGAGACCAAGCAGGGCTTCTACGCCATAGCTGGCTTCCCGCACGTGTTGGGGGCAATTGACTACCCACATGTCCTACTTGTGCCCCCTGCCGACACTGCACACAATTACCGCAACAGAAAGCACACACATGCCATCAATGTGCAGGCAATAGTGGACCACTGGGGACTCTTCACCAACATCGTCGCCAACTACCCTGGCAGTGTGCATGATTCATACATCTTCCGACAGTCCATCATCAACCGGCGCTTCCAGGATGGCACCTATGGGAATGCAGTGATCGTTGGTAAGTACCAAATGAACACACCACACACCTCAACTCCACAATCATGCAACTCACAACCCTGGCAATGCTCACGTCACATACTCAAATGCAACATGCCCACACACCATACACGACAGCACAACGTACTGCGGCAACCTGGGCTGGCCATGTACATGAGCCATCAACGGCATGGCACCTCAGCCACACTATGGCAGTATGTGGGGAGAGGTGGGAACCAGGCATGTGCGAAGGAGGCAAGTGACCCATGAATGCGAATGCACACAATGCCAAGTGTGTCGTGGAAGTGCTGGACAGACCACAGTGTGCAGACCACAGACAAATCCATGTCGACATATACTGCTGGTGGTGGTAGTGTTGTGGACAGTGGATGCAACCATGTCACCCCAGTAAGTGTGGAAGATCTCGGAAATGTAGCTTGTTACGTCCCCCCTGTATGCGTGTACGGAGTGGGCTTGCCCGGCGTATGCCAGGCCAGCGTAAGTGTGTGAATAAAAAGCACGTAGACCTCGGTGTGGGCCTCTTCCGGAATGGCCGACGTGTCTGCCAGGGCGGCACCTCTCACCGCGCCACGAGGCCGATGCCGTGTGCGGCGCAGCCTGCGATCCTGTGCACCTGCCGCAGCCCAGGCTGCTGGTCCCCGAACCAATCCCGTCCACCTTCTGCGCACGAGATCACAGTGTCGTTGTCAGGCTTGTGGACATGCGCAGACAGGCATGACGATGGTGTGCCGTAGGAGTGCAAGTGATGCAACCGCGCTGCGTACACTAGTGAATGGTCTCGTGGGGAGGGTGGAGCAGCTGTGAGGCTACAAGATACACATTGATGCCGCTCATTTGCAACAAGCAGTACATGTCATGCAGTAATCACAGAGTCACACATATCACGCACCAATGAACCAGTGAGCCTGCCAACACATCATGCAGAACCAACTTCTGACTCATGTCTCTCTGCACTGTCACAGGTGACCAAGGATATGCACTCTGCGCTTGGATGATGACACCCCTCCGAGCCCCGAACACACAGGCCCAGAGGCAGTACAATGTGGCCTACAGACGCACCAGGGGCATCGTGGAACGCACATTTGGCGTGTTGAAGTAACATTTCAGGTGCCTGGACATCACGGGTGGGAGGCTCCTGTACAGCCCAGACATCGTGTGCAAGATGATCATTGCATGTTGTGTGTTGCACAACATATGTGTTCGCAGCAGGGCCCCATGGATACCAGTGCCAGATGCACCGGACGATGATGATGAGGGTGAGGCAGGTGGACCACACCCCACTGCAGCCGCAGCAGGGAAAATCCGTAGGAACACCATCATTTCTTCACATGAGCACGTCACATTGTGACTGTCCTTGGCAAACATGGGACAGTACTAATTGACCACAGGCACAGCATGTGCAAATAAATGCATTCTGAGTACACATTCCCTGGGTGCATGTCACTCATCTGTTCAGGGACATCACTCAGACAAGTGTGTGTGCGACATGTGTTGCTGCATGTTTTGTCATTTGTTCATGGATGGTGGGTCTGTCGCCTCTGTGCAGGGTGGCTGTTTAGGGTGTCACGTATTCGGACTGCCAGTTCTGTGTGTCGCAGTTAGTGGGGAATCCCACTCCCAGGCGTTTCACGTGTGTCCATGATAATTCCATTTTGGCTGCCATTTGTGTCCTACAGGTGAGGACAGGGCTCCTCTTGGGGTCAGATATGTGCCACCATGATGCAGGATGCCCCCTGTGACTCAGGTCACACGACATGGGCAACATGTACGTAGGCGGGAGTCACTGCCCCTACCTTCATCCACGCTTTCATGGTGGATTGGTCATGGTCATGACACGTCTGTGTGCAGGAGGGGTTGCTTGACCCTCTGCAATGTGAAGGGGGGATGCGGATTCAATGTGTGTTCCATGCATGTTTAGGCATTGGTGTAGTTTGCATGCAGACTGCATGTCGATGTACGTTGTGACTGTGAGGAGATGCCTGTTTGATGCAGGACAATGGTCATTTGTTCTACGTCACGGATGTAGGGTTGTGCTCGTACATTGTCATCTCACCTTTTTTTTGCTCTGCTTTTATGGTGCATTTTCTTGCATGATGCGTGGGATTTGCAGGCCTATTGCTGGTTGTCGCAGATTTTTGTATCGCGTTTGGCGTCATCGCTACTATTTTCGCGTTGGGGTTTCGCATTTTTCCAGCGTCGCGTTGGTTTGAATGCGTTCATTGGACGCATTATCGTGTGACTATCGCATGGTGCCGCCGTGTTGGGAATAGCACGTTAACACTGCAATGTTTTCCCACGATGGACTGCGATGTGCAGAGTTGCGTTAAGCTAAACTTGCAGTGGTTATCACACGTTCTTGAGAATATGCCCCTTAGAGATAAGTTCACATATTTTACTGATTACGACACATCTAATCCCGGATCCTATTACTTTAAATTACAATCGCAACTGGTATCCAAATTTATCCTAACCCACTCTTAATTGATTTGTTCCAACTCTTTTAGGACTCAATTGGCTACACAAGGTTATGATCACTGGAAGGACACCATTGAGTTAAAATCGATCTGGGGCACTAAGCAATGGCAGGTTCAGGGAACAGAAGTGTTGCATCGTGCCTGCCTGATCCCTACTCATATTTTATTTTTAAATGATACAGTGTACCAAACCACTTGTTTTGGCTTGGCCACTGTTAAAAATTTGAGTACCCCTTCCATTCCGTCTTTAGCGGAATATGACAATTGGCGAGCTCGCACAAATTATACCCTGGAGACATTGCGGACTTTGCCCCAAAATGACAATTTTAATGTCTCAGAAATTGATCCATCCGGTTGGTTGGTGTGGCAAACCAATTCAAATGCATGCCAAATGCGTTTTTATAATTTAACATCTGGTTTCACCCAGACTAGACCGGACCCACGTTATCCAAGTTCCCATTTGGTTACCACATACTTGGTAGGTAAATTATGCCACCAATGGTGGGGACATTCGACCCTATTGTCGGTAAAGCAACACCTGTCGCTCTTGTCAAGTGACATTAATTTGGCTGATTTTCTCTTGGGACCCAGGGCTCCGAGAGCTAAAAGATTTATGTATGCCGCTTACAAAGAAATTTGGAAACTTTCGCAGATGGAAGCTGCCTTTCGTCTACGTCAAATTGACCAAGCTAATTTAGAAAAGGTTCTAGCTGTGGTCGATAATAGCATTAATACGCTTTCCTCACGCATCTACACATTGGATAACATTGTTTCTTCTGTTATTGATACTGTTCAGAATGATGTGTCTCTATTGTATCATGGTCAAAACCAATTACGCTCTGTTATGCAGTTTGCATGGACCTTACAGACCCTTAAGATATGAAAAGTCCCTTGGGATTATTTGAATGCTTCTGCTCTGTTTTTACCTTTTAATCTGACTGATAAACAACATTTTATGTCAATGAAGGATGCTACTTACACACTATTGCATATTGAACAATTAGAGCCCTTGCTGTTCTCTGTAGCAGAAACGGACTCTGCTGTTTTGTTATTCATGGGGTTATCTCTCTCCCTTTTTCGTTGTTTCAATTTAAATCATGCATGCAACATTTTCCGGTTGGTCGCTTTGAACCCCTGGGTAGTGCATTTCTCCATGAATTATGGTCCCTGCCTTTCACTTACAGATGTCAACGGGAGGATAAGGAAGTTTTCCTGACAGGGGAGTACTGCGATTCAACAGTGGGACATTCCCTGGTTTGTAAACACGTTAGGTTGCACGGCGCTTGTAATGTGTCTGCGCTTAATCTTGCTTGTTTTCTGAAAGGAACTCCATTACCATCAATAATTCCTGCTTTTACTTTGCTTACCAATGGTAGTTATCTTATTTTGAACAACCAAGACTGCTGTGGTTTAGGGGCAGGAATTCCCTATTTAGTAACGATCTCACAACAAGTTACTTGTTCTAGCAATGTGCTTTTTCCGCCCCCGCATGGGAGTGTAGATAGTTCCATTTGGCCTTCCATTCCGACTTTGAAAACAGATTTCAACAAATTAAGCAGACTCAAAGCGCTACTATTCCAACAAGAGGTCGCTCTCACTTCGGCTCGAGAGACCTTCGAGTTACAGGTGGCTAGAACATCTAGCGAAATTCAGTCACTGCTGAATACTAACCTCCCACTTCATTTTGGGGAGCTTATACATCAAATATTTAACGCGTCTGACACTACAGGCCTGTCGTGTAGTTCCTATAGTACCCCTGCAGGACCTGCGCGTTTGGATAACATAAACTGTGGGCTTGGTGGCAGACTGGCTCTGTGCACCCCCACCGCGTATGTTAGCCGGATTTGAATTAGCTAGCTCACAGTGCCACTAGAATCTTCTCTTATCGGGGAGAGATTCGTTTCTGGCAACCTTAGATCATGACAACCCTGATCCCTCAGAATCGTGGAAACAATGTACTACTTTTTGCTCAGTCACTCGTGCTTACTTATTTGGTTTGTCTCAGAGAGTTACACAGAATAAACAGTCTGGGCGTTTCAATAAGTATTTATTGAACAGTTGTTATTCTAGTGTAAAATATATGTGCTGCAGCAACCAGCAGACAATAGCAGAGATATATTATCAGCAGTACAGTTCTACCATATTGCAATAATAATGGTTACATGCATGAATATATGAAATGCATTATAAAAGTGCGCGTACTCCTACGATGCCTAACTAGATGTACCTAAGTGTACCTAGCATGTGTGTATGTCTAAAAGCCTAAGAGCCAAGAATCCTTCTAGGATTTAGTCGAACCCCATTACCTGAATAGAGAGAGTGTGGGACCCCGTCCTGGTCTCGAGTTGGACACCCCGCAAGGGCTGTGTTAGACCTCTGTCAGCTGGAGCGACTGCATGCAGGAGCCTCAGCGTCTCTGGTCAGTGTGTCAGCATGGAAGTCTCGGTTCCCTCTATCTGACCGCGGCAAGATGTGGTGTATTTATACACCCTAAAGTGTCTCGTCCCTCAGTATGGTTTGTATTGATCTTTGTTAGACATGAGGAAGACGTCAGGGGTGAACTTTGTACATACATATTATGCGGGAGATGTAGCTGGTGAATGCTCATGCCTAATTTATGAGTACATTGTAGGCCTGTGTTCGGGAAAAACTCTGCAGTGTTCTAACCACAGACTAGATAACGTTCAACCCTCAGAGCTCGTTGTGTACTGTAGGGAACTAATGTAGGTGAAAGATCATGCCTATATTTGGGCATAGGAGATCATGACTATAATAGGGCATAGACGATTATGACCATAATAGGGCATATACGAATATGACCATAATAGGGCATATACGATTATGACCATATACGGCATATATGAACGTGTCTATATTGGGGCCTCTATATGAAACTTAACAGGCCTTGCTCATTTTTTTAAACAAGTGGGAGCGGGCCTTGTGACTTCTTTTCAGACGATATTTGGAGTAATACCGGCTTTTATTCATTCTATTTTTTCCAGCGTCTTCGGCGGATTCCCTTTCTTACTGGTGTTAGCTGGTGGAGTCCTGCTTCTTCTGCTCCTGCTGCGCAATGGCTGCCCATCTTCTGGTACTGCACAGACCAGGCCAATTGCAACTGTACCGTGATAGGATGCAACAGGTTTTTGGATGCTTGCCACTAGCAACGCTTAGCGTGAGTTATGGATTGACTTTTCGCTTTGCCTACTTTACTTGCGTGCAACCAGTTTTTTACTGTCGACGGTGCCCCTTTTAATGGGCTATGGATTTATGCCTCTCCAATACGTCATGTCCAGTCCCGGATTTTATCCAGTTGATGGGTCCCTTAGAGGCCCATGACCAGGCTTGTTCTGGGGATGGCCGTATGGCACGTGCGGCAGCACTTGGAGTATTGGCTGAGTGGGATATCTGTGTGGCTGCACAGAGCCTCCTGCATCAGTGTTTCATCGAATATCACACAAGTTGCCGGATTATGCTTCTGGAAGCAACAGATTACGAGGAACACGTTTGTTCCTTCGATCTACTTGAATGGATGGGATCCCTGTTCTCCACAAACGATAGGGATGACCTTTTGGAGGGAATTGCATTCTTACGTTCACGTACTCTGATGGATTAACGACTTCCTTCATAATATCGTTTTCTTGGAGCCGAACATTTTTCTTCTTTACATGTCCAAAATGAACGATTTTATAAAAAAAAAATCCAATTTGTTTTTTTTGTTATACTCTGACACTTTGAACTCTGCTTGGCTTTTTGAACTCTGTTTTGGTCCATTCTCTAGTCCTATGGCCTTACCAGGGGGAGGGTGTTATGTGGCCATTAGGGACATTGTCGACATTGCTAAGTTAGCATGAGCTTTGCTGCCATGATTCTGCTTTTGTGCACGTTACTACATGAATTTATTTTTGCAAGCCTCTGTTTATGCCTTTCACATGAGAACTGTCTGCCTTTCACGTTTTCTGCTGAGTTCCTGGAGTTTTGTCTGAACACGATGTGCAAAGTCGATAAACAATGCCCCTTGTTATTCTGTTCTGGTCAGTCCCTAGCACCTAGACATAACATGCTAAACGCAGCTGCAAATGCTGGAGACTCGTGCTTTGATATTACGGGATGCATGTTGTTTTAACACCCACTTGGAGAGAGCCTTCTCCATGGACAAGAGCTATGCTGTGCCTATGATGTAAACCTAACATCTAGGCTTTCAGGTATGGGGTCTGCTGTCAAAGCCCAGAGATCTGCCTTTATATAAATAAACTTCTTCCAGTCAAGGGGAGGGTGGTTAGGCCTTATAGTCCTTTTTCCACTGTCCTTATATAAAATGACTTCCCCTTTTGTACTCTATGGAATTGTAACAATGCTAATTGTTTTGAGTTTATGCATTTTGCTGCTGGTAGTGGCTCATATACTGTATTGTAGAGCACGATAGTTAAAATAAACATTTTGAACTATTACAGTGACTCTGCCTAATCTTGTTGTGGACAAGTACGAGTGAGCTAACGAAAGAGTGTCTTGCTACCGCGATTCCTGAGAGAGTCGGGAGTGTTGTGTTCTGGGTTGTCTAATCATTTGTAGCTCTTTGATATTTGGAGGAGAACGAATGAGACACTATAGCTAGTCGGTTTTGGGATTTTGGGCACTAAGGTGGTAGGTTGGTACACCCCTATACACCGAGGTCCCGGTTTCCTGCGCATGGTTCTGTATAGGTGCAGACTCCCCGCAACATTACCAAGCTCAAAATGTTGGCAAATTTGGTACATTGGATCAAGAAGAACAGGAGGAATGGGTAGGGACACGGGCTCGGATAAGATAGGGCAGGAGGGAGATGGGCAGGCGTCAGAGGTTGCAGCAGCACAATACATCTCTCAGGGCAAGCTGAACGACAGAGCAGCAAATGGACCATGGAAATTAATAGGGAGGGAACAGGGCCATGCACATGGACAACAGAGAGCAGAGGGGAAAGAGGCAAGTGCAGCAAGCTGACCATAGCAGATAGACAGGAGGGACAACATAACGGACCATGAAGGGCAGGGGGGGGCAGGGGAATGAAAGTGGACCAAGCTTGGCAGGAGGGAAGAGAAAGGGGACTGTACATGGAAAACAGAGAGCAGGGGGCAAGGGGGCAGGGCAGGAGCCGCAAGCTGACCAAGGAGGGCAGGTGAAATGAGCACTGGAAGCACAATACACTTTAGAGGGCAACAGTGAGACTATAATGGCATACACAGAGACAACAGAGGGATGGTGGGAGGGGTTCATGGGCAGCGCGATGACCAGACAGGGCAGGTGGGAGTGGCTGTTGCAGCACAGAAGACCATGCATGGCAAGCGGGAGGCTTAGTGGCAGCACAACGGCCATGGTGGGCAAGAGGGAGGAGGCAGAGGCATGCACAAAAGACCATGGAGGACAGAAGGGAGGGGTAGGGGCTGGACACAGACAAAAGAGGGCAGGAGAAGGGTCTTCACAGCAGACTATGCAGGGCAGACAGGAGGAGCAGTTGCAGCACAACAGAGCATGGAGGGCAGAAGGGAGTGCCAGTAAAATGGACCAGGGAGGACAGGTGGAAGGGTTAGGGGAATAGAACTTGGGCAGGCAGGGGGGAGGTGGCAGGGACAGGCGGCAGCCATTTGACCATGCTAGGCAAGTGGGAGGGTCAGTGGTAGCTCAACAGAACACTCAGAGTAGAGAGGGGGTGGCAGGGCCATGGAATATGGTGGGCAGAAAGGAGGGTGAAGGGGCATGCACACAAACATCAGAGGGCAGGGGGAAGGAGAGAAGGAACAGCAAGATAAACACGGAGGCTAAGCAGGAGAACAATGATGCTGCATAGAATTGGGGAACGGAGGGCAGGAGGAGTGGGCAGGGACATCGAGCTAAATGGAAGGCAGTGGCAGCACATTGGACCATGCAGGGCAGGAGAAAGGGGGCTGATGCATGGACTGGAACAACAGATGTTAGAGAGGAGGTGGATGGGACAGCAAGCTAACTGTTTAGGGCTGGCAGGAAGGGCAGTGGAAGAACAACGGCTACACACATCTGTAATGAGGGAGCAGGGTCATGGACAATGGATGGCAAGCAGCAAGCTTGGATGGAGGCAGCAAAATTCCAGGCCAGGCCCTGCGTTCAACCCCACCCCGACTGTGCATTGTGATGGGCATCTTACTTCAAGTTAAAAAAAAACCTTAGAAATTCACTGAAAGAAACAAAGGTTACAGGGACTTTATAGTTAGGAAATAGAGTTAAAATCCCTTAGAAATTCACTGAAAGAATCAAAGGTTACAGGGGCATTATAGTTCGGCTCAGATTTCACTCATACAAAACCAGAAAAATTCAGCGCCCCTGCAAATCACTGCTTATGACCTCACATATTACATCAATCATGACATGGTCAGTGACATCACTCATGACATCACTGATGACATTACTGATGGCATCATCTACAGAATCACTGATGAACCCACTCACACCCCATAGAAACTTTCATACACCCACTCCCACACAACCATTCACAAACCCATTCATAGACCCATACCAGTACTTACACACCCACTCACTGATTCATAGATCTACACAAACATCCACTCACTCACCCATACAGCCACTCATACACCCACTCAGTCACTAATACAGTCAGTGAAATATCCACTCATACACCCATACAGCCATTCACACAGTCAGTCACCCTTGCAGCTACTCAAACACCTAGTCACTCACCCAAACAGTCAGTCACACAGCCACTTATCCATACAGATACACACACACCCATATAGATACTAACACATACTCACCTATACAGTCACTGACACAAGCACACACTCACCAATACAGCCACACTCACATTTACTCATTCACCCATACAGTCACTCACATATCCATTCACTCACCTATACTGCCTTTCACACACCCAGTTACTCACCCATATACCACTGACACATCCACTTACTCACCTACACAGCCATACACACACTCACTCATACAGCCCTCATACATGTACTCACTGACCCATACAACCACTGACTCACCCTCTCACTCATCCATACAGGCAGTCACACACTGTATCACCCATCCACAAAGACACTCAAATAACCATACAGGTACTCAGTCAACCAATCACTCACCAATATAGACACTCATGTACCCACTCACACACCCATGCAGCCACTTAGACACCAACTGACAGACTGATACAGAAATTCACACAACCAGTCACTAACCCATACATTCACTGAGACACATAATCACTCACTTATGTAGTCAGTCACACACTCACTGAATCAGCCATACAGGCACTCATACACCCACTGATTCACCAATACACCTTGGGATATATATTTAACACTCATAATTTTTTTAAAACACTCTCAGCCACTGGATTATGTAATCAGTGATGCCATTTGAGATGTCATCAGTGATGTCACTGACCATGTCATGAGTGATGTAATATGTGAGATCATAAGCAGTGCATTGCGGGGGCGCAAGTTATAGTTAGCTCAGCTAACTATAACTGCTCAATTTCACTGGTTTTGTATAAGTAAAATCTGAGCTTAACTATAACGTCCCTGTAACCTTTGGTTTTTTCAGTAAATATATATATACATATATATATATATATATAAAAAACCCAAGTTGCTCCTTCCGAGATGCTGGAACCCAAGAAGGGTGGTGTACACTCCGGCGGAGCGCGCCGGTCGTAACAATATCCAATTAAAAATCCTGTGTAGTACACTCTCAGGAAGAAACAGACAGAGCACAAGCTAGGTATCCAAGATTTAATCCACACAACGCGTTTCGGCAAAAGCCTTGATCACGTGTGAAAGTGCACAAAACCAGCCGTCATTGATAAAGTTTTTTTGGCATACGATCGTCAACAAAATCAACAAAGGACAACATATGCTTAATTACCACCAGTTTACACGGCCGCCATCTTTGACTGGCAAACGAAAATGTATATAAATGCATTGCAACTTAGAAATAACAGGTAATGTAATGCTTTGCCACAAAATGCTCTAAATCATACGTTGTTGATAATTAAATGGATGCATCTTATCATAATTGTTGAGATCGATATCGAATTAGATTGAATCTCGGTATGCTACGCAACTGTATTTTCAATATTTACAATATTAAAGCATCATGAAAAATAATATAATGCTAGTCAGTATAAATACCTAGCGACTTTGGAAGTAAATACCTTGCGACTTGAAAGTAACGGGCAATGTGATATTTTGCCTCATGTTACTCATTAATAATTCAAGGTTGCCACTTAACAAGATATGTTAAAATCGATATCAAAAATAGATTAAATGTCTATTGTGGCACAAATATAATACAATATTGAAGCATCTATTTGATGACATAGTGCCACTGCGAAAGGAAGTGTAAAGTGGTAAATAAGATGCAAAGTGTACATTACCTCTGAATTACATGCCTGAGCGTGAACTAAGAAAGCGGACTTTCCTGGTGTGAGATATACCAGGCTTGTTCAAGCAACATAATGCAGGAATCAAATGTCCACAAAGCTAATATACATAGTGTATTGTAGTGGGCTGTCGCTAGTAGAACAATGAATGTCCTGTTAAATACAAACCTAGTGCTCATCCAAGCTGTGATCAGGCAAAGAGGCAAAAGGAAGTGGATGATCGTGCATATAACAGTAACTGGCTGGTGCAAAGTGATTATACATGACAATGTGAACGGTGAGATGTCTGACTCTAGAGGAAAAGGGTAGGATGCCCGTGAAGATAATACCCTGTGAGAGGGCTCCTTCCTTTTCTCCTGCAAAAAACATAAACAAAAAATCAAAATTAAAACAGTTGTAAATAAACATTACAGTCCAACACCTAAGAATAAAATAAAAATTAAAAACATACAATTAAGTATAATCTGCCACACAGCATTGAAAGAGGAAGAACAGAAATATGCTAACATACATAAAAAAGCAGATGAATTATTTATGACCCTTCTCTCAAATGAACCGAAAGTTCCTCATCGAGGTTCAATCCCCGGGCTTTTAGTTTGAAAATCGATAATGTATCTAGATTCACGTTGCCTAAGGGCCAATACTCTGTCTCCACCCCTAGGATTCTTGGGGATGTGTTCAAGGATCAAATAACTCAATTCTGCAACATTGGAAAAATGTCTCTCATGGCAATGGCGCGCCCCAATCTCTTGAGTTTATGCCACTTCTTCAATTTTAATTTGCGTACATACCGGAACAGATCAATTCTAGTATCAGTATAATTAAATACGGAGGATGGGCAGAAAGAGAGACCTAAGCATAAAGTTCTTTTCTCCACATCACTAATGAGTCTCTTGGATAAATTCACTACAGTTCTATTTACCATGTTCATATCCATTAGTAATTCCTGTTGGAGCGTGTTTTGCGACTTCCCATAGCGCCCCTTCCTTTGCCTGTATTCCCAGCGTTGTTTGAGTCTTTTCTTTCTGTTGCGATCTAGTGGTCAGAAATGACATTACCCTGTATCCTACAACTATCACACATGGTCTCATAGGATTCTATCCTTGTGGCCACTGCAAGGCGTGCAAATACAGCTTGTTCAGAGCTGTGTTAGAATATGTGGGGATCTCCCAAATAATTAAACAGTTTTTAACATGCAGCACCAGTTTTGTAGTCTATGCCATTGAATGTACCTGTAAACTCTGGTACATTGGCAGTACGACCTGTACAGCCAAAAAACGGGTCCTTGAACACTTAAGGGCTGTCACCAACAACGACCCGAAATACCCTGTGGCGCGCCATTGCCATGAGAGACATTTTTCCAATGTTGCAGAATTGAGTTATTTGATCCTTGAACACATCCCCAAGAATCCTAGGGGTGGAGACAGAGTATTGGCCCTTAGGCAACGTGAATCTAGATACATTATCGATTTTCAAACTAAAAGCCCCGGGGGATTGAACCTCGATGAGGAACTTTCGGTTCATTTGAGAGAAGGGTCATAAATAATTCATCTGCTTTTTTATGTATGTTAGCATATTTCTGTTCTTCCTCTTTCAATGCTGTGTGGCAGATTATACTTAATTGTATGTTTTTAATTTTTATTTTATTCTTAGGTGTTGGACTGTAATGTTTATTTACAACTGTTTTAATTTTGATTTTTTGTTTATGTTTTTTTTGCAGGAGAAAAGGAAGGAGCCCTCTCACAGGGTATTATCTTCACGGGCATCCTACCCTTTTCCTCTAGAGTCAGACATCTCACCGTTCACATTGTCATGTATAATCACTTTGCACCAGCCAGTTACTGTTATATGCACGATCATCCACTTCCTTTGCCTCTTTGCCTGATCACAGCTTGGATGAGCACTAGGTTTGTATTTAACAGGACATTCATTGTTCTACTAGCGACAGCCCACTACAATACACTATGTATATTAGCTTTGTGGACATTTGATTCCTGCATTATGTTGCTTGAACAAGCCTGGTATATCTCACACCAGGAAAGTCCGCTTTCTTAGTTCACGCTCAGGCATGTAATTCAGAGGTAATGTACACTTTGCATCTTATTTACCACTTTACACTTCCTTTCGCAGTGGCACTATGTCATCAAATAGATGCTTCAATATTGTATTATATTTGTGCCACAATAGACATTTAATCTATTTTTGATATCGATTTTAACATATCTTGTTAAGTGGCAACCTTGAATTATTAATGAGTAACATGAGGCAAAATATCACATTGCCCGTTACTTTCAAGTCGCAAGGTATTTACTTCCAAAGTCGCTAGGTATTTATACTGACTAGCATTATATTATTTTTCATGATGCTTTAATATTGTAAATATTGAAAATACAGTTGCGTAGCATACCGAGATTCAATCTAATTCGATATCGATCTCAACAATTATGATAAGATGCATCCATTTAATTATCAACAACGTATGATTTAGAGCATTTTGTGGCAAAGCATTACATTACCTGTTATTTCTAAGTTGCAATGCATTTATATACATTTTCGTTTGCCAGTCAAAGATGGCGGCCGTGTAAACTGGTGGTAATTAAGCATATGTTGTCCTTTGTTGATTTTGTTGACGATCGTATGCCAAAAACTTTATCAATGACGGCTGGTTTTGTGCACTTTCACACGTGATCAAGGCTTTTGCCGAAACGCGTTGTGTGGATTAAATCTTGGATACCTAGCTTGTGCTCTGTCTGTTTCTTCCTGAGAGTGTACTACACAGGATTTTTAATTGGATATATATATATATATATACACACATAGCGATTTATATATATAAATATATATAGTGCCTGCTGTATAGTAATCCAATGTGATCAGGAAAAAGTCAGAGTAAAAGTGTGTAAGGAAAATAAACATTTAAATCCAAGTGATATGTATTGCTGGTGGCTCAAAGAATTGAAAACATAAAACACTTCACATCAGATCCAGAAATGCAGGTTGCAAACAGAACAACCAACTGAGAAGAAAAAAAAATAAACCTTTTCAATAAATTTATCAGGAAAAGTTTCTAAAAACAAAAAAAGAACACAGTTTTGAACAGGAATGCAGTTGATGAATAAGAACTCAAGATGAAAAAAGATTAAATATTGGCCCCTGGGCCCATCACGTGCCTTATATGATCATTAATATTGCCTCCAGGTCCAACTGCCAATGGGGCATGAGGTGGGCCTGAGTCACCAATAATTTTTGCCCCCTGAACCTGCTGCATGCCTTGTGAGCATCGCGCCTGATCTGTAATAAATATTGCAATCTGGGCTTGACACGTATGCCCCATGGGTAGTCTGCCAGAATTGTATTATAATTTTATACCTCATAGCCTGCTGCTCATGGTGCACAGGGCTGGCCCATGGTGGCAAAAAAAATTTAAAATCATGTTCGCCACCCATGAAATGGTAGACCCAAGTCTGCATTAATTCTTGTCCCCTGGGGCCCACCGCATGACCCATGGGCATCAGGCCTTATTTTAAATGTGTTTTGGCATTCATGACCCGCTTCATGCCCCATAGGCAGCAGGCCCAATCAGCTTTATTTTTTTTTGCCGCCCAGTCTGCCATCTGCCCCTTGGGTGGTGGGCGGAATTTTTACTATACCCCTCCTTCCATCCACCCTCAGGCCCGCAGCATGCCCCTGTGCAGCTGACACTGCGCTTCATTAGGGCCATGCTGCCTTCCATTTCCTCACTCTGGGAGCTTTGGTGCCTCGGGTGAGGAAATGAAAGGGGCACGAGCAAGGTGGAGGAGACAGAGGATGGATGAAGGAGACAGATGTACAGAAAGCTAGGGGATAACCTACCTCATCTTCTTGTCGGTGCCTCGGTGCAGCCTTCTCTCTCTCTCTCTTCTCTGGCCCGGGCTGCAGAAGACAGTAAGGAAGGTCCTCCTGTCTGCAGGCAGATGGCAGAGTAAGGTGGTCAAGAATGCTAAATAGCAGTAAGGCAGGTGTTAAATATATAAACAAACATCTCCCCTGCTTGCTGAGACCCTTTTTTTTATTGGCCCAGTGACGAGCGCTGGACAATTACAAGGAGGAGTTTAAAAAATTTCAGATTTTGCAGACACTTTTGTATATAGCTCAGACTTTTTACAAAGCTAATGATTTAGCGAATTGTTTTGCAAATCACTAAATCGTAAAATCCTGAAGGCCCTCTTTAACCATATCCACCCAGCCAAATGTGAGATGTGGTGATGGTGCACATTTGTTTGCAAATCACTTAATTGTAAAATCCTGAAGGTCCTGTTTAACCATGATGGTGGACATTAATAGCAAAACAGATTGCCCAACTTGGGGGAAAAGACTTAGGGTTTCATGAAAGGATGAGTAGGTGTATTTAGGGAAAAGTGAGAGATAGACAAACAGCACATTACTCAATTCCATGAGCACATCGCGTCTGTCATGGAAGAAAGTTAACAGTTCAGTTACCAAATTCAAATAGTCTTTCACTATGTCTGCACCCAGACTCAAAAGATAGATAAGCATTACCTAGGCTGGAAAAACGCAAAATATGGAGGACCCACATAGGTAAAAAAAACGTTTATAATAAAAGAAAGCTTATACTATATACAAAAAGAAAGTGCATGTGCATTCTTCCTGCATTCACTGTTTTTGTGCAGGGATGAACCAAAGAGCAAGAGCGCCATGGATACTCCTTGCAGAAGGGAAGGCATGTGGAATGCAATAGGATTATGACAATATTAGAGAGAAAAAGTAAGCATAGTGCATGAGGAGTCAGAGGACACAGCACACCCTAGCATAGTGGCACACAATTAACAAAGAGCCAACCTCGTACTGATCCCAGGCAACCAGAAAACTACTCACCATAGCAACAAAGCATTTCAATTGTGCCCATCATGTGACATGTCCAGACTACACCACTTAATTAATCCCGGGCTGCTAACTCCGCTCCGCCAGTGAAGTTCGCAGAGTTTTGCCAACTCCGCGCTCCGTTGGGAACGTGGAGTTCAGGCAAAACTCCTACTCCGTGGCATAGCGGAGTTAGCCCCTGCACCGCGACCCAAACTTAAAAAAAGATAAACACGTACCTGCTCTTTGATGTCTCTAGGCTGCCCTCCTCCTCGCCGTGGTCTCTCCTCCTCACCGTTGTCCTCGCTGCAAACCCCTACGTTGTACGTCTTGCGTGGACTGCGCATGCGCAGTCCATGCAAGATATAAAACGTAGGAGTTTGCAACTGGCAACGAGGACGGCGGCGAGGAGGAGAGACCACGGCGAGGAGGAGGGCAGCCCGGAGATGTCAGAGAGCAGGTAAGTATGTTTTTTTTTCTTTTTTTTAAATTGGGAGTGGGACTTGGGAGGGTGGAGCAGAGCAGAGCGAAGCGGAGTTCCACAGAGTTTTTTTTTAACTCCGTGATACTCTGTGGAGTGCCACTCCGCCCACCCCTGCACTTAATTAGAGTTTACACTTTGAATCACTTGTCTGCATTTTCCTAATCAATGCAACTCTCTCCAGTACACATGAGAAGGCTTCCTTGAGTCCTTTTGTTTTCATAGATGTTGAGAGGCATTAGTCTTTAATATGGCTGTTATCAATGGCACCTATAGAATTAATTTCATCCAGATTGAACTATTGAGCAAGAAAATGAAAAGAAATTGAGTCTTGGTGTAGTCTAGGTAAGCTGAGTGGTCTCAGAAAAACCTAGAGATGATGGACTTAAGTCAATGAAAGGACAGTCAAGTAGAGTATCAATCCCTGTGACACGTAGAAGGCAAACAATGATCCAGAATGATCATCCGAACATATATATCAGGTTTAGTTTACCTCTAAAGACCCTCCCAGCTATCACATGAAAAATCATAATTTGGTATTCTTTGGTGCTATTTATTTCTTCCAAATGGAGTGTTCATTACATATGTGTTTCTCATTCTCATGGAAGTAATATACAATACACATAAGCAGTGCAGTCTTTGAATCTTCACTTGCAGCCCAGCATGAGAAGGAAATAAAGGATATGATGGGAGGCATCTTCTTATTCTTTTTAGGAAAGAAGGAGACATGGGCTGGAAAACAAAGGCAAAATGGCTGCCTATGACACACACACAGCCACCAGAAGATGGCAGTCTCTCATATGGCCAGCAAAGAAGGAGGCATGGAGAACAAAGAACATGGCTGCAATAGTCTCCCTGTGGTCCTCCCACACACTAAAAATCTTGTTGCATTGCAGCGAAAGGATTGCACAAATATATACACTCAGAATGCATGTAGACCCACTCATGGGACTGTCCTGGGCCTTTACTCACCACCAGTAAATCAGAAGTATCAGATAATAAACTAAAGGTTAAACACAAACAGCCCAGAGCAACATCAAATACCCCTCCAAAACACTTTTTTTTGCAAAACAAAACACAATAATCAACCATATCACACATACACATGCTCTCAAAAAATGATAGGCAGGCACATGAGGAAGAAGGTAGCTGAGAACAAAGGAAAATGTCTTGCTCCATGGCCCTAACTCCTAGAGCCAACGTGACCCTAGCCACCGAACAGGCACAATCAGACCAAAAATAACCAACATTTTGCTTAAGCACAAGACAGCACAGGAGCAGTAAGAATGTGCAAAATACATTTAAAAATATGCCCAAGACCAACTACAGGGCAGACTAGGCCCCAAACAGTAAAACAACAACACAGTAAAATGATTGACAAGTCTATACAAATTTCACCAAAAAACACAAGGAAATGAGAAAATTTATATATGACATCAGGCCTTCACCATAGCAAAAATGTGCATTCATTATCCTTTAAAAACCTTAATCCTACATGTACCTCTACTAAATTCATTAACAACAAAAAACAAGCATTTTCAATCCAATCGGTTTTGCCTTTGGGACCTTATAAGTATTTATCCATGCAGCACATAACCTGCTGCAACCACCGGCTCAAATTAAGCACTGCAGTAAGTGATATGACATCATTCTCATATCGGACTAGAGTGGCCTGTGACATGCCATATACACCATCTGAGGCCTTAACTGTGCATGCTGATCGCCATAACTGAAAATCATAGCATTTCTTATGGCTCGTCCTGAGAGTTTGAAGCTTCTTTCTTGACGATTACTACTCAACGGAGATAAATAAGTCAATAAAACAATGCTAGGTAGAAATCAGCATTTAAGTATATTAAAAAACATTCTAATCACTATAATACAGTCCAAAATCATTTTGATTTCCAGGGCTACTCAATCTCGATCGATTTTCAAAAACTCACCCTTTTGGCAACTATTAATTATTAGGTTTGATTGTTGTCACGTATCTCAAAAATAGCACACCCTTGAAGATTAAGCAGGACTGCCAGCTATGTGTTCTTCGGCTAGTACTTCGACAGTTGCTACTTTTATTATGAGTAGGGTAACCTGCCTAACAGTGCATTATGGGAGTTATAGCATTAGTTGATTTTATTTGAGCCAATTGGACCACAACATCTGATGACAAAGGCATGTAAAAGAAAAGCCCAGGATTGGAAAAAGTGGTGGTCAGTGGGTACATGGAGCCATCTGGTCACCCAAGTCATAAAGGAGCTTAATGTGCTCTGCAGGCCCTGTTTACTTCCAGTAGTTTTCACCACGTGCCCTGCTCTACACCCTTCAGTGCCAACAACGAGGCTACTGAGGGGCTAAGGACGGAGCTCAGCTCTGAGATATCATCGGGCTTCAAATGCTGCACGATGTCACATCAGCTGTCTCTAGCAATTTGGAGCCTTATCGTCTATTCGTGTTTCCTGCATTTCAAACAAGAACGCAAGATTTGAGGAACAAAACAAGCAAACTGCCTTCATGCACTTGCAAGGTAGCCGCCTGATCAGTGACCAGCTGTAACTTTGGAATTTTGATGATAAACTCTGGGTGCTACTCACCTCCAATTCCTGTCTACCTTTGCAGCCGACACTATAGTGCCCTGGTGAGCCAGGCTCTCACAACAGCTGCGAGCAGCATAGAGCAAGGCACAACTGGAGTGGTGGGAAAAGCCAGGCAGTGGCCCCTGACTTTGGTTTCAACACAGTGATGACGTAGTCCTGCAGTGCATAGAGCAGTGGTGGAATTGCATTACAAACAATATGGGAACTGTGATTGTTAAAGAATGGCGCAGAATGCAGTTCTTTTATTAGAACCAGTGCAAGTGTTTGTACTGTAATAAGTGCATGGAAAACCAAGAGAGAGCTAACAGGCAAGCAACCCATGACATGCAGAACATGGAAATAAATAAATAATAAAAATACATTTACAGAAAATAAGAATGGACACGCTGGGATGAGAGCCAGATGTGGTTTGTTTTTACAGGGGGCTGGGGTCTCATTAGGAGATGAGTAACAGTGCCGTGTTTATCATCGTTTCTGCCTTTAAAAAGCGCTTGCCACAAAATGCGTGTGCGGGCCTATGTACCTACCACTGGGGAGGACACTACAACTGGCATCAAGATGGGGATACGTGAACCCAAAATTACAAGACTGCTCTCCTTCATAGTTTGCCGTGGTCCAGCAAGCTGCTTGTGCATGCCACATGCACCCCAAGAAGCGGTCTACAGTTAGCGTATTTCCAGTCAAAGCGCAACTCCAGCTTTTGAGAGGCCCTCGAAGAAGGTGAAGGCCCTACAGAGGAGCACAGTCAGTAAGCCTGGCAAACATCTACTGGTAAGCACAAAAAAAGAGATACTGCACCACAGCATAACACAGGGCCAGCACAGATACAAAGCAGAAATGCTAAAGACAGTGAGAGCCAGGTAAAATGCATAAAGTAGAGGGTGGTGAAGGGCACGGTGAAGAAGTTAACCATTACTCACCGTGAAATAGGAAGAGAGGGCCCGCCGACTCAGCTCAGGTACAACGACACAAGTACTAGTGAGCAGGCTGATGCTTGCAGAGGTGCCATCGGGCCAAGGGATGCTGACAGACAAACGCTGTCTGAACAACACATACTAGAACACATGGAGGATGGGAAAAGTGCCAAATACAGCACAGCCTGTTCCTGAAACCACCACCTCTATTCAGTGCAGCCAAAAAAGCAGAATATTGGCACCAGATGGACTGCCTGGATCGAAATGTTCAATGATTTCATAAATGCTAAAGAAGAAGCAGATGACAAAAAGATCATCAAATACTTAAAGAACCTTCCAAGTGAAGGAGTAAAAGAAGTGATAAAGAAGATATCACAAGCTGATGAAGTATCATACCATCAAGAAGATGTTGGAAGTCAAGTTCAATCCATTGCCGAACATTAACTATGAAAGGTACATCTTTGACCAAGCAAGACAGCAACCTGATGAGACAATGGATGAGTTGCTTGAGAGACTTGATACACTCATAAAGCACTGCAAGTTCAGTAAATTCAATGATGAAGAATCAATGCATATTAGAGTTATCAATGGTTGCATCTTTGATTCAGTCTGATGATGCATGCTGAGAGAAATGCTCTGTTTGGAAAAAGTGGTCATGGCTTCAATAGTGGAGGTACCTGCTGATCGACAGTCTGCTGATATGGAAGCTGGAACAACCCAAAATGAATCAGCATTGAGTATGAAAAGTAAGCAGAAACACAAGGCAGAGGCTCATAGAATGATGTCTTGAAGAAAAAGAAATTGTGTTTTCACTGTGGATTCTCCTTTCCACATGAAGGTAAATGTGCCTCCATCAGAAAGATATGCAAAGCTACAGAAGAAAAACCATTTCATGACAGTTTGCAAAGCAAAACAGAAACTAAGTGTGTCACAGAGAGACGAGAAGATGGATGCCAGAAAGTTCCAGAAGCACTCTAGCCACTCCCACAAGGCCAAACAGCAACATTGAATAGGGCAAGTGGAAACAAAACAAAGTCAACTGTTATCAAATTCGTCTTCCAAAGATTTGTTAATGTCATAATCGAGTGACAGTTAGGAAGATGGACGTGCGATTATGTCAGTCACAGACCAACTTGCGCATGTAGGATTGGCTGCTTGCAAAGAAGAGCACAAATCTAAAAAGAATTGCTACATGAGACAACAAAGTTCATTTGGACATTGTCCTAAAATCACGCTCAAGGTGAATGGTTACCCTACAACTTTTATTATAGACAGCGGTGTGTCGAGAAACATCCGGCAGGCAGTGAAGTACAAAGAACTATGGGGTATATTCACAAGAACGTGTGCTAAACATCTCCAAAAAATGTTAACGCAACTTTACACATCGCAGCCTAATGCGGGAAAATAACCCCGTGTTAACGTGGAATTCACAACACAGCGGTACCATGCGATAGTCCGCCGAAAACGCGGCCAATGTCCGCGATACAACAACCGCAACCGTGATAAAAACACAAACCTCAACGCGAAAAAACATGCGATGGGCCAAAGCGCGATGAGGAAATCAGCGATAAGCAGCGCCAGCCCTACAATACACACATGGCAGGCGGGATAGAACACTATAAAAGTTGAAAAACCGCACACACACAAAATGACCAACACCCAACCACCATGGCGGCAGCCGGAGCAGGCGCAGAGGACGAGCGCAACCCCACAAGCACCCTGGACGACCAGCCTGGGTCCTCGGGGACAGGGAAGGGCAAGGACAAGAAGAAGAGGAAGACGAAGTTCAGTCCGCAGGAAAACAGGATCCTGGTCACGGAGGTGATGGAACACCATCAACAACTGTTTGTCACCTCCAACGTGTCATTGGGCACCAAAAATGGAATATGGCGGGACATCGTGGACTCTCTCTCCTTTCCTTCTCTCTCTCTCTCTCTCCCTTCCTTCCCTCTCTCTCTCTCACTCTCTCTCCTTTCCTTCCCTCTCTCTCACTCTCTCTCTCCCTTCCTTTCCTTCTCTCTCTTTCTCTCTCTGCCTTTCTTTCATTCTCTATTTCTCTGTGTCTCGCTCCTTTGATGTGCGCATGGCACACGTTCTGATTTTGTGCTTTATTTTCCAGGCTGTGACATCGTGATTGTCCCGGACGGACCCAACAGGAGTCTTCCGCATTGGTGTTTTGTGTTGTGTTTCAATAAAGTTTTTGGTTGTTAATTCAGTGCTGTGTGACTGTTTCTCATTCTTTTGGCCACACATGTGTGTTATTTTTTGACAATGTGCGTCATCATGCGCTTTTTGTGGCTCTTGTGTCGTGCACGGTATGTGTATGTCCGGGGGGGGGGCTGAGGGTAGTGGCGGTGGGATTTGTGGCCCTCATGGGTCTCCGAGCTGCATGATCATTGTCTCCATGGCATCTGTGGGTCTTCGGGTGTGGCTCTTGGCTGGGCACCCTTTCATGCTGCAGGTAGTCGTCCTGCTTAACACCAGCAAAAGGCAGGTGTTAAATCACTGGTGCTACCGCGGCTTATCGCCTGTTTTTGGTTCGCATCGCAGATCTGGCAGTTTGTTGTGAAAGTGGTGTTGTGGTTTTTTCGTCTGTTTTTTCACGGGAACGCCTACTCTGCATCTCATTAGGGTTAGTTGGTGGTGTCAACCGTGGAGATAAATTTTGGGGCAGTTATCGCAGGAATACTGGCGATGTCTGCAGTTTGCACCCGCTTGTGAATGGTGTGTTAAATCTATCTCCACTTTGGATGCATTAAGGTGGAGATAAATCGGCGGTAGGTCCTTGTGAATATGCCCCTATGTCCGATACCACATCTAAAACCGTTGATAACAAAGGTGCACACCTTGGCAGCTGCTACGCCCTTGCAGAGTCAAGGATCCTTTGCAGCGACTATGCACCACATAAAAACAACAGTGCAAGAGCCAATTCATGTCCTCCAAGGTAAGTTGTTGCGTGCATGCATATTAAGGGCCTGATTACGAGTTTGGCGGTCTGACCGCCCGTACACTGCATTTGCACTCTCCACCACCTGTAATTTTTGTTTTGCACCATTTTCCCTGTATCACTTGTTTGCTTTTCCTTTCATATACTCACTCACATTTATTTTTCTCATCATGCCTGTCAAACAAAAAACACGCTACACTGAGCAAGAGTTGACAGTCATGGTGGATGAAATCATTGGAGTAGAGCCCTAACTTTTTGGTTCCCAAGTCCAGCATATTCCTCTCAGTAGGAAAGAGGAAATGTGGGACAGGACATTCTCTCAGTAGGAAATTAGAAATGTGGTACAGGATAGTCAACAGATTGATTGCTGTGGGTACCACCATGCCCACACAGAACGAAATTTGGACGAGGTGGACTGACCTCAGGTTGAGGGTGCGTACCATGTACAACAACCACCACCTGGATGCTCAGAAGACTGGCGGTGTCCCTCCCATCACCCCATTATAATTATTTCCCTGGGAGGAGAAGGTCTTGGCCATCCTGCATTCTAAGGGCTTGACAGGAATAGCTGGGGGAGTGGACTCTGAAATGTAACAATTCAATAACCGACACAATATCACAATGTCCTATTTGCTTTGAACTCTGCTATTGCTATTTTGTTCTCTATCTACTTTTCTAACATGAAGTACTCAAAGTACCTGAGATGCTGGTTTGTCTGTGTCAATGTGTATTGTTGCATCTGAGAACACATGTATACAATCCATTACAAGCCACAAGTTGCAATGCTGTCTGAGGGTGCATTACCATAAAAAGTTCATTCCCGTACCCATGATATGTGTTAAAATGTAAATATATAGTCCATCCCATATGCATGTTGCCAACAGGTATGGCAGACTAACCATTTGTCAAGTGTTGGTAAAGTGAGATTGAAGTGACTACAACTACCACTCCAACTCTAACCAAGATGCTAGACTCCTTTTGCCCCTTCTCACTTGTCTGCCATGTCACAACTGATGTTCACTTATCATGCAGGTTAACATTTATCAAATGTTGGTAAGTTGAGTTTGAAGTGACTACAACAACTACTACTATGAGGCACTGTGACTGGAACTCTAACCAAGATGCTAGACTTCTTTTGCCCCTTCTCACTTGTCTGCCATGTTACAACTGATCTTCACTCATTATGCAGCTTACCATTTCTAAAGTGTTGGTAAAGTGAGATTGAAGTGACTGCAATTACCATGAGGCCCTCTCACTCCAAATCTAACCAAGATGCTAGACTTAATTTGCCCATTCTCACTTGTCTATCATGTTACACCTGATCTTCAATCATCATGGATTGTGAAAGTAGAGACAATGCTCCACTCAGATATGCGTCTGAATACTTTGCTTGATGGTGTCCTGGTCTCATCAACTGAAACTATTGATGGCATGAGTGACACCATAACAACAGTGTACCCCTAATATATGTAAGCCATTAAGTAAACTCAGCTGATTAGCAGTGCCAGGTGACCCTATGACTCTGCACTTCTCACATGATGAGCAATGCTAAATATGTACCAAGCTGGGTGTTTGCCTGTATTGGACACAACTAGGCCTTGGAATGGACAAATGTACATGTTATGACTGCACTGTCTTTGTAATAGAGTTTTGAAGATGTCATGTCTATCCCTAAAGCCAAAATGCCACATATCTGCACATCCTATGAGCTGATGAAATCTATTACATCTATTAAATGTCTACAAATGTCTAGTAACCAACTTCCACTCTACGCAAATAGATGACAATACTAATCTCTATCTATTTTGTTCCATTTTAGGTCCCTTGACACAAACAACATGGATGTAGATACCTCACTTCCACCATTAAAAAATGTTCTCAGTTTCTCAACAGGTCGATTCACCACTGCACCTGCACAGAGGTTGGAAACCGAACAGAGTTCCTCTCCACCCCAGGACAAAGCCCTCAGTAATGACAATGCTCCTGAAGAGGTGGAGATGGAGGAAGATCCAGGCCCATCTGGTCAGCCTGGGCAGGTACGAACAGTGGGGCTCACTGGGCCCACAACAACACCTCCCAGCACAGCTGCAACAACACAGCCAACGACTGCACCCCCAACATGGGCACCTAGCACAGTCTGTACCATCCTGTGTACCCCAGTCCTGGATTCTGAGCCAACTATCAACACTCCAGTCACAGAAGAACCAGAGCCCAATGGGAGGGTGCAGACTGTACCAAGGGCACAGACCCATGGGGGTAGGCGTAGGGAGAGGGTAACTGATGGCCCGCAGAGTGAGCCCACTGGAGATACCGACACCCAGGATGTCATCACCCAAGTCCTGGCAGTGCACTAGGACTCCCAAAGTGTCATGGGCCAGGTATTGACTGAAATCTGGGAAATTAAGCAGCTGCAGAGGGACACATACCAGGAGGTTGCTGGCATCCACACCGAAGAGGCCGGCATCCACACCAAGGTGGTCGGCATGAACACAAACATGACCTCCCTGGTTGGGGTGCTGCGGGACATCAACACCACCCTCTGCAGGGCTTATCCTCCTGTATCTACCCCTTCCTGTGGTCCAAATGCATCCAGACCTTCAATATCTGCCGCAGCCACAACATTGGAGGCCCTGTCAGAGGAGGACATGCCTGCATGCACCTCTGCCTCAGCACCTGTGAATCCCCCCTTTCTCAGAAAGAGGAGACGTCCACCGAAAATTCAAGCAGCTCACGATGGCAAGACACCCACCACTGCCAGGAAGAAACCTTGCCCCTAATGTCCTCCTGTGTGTGCTACACATTCACTTTAGGAACTATTCCTTCCCACTTTTCCATATCTGATGGTAGGAGTATGTTGGACTTTAGACTCCTGACAATTTGGACTCTACTACAATGGTTTCATCCACCATGACTGAAGACTTCACTTTTTGTTGTCACTGTGTAATATTTAGTTAATTTATTGAGCTTATCCTTGTTCACTTCATTAAAAACACACAGCACCAAATCATTGTCTCCTTTTGTAATTCTCACATATGACAATGTGAATGAACTACCATGTGAACTTTGCAATGTCAAAACTAGGGATTTCTGGAAGCATAGGTATGTTGTATGTAAACAATGTCCAACTCAGGTTCACTACTGTGTCACAACAACACATACATACAAGTGTCTGGGCTGAGAACATCTCTATTCCATTGTTCTAAACAAAGACTCACGTGATGTCAGAAACAGAAAATAAGACATGACTCCGTTATTCTGGGTCAGTAATCACATCATCACTTGCAGACTTTCACAACATGGAAGGAGGTGGTATATCTGACAATATCCTACACAATAGGCAGCAATCAATTAAGTATACACCATCAGCTAAAGCCATATTGCCTTCCTCACAAAAAGGATCTTACATCAAATAAAGAAATAAACAGACACATGTCACTACAACAGTTTCTGACCACAGGGTCATTTCAATCCAGTGTTTCTTGCATCTAGTGGAATATCACAAACAAATGTCAGGTATTTGCCACAAGCACTTTGACCTACAATGAGGAGACACATCAACAGCTAAATACAGTTCATACACAATGATGATTTAGCCAATGTGAAGGAGTACCTATGTGAGGAGTAACACAAAAATTTATTTTGGTCACAATGCACAGAGTAACATATGTGAGGAGTAAGGCAAACATCTTGTGCCTGAACATTATTGCTTCCTTAAGCATTACACATTTCACTTCATCATTGACAAATCTTGAACATCCACCAGTCATCCCCAAGGTGGCCTTCACAGGTCTGTAACAGAACTGTGCACACCATCAATTCAGAAAATTTAAATTGCCGTTTTTCTGTCTTTCTGTGCCCGTTTTATGTCTTCCTTCTAGCCTCTTCACTGTCCTATTATTGTGCCTGTCCTGTTATTGTACCTGTGCCTGTGTTCTATTTTTGCCATTTTTCTTTCCATGCCCGTTGCTCTCTGTGCCCTTTTCCCGCCACTACTGTCCCCGCTGCCCCTCCCCCCCTGCCGGTTCCCGCTCCCGCCTCCCAGCTGCGCTTCCCTCCCTCTCCCCTACTTAATGGCGGCAACTGCTGGGATGACTGAGCTAGACCTCTGACCTCCTGGTCAGAGACCTGCTCACTCCCCCAGCAGCTCCGCGGTTGTGCTGCTGCCGCTGCCCCTGTGCAGGTAGGTGTTCGAGACCCTCCTCCACCCGCAGGCTCCTGCCTGTGCCTCATCCCTGGTGGTCCAGTGAGAGAGCCTTGCTCTTCTGCTGGCCGCTGTTGTCTGTCTCTGTATTTGTGCAGTTTTTCTGTCTTTCTGTGCCCGTTTTCTGTCTTCCTTCTAGCCTCTTCACTGTCCTATTATTGTGCCTGTCCTGTTATTGTACCTGTGCCTGTGTTCTATTTTTGCAGTTTTTCTTTCCGTGCCCGTTGCCCTCCGTGCCCTTTTCCCACTGCTGCTGCCCCTCCTTCCCTGCCGGTTCCCGCTCCCGCCTCCCAGCTGCGCTTCCCTCCCCCTCCCCTACTTAATGGCGGCCGCGCCGCAGGCGCACCAAACGCAAGCCCGACTGCGCCCATCCGTGTCCCGACCGCGGCCAGCGCCAGGAATCCTGGATCTGCGACCTCCCACCTCTACAACCCCGCTGCCCTCCTCGCACTCAACGCCGGAAGGAACAACAATTGCCAGCGGTCGACGCTGAACACCACCCACAGCCAGTTCTCCTGCCATCACTGCCGCCAATCCTGATCTGGGAGATCTGGGACCTCCTCGACACCCTCTCGTCAGACGTCGCCTTCTTTACAGAAACCTGGACCAACACCTCCTCTGCCCCTGACATCGCCACCGCCATCCCCGACAGATACAAGATCCAGAGGGAGGACCGCCCAAACTGCCCAGGAGGAGGACTGCTATCGTACACAAGAGCTCCGTCCGACTCTCCACCTCCACCACAAAGGACTCCTTCCCCACCACCGTACACCTTCACTTCCAGATCCAGACCAGTCCCAGAACCACACTCTGCGGCACCCTCGCCTACAGACCCCCCAGACCCCGCGCTTCGTTCGCCACTACCTTCACCGACCTCATCGCACCCCACGCCATCGCCTCCATGGACTACATACTCGTCGGAGACCTGAACTTCCATCTCAACAACCCCAGCGACCCCAACTCCACCACCCTCCTGGACAACCTCGCCAACATCGGACTGCAACAGCTTGTCACCACGCCCACCAACAAGGCAGGACACACCCTCAACCCCATCTTCGCAGGAGGTAACAACATCCACTTCAGCCACACCACACAACCCCCATGGACAGCCCACCACTGCGTACACTTCCACGTCGACAAACCCACGCCGCCCAAACCTGCACCGTGCCCCCTATGAAGGAACTGGAGCAAAGTCACAGAGGAACAACTCAACTCCACCCTCAACCACGACGCCCCCACCACGTCGACCGATGCCAACCTCACAGCCAAAGGACTCCACAGATGGATCTCCAGCTGCGCAGACAAGCTTACACCACTACGCAACCCCGACAGACAACACCCCAGGAAAGCCACCTGGTTCACCGCCGACCTCCAAGAATCCAGACGCATCTGCAGACGTCTTGAGAAGAACTGGAGATACAGCAAAATGCCAGAAGATTGCACCACCTACAAAAATGCCATGACGGAATACCACCAACGCATCAGATCCGCCAAAAGGACCTTCATCCAAAACAAGATCCTCGCCAACGCCGGCCGCTCCAAGCAACTCTTCAGCATCATCCAGGAATTCACCAAGCCCCCCAGTGAAACCACGGACAACACCCCTTCCCAGGACCTCTGCAACAAGCTTGGATCCTACTTCCATCTAAAAATCAAGGCACTCTACGACAACTTCAACGACCAGACACCCAACTCCGAAACCACTTCCTGCCCCAGCAACGCCATCCAGCCCACCATCTCCACCTGGACCCCAGTCACCGAAGACACCACTTCGACCATGAAAGGCATCCACTCAGGGGCCCCCATGGACCCCTGCCCCCCACACATTTTCTACAGAGCCGCCTCCGCCATCGCTCCCGAACTACGACGCACCATCAACACCACCTTCAAAACCGGCATCTTTCCCGATGACTGGAAACATGCAGAAGTCGTACCCCTGCTCAAGAAGCCCTAAGCAGACCCCACCGAACTCAAGAACTACCGACCCATCTCCCTCCTCCCCTTCACGGCCAAAGTCACAGAGGAGACCGTCAATGCACAACTAACCAAATTCATCGAAGAAAACTCCATCCTCAACCCCTCCCAATCCAGATTCCGCAGCAACCACAGCACCAAAACCGCTCTACTCGCCGCCAAAGATGACATCCACACCCTCCTCGACCAAGGACACACCGCAGCCCTGATCCTACTCGACCTCTCTGCAGCATTCGACACCGTCTCCCACCGCACACTGACCGCCAGACTCCATGACGCCGGCATACGAGGAACCGCCCTCGACTGGATCCGCTCGTTCCTCACCGGCAGAACCCAAAGACTCAGACTACCACCTTTCCTCTCCGAACCCATGGAAATCAACTGTGGAGTGCCCCAAGGATCATCGCTCAGCCCCACGCTCTTCAACATTTACATCGCCCCCCTTGCTGCCATCGTCAGACAGCACGGACTCAGCATAGTATCCTACGCCAATGACACCCAGCTCATCCTCTCCCTCACCAAGGACCCAATCACCACCAGACTCAACTTCCAGGAAGGAATGAAGGACGTTGCATCCTGCATGAGCAGAAACTGCCTGAAGCTCAACTCGGAGAAGACAGAAGTCTTTGTCCTCGGACCCTCCCCCTCGGCATGGGACAACACCTGGTGGCCTACTGCCCTAGGCAGCCCCCCCACACCCACGGACCACGCCCAAAAGCTCGGCATTGTACTCGACTCCTCCCTTTCCATGACCCGACAGGCCAACGCCGTTGCCTCCAGCTGTTTCAACACCCTCCAAATCCTCCGAAAGACCTTCAAGTGGACCCCCCCCGAATCAAGGAAGGCCATCACCCACGCACTCATAACCAGCAGACTGGACTACGGAAACTCTATGCCGGGATCAACAAGTCTCTGCTCCGCAAGCTCCAGACCATACAGAACACCGCAGCCAGACTCGTCCTCAGCATTCCTCGACACGAACACACCACCCAACGCCTACTGAACCTCCACTGACTCCCCGTTGAGAAGAGAGTCACTTTCAAGATACTCACCCACGCCTACAAATGCCTCCACAACACCGGACCCCACTACCTCAATGAGAGAATCTCCTTCCACGTACCCAAGAGAAACTTCTGATCAGCCGACCTCGCTGAAACCCTGCACATCCGCAGAGCCAGAACAGGTGGAAGAACCTTCTCCTACATCGCAGCCAAGACTTGGAATGAGTTCCTGCTCAACATTAGACTCGCCCCCTCCCTGAACATCTTCAGGAAGACGCTCAAGACCTGGCTTTTTGACTGAACGGAGCTGTTTACCCCCCCCCACCCCCAGAGACCCTCACGGGTGAGTAGCATGCTTACAATTCCCCTGATTTATTCATTGATTAATTGATTGATTGACTATAGTGAGGGTAGCATAACATTTCATCTGAATCACCGCAAACCGCGGTGTACATTGTGTCACGCACATTGAATCACCACCAGCCCCGGTGTACATTGTGCCACACACATTGAATCACCACCAACCACGGTGTACATTGTGCCACGCAGATTTTGCCTATGTGTGAAGTAATGCACTACACAGATGAAATTTTGCGCAGATTCGAGTGCGGACATAAAGATAATACTCGTAAATACCCTTTGTGAATTCCCAAAGTCATAAACTTTGATGTTTGGTCTAAGTTTAGACCAAACATCTAAGTTTACCTTTGTGAATCGGGCCCCATGTGTCCAGCTTTTATTTGACTTTTCAGGTAGTGGACATATGATGTAATTTGGAGTTCAAAGTGTGCAATGAGCATTTGCATGTGACATGATGTCTGCCACAACAGTAATTGATGGCACATTGGTGTTAAGCTTGACCTTCATGATTTCATGATGTGTTATGAGTAATAGTTAGTCATTAGGCCTTGTGTGAGAATTGTGAAAATCTCACACTTGGGTCCATCTTATTTGGTTACATCTTTTTACAATTGCCAAAGTATGCAAGGTGATCAACTATCCTAGTATGGACATAAGGATGGAGTGTAGACAATTCCATCAATGCATTTGTGCCTGTCTGGAGTTATGACATGGGTGGACCTAACTGTTTGCAGGTTATGCAGCATGCATGTATGTGCTCATGCTAAATTTGAAGCCTATGGAGTGAAGCATGAAGGTGGTGTCATACGTGGATTTCTTCAATGTTTTCTGTTGGTCAGGTGTGGAAACAAAGTTGCAACAAACCCATGTTACACGTGATTTCAGATACATCCAGGGCAAGCGGAGGAGAAGCTGTCAAGGTCTGTGGGGACACAGCTGGCCACAGCTTTTCCAGACGTGAGATGTCAGACACAGAGGGACCCAGTGACCAGGAGTGTGTGAGGAATGCCCCAGAGGACAGCAACTCAAGCTCGTCATCATCTGAGTCATCCTCTGGTTGACATTCCAAAGTGGTGGCGGACCCAACAGGATTATCTTCAACTTCATCCTTGTTCGCCATCTCCAGTTCCATCACCATCCTCCCTGTGTCCCCCCACAGGTTGGCCATTTCCGCTCCCCTAAGAAGGGAGCGATCTCCTTTGCTCCAGGCACCCCAGTTCCTGCCCCTGTTAGCCCTGCTGCCCTGAGGCTATTGACCTCCTGAGGAGTATCTCTGTGGGTCAGACTGCAGTTCTGAATGCCATCCAGGGGTAAAGAAACCAGCTGACTCAGATGGTTGCATACTTGGAAGGCATTCACACTGCAATGTCTAGCCAACCGTGATCTTTTCAGGCTCTGGCCTCCTCCCTCACGACAGTCCTCCACCCATCCCAACCTTCCACTCCCCCTCCTGCCCCTTCCCCATCCAAATTCCCTTTCCAATTCCTATCCCAAGCCCACGCACGCCTAAGCATACACCCAATTCATCAGACACAAGAACCACATACAAAAGCAAGACATCAAAAAACTCAAAGACACATGCACACAGCAGACACTCATCTTCCTCACCACTCCCACACCCCCAACATACCTCCAGGCACCACAGCAACACATACAGAACCCTCCATAGACACACCTATACCTGCAGACACCAGACCAACAACATCCTCTACAACACCCAGCATTCCTGCAGACACCGCACCAATAGCCACAGACCCTTCCACAACACCCAGCATTCCTGCAGACTCCAAACCAACAGCCACAGACCCCTCCACAACACCCAGCACATCCACATCACATACACCAAAAAAACACAAATGCTCACAGTCACTTACACAATAGACACCAACACAACACACAGTGCAGACAGCAAACTCAGCTCACACTTCCACCCCTTCTTCCTCCCAACACGAACTCCATCCCAAACACCCTACCCAATTTCCCGGGAGGAAGTCATTTTTGCCCTTGCCCTTTTCCCTGTGAAACCTGACCACCTCTCCCAAAGTCCCATAAACCTCTCCCACGTCCAAACCCATCTGTTCCACTTTCCACCCCTAAAAAAGCATCTTCATCCCCCTGAGCCCAGCCCTAAAAAAAAAAAAAATACATAACCCTCCCAAAGATATACTCATCCCTTCCACTTCACACTCCACCCCTGAAAAAAAAACAATACCACCCCCTGAACCCAGCTCTAAAAATAAAACACCCATAAAAACCCCTCCCAACGATAAAACCATCCATCCACTCTCCATTCCACCCCAGAAAAACAGCACTCCCACCCCCTAAACCCAGCCCAAAACCCCTCAAACCTGAGAAGACCCCTCACAAAACTAACCCCACCCCTCCCTAAACCTCCGCCCCCTCTTCCCAAGTACCAACTTCGAGGTGCCTGCTACGCCCAATTGGCCTTTGTTTATAATACTGTTGTGACATACTGTCATTAAAATCGTTTCATACTTTTGTAGACATTGGTCCTGTCATTACTTTTCTAACTATTTCATATTATTGTATAGTTAGTGATGTGTGACTACAGTTGTGCTTGTTTCATCCCTGATTGCTGATCCAGTTGTTGTGGTTAGTATGATGTGACCTTGGACCCAGTGCTGGAGTTACACAGGACAACGGGAAATGTTGGATGGATATCTATGTGAGATGAAATCCAAATGGGGCAGTCATTGCATTGGGTGACATGTTAAATGGTAAGTATTTCAGCTTGGCCTGGCCACTGTCAACATCATTTAGGTTGCACTTCTCCCTATGATTTAGGTTGGATATGGGTTTGATGTGTTGAAGTTAGATATTTGTTGATCCACACATGGAGAGTTTTAAGTTGTCATACCTTTGTATGGTTCTGCATGGACATGTGTCTATTTCCCTGTGTGTACCTTACAGCTCCTTTATCTAGGTTTGTGCCAAATGCTATTGGTGCTGTGTTTACTTTCATGTGTTGCACTTACACATTTCCTACACATGCATGGAATTGGGTTATGCTATTGGTTGTCCCTGATAAGCTTCAGTTCCCAGGTCCAGTGCACATTGAGCTTGTCAGGCATGTGCAAAATGTACTGTGCCCGAGGGTCCCAGCCCTATAGGCTTCCCCCTGATAGAGGCATAGCTATCCTACAGAGAGTGTTTCCATTGTGCCCTTAGAATGGTTCTCACACTGATTTTATGTAATCCCATTGACTGACATTGCCTTTTCATGTGGGTATTGGGCGAGAGTCCAATACAAGTTGTAGCAGAGAAGGTGTGTTTCACTTTAATGACACATCCGTACAGATGATTCTTTGACATCAAAACAGGACTTGGGATGTGTGCAATGTGAGTGTGTCACATTGACTATAGCATCTTGGTTAGAGTTGGAATGAGAGCGCCTCATGGTAATTGTAGTCCCTTCAATCTCACTTGAGAAATGGTAACCTACATGACTAGTAAAGATCAGTAGTGACATGACAGACAAGTAAGAAGGGGCAAAGGGAGTCTAGCATATTGGTTAGAGTTGAAGTGAGAGGGCCTCATGGTAGTTGTAGTCACTACAATCTCACTTTACCAACACTTGAAAAATTGTAAGATGCATGAACAGTGACCATCAGTAGTAACATGGCATCCAAGTGATAAAGGGCAAAATATATGTGTTACAGAGATTAAGAGGTGTGATATTGGTGAGGAGGTGCTGTTGTGGAACACAAAATAATGCACACATCACTATCAGTGTATATAATTTGCAAACACATATCCATTTGTGTACAGTGTGCCTCTGCAGCACCAGTATTTTGGCCTAGAAGGGGCATGCTACAGATGTATTTTTGATTATTCTTATGAAACAATCCCAGACAGGGCCCTGTAAAAGAAAAAATTATTTAGGGATCCCATCTCCCTTACCTGGCCCATGGCATGGCAGGGCAAGGTTTTACTGAGGAGTCTATGGAAACTGGTAGTTGTATGATTCACCGAAGATTTCGTCCATGACAGAGTGGGTTTTGAACGTGGTCGAGCAGGTACAGCAGCGGCAGGATGTGTCCAATGGGCTCCATGACAGCAGAAGATGTGTAGAGGTGAGTTTCAGCCTTATATACCTCCCTTTCTGCCGTCTCTGATGGGCTGGTTGTACCGCAATGGTCATGCCAGCTTTAAAGCTACTCATAATTGGGCCGGCGGTTTCACTGGCAGTCTGAGCCACTTCGGTTCACCGGCGGTCTTTGCAAAGGCAATCCGACCATCTCGTAATATGGCGGTCGGACCATTGAGCTAGCGAAGTTTGGAACGCAACTGCAGGTACAGTGGTTCACGGACCACCAAACTAGTAATAAGGCCTTGTGTTTCAGGGTGGGTGGAGTTTGCGGAGTTGCACTATGCGGAATTCCGCGGTGTTGCATAAAAACTCAGTGGAATTCCGCAGAGTTCCGCTCCACATTAGTTTTATTTTTATTCGATGTAGCCCGCGATAAAACCTCATCCGTCAGGCCGGTTTCAAGACATCTGTAAACAGGCGATTTAATAATAACAGCAATAGTAATGTCACAGCAGAGTAGCCAATAATTGGCTGGGTACAGAGCCCACAATCTTCCCTTTCTTGGTATTTTTCATACCCATCTGAAGAATGTAACATCCCCTCCCCCCACATACACTTAGAATTCACTTACATTTCACCTTAAGTTTGCAGCAGAAAGCCATGAGTTTGCAATGTTATCTGGGCCCTACAACTTGCACACAAATTCAATACATGTTTTTTATGAAACTCTAACGAGCGCGCATATTAATGGATGGGGCCGCCGCCCGCGCTCCCCACCAGAGTCAGGCCCCCCTCCTGCCAAGACCCTGAGCCCAGGCATGCACGGTCTTGGGCCCTAGCATATGGGCAGGCCCCACCACAGAGGCTGCTACGACAACCCCCCGATGGTACGAGCACCCGCCGTGGATCACAGTACCTCCACCTGGCTGCAGAGCTGTCCTCTAGTCTGTGCATGCACCAACCGGCCATCCTGCAAGCCTCCTTGCACAGAGCCACTCTCTTTGGCTGCCTCTGCAGTAGGCGGGTGGGGGCGGGGGAAATTCAGCCTCTATGCGACCCGTGATGTGGTGGGCACCCTCTTCTGTCAGCGTCAAGTCCAGGGGTCTGCCACAGCACTTTCCTACTTGTGGGCCAAAGGGTGGGGATGTGCAGCAAAGTGCTGCCCGACTATTTTAGTGTGGAGCACCGGCATTGCTCCCTTCGTGCGCTGCTTGATCTTCTTACCCCTCCCTCCTCCATTTGTGGCGACATTTCTGCACTTGCATCACATCCGGTGTATCAAAAAGCATGCTGCGTCCTGAGTGCTGGTTGGTTGGAGCAGCTATTTGGTACCGTTCAACCCCTGAGCTTGGGCCTGTATGCCACTGGAAAACCCATATCAGCACCCTAGATCTAGCTAGGGGTGGGGGCAAACTCCGCCAAGTGGCGGAATCTGAGTTTTTTGCTGAACTCTGCACTCCCAGCGGAGTGTGGAGTTGGCAAAACTCCGCTGGCAGAGCGGAGTTCACCTACCAGAGTTAGTTTCAATACTGCTGCTGACATGGGACTGATCTCTATTAACTGCAACTTGACTGCCCATTCAGAAATAGTGAGTCAATTTCCAACATTGTTTCATGGACTTGGGCAGCTTAAGACAGTGAAGGTGCAGCTTCACATTAATGAAGACATTCACCCTGTTGCACAGCTACACCGTCGAATTGCTTTTCACTTACAGGAAGCTGTTGAGAAAGAACTAGAAACACTGTTAAAACAAGACATAGTCCAGCGCTTTACTAGTCTAAAACTGTGGGTTTCATCCATTGTGGTGGTACCAAAAAAGGACAGTGGCAGTTCAGTGCACATATGTGTTGATATGCTACAGGCCTACAAAGTAATCGAAAGAGAAAGACATCCAGGTCCACACATTGCAGACATGAACACGCAGCTGAATGACTAAAATGTTCTCCCGCCTTGATTTTAACTAAGGCTACTATCAACTAGAATTGGAAGAAAACTGTAGGTACATTACTACTTTTTCAATTCATGTTGGCTTGCTCATATATAAGATACTCAGTTTTGGTGTGTTGTCAGCTGCTGAAATCTTTCAAGATGTAATTTGTCAAATAATTCAGACTGCCACACATACTACAGTGATGATATATTGCTGTTTGGGGTAACACAAAAGGAACATGACAAAGCACTCACACAAGTATGCCGTCTGCTTGCTAATGCAGGTTTTTTACTCAATGCAGATCAGTGTGAGTTTCACAAAAACAGACTTGAGTTCTTTGGACATATTGTCTCTGAAAAGGGAATGACTCCTGACCCCAAAAGGTACAAGCATTGTCGTCTAGTTGCCCCATAGAAGATGTGACCATGCTGCGATCCTTCTTAGGCATGGCCAGCTACTGCTTCAGGTACATTTGTGATTTTGCCACTGTGAGTGCCCCTCTAAGAGAACTAACAAAGCAAGATATTCAGTTTGAATGGTTATCTGAATGTAACTGAAGTTTGAAGAAAATAAAGCACGCAATTGAAAATGCAACTGAAATGGCTTACTTTGATCCAAAAATGAATACAGACATTGTGCTTGATGGAAATCCGGTTGGGTGTGATTCTTGCCCAACACAATTTACAGCCTGATGCTCAGAGACACATTGTGGCCTATGCTTGCCAGAGTCTATCTCAGACTGAATGTGCTTATTCTCAACCTGAGAATGAAAGCCTAGCTGTAGTATGCGTGTGTGAACACTTAAATGTGTTTCTGTACAGAAAGCATTTCACTCTTTCACCGATCATCAGTCATTGCTCACCATTTTCATAAATCCGTAAGCCAAGATGCCCCCTGGCATTGAAAGGTGGGGTTTGTGTCTGCCAGAGTATGGTTACACTATTGTGCACAAACCAGGAAAGATCAAAACCCCACAGACTACTTTTCACGAGTGCCGCTACAGCATCATAGTCCAACGTCCAAAGCGGCTGACGCCTGCATCAATTTTAGAGTAAAGTCAAGTGTGCCTGCAGCTCTTCCTATTGAACAGATTATGACTGCTACTAATACTGACAAAGACATTCTTAAGCTTAGAGAAATAATTCAACACAATCATTGAGGAAACATACTCAACCTCTTACGGATGATATTGTGTGCCAGAAAATCAAGAATGTTTGGAAAGAACTTTCTGATACACATGATGCTGTCATACTAAGAGGAACAAGAATAGTTATCCCTGCAAACCTGTGTCAGCAAGTTATTGAACTGGCAGGCAAAGGACATTGTGGCACTGAAAGAGCCATCAGGGATTGAGTGTGGTTCCTGCGCTTTGATGAGCGAGTTGAAAGGGAACTGAAATCTTGTCATCTATTTAACTGTCTGTCTCCCTAAACAGCTCAGCACCCGCTGAACATGTCTGATCTTCCTATGCAGGCCTGGGAGAAGATTGCAGTTAACTTCTTCAGATCTCTCAATAACGGACATCCTCTCATGGTAGATGTCGATGAGTATTCACGTTTTCTCTAGTGGAAGACTTATCATCAACCACACATGACAGAGTCATCAAGAGGCTGAATAACATTTTCGCAATATGAGGTGTCCCTTCCATTCTCTAAATCTGACAACCGTCTACCCTTCAATATCAAAGAGTTCAAAGACATGCTTAATTGTTTGAATGTCAAACATCAGAAAAATACACCTCTCTGGCCACATGAACAAATTGAATAGGGTGGTTCAGCATGCTGCGCTGGAAGGAATCGACCTCAAGTCCGCTTTACAACCAGCCCTCCCTGCCTACCGTTCCTCTCCTCATTCCACGCCAGGAGAACGTCATCCCACCTTGCTGTTCATGAGAGCTCTTGGAATGAAGATACCACAGTGGACCACCAGTCAGTCAATAGACCCTGAAAAGATTTGTGCCACTGACACCTCTCACAAATGCAAAATAAAAGCTTACGCCAATATGCGCTGATACACTGGAGACACAGTCTTTGATAAAGGAGACCGAGTTCTTGTCAAGCAAAAGTGGACACGCAAGACTGACGCTCCGTTTGATGTTGATCTGCTAGGAGTTATGTCAGGCAAAGGACATATGGTAACTGCCAATGACCTGGAAAATATATAACCAGAGACTCATCACTCTTTAAGCATTTGCCTCAATGTTTGCCAGCTTCAGACCTCATGAGTGAGGCAAATCCATCTGAGTGCCCAAATGAAGCATCCAACTCTTCTCCAGAGATGGCAGATGAAGGCGTCCTTCCTCTATCTCATACAGCTAGATGTGGAAGACTGGTGTGAGCACCTCGATGACTCATTGAGGATTCATAATGTGTATATATTTGTTTGTACTTCTTATTTAACAAAGGGCGAGATTTTGTGCGCTGTGTTTGCGTATATTGAAGTCTCTAGTTGCCCTCAACAGACTCCTTACAAGTTTGACATAATCTGGTGGGTGTGACTGGGTGTGTGTTGTGTTTGTTATATTCTTGTGGGCATGATAGAGTATTGTGTAGGCTGGAATGTGTTTGTGTCATTATGGGGTTTGGATGTATGTGTTCTACTTATGGCAGTTGATGCCTGCCTAATGAGGAGATTGGACGTGTTGGCTCCAACTTGATTATACTTTGAATAAAAGAAGTTTAACGCACAAAGACTTTCATGGTGACTGGGTAAAAAAGTGAGTGCTGCTGAATGTTGGAAGATTTAGATTTTTGTCAGTAAGGGGTCATGAGGAAAAGGTGGATATGGGGTTCTGTAGGCATGGCTCGTGACTGAGTAGGAGGCACGAGAGAGTGTGCGTGGAGCTGCTGCAACGTGTCCTTTCCACGTGCGACTTCAAGTGCATGCTGCATATGTGCTCACAACATAGGAATTGGCACAAGAGATTTCTGCTTGGAGTCGCAACATCGGAGTCTATTACTGTGTGGCAGGAAAGACATGCTGCATACGTGCTCACACTTACGCATTTAGGGGGATATTCTCAAGAACGTGCGATAATCATCGCCAAAATAGGTAACGCAATTTTTCACATCGCCGTCTACCGCGGGAAAATAACTCTGTGTTAACGTCTTATTCTCAACACGGCGGTAACATGCGATAGTTTCCCGAAAACGTGTCAAATGTCCGCGATAAAACTACCGGGACGGCGATAAAAATCTAAAGCCTAACATGAAAAAACTTGCGATGGGCCCAACTGCGATAAAAAATCCAGCGATAAGCAGCGCCAGGCCTACAAGTCCCACAAGTCAGGCGGGAAAAACCACTATAAAAGCGGCAACAAAGAACACAAACAACTGTGAAGCACCATGGAGGTAGCCGGAGCAAGTACAGAGGACAACCAGAACCCCACAATCCCCACGGAGGACCAGTCTGGGACCTCGGGGTCAGGGAAGGGCAAGGAGAAGAAGAAGAGGAACCCGCCTTTCAGTACGCGGAAAACCAGATCCTCATTACGGAGGTGATAGAACACCACCACCAACTGTTCATCACCTCCACTGTGTCATTGGCAACTAAAAATACTATATGGCAGTCCATCTTGGCCAAGGTGAATGCAGTCGGAGTGAAGAGAAGGGAAGTGGACGACTGCAAGAAGCGCTGGACTGATGTGAAGCGCAAAACCATGCTGAAACTCGCAGCCAACCTGAAAGCAGCAATACAGACTGGAGGTGGGAGTCCAGCGACACACCAGGAGCTGGATGAGATGGAGGAAATGGTGACCCGAGTCATCATTGGGGAGACGGTGGCAGGAGTTGGGGGACCGGACACTGCACAACATGACCTGAGCCAACAGCAACAGGGTGAGTAACGACCAGGGACTGGGGGACGGGGGAGATGGGCACAATGGCACACATGCACAATTAAGTATACCACATCTGCGGACAAACCATGCCCAAGAGTCACAACTCCGACCAAGAGCCGAATTTACCCAAGTCTGCAATATCTCAGCACTGTATAAGCACAGAAGTGAAAGGCACACCGCCTGAAAGGGTTAAGGGCCAGCAAAATCAGAGCTGAAGGGGCAACACACCCACAATGCAGCACACACACATAAGAATCAGAGCACCTCAACATTGACAACAATGTGGTACAAGCTGCAACACCTTCACAACAGAACAGAGGACACAACTGCTGCCGCTTGTGTGTAGAAAATGGCCATTCGCATTTGGCATAGCAGGAAACTGTGAGATGATAATGTACAAAAACAACCTCACATCCTTGATGGTGTAGAAATGTCAACTGTCCCACATCAAATAGGCATCTCCTCACAAACAGTCACAATGTACATTGTCATGCAGTCTGTAAGTAAACTTGTACAATGCGTGAACATACATGTGAACACAATGTCAATCTGCATCTCCCCTTTACATTGCAGAGGGAGAATCAACACCTCCTGCAGAGCAGACCCAACAACTCAGCACTGATGATGAAGAGGACCTCCCCAACATCGACACTGATGCCCGTCAACAGCTCACGGACATTCAGCACCCCACCTCCAGGAGCAGGGCAGCCCAGCTGCATCGAGGAGACCCCACCCCTGCACAGACCACACAGCAGGAAGCACCCACCACCACGGCTGTCTCCCAGGACCCCCACGACCAACACATGGCATTCCAACGCCGTGTGTTAGGGTGCCTGGAGAAAATGGCTGATCAGCTGCAGGTGGGGTTCGACCTCATGGCAGCCAAACTAGATGCCATACGTGGGTGTCTAAGTCCCATCAGGGACCACTTACAGTCCCTAACGGACACCCACTGTCCGCTCCATGCTCTCCAACAATCCATGGCTGACATCGCTGGAGTCATGACTTTGAGCCAAGAACAACTGTCTAGTCAGAATGGCTCCAGCGATGTCAGCCGGGAGTTGGGACACATAAGGAGAATGATGGAGAGCTTGGAGCGGATGCAGGCGGAAAGAATGTTTGCCACGGCTGCACACCAGCGAGATGTAGCTGTGATCTTCCATGCCCTGCAGATCCTCATCATGGCATTGCCGCCACAAGGCCTGGAGCGGATGAATGCTGCTGCTACTACCCAACCCACGTCTCCGCCCCCTGAAGTGTCAGTGCCACACAGTGCGGCAGACATTCCACCTCCGGCCCCTGACGTGTCAGTGCCACACAGTGAGGTAGACTAAACACCACCACCCACATGTGAGGCACCTGACACATCAGAGGATGAAGATGATGATGAATCTGGCTTTGTGGTAAGAATGAAGTGGTAGCATTCATCTCCGCCATATGGTCTGTTTCAGCTTGGTTCTGCCCTCTGCATCATGCCCTGGAATAACACCTTCTACTGTCCCCCGATACACTCAGCGACACTCACCTTGGACCTTGACATGGACTGCCATATTTTGTTTGGTTACCAATGACACAGCAATCACACTGCGGACTGAAGTCTTCCTCTTCCGATGAACTTGTCAATCCCTAAAAGACTCTGGCTGGCCCTCCACGGGGCAACAATGTAAAGTGGGGTTTGCATGGCCCTGTACTGCTCCAGCTTCAACACTCCACTGCATGCGAATAAAACATTCTAATTCACACAGATGTGTCATGGCTATGAGCAATCAAGTATGAAAGTATGGATGAATGTAGGGACAGTGATTCAACAAAAAGGTACTCCCTGGGTAATGCTATCAATGCGCATGTATGGCCGTGACCTAGATCGGCAGTGAGACACACATTGTCATTCAAATCAAAACTCATCACAGTTGAATACAAGTGAAGGTGCGTAGACTTTATTAGCATATGCGTGTCAGTACGGGCAAGATAAGTGTCACAACATGCAGACAAATGCAGCAGTATGTCAGAATTTTGGAACGTTGCCAAGCGCCGCAGTCCACTCATAAATGGCGGACATAATCAAAAACTCCAAAAGACTACAAATATGCCGTCTTCTATGTCGCTTTTCCAAAACATACTCAGAAATGGCGAATTTAGTCTAGAACTTCAAAAAACTATGCGGAAGCCGTCTTTTTTGTCTGGTAGTGACCCGGAAGGTAACAAAATTGAGAGGAGCCTCACATTAAATTGAATTCACCGCTAAATAGTTCCAGGTGTTACTCGGAAACAAAACATATAAATAGGCTCCTCTCCAACAAGCTTTTATTATTCAAAACCGGACGACGCCAGAAGGAACGCGTAAAGACGGTTCATAGGCTAAAAAGTAAGTGCACGCAGCCGTATTTAAAGTAGAGGGAAGTTCTGCACAAGGCTGACGATTTAGAGCACTAGTTTACATTACCGGGAGGGGAGGCCGATATTAAATAATCTTCTACATAGAGCTCATAGAGTTGCTTTGAGTCTCTATAACGGCCCCCCTCTAAGACGCTAAGACGTCCCCTAACGTATACAAGATTAGCAATGGGCAGTTCGCGACGGGCGCGCTAAGTCCGATTTGAATAATATTAATAAAACGCTACAAGCAATGCAAGAAGCATATAAATAAACTTAGAGCAAATAAATATATAGTTCAAGGCTGATTAGAAGAGTATCAACTTGTACGATTCTGATCGATACAGACACATGTACATTACCGGGTTTTTTCTTTCGTAGACCCTAATTATGAAAGGTATCTCCGACATTTCAACCGTGAATTTATGAGTTGCAATAGAAGCTACAAAAAACAATTCTCTTATCTGTCCCCTTCAATAATTAACTGTATGTTACAAAGTATATTATCCATGAGTTATTAAATGTACTAACTATGGAATAAGATTCAGAGATGGGTGTTGAAAGGATAACCTGAACAGGTTTATTTAATCTTGCAGAACTATAAAAATCATCAGATCAGGGCTAACGACGCCTGTGACCCTAACAATTTTTATCCTGCCATATCTACAATCTGGGTCTGTCACAGACTGTTTTAAGGTGAGAAACAATAGCTACAATTGTAGGAACTTTATGTCACCACATGATATATCTTTTGAACATAAAATCAAGTCTAAATGCATACCATTACCATATATTTTTAGATATCCAGTACATTTTTAAACCTGGACTTGAATAGGAAAGACAGAGGTGTATGCCCTTGACTTCCACGTGCCCGAGATGTCCTCGTTTCCTCCTAACTGCAACAGGAGGTGAATTATTTTTATTTTATTTTAATATTTGCAGTCGAGGTCTAGTTTAGACATATTAGTTTGAATGATGAATGAGATGTGTAGTGGCAAATTTAAAATGTGGTATGACTGAGAGGAGGATAACATAACTGCTACGTGCTAAAAATCGTTTTCGATTACATGCAAATGAACTGAAGTAATGTGAATGTTTGACCCCAGTGGTCCTTAACGGTTATTTATTTAAAAAAAAAATTGTTTATGTTCCATATTGGCCTAGGGAGGCCTGTAGATTGCACTGTTTTCTATAAAACTTGACTCAAGATCCCCTTTAGCCACAGTTTAAGCGAACTAAAGCTGCATTTTAAACTATTGTATAATTATGTAAGGTCCAGCGACATTTACTGACCCGTGTGTTTTATTGTTCAGGTGGTTCTAATTGTTCCAGTTTTTAACCAGTATATGTGTGAGAGTTACAATAACTCAGTCTTGATAAAGATGGCCATATAAAGTTCCCATCGAAACGCATCGACGCTTTGCTAAAGGAACACAATCTGTAAAGAGACTGGGACCTTCGAGTACTTATTATTTACATGGTATCGGGTCTCAGCCCTTAAATTAAGTAATCACGGATGTGGGCCAATTAATTACACAGTTCTCTTGTCTGTTGTATGTACTCTCCCTTTTTAATGTGTTACATGTTTTGTAATATGAAACTTACATGTTTTTTAATATGAAATTGTATGCAATTGATGTTTTTATTATGGAAATGATGTTCTGATCAAACAGAGGTATTGATAAAGCTTATGCCTCTTTTTTATAAAAAAAGATACACCTGGATAAATTTGATGAATAAAGTGATATATTTTTATGAAACAATTTTTGTCGCTTTGCAAGTAATGGCTTTTGGCGTGTAGTTATACTGTTCCCTCCACGAGCGATGTTAGCTTGAATGAGTGTGAGTTTGGTGTCTAGCTTGACATATAATGAACAATATTAGCCTTAGAGTTCTTTCCAAAGGAAACACTTTTGTTAAAATGACTGTATAGTACCCTATTCCTTTGGTATAAGGGGTCCTTCTCAATTTCATACAACCACTCCGGGGGAGTGCCTCACCTTTCACAGGTGTGTGTTAACCCGAGTTGTTGTCCGCTCATGTATTCGGAGTCCAGGCGAGTGCAGCCATGTCCACTGTTGTCGTGGGATATGTGACCAGATCTCCAAGATGCAACAAGGTGTTGGGATATGTGCAATGGGTTCCAATCTGTTGTGGCTGCAGGTACGTAGTTACTCGTCCATGAAAGCGATTGCAGCTTCATAGGCTATCATTTCCAACATGAGGTCGCTGTCGACTTCATCAAACAGGACGGCGAGGCAATCCATTAGCAGGTCCGGACAGATGTGCTGCGTCCACCCCCTTTCACCAATTAGCACTACAGCCCAATAGGGGAGCCGCTCAATGTGGTCACTGCACACGAGGAGTTGTGCAATCTCCCAGGTCCAGCTGCCAGCATGTATGCCAAGTATCAAGGCATCCCATAAATGGGTATCACAGTGACACTCCTGGCCGTGGGCCAACAGGGGGCGCACACACATGTCAAAATCCAGTTCAGCTACCGTCCTGTTGGATAGGCAGACATCCATGGACCACTCGAATATGCACGATCAACAATGCAACACAGGCTGAACGCAGGTGACGTTGGCAAGGCGGAAGCTTAGCCGGTAAATGATCCGCAGCACTGCCAATGGCAGTGCCCCCAGTAAATGCAGCATACGTGCACGGTACAGTTCCACGTGACAGGGGTTGTGCACGTGTCCGGGATGTTCTGCCATTGCGTTAGTGGCTCTGGTTGAAGCAGCACTGTTCTGACCTGCGCCAGTTCTGTGGATGAAATGCCACAGCTCGGATCAATAAGTTGTTTTAGTGTGCAACGATTGTACGCCTGGGATGGTGTGGGAGTAAGTGTGAAGGCCATTCCATGCAAGACAACTTTGAGCAAGGACTTCTGTGTGTGGGGTGTATATACGTTGGTCTTTCGTCGGGCTGTGCGTAGTGTGGGAGTCGTCATAAGCTGCTATAATATCTGTCCGGGGGTGCTGGGCACATGCAATTCCGAGGTCGGAGGTGCAGATGTGCTTCCGCCTGATAGCTCAGACAAAGGAGCTTTCATCCCTAATGTTAGTTTGTCATCTGCTTGTATTCAGGAAATGTGATGTGGGTTGTTGGGGGTGGGGTGGGATGTGTGCAACTTTGGGATTCATGTTTGACATGTCTTGCATGTGGCAAATGAGCGGCATCACTGTGTGTTACGTTGCCTCACAGCTGCTCCTCCCTCCCCCCGAGCCTATTTACTTGTGTGCGCTGCGTGGTTGCATCACTTGCACTCCTATGGCACACCATTGTCATGCCTGGCTGCGCATGTCCACAAGCCTGACAACGACACTGTGATGTTGGCCGTTGAAGGTGGGCGGCCACGTGAGTGTAGGCCTATGGTAAGGATAGGGCAGACACAGATGTAGAGTTCGTGCCTGGCTGTACTCGCGCTGCGATTAAGGCTAGGCATTTGGCTCATGCTGCGGCAATACAGATACACACAACACTTGGCATGTATGAGCCAAGACCCCGAGCGGTCTTGCGCTCCTTCATTTCTCCATTCATGCGAACCCGCCCTCGGGTGCATGCTACGTTGCAACATTGTCGATTGCGGGCCGGGTGGTGCCGACACTACAACAGAGACACACGCATTAGTCACTTCCTTGTCCAGGCCAGCACTGAACCACGCCCAGAGCCCCGGGCAAATTCTTCACACCCCTACGCTGGACTGGCATACGCCGGCCCAGCCCACTCCGCTTACGCTTACAGGGGGGGGGGGACAAAGCTATGTGTCCAAGGTCTTACCCACTGCCTGAGGTCACATGGTTGCGTCCGCTGTCCACAGCACAATGTAATGTGGTAGGGCCCTGGGCCATCATGCATACATAATGACCACACGGACACACTTAGATAGATAGTGGAACTGACTACGGGCACGTGCGCCCGACCCATTTTATTACCAGGGTCACATGTCCAGTGACGCCTGTGCTGGATGGGTGTGGGGTGAGTGTAAGCCAGCCCTCAGGGAGTGGTTGGTGCTGGCAACAACTACAACAGTGATCATCGATTCACACAAACAAGATTCAATCATAAAGGGTCCATGACTTGCAGTGCACTGAGGTAGGGGCACCACATCTGGAATCACACACACAAGATTCAAACATAAAGGGTCCATGACTTGCAGTGCACTGAGGTAGGGGCACCAGATCTGGAATCACACACACAAGATTCAAACATAAAGGGTCCATGACTTGTGGTGCACTGAGTTAGTGGCACCTGAAGCGCTCAGCGGGTGTGCAGCCTGCGATGATGCGTCGTCCGGGCGGGCCGCACTGGAAGCAATGTCTGTTGCCTACTGGACTGCGCCATAAATAAATCAAGACTCAGTTAGAATTTTGAGCCCTGCTGACCGCAGTGTAGGCTGGAGGCAGCGGTCAGAAAGGGCCCACAGCCACGTGGCGATGACTTGTGGTGCACTGAGTTAGTGGCACCTGAAGCGCTCAGCGGGTGTGCAGCCTGCGATGATGCGTCGTCCAGGCGGGCCGCACTGGAAGCAATGTCTGTTGCCTACAGGACTGCGCCATAAATAGATCAAGACTCAATTTGAATTGGGGGACCTGCTGACCGCAGTGTAGGCCGCAGACAGTAGTCAGCACACACATAACTCCACGGTGCTGTGCCGCTGGGTGCGCTGGGGGCCTGTGTTGTGAGAGCCAGCGATCGGCTGAGGAGGCTGGCGGTCATGGCAGCGGACTCGTGGCAGGGTGAGGGGCGCCGCCCTGGCAGACGCGTTGGCCATCCCGGAAGTGCACCACGCCCAGAGCCCCGGCCTATTTATTCACACTCCTACGCTGGACTGGCGTACGCCGGCCCAGCCCACTCCGCTTACGCTTACAGGGGGGGGGACACAGCTACGTGACCGAGGTCTTCCCCACTGCCTGAGGTAACATGGTTGCGTCCACTGTCCACAACACTACAAACACCAGCAGTATATGTCCTCATGGACATGTCTGTGTTCTGCATACTGAAGTCTGTCCAGCACATCACCGCCACACTTGGCATTGTGTACATTCTTTTTCATGGGTGACTTGCCTCCTTCACACATACTTGGTTCCCACCTCTCCCCACATTCTGCAATTGTGTGGCTGAGGGACCATGCCGTTTTCGGAAGGTCAGCTGTCTTCTTCGGCGCTGCCTAGGTGGTAGTCCTGGGGGGTCGTCCGGGGGGGGTCCTGGGGGTGGTGGCGGTGGTTGTTGTGGTCCTCTTGGGTCTTGAAGCTGCATGATCATTGGCTCCACGGCATCTGTTGGTCTTCAGATGTGGCTCTGGGCTGGGCTCCCTTTCATGCTGCAGGTTGGCCTCCTGCTTAACACCAGTAAAAGGCAGGTGTTAAATCACTGCTGCTAACGCGCCTTATCACCTGTTTTTGGGTCGCTTTGCCGATCTGGCTGGTCATTGTGAATATCGCGAAGTGGTGTTTTTGTGTGTTTTTGCACGGGAACGCCTACTCTGCATATCATTAGCGTTAGTTGTCGCTCTCATCCGTGGCGATGTTTTTTGCGTCAGCTATCGCTGAAAAACTGGCGATATCGGCAGTTTGCACCAGCTTGAGAATAGGGCGATGAATCAATCGCCACTTTTGCGGCGCAAAAGTGCCGATAAATCGGCGATAAGTCCTTGAGAATATGCCCCATAGTGTGGGAGCCATATTAGAATTAATTTTGAGTTACGGCACTGTGATTGAGGCTGAACTACTGACGTGGGACATTGTTGCGTGCTGCCATCTTGGGTGCCCTTTTGTTTCACTGTCTGCGGTCCGACACAGGAGAGTTTGTGCACTTTTCTGATCCTGGCAAGAAAAACTTTGATGCAACTTTGCGTCCAACGTGGAATTTTTGCATATGTTTTGGGCGGAAGTGACTGTTTTTGCTATGCTGCATCTTACACTGAGTCCAGAGCTTATTAGCCTGCCGGGAAGTTTTCCAGTAACAGATATTGACTCTAATTTTTTTCAATTGAAGGAAGGATTGTGCATAGCAGGACAGCACTTCGTTCAACAGGAAGGAAAAAAATAAATACAAAAGTGACCTTTTTGTTTTTGCTGTTGAAAGTTAGTGTCTGCATTTGAGGGTTTTGAATGTTATTTCTTTAGCATTGTACTTATTTCATTTAAACATGTGTACTTCTCATACGTTTTCATTAACACCTCCTCAACCATTTCTGACAGGAGAGGCTGAACCTTCCATTAAATGGAATGAGTGAAAACAGTATTTTTTAAATTATTTGGACACAATAGAGGAGGAGGAGTTGACACAAGCTAAGAAAAAAATCCTGCTGCATTCTTCAGGACCTCAAGGTATTGTTGTATATAATGCTATGAAAAAAAAACACATTCGTCGAATGACACTAATGTTTTGAGAATGCCTTAGAAGAAGTGGACAAGTGCTACTCTACTTCTGTTCATATTGCTATAGATAGGAACATTTCTTGAGGCATAAGCAGAATAAGAGTGAACCTATTGAAGAATATGTGTCCGCTCTTAAAAGGTTGGGTCTGACTTGCAGATTTGGTCATTTACATTATGAATTGATAAGGGATCAAATCATCATGTATGTGAACAATGAGCACATTGAGGAAAGGCTCTGGTTTTATAGGGAATCATCTCTAACTGAAGTCATTTATGTAGTGAAGAAAGCAAAAGTCTCTAAAAAATGTGTGAGGGATACTGCTAATTCTAAAGAAGAGCAGAAGGATGTTTTTTGTAATGTCAAGCATAAGAAGAAGAAAGAAACATGTAAGGAGGAAGATAGTAACAAAAATGATAAGAGACAGCCAGCTAGGCTCCGAGAAAAAAAGTGTTATAGGTGTGGTAGCAAGGATTACTTAGCCTATAGTAGAAAGTATCCTACACGTAATAAAGAATGTGGGGAGTGGGGAGTGTTGGGCATTTTGGCAAGGTTTGCAGGAAAGGTAAATTTGATAAGAGTCTGAGTCAGATTCAAACTCTCAATCTGATAAATCCACAGTAGATAGTTCATATCAACAAAATGAGTGTATATTGGTGTTGTGGAAACACAGGAGGATGGAAGTGTTATCCTTATATCTAAGTTGTCTAGGTGTAAACTGGTTTGTAATATCAAACTTGGTGGGGTGGAGGTTACAATTGTAGCAGATTCAGGCTCTCCCTACACCATTGTGGATAGGAAGGTTTGGGAAGAAATGTTTATGAGAGTCTTGGGGGATACATTAAATCCCTCAGATGTGTCTAAGGAGACTTTCACTGGTGATCCCATTCTTATGGTAGGGTTTTTCAGGTTAAGCTTTGAATTTAAAGGGATCAGAATGATTGTAAACTGTACGTAGCAGAGTATGGTCCATCTGTTTTGGGTTGGGTAGACCAAAGAGCACTTAATATTATTCTCTATCCCAATAGTCAGGATCAAGTTTTGGTCATTGCGAAAGAGGGAGAAGAGGGTGGTGTATTTAAAAAAAGTATCCCAAAGTCTTTTCTGGTAAAATAGGTACTTTGGAAGGGTAGTCGCACAAGATTATTTTGAAACAGGATGCATGTCCCAAGATACACAAACGTAGAGAAATACCATGGATTGCAAGGAAGGAAGTAGATCAGGAGAATGAGAGATTTATGAAGGAAGGGATTATTGAAGAGATTGATGCAGCAGAATGGACTGCTCCGATTGTCGTGGCAAGACGTTGTAATGGGAAAATCAGCTTTTGTGTGGAATTGGGACATCTCAATGATAATTTTGTAGTGGAAAGGTTCCCTCTGCCTAAAGTGAGGGAACTCTTGGCTCGTACTAAACGAATGAAGTGCGTTTCGTTCGATTGAACTATCTTTGGTGTACCACAAGAGATCATTGTATAAAGAAAGCAAAGCTTTCATGACTCTTTCTGGATGTTATAGATATGTACTGATGCCCTTTGGCTTAGCTTTGGCTGCTGAATTGTTTTAAAAAATTGATGCATAAATTGTTTAAGGATCATACTGGAATTGTGTTTTTCCAGGATGATATTTTAATCATGGGGGAAAATAAAATGAGGAACAGCATGATGTCAGAGTGAATGATGTGTTGGACATTTTACAGGAAAATGGGCTGATGGCTGAATTTTCTAAATGCAAATGCAAAGTAAAAAGTTTGAATTATTTGGGCCATACTGTGATGAATGAGGAGTAAACTCAAGGAAGAATTGTTACAGGCAGTAAGGGAGGCCCCCAGTCCCACATGTAAGGATGAATTGAGGTCCTTCTTGGGGCTAGCCACATTTTATGCAAAATTTGTGCACAGATTTGCAGAGAAAACTTACAATTTGCGACAACCATTGAAAAATAGGGTAAAATTCAGTCGGTCAGCTGAGCTGCAAAGTGATTTTGAATGTCTAAAATGGAGTATTTGTAATACAAAGAATTTACAAGGTTTTGATCCGAGACTAAAATATATTCTTACTAAGGATGCCAGCATGAAGGGAATTGGTGCAGTTTTCGGTCAAAGGGATAGGAAAGGCAATGAGGTTACTGTAGCATTCACATCTAGAGCATTGACCTCATCAGAAGATAGCTATTCAGTCAATGAAAAAGAAACTTTGGCAATTTTATGGATGTTGGAATGCTTCAGAAGTTTTTTATGGGGGTTTGAGATGGAAATAAGATGTGATCACAAACCTCTTCTGAAGGTGTTAGCTCCTGAGGGGTTATTGAATGCAACTCCTCCAATCGCCAGAATGTTGGTGAGGTTAATGGACCACTGGTACAAATTTTGCTACTTACCGGGTGTGAAAAATAGAGTTGCAGACTGTTTGAGAAAGCTGCCCCTACCTTTAGAAGAAGTTTCTAAAGGGGATGGTGAGGATATAAGTGTTGCATGGATTGGATTTGAGGAATTGGATACTATCAATAAAGTCCAATGGAAAGAAGCTACGGAGGGGGATACTGTGCTAATGGATGTGAAGAAATTTGTGGTGGAAGGATGGTCAAGTAAAAGGTTGTAAAAGGGTGTGCATAAGTGTTTTTGTGAAGTACGAAATGAGTTGACTGTGATGAATTGTTGTATTTTGAGAGGTAACAGAATTGTACCTCCTTACTCTTTGAGGTCTACCATTGTAAAGCTTTGCCATGAGGGACATTTGGGCATAATGAAGATAGTGAAGAGCAAGATCAAAGTTAAAGAGTTGTACCGGTGGCCCAGGATGGACTTGGAAGTTGAAAGAGTGGTTAGGGAGTGTGAATTGTGTGAGGGGGCTGATAAGTCTAAAGTAGTGATGAGACCACATGTACATCCTGTACTCTGCCCGGACATGCTGTGGGAGACTATTGGTCTGGATAATAATGGGTCCTGTGACTGAGATGGACGGTAATTGTTGGTATGTTTTAGTGGCAATGGACTACTTTTCTAAAGTGGATTTTGTACAAGCAGATTCTATTGTTGCATTTTTAGATTGGATTTTTCAAAGAGAAGGTTTGCCCCAAAAAGTTATTTCCGATAATGGGGTACAGTTTAGAAGTGAAGTTTTGAAGGATTTTTTGTCATGCAATGGTATTGAACACACTTTCATATCTCTCTATCATCCAGGTGGCAATGTTGAACTTGAGAGGTTCAATAGAGTGCTAAAGGGTTCTTTGCATGCAGCCAGGAATAAGAGGTTGAACTGGAAAGTGAGTATCAAATGCACAGTATGGATGTGTCACACTACTCCTACCCTTACAGGGTTCAGCCTTTCACTATAATGAGGGTCCCTTTATGAAGGATAATCAAGGTTAGTTGGTGAATACCAGATTGTCACATTGGTCTCCTACTGTGGTTAAAAGTAATATTGAGAGGGTGCAATGGAAATACAAGGACTATCAAGACATAAAGAAGGGTGCAAGAGGTTGTCAGGTGGTAGTAGGGAATTATGTGAGAGTAAAGATACATTTTAAGATTAAGAAGGGGGAGTGTCAATTTTCTAAACCTGTGATGATAAAGGAAGTTTTGAATAATTCAGCAAAACTGAGTGATGGCAAGGTTTGGCATCTGAGTCAGTTGGTGAAGTGTGGGAAAGGTAGTGTGGAAGAAAGTGAAGATAAGATGAACCATTATGGATTGGATGAATTATGGATGGGTGTTAATGGAGACCTGAATTACAGTCTGTGTGAAGGAGGAGTTGTGGAAATTGATGGAGAAAGTTCTAAGGGAAGTGGTAGTGAAGGTGTGAATGATGTGGGTGATACAGAGGAAGAGGTGGTTCATGACAATGGTCATCAGGATATGGGGGAGTGTGGTGGCACTGGAGTGAATGAAGACGTTCCGAGTAACAGCAGATCAGCGATGGGTGATCAAACGCCCAGTATACCTACAGGATTATGTTCCCTGAAGTGTTATTATTCAAACATCCAGTATTCCTACAGGATTTTGTTTCCTGAAGTGCTATTATAATTTTCTCTTTTATTGTAGGTAGTTTTTTGTATTTTAATTATCTCTTTTGGTTAGGGGTTTGTTATTGTTTTTTGTATAGGGGAAGATGTGTTGAGTTTGTTATATTCTTGTGGGCACGAGGGAGTATTATGTAGGCTGAATGTGTGTGTGTCATTATGGGGTTTACGTGGGTGTGATCTACTTATGGCAGTTCATTCCTGCCTACTGAGGAGATTGGAAGTGTTGGCTCTAACTCCATTATACTTGAAAAAAAGGAAGCTCTACTTACCAGTGTTTCCTGCTTTATTAAACACCACAGTGTGGTTAATAACATTTGTGATGCAGTGCATTCAGTTAACGGTTGAATGCTGAAGAATAAAAGAGTGCAAACCAGAGCTCCTTGTGAGATGTGGTGCGTTACATGCTCACAGGCTGGGTAGGATGCTACAGATGTCAGGAGAATTCTGGTGTATTCCCTGTCAAGTGCTGAGTGACCCTGCTTTTGTCTACTGCACCTCTGTCTCCTTGTTCGTTGTGGGTTTAGGAGGGCCTGTTTCAAACTGGATTTTAGTGTTAGTTGTGGCTGGACACTGGTGATTTTCATAGTTCACTCCCCTTTTCCCTCTACATAGCCTTCAGATCCCAAGTTTCGAGAGACTGAAAACTTTGGCTATCATGGCATTGCCCTAGAACATGGCATTTGGGAGCGTTTACAATAAAGCAAACAGTACCAATTAACAAAGTAGGTAGAGTTGTTCCCATCAACTTTTACCCCATCAGTTAGGGAGAGCCCAGGAGTAACCCCACCCACTAGCTGGTGCAGATATAAATGTAACACTCCAAAGTACCTCCACAGAATAATTTCTGGATCAGGAAAAGAACAGAAGACTAGACCTACTGTCTGTCACCTAAAAGGAGCCATGAAGGGCTGGCCGGCTCCTCCTTGTACCCAGGACAAAGGAGTTGACTCAACAACAAGCTGCAAGAAGCATTCTCCTGCAAATTCCCAGCTGACCAGTGGCAACTGGAATTTGGACTGGACTTTGCTCGTAGCCTCCAGCTGACAAGTTGAGAGTCTCTAAGTGCTGCCCTGGATCCACTAAGGTCCTAGAGGGGCTTAAAAGTGTACACATGTAGTTGTATCCGCACTAAAACACATTTGGAATATTTTGAAAACATTTCCCCTCTGTCCTCTAGAGCTTTATGGAGACCTGCAGCAAAACGTATCAGATGGATAGTTCCATGACTTCAGATTGAATTTTAGATTTGTCCCACATGGAGATCTGAAAAAACCTACAAAATCCCTTTTATCATTGGCAACTAAAAACCCCATCAGCTCCACAGCCTCAGTGGGATGAACTGGCTTCACATATCAGACCTTTAGTTCCACTGCAATGGCTACAATTTCAGCTTTTCCCCATACAGAAAATTTAATTTCGTCGGAAAGACAACATAGTCACTTTTGGATTGGGGCTTTGTTTTTACTTTTTGACTTTCAGACTTGTCCCAGGACCAATCCATTTTATGTAACCGACCCACACTCCATTGAATTCAGTCTCAAATCACGCCTAGGTCCCAGTTTACAGTGACCACTGACTACCATTGGTGTGTTACACTTTCTGGCACTTTATCTCCTTAAGCCTTTAAAAAATCCTTTCTCTAGTTCTTCTTATTGGAGTTTTTTCATTTTGGTGTCATCTTGCTTATTAAATATTTCTCTATTTTTATAAATTGGAGTAGAATTTAACTGTGCTGTGTCTTTGACTTATTACCTGCTGTGGTACTTCTAAATACCTTAGATATTTTCAATATGTCTGCTCTGTGCCAGAGTTATCAGGGACTGAGCTCAAGTTTAAATTATTCAAACCTTTCACTGGACCTAGCAGACTACCATCCATCCCAATTAATAATTCACTTTCTAACACTTTCCCACCGAAGTCCAAATCCAAAGTGACCAAGTGCAGAACAAAGCAGAAGGATGAATCTTTAGAACAGGAAGAGGAAGTTGCTACAGTATGTACAGAAGCCTCCCAGTCTCCATGGCATTTTCCAACAGAAAATTAAAAAAAAACAATGCGTAAAAAAATTACCCAAACAGCCTGATAGGGTAAAAATTCAACTTGAAATGTATGTTTGAGTTGACTTTCGGGCACTTGTGCTAAACTAGCTGCTCCTCGTGTTCAGAACTGCAGTTTCATGGTGAAATAATTACCCAAACTGTTCGCTCAGGTAAAAAAAAAATCAACCTGAAATGTATGCTGACTGCCTGCATTAAAAAACTGCCACTCACGTTGAAAATGATGCTACTGTTCGTGCCCAATATGCCTATCACGTTGCTTACGTGCTTCTTGCGTTAAGATTTTTTTACTGTACAGAATTCTCATTTCTATGATGTAGTGTATTGGCGTAATCTCGGTATCATAAGTAATTTTTGTTACGCTTAATTACTGAGATTATGCCAAATTACGCCGGAATAATGAAAATTTCACCGATGCCTAATTAAAAGCCTGTCACTGCCATCTGCGGTGACATGTTGGCCCCATGTTTGAATCCCGACAGAGTCAGCTCAGCATTCCATCGTGTTGAGCTCGTTTGAGTTAAAGTGCAAATATACTATGGCAAGTGGAACCTGCTTATGGATGGCACACGTCTTGAGCTATTACCAGCATACTCTTCCGTACCAGAATAGATGGACTGATTTTATGAAATGATGTGTGAATGTTAGATGTAGATATCTAAAAATCCTATGCCCCGCAGCTAAGGATGAAGTGGCAATAAATTGCTCGCTGGGGTTATGCCATTAATCTTAGAAACTATTTTGAGATCAACTGGATCTTGTGCATTTCAAATGTATGCCCATTTTGGATATATAGAGATGTAAGATTTAATATATTATGGAAATTTGATAAAGAGGAAAAAAAATCAAATGACATGATCACTTTCTATTCTTGTGTATATTGTTTCTACCTCATCAATTCAATTTTGTGCTATATGAAGATATTTATTGTACTTCAATTAATGTTTATGCTGTCACAATAAAATAATAAAAATGTCTGTCCACGTTTAAATAATGGTGTGTGATGGTATTTTTTATCTTTCCCGCGGCTACTTTATAAGGGCCCAGGTACAAACCTATCACTGATCCTAGGTTCTCAGTAGTTCCAGTGCATCAGACACTTTCACATTAAAAATAGACAAGAAATCTGTAATGAAGTGTTCTTGTTTCGTAATTGAGCTGCTACAAGATCAAATAAACCACAAGCTAACAGTCAGCTTTCCAAATAGGAAGTCAGCTACTTTTAGTAAGTCAACACCAATTAAGCATTTTGTGGTTTAACATGCAGTGCCCTGGGTATTCCCTTGTTATCATGTTCTGCATCTGATCTGCACAAAGCAGCTTACTCTAGGTCCTAGTTCACCCCTAATTAAAGCAACGATATTGTGAGCTTAAAGACAACTTATGCAAATGTCTTCAACCTGCATATTTTGTCCTTTAATTTACACCAGTCAAAAACATGCTTTTTCTCAGAAGGATTACAACTGCAATACAATTCACTGTGCACTAAGGTCACAAATATTTATAAAATATGTATAAAATGTAGAATTCTAAGGTGAATCAGGTATCTTAAGTTCAAGTGCATGGTCAGTGGTCATGATTTGAGAACAGTTTACAAATACACGTAAATAATTTGCAAACTGATCATACAGCAACACTTCAATTCTGATGGTTAGTCTAGACATAGAAATGGCATACATTGGGTAAATCCACGGCTACGTCTTTAAGGGAATGGCTGGTAGAGGGCGCACCAGATCCTTCAACAGCTGAAGGAAGACAAAGCAGTAGGGCCTGGCATAGGGTGATGGCACTGGGCACAATGACTTCTCACACACCCACTGAACACGGAAGATTCCAGCATGAGAGCTAAGTAAGCATTGAGGGAAGGAGGCCTAGAAAATCATCACTGAGAAGCGAACATTGAGCTGTCCTCCACCAGCAGCAGAAAACATGCTAATTTATTGTCACAGACATTGGCAGAATAAACTCTGCCAGACCCCCTCCAACACGATGATTCCAGCAATATGTGCATCGAAGTTTTCAAAAATATCGTTGCAATATATCTGAGACTGAATGAATCTGTGCAGCAAATCAACAACTAATTCATAGTGAACCATCTGACATATAATAATTATAAAATGTCATAAAAGTATTTTCGAACATGACGACCTCTAAAACTTCCGCAACACAACGGACATTGGTTGAAACACGCCTGTTGGCAATTGCACACTCCTTAGCCGCTGGATAACTTGGAAGTATTTAACATGTATGTTCTGCAGCTACCTACAGAACTGAGTATGGGGGGCATTGCCACAAATATATAAATGAAGGGCAAGAAGTGATAGGGGAGTAGTCACATTGTTCCAACTGTTGTGGTTTGGCCAGGTGACATACAGTCATATTTTAATGATTATGTTATAAGTGTGGAAAAGATAATTGATAGCTTGAATTCATATTCGGGTTCCTCTTCAATTCTGATGGTGTTTCACCAGCATACCCTCAAGTGGCCCTTTGTTTTCTCATATGGACCTATTTGGTCTTGAAGGATTTCAAGAGGTGCCTGGAATAAGGGACTGGTGGTTCCTTGGACTTTAGTTGACTCTGTTAGAACAGCACTCTTGGATTACATTTCTGACTGAGCAAAAGGTTAGTTTTGATGTTAGAGAAGCGTGGGTGTTTCCTCCCCCGGCTCCTTTCAAGTAGTGTGGTGTTTTCAATTAATCAATCAGGGATTTGTAGAGCGCACTACTCACCCGTGAGGGTCTCAAGGTGCTGAGGGGAGGGGGGTTTCGGCTGCTCCGGTCATTCGAAAAGCCAGGTCTTGAGGTTCTTCCTGAATGCTTGCAGTGTCGGGCTTCGTCTGATGTTGAGGGGGAGTTCGTTCCAGGTCTTGGCTGCGATGAAGGAGAAGGATCTGCCTCCTGTTCTGGCTCTGTGGATGCGGGGGATTTCGGCCAGGGTTAGCTCAGCGGAGCAGAGGTTTGTCTTGGGGGCGTAGAAGGAGATTCGTTCGTTGAGGTATTGGGGTCCTGTGTTGTGGAGAGCTTTGTAGGTGTGTGTGAGCAGCTTGAAGGTTACTCTTTTTTCAACGGGGAGCCAGTGGATGTCTCGTAGGTGCTGCTGATGTGGTCTTGTCGTGGGATGCTGAGGACGAGTCTGGCTGCGACGTTCTGGACGGCCTGGATTTTGTGGAGTAGAGATTTGTTGATTCCGCCATAGATGGCATTTCCGCAGTCCAGCCTGCTGGTGATGAGTGCGTGGGTGAAGGTCTTCCTGGATTCGGGGGGATCCATTTGAAGGCCTTGCACCGTATGCGGAGGTTGTTGAAGCATGTGCAGGATACAGAGTTGATCTGTCGGTTCATGGTGAGGGAGGAGTCGAGTATGATGCCGAGGTTTCGGGCTTGGTCCGTGGGAGGGTTGCAGAGGGCAGGGGGCCACCAGTGTTTTGGCTAAGGACTTTCGGTATCTATTCTGGACTCCCTTCTAAGATTTTCCTTTTCTGTTTTTTTTTAGCAGAGGTACAGTGAAGCAGTAATTGGAGCACTGGCTGATGGAAAAGAAAATTTCATGAGATTGAGATGCCAAGTGTCCGTGCCTTGACTTTGCTGATCCCAAGAAAGGCTTATGGAGGTTTTTGGACAAAACATTGAGAAAAAAAAATATTGTGACACAAAGATATTGAGTCAAGAATATCGGGATAACAAAAATATCATCGACCGGAATTTCCAAGGTACAAATATAATTTTTAGTGTTGTTTTTAATATCTTTGTAAAAAATATTGATGTAGAAAATATTGTTGTATGTAATATTGCTTGTAAGTGATAATTAGTATGTAATTTACTGTAGTGTGTTTGATTGTTTATCTTTGTTATTTTTTTATTTGTATCTTTAGTAATATAATTTATTAGTTATGAAATTGTGAAATGAATATTTTTAGTTGTATTAATGTGTATATATATATATATATATATATATATATATATATACATACATACATACATATATATATATATATATATAAACATATATATATATATTTCAGTTGCCATTTTCACACTAATCACCTCCGCCACTTAATCTGGTGACCTGTGGTTCGGTGTGTAAGACCGACAATACTCCAAAACGATTTCAGGTGCTGCGCTCCGCTCCCAATAATCCACAGGTCTCCTCTGCTTAAAGTAAATGAAATGAAATGAAAAAGGTTCTTATAAAGCGCATGGCTACCCGGAGGCATCCCAGCGCTGTAGCAGTAACCACAAGGGAAGCACGCCTCTACGAGAAGAGCCAGGTCTTTAAATGTTTTCGAAACGTGAGGTGGTTAGGTTCTTTGTGGAGGTTCAGAGGGAGGGCATTCCAGAGTTTAGCGGCGTTGTAGGAAAAGAGCCGTCCCCCGCTTCTGGCTTTCTTGATCTTGGGTGTTACTGCTAAGTGAAGCTCATCCGAGCGTAGTCTTCTGTTAGATCTGTAGGGGCGGATCAGATTTTTGATAATAGGTTGTCCGATTCCTCTCAGAGACTTATGAGCTACACACAGGGCTTTGAAATGGATCCTTTCCTGTACCGGGAGCCAATGGAGGGCACGCAATGAAGGTCTTGCTGAGCACCGATTGGGGGTCCCAGTAAGCAGCCTTGCGGCCGAATTCTGCATGGTCTGAAGTTTCATAACTGCTGAGCTAGGGGCGCCTAAGTAGAGGGCGTTGCTGTAGTCTATTCGAGACAAAATCAGAGCTTGGACCAGCAGTTTTTTGGCTTGGCTGGGTAGGAGGGGAAGCACCTTACGTAGCATTTTTAACAGCCCATAGCAAGATGCTACCGTCTTCCTGGCTTGTGTTTTCAATGATAGTTCTTGGTCTAAGCAAACGCCAAGACTTTTGATCTCTGTTTTAGGGGATGGTGTTGGACCCATACAGGATGGCCACATACTGTTTGATTTAAAATTTAAGTGGTTGCCTAACAGCAGCAGTTCAGTTTTGCCGCCGTTAAGTTTTAGATGAGATAGGCTCATCCATTTTGCCACTTCTTCGAGGCAAGAACAGAGGTCGGTAGGCGTCTTGTCGCTCTGGTTAAGTGCGATGACAAGCTGAGTGTCGTCGGCGTACGTCACTGTGTGGATCCCGAAGGGGGAGGTAATATCCGCCAGTGGGGACATATAAATATTAAAAAGGGTTGGACTCAGGGAGGAGCCCTGAGGGACTCCACACTGAAGGGGGACGGGTTTAGAACAGGTGTCGCCTTCAAAGACCTGGAAACGTCTGTCTTCTAAGAAAGATTGGAGCCATAGTAAGGCGGTGTCCGACACACCGATGCTCCTGAGACGGTGCATCAAAGTTTGACCGTAGGTTTTATTCAGGCTATATAAACACGGAAAAACTTCCCAGCGCGTTTTGGAGATCAGCATCTCCTTGTTCATGGGTATGTATATATAAATATATATATATATTCACTGAAAAAACCATAGGTTTCAGGGACGTTATAGTTAGAAATTAGCATTAAAAAAACCTTAGAAATTCACTGAAAAAACCATAGGTTTCAGGGGCGTTATAGTTAGTTTGACATTTCACTCGTACAAAACCCGTGAAATTCCCCCGTTATAGTTAGTTCAGCTAAGTATAACTCGCGCCCCCGCAATGCACTGCTGATGACGTCACATATTACATCACTCATGACATGGTCAGTGACATCACTGATGACATCACTGATGACATGTTATGTTATGTTATGTTATAACGTACTTGTAGAGCGCTCGGCTACTCAAAAGAGTGTCCCGGCGCTAATCGGAGCCCTAGATTATCCTGCTAATACCAAGCTAGCGTTTCTGCTGAAATAGCCAAGTTTTAAGTTGTTTACGGAAAGTCAACAGATCAGGTACTTGTCTGAGAAACTGAGGCAGACTATTCCAGCTACGGGCAACCTGTACTTGAAAAGAACATCCCCCTCTACACATACGGGAGAATCTAGGGCCCGCTAGGAGATACTGGTGAGAGGATCTTAGAGATCTCCCCGGTGCATAACGTAGTACTCTCTTTCTGATATAATGGGCCCCCATACCATGTAGAGCCTTAAAAGCCAAAACTAAGGCCTTGAAAAGGATTCTTGTTCGAATTGGTAGCCAATGCAAGGCGATCAAGTGAGGGGAAATCCGGGTTCTGGGACCAAGCCTGAGAACTGCCCTGGCTGCCGCATTTTGGACAACCTGAAGCTTGTTTATCAGAAACTCCGGAAGACCCAAGTATAAAACGTTTACGTAGTCCAGCCTAGAGGCAATGAGGGCCTGGACCACAATCTTTCTATGGAAGAAAGATAGCATGGGGAGGAATTTTCTGAGCATTTTAAGAAGACCAAAACAGGATCCTGCAACAGACTGAACCTGGGTTTTCATGGATAAAGAGTCATCCAGTTTCACCCCCAAGTTCTTGACTACCCTGACCGAAGACTGAGGAGGTGACATATCAGCTGGCCAAATGACATCACTGATGACATCATCCAGTGACTGTGTGTTTCTGTAAAGTTTAAATATGTTTAATATATATAGGGAAAGGCGTATTGAAGAATGAGTGTGTGTATAAGTGTCTGAATGGATGATTTAGTAGGTGCGTGACTGACTCTATAAGTGAGTGATTAAACGTTTCCCTGCTCTCGCTTCAATGAAGCAAAGCAGTTTGCAATGACAGGGCAGGAGCCGCGCGGCCCCCCTCCCAACAATTGCAAAGCCCCGGGGAGGTGGTGGTCCCCGGGGCTCCGGGGTCCGTTACGGACCCCCAAATTTAAATATTAGTGCCCCGGGGAGGTGGCGGTCCCCGGGGCGTGTGGGGGGGGCTCGAGCCCCCCACACAGGTATTTTTTTTTTTTAAATGAAGCCCCGGGGGGTGGCGGTCGCTGGGGCTGTGGGGGGGCAGTGTGCCCCCCGCTATTATAATTAAAGAAAGCCCCAGGGTGGCGGTCCCCGGGGCTTGGGGGGGCCTTAGAAGCCCGCCAAACTTTAAAAAAACAAGCCCGGGGGGTGGCAGTCCCCGGGGCTGCGGGGGGGGCTGCGTGCCCCCCGCAACTCATTAATCAAGCCCCGGGGAGGTGGCGGTCCCCAGGGTAGTGTGGGGGGGATTGGGCCCCCCCCACACTTTTTTTTCACTGCCCCCGGGACTTGGCCCACCCAGGGGCTAATTATTAACGAAGCGCGGGAGGCCACGCTTCGTTTTTTTTTGTTTCGCGGCCGGATCCGCGAATCCGGCGCGCATTTTTGCCGATTTTTTTTTTTTTTTAAATGCTTTTTTGGGCCCTGGGGGTCCTTGTGGGCCCCCCTAACCAGGCCTAGGAGGTCAGGGTGTTTCTACCCTGCCCCCTTTTCTTTTTTTTCGCGTTTCTTTTTCTCTTTTCTTGTGACTCGGTTCTACCGAGTCACAAGATGGCTGCCAACACTTCCTGGTTTGGAGTGTTGACAGCCAATTAGCATGAAGCTCGTGGTCGGCAGGGTGCGCGGATCCACCGCAGCCATAGATATTGATACATTTATTTTTTAATTTTCTCCGCAACTACTGAACGGATTTACACCATTTTTAAAACGGTCGCTTTCTGAACCAAGCACTACCTTTTTGCCAATTTTGGGGTAAATCCGTTCAGTAGTTTCGGCTGTAGCCTTGCATAAAGTTTCCTATGGGAAATTGATTTTTTGACTCTTATTTTTTGAATTTCTCTGGAATTACTGAACAGATTTACACCATTTAAAAAAAAGGGCGCTTTCTGAACAAGCACTACCTTTTTGCCAAATTTGGTGTAATTCCGTTCAGCAGTTCGGGCTGTAGCCGTGGCTAAATTTTCCTATGGAAAATAACATGGAGAAAACACGTTTTGGGACCCCCTTTTTTCTCGGCCCCCGCTTGCTGAATCACCCCGATACTTTCGAGATAGGAGCTGACCGGAGCGGTCCATAAGTTTTGAAAATTTCGCGACGATTCGTCAACCGGCGCCAAAGTTATTGGGAAAAGAATGTTACGAATTTCCTATGGATAATAGGTCCTAACTATAACTATCTACTGGCGACCGCCAGTAGATAATATATATATATATTCACTGAAAAAACCACAGGTTTCAGGGACGTTATAGTTAGTTGGACATTTCACTCGTACAAAACCAGAGAAATTCGGCCGTTATAGTTAGTTGAGCTGACTATAACTCACGCCCCGCAATGCACTGCTGATGACGTCACATATTACATCATTCATGACATGGTCAGTGACATCACTGATGACATCTCAAATGACATCACTGATGACATCATCCAGTGACTGTGTTTCTGTAAAGTTTAAATATGTTTTATATATTTAAATGCCAAGGTGTATTGAAGAATGAGTGGGTGTATGAGTGTCTGAATGGATGATTTAGTAGGTGCGTGACTGACTGTATAAGTGAGTGATTAAACATGTCTTACTGAATGCATGGGTTAGTGACTAAACTGTGTGAATGTTTGCGTCAGTCTGTCAGTTGCTGTGTAAGTGGCTGCATGGGTTGGTGAGTAGCTACATGAGTGTCTATATGGCTTATTGATTGGTTGTCTGAGTATCTGTATGGGTGCCTGAGTGTCTGTGTGGGTGGGTGTGGGGTGTGTGACTGGGTGATTCACTGGGTGCATGGGTTCAAGACTGCATGTGTGAAGGGCTGTATGGGTGGGTGAGTGTGTGTATTGGTGTGTTGGTGAGTGAATGGATGTCTCAGTGGTACATGTGTGTGTAACTACATATGTGAAAGGCAGTATATGTGAGTGTTGGAGTATATAAATGACTATATGTGAGAGTGAGTGATTGTGAGAGTGGCTGTATGGATGAGTGTGTGCTTGTATCAGTGATTGTATAAGAGAGTAAGTATGTGTTAGTATCTGTATGAATAAGTCAGGTGGTGTGTGTATAACTGTATAGGTGAGTAAATGGGAGTGTGATTGATTCTTTGCATGACTGACTAGGTGTGTGAGTAACTCAACGGATGAGTGGCAGTGTGTGAGTGTCTGTATAGGTGTATGAGTGCATATGATAGTACTGTATTGATGAGTGACTGCATGTATGAGTGACTGTATGGGTGAATGAGTGGATGTGTGTGTAGACCCAGGAATCAGTGAGTGGGTATGTAGTAACTGGTATTGGTGTGTCTATGGTTTCGAAAATGGTAGTCTGTATTTTAGAGTGGGTGTATCAAAGGTTATATTAGGGTATGATGAGATGAATCAAATTATCACGTGGATGATGTCATCAGTGATGTCATTACAAGATGTCATCAGTGATGTCATCAGTGATGTCACTGACCATGTCATGAATGATGTAATATGTGACGTCATCAGCAGTGCATTGCGGGGGTACGAGTTATAGTTAGCTCAACTAACTATAACAGCCGAATTTCTCTGGTTTTGTACGAGTGAAATGTCCAACTAACTATAACGTCCCTGGAACCTGTGGTTTTTTCAGTGAATTTCTAAGGTTTTTTAAATGCTAATTTCTAACTATAACGGCCCTGAAACCTATGGTTTTTTCAGTGAATTTCAAAGGTTTTTTAAATGCTAATTTCTAACTATAACGTCCCTGAAACCTATGGTTTTTTCAGTGAATTTCAAAGGTTTTATAAAAGATAATTTCTAACTATAACGTCCCTGAAACCTATGGTTTTTTCAGTGAATTTGTAAGGTTTTTTAAATGTTAATTCCTAACTATGCCTACAGAGGTAGGACATGTGCAGAAAGAGGAAGAAAAGCGCTGAAAGAAGCAGGAGAAAAGAAGAAAGAGGCAACAGAAGTCCAGAAAGACGAAGAAAGGTGCAGAAAGAAGCAAGAGGTATGCAGAAAGAACCAACAGAGGTGCAGAAAGAGGCCTTGTTGCAAAGTCATCCTGTGCCCCCAACTTTTTGCTGACTGGTACTTGTGGTAACTGACTCTGACTAACCAGGCCCGGAGCCAGTGCTATGATGAAAGACACTTAGAATACAGTGAAAACACCTACATACACTAGGGTACACTATGGGTTATGATACCCCTGTGATTGACATGACCTCCCCTGTAAGGCCCTAGTACATAATAGTGCAGGGGGATTAAAACTTCCTCTAACTCGTAGGTGCAGAAAGAGGTAGGAGAAGTGCATAAAGAAGCAAGAGAAGTGCAGAAAGAGGCAAGTAAGGTGCAGAAAGAAGCAAGAGCAGTGCAGAAAGAACCAACAGAGGTGCAAAAAGAGGCAAGAGGGGTGCAGAAAAAGGTAGGAGGGGTGCACAAAGAGGCAAGAGAGGTACAGAAAGAGGCAGGAGGGGTGCAGAAAGAAGGAAGATAAGTACAGAAAGAAGTAACAGAGGTGCTGAAAGAGGCGCAAAGGGTGCAGAAAGAGAAAGAGAAGTGCAGAAAGACGCAGCAGAGGTACAGATAGAGGCATTAGAGGTGCAGAAACAGGGAGGAAAGGTGCAGAAAGAGGGAACAGGGGTGCAGATAGAGGCAAGAGAGGTGCAGAAAGAGAAAAGAGGGGTGCAGAAAGAGGCAAGAGATCTGCAGAAAAAAGCAACAGAGGAGCTCACAGAGGCAAGTGAGGTGCAGAAAGAGGCAAGAGATCTGCAGAAAAAAGCAACAGAGGAGCTCACAGAGGCAAGTGAGGTGCAGAAAGAGGCAGGAGATCTGCAGAAAAAAGCAACAGAGGTGCTGAAAGAGGCAAGTGAGGTGCAGAAAGAAGCAGGAGAGGTGCAGAAAGAAGGAAGAGAAGTGAAGAAAGAAGTAACAGAATTGCTGAAAGAGGCGCAATGGGTGCAGAAAGAGCAAGAGAAGTGCAGAAAGAGGCAACAGAGGTACAGAAAGAGGCAAGAGAGGTGCAGAAAGAGGGAACAGGGGTGCAGAAATAGGCAAGAGAGGTGCAGAAAGAGAAAAGAGGGGTGCAGAAAGAGGCAAGAGATCTGTAGAAAAAAGCAACAGAGGTGCTGAAAGAGGCAAGTCAGCTGCAGAAAGTAGCAAGAGAGGTGCAGAAAGAAGCATCGGAGATGCAGAAAGAGGCAAGAGGGTACAGAAAGAGGAGAGAGAAGTGCAGAAAGAAGCAAAAGAGGTGATCAAAGAGGCAAGAGGGATGCAGAAAGAGGCAAGAGCAGTGCAGAAAGAACCAAGAGAAGTGCAGAAAGAAGCAACAGAGGTGCAGAAGGAGGCACGAGGAGTGCAGAAAAAGGAAGAGAAGTGCAGAAAGAAGCAACAGAGGTGCTGAAAGTGGCATGAAGGTTGCAGAAAGAGGCAAGAGAAGTGCAGAAAGAAGCAACAGAGGTACAAGAAGAGGCAAGAGTGGTGCAGAAAGAGGGAAGAGAGGTGTAGAAAGAGGCAAAAGAGTTGCACAAAGAGGGAAGACGGGTACAGAAAGAGGCAAGAGGGGTGCAGAAACAGGCAAGAGAAGTGCAGAAAGAGGCAAGAGAATTGCTGAAAGAAGCAACAGAGGTGTAGAAAGAAGCAAGAAAAGTGCAGAAAGAGGCAAGTGAGATGCAGAAATAGGCAAGAAAGGTACAGGAAGAGGGAAGACAAGTGTAAAAAGAGACAACAGGGGTGCAGAAAGAAGCAAGACAGATGCAGAAGGAAGCATGGAAAGTGCAGAATGAAGCAACAGGGGAGCAGAAAGAGGCAAGAGAAGTGCAGAAAGAAGCAACAGAGGTGTAGAAAGAGGCAAGAGAACTGCAGAAAGAGGCAAGAGAGTTGCAGAAACAGGCAAAAGAGGTACATAAAGAGACAACAGGGGTGCAGAAAGAAGCAAGACAGGTGCAGAAAGAAGCATGGAAAGTGCAGAATGAAGCAACAGGGGTGCAGAAAGAGGCAAGAGAAGTGCAGAAAGAAGCAAGTGAGGTGCAGAAAGAGGCAAGAGAGTTGCAGAAAGAGGCAAGAGAGGTGCAGAAACAGGCAAGAGAAGTGCAGAAAGAGGCAAGAGAATTGCTGAAAGAAGCAACAGAGGTGTAGAAAGAGCAAGAAAAGTGCAGAAAGAGGCACATGAGATGCAGAAACAGGCAAGAAAGGTACAGAAAGAGAGAAGACGATTGCAGAAAGAGACAACTGGGGTGCAGAAAGAAGCAAGACATGTGCAGAAAGAAGCATGGAAAGTGCAGAATGAAGCAACAGGGGTGCAGAAAGAGGCAAGAGAAGTGCAGAGAGAAGCAAGTGAGGCGCATAAAGAGGTAAGAGAGGTGCAGAAAGAGGCAAGAGAGGTGCAGAAACAGGCAAAAGAGGTACAGAAAGAGGGAACAGAGGTGCAGACAGAGGGAAGACGATTGCAGAAAGAGACAACAGGGGTACAGAAAGAAGCAAGACAGGTGCACAAAGAAGCATGGAAAGTGCAGAATGAAACAACAGGGGTACAGAAAGAGGCAAGAGAAGTGCAGAAAGAAGCAACAGAGGTGCAGAAGGAGGCAAGAGAACTGCAGAAAGAGGCAGGAGAGTTTCAGAAGCAGGCAAAAGAGGTACAGAAAGAGGGAACATGTGCAGACAGGCAAGAAAGGAGCAGAAACAGGTAAAAGGGGTGCAGAAAGAGGGAAGAGGGATGCAGAAAGAGGCAAGAGAGGTGCAGAAAGAAGCAAGAGAAGTGCAAAAGAACCAACAGAGGTGCAAAAAGAGGCAAGTGAGGTGCAGAAGGAGGCAAGAGAACTGCAGAAAGAGGCAAGAGAGTTGCAGAAACAGGCAAAAGGGGTGCAGAAAGAGGGAACAGGTGGGCAGACTGAGGCAAGAGAGGTGCAGAAAGAGGGAAGAGGGGTGCAGAAAAAGTCAAGAGGGATGCAGAAATTTGGAACAGAGGTGCAGGAAGAAGCCAGAACAGTGCAGAAAGAACCAACAGAGGTGCAGAAAGAGGCAAGAGGGGTACAGAAAGAGGCAAGTGAAGTACAGAACGAAGCAAAAGAGGTGCAAAAAGAACCAACAGAGGTGGAAAAAGAGGCATGAGGGGTGCACAAAGGGGTAGGAGAGGTGCACAAAGAGGCAAGAGGGGTACAGAAAGAGGCCAGAGGGGTGCAGAAAGAGGAAGAGAACTGCAGAAAGAAGCAACAGAGGTGCTGAAAGAGGCACGAAGGGTGTAGAAAGAGACAAGACAGGTGAAGAAAGAAGGAACAGAAAGAGGCAAGAGTTGTGCAGAAAGAGGGAAGAGAGGTGCAGAAAGAAGCAAGAGCAGTGCAAAAGAACCAACAGAGGTGCAAAAAGAGGCAAGTGAGGTGCAGAAGGACGCAAGTGAACTGCAGAAAGAGGCAAGAGAATTGCAGAAACAGGCAAAAGGGGTGCAGAAAGAGGGAACAGGTGGGCAGACTGAGGCAAGAGAGGTGCAGAAAGAGGGAAGAGGGGTGCAGAAAAAGGCAAGAGGGATGCAGAAATTTGGAACAGAGGTGCAGGAAGAAGCCAGAGCAGTGCAGAAAGAACCAACAGAGGTGCAGAAAGAGGCAAGATGGGTACAGAAAGAGGCAAGAGAAGTGCAGAAAGAAGCAACAGAGGTGTTTAAGGAGGCAAGAGAACTGCAGAAAGAGGCAAGAGGGTTGCAGAAACAGGCAAAAACAGTACATAAAGAGACAACAGGGGTGCAGAAAGAAGCAAGACAGGTGCAGAAAGAAGCATGGAAAGTGCAGAATGAAGCAACAGGGGTGCAGAAAGAGGCACGAGAAGTGCAGAGAGAAGCAAGTGAGGTGCAGAAAGAGGTAAGAGAGGTGCAGAAAGAGGCAAGAGAGGTGCAGAAACAGGCAAAAGAGGTACAGAAAGAGGGAACAGAGGTGCAGACAGAGGGAAGACGAGTGCAGAAAGAGGCAAGAGGGGTGCAGAAAGAGGCAAGAGAGGTGCAGAAAGAAGCAAGAGCAGTGCAATAGAACCAACAGAGGTGCAAAGAGAGGCAAGTGAGGCGCAGAAGGAGGCAAGAGAACTGCAGAGGCAAGAGAGTTGCAGAAACAGGCAAAAGGGGTGTAGAAAGAGGGAACAGGTGGGCAGACTGAGGCAAGAGAGGTGCAGAAAGAGGGAAGAGGGGTACAGAAAAAGGCAAGAGGGATGCAGAAATTTGGAACAGAGGTGCAGGAAGAAGCAACAGAGGTGCTGAAAGAGGCACGAAGGGTGTAGGAAGAGACAAGACAGGTGAATAAAGAAGGAACAGAGGTACAGAAAGAGGCAAGAGTTGTGCAGAAAGAGGGAAGAGAGGTGCAGAAAGAAGCAAGAGCAGTGCAAAAGAACCAACAGAGGTGCAAAAAGAGGCAAGTGAGGTGCAGAAGGAGGCAAGAAAACTGCAGAAAGAGGCAAGAGAGTTGCAGAAACAGGCAAAAGGGGTGCAGAAAGAGGGAACAGGTGGGCAGACTGAGGCAAGAGAGGTGCAGAAAGAGGGAAGAGGGGTGCAGAAAAAGGCAAGAGGGATGCAGAAATTTGGAACAGAGGTGCAGGAAGAAGCCAGAGCAGTGCAGAAAGAACCAACAGAGGTGCAGAAAGAGGCAAGATGGGTACAGAAAGAGGCAAGAGAAGTGCAGAAAGAAGCAACAGAGGTGTTTAAGGAGGCAAGAGAACTGCAGAAAGAGGCAAGAGGATTGCAGAAACAGGCAAAAACAGTACATAAAGAGACAACAGGGGTGCAGAAAGAAGCAAGACAGGTGCAGAAAGAAGCATGGAAAGTGCAGAATGAAGCAACAGGGGTGCAGAAAGAGGCACGAGAAGTGCAGAGAGAAGCAAGTGAGGTGCAGAAAGAGGTAAGAGAGGTGCAGAAAGAGGCAAGAGAGGTGCAGAAACAGGCAAAAGAGGTACAGAAAGAGGGAACAGAGGTGCAGACAGAGGGAAGACGAGTGCAGAAAGAGGCAAGAGGGGTGCAGAAAGAGGCAAGAGAGGTGCAGAAAGAGGCAAGAGGGGTGCAGAAAGAGGCAAGAGAGGTGCAGAAAGAAGCAAGAGCAGTGCAAAAGAACCAACAGAGGTGCAAAAAGAGGCAAGTGAGGCACAGAAGGAGGCAAGAGAACTGCAGAGGCAAGAGAGTTGCAGAAACAGGCAAAAGGGGTGCAGAAAGAGGGAACAGGTGGGCAGACTGAGGCAAGAGAGGTGCAGAAAGAGGGAAGAGGGGTACAGAAAAAGGCAAGAGGGATGCAGAAATTTGGAACAGAGGTGCAGGAAGAAGCCAGAGCTGTGTAGAAAGAACCAACAGAGGTACAGAAAGAGGCAAGTGAAGTGCAGAACGAAGCAAAAGAGGTGCAGAAAGAACCAACAGAGGTGGAAAAAGAGGCAAGAGGTGTGCACAAAGGGGTAGGAGAGGTGTACAAAGAGGCAAGAGGGGTACAGAAAGAGGCAGGAGGGATGCAGAAAGAGGAAGAAAACTGTAGAAAGAAGCAACAGAGGTGCTGAAAGAGGCACGAAGGGTGTAGGAAGAGACAAGACAGGTGAATAAAGAAGGAACAGAGGTACAGAAAGAGGCAAGAGTTGTGCAGAAAGAGGGAAGAGAGGTGCAGAAAGAAGCAAGAGCAGTGCAAAAGAACCAACAGAGGTGCAAAAAGAGGCAAGTGAGGTGCAGAAGGAGGCAAGAGAACTGCAGAAAGAGGCAAGAGAGTTGCAGAAATAGGCAAAAGGGGTGCAGAAAGAGGGAACAGGTGGGCAGACTGAGGCAAGAGAGGTGCAGAAAGAGTGAAGAGGGGTGCAGAAAAAGGCAAGAGGGATGCAGAAATTTGGAACAGAGGTGCAGGAAGAAGCCAGAGCAGTGCAGAAAGAACCAACAGAGGTGCAGAAAGAGGCAAGATGGGTACAGAAAGAGGCAAGAGAAGTGCAGAAAGAAGCAACAGAGGTGTTTAAGGAGGCAAGAGAACTGCAGAAAGAGGCAAGAGGGTTGCAGAAACAGGCAAAAACAGTACATAAAGAGACAACAGGGGTGCAGAAAGAAGCAAGACAGGTGCAGAAAGAAGCATGGAAAGTGCAGAATGAAGCAACAGGGGTGCAGAAAGAGGCACGAGAAGTGCAGAGAGAAGCAAGTGAGGTGCAGAAAGAGGTAAGAGAGGTGCAGAAAGAGGCAAGAGAGGTGCAGAAACAGGCAAAAGAGGTACAGAAAGAGGGAACAGAGGTGCAGACAGAGGGAAGACGAGTGCAGAAAGAGGCAAGAGGGGTGCAGAAAGAGGCAAGAGAGGTGCAGAAAGAAGCAAGAGCAGTGCAATAGAACCAACAGAGGTGCAAAGAGAGGCAAGTGAGGCGCAGAAGGAGGCAAGAGAACTGCAGAGGCAAGAGAGTTGCAGAAACAGGCAAAAGGGGTGTAGAAAGAGGGAACAGGTGGGCAGACTGAGGCAAGAGAGGTGCAGAAAGAGGGAAGAGGGGTACAGAAAAAGGCAAGAGGGATGCAGAAATTTGGAACAGAGGTGCAGGAAGAAGCAACAGAGGTGCTGAAAGAGGCACGAAGGGCATAGGAAGAGACAAGACAGGTGAATAAAGAAGGAACAGAGGTACAGAAAGAGGCAAGAGTTGTGCAGAAAGAGGGAAGAGAGGTGCAGAAAGAAGCAAGAGCAGTGCAAAAGAACCAACAGAGGTGCAAAAAGAGGCAAGTGAGGTGCAGAAGGAGGCAAGAAAACTGCAGAAAGAGGCAAGAGAGTTGCAGAAACAGGCAAAAGGGGTGCAGAAAGAGGGAACAGGTGGGCAGACTGAGGCAAGAGAGGTGCAGAAAGAGGGAAGAGGGGTGCAGAAAAAGGCAAGAGGGATGCAGAAATTTGGAACAGAGGTGCAGGAAGAAGCCAGAGCAGTGCAGAAAGAACCAACAGAGGTGCAGAAAGAGGCAAGATGGGTACAGAAAGAGGCAAGAGAAGTGCAGAAAGAAGCAACGGAGGTGTAGAAGGAGGCAAGAGAACTGCAGAATGAAGCAACAGGGGTGCAGAAAGAGGCACGATAAGTGCAGAGAGAAGCAAGTGAGGTGCAGAAGGAGGCAAGAGAACTGCAGAAAGAGGCAATAGAGGTGCAGAAAGAGGCAAGTGAGGTGCAGAAAGAAGCAAGATAAGTGCAGAAAGAAGCAACAGAAGTGCAGAAAGAGGGAAGAGCGGTGGAGAGAGAGGCAGGAGGGGTGCAGAAAGAAGCAAGACAGGTGCAGAAAGAAACAAAAGAAGTGCATAAAGAAGGAACAGAGGTGCAGAAAGGGTGCAAAAAGACATAAGAGGGGTACAGAAAAAGGCAAGTGAGGTGCAGAAAGAGGGAAGAAGGGTGCAGAAAGAGGCAAGAGGGGTACAGAAAGAAATAAATGAGGTATAGAAAGAGGCAACAGACGTGCAGAAAGAGCGAAGAGAGGTGCAGAAAGTAGAAGAGATTTGCAGAAAGAGGCAAGAGAAGTGCAGAAAAAGAAAGAAATGTGCAGAAAGAAGCAACAGAAATGGCTTGCACACCATTAGTACCAATTTAACACCCACATTTAGCAATAAGTAACAGGTGACCATTCTAGGTTTGCAAAGGGCCTTCCACCACGCTGTAACACTTGTCGCTGCATTTTTGGTAACGTTTGAGCCATTTGAGCTACAAACAAGGCTTTTTTTGTTCAGATCTGCAGATTAGGGAGCAGATGATGAATTATGTGGCTAATGCAGAAAATGTATAATTGTGCGAAAGTCGGTGCAGCCAAACAGTCGCATAATTTCCAGTGGCCCTGCTCATACCTCTGACTAGGTCCACAAGTGCTCCTCAGTGATTCCTTCTTTTTTGTCTCACTGAGTTCATAGTTGAGCTTCTATGGTAACGAGGAAGACTAAACCTGACGTTCCCACTCCACAACACAGACTACCATACCACATAATTACTCTCCATAACACATAATCCCACTCTACATAATTCCTATACACTAAATACCACATAATTTCACTGCACAACATACCACATAATCCCACTACACACAACGTACATCCACTCCACTCCAAAAAACATTAGTAAAAGACTTTTACATTTACAACGCCAATAGCTCTAATTCTTGCAAATGTGAAACCTATTACATTGCAAGCACTTCTTTAACTAGTAGTCGCGTTTGCAGAGTGGTGGAGAAAGGGTGCGGCCCCCCTCCCCAGGCCAATTTTGGTACCGGGGACCCCATCCTCCGGCCATTCTTTTTTTTTCACTAAATGGAGGGGGGCCACGTGGCCCCCTCCCGGGCTACTTCTGGCACTGGGGACCCCATACCTGGGACCGGCCCTCAAGTTGGGGACCATGGGGGGAGCCCCAATGCCCCCATTGTACCTGCCAGCTCACCACCTCCTGCGGGAGCCGGCATTGCTTTTGGGCAAGGGGAGCTGCTAACATGCAGCTCCCCTTGCCCAAAAGCAATTCTGCTTTGCTTCGTTGAAGCGAGAGCAGGTTTCCTGCTCTCACTTCAACGAAGCAAAGCAGAGTTTGCTATGACAGGGCGGGAGCCATACTCCTGCCCTGCCATTGCATACAGCAATGTCCCGGGGGTGGGCACCCCGGGACATTGCAGGAGCCGACCCTGGGGGGTGGCGGTCCCCAGGGCCATCAAGGGCTCCAGGAGGGGGCAGCGTGGCCCCCCTCCCTACATTTTCAAAGCCCCGAGGAGGTGGTGGTCTGCGGGGCCGGGGGGCTGCTATGGACCCCCGCATTTAAATTTGTGTATGCCCCGGGGAGGTGGAGGTCCCCGGGGCAGTGTGGGGGGGCAGAAGCCCCCCCACACTTATTTACAGACATTTAAGCCCCAGGAAGGTGGCAGTCCCCGGGGCTTGGGGGGGCCTGCGAGGCCCCCTGCACATAATTAGGAATGCCCCGGGGAGGTGGCAGTCCCCGGGGCAGCGTGGGGGGCAGGAGCCCCCCACGCATTTTATAAGACAAAGCCATGGGGAGGTGGTGGTCCCCTGGGCTGCAGGGGAGCCGCGTGCCTCCCGCATATGATAAACAAAGCCTGGGGAGGTGGCAGTCCCCGGGGCCATGGGGGCCCCCACGGGCCCCCACACCATAATTAAGAATTGCCCCCAGGACCTGGCCCACCCGGGGGCTTGAAACAAACGAAGCGCGGGGGACCACACTTCGTTTTTTTAAATAATTTTGTCCGTATTCACGCACCCAGTGCAAATTTGGGCAAAATTAAAAAAAGAAATGCTTTTTTTGGGCAGGACCCCCTGAGCAGGCCTAGGGGGTCAGGGTGTTTCTACCCTGCCCCCTTTTCTTGTTTTGTATGCTTTTTTCTACTGTTTTCTTGTGACTCGGTTACTGAGTCACAAGATGGCTGCCAACACTTCCTGGTTTGGAGTGTTGGCAGCCAATTAGAATGAAGCTCGTGCTCAGGAGGATTCGTGAATCCTCCTCGGTGCACAGATATCGATATTTTTATTTTTTGAATATCTCAGGAACTCCTAAACGGATTTACACCATTTAAAAAAAGGTCGCCTTCTGAACCAAGAGCTACCTTTTTGCCAAATTTGGTATATTTCCGTTCAGCAGTTCGGGCTGTAGCCTGTTCCAAAATTTCCTATGGAAATTAACATGGGGAAAACGCATTTTGGGACCCCCTTTTTTCTCAACCCCCGCTTGACTAATCACCCCCAAACTTTCAAGACAGGAGCTGACCTGAGCTGGTCATTAGTTTTGAAAATTTCGTGAAGATTCTTCAAACGGCGCTAAAGATATTGGCAAATCAAAAAATGCTTTTCCTATGGATAATAGGTCCTAACTATAACTACCTACTGGCGACCGCCAGTAGGTAATATATATATATTGACAAAGGCCTCTTGAAGGCTGAAACGCGTCTTTCTTTGCGCTTGGGATTGAGGGCGACCTGAATAAATAAAAAGATGCCGAATCCGGAACCACCTCGAGTCCGTGCCTTCTTCCATAGAGCTTCTGTGGGAGGTGGTTGTTTGTTTCATATATATATATATATATATATATATATAGACTCATTGCTCCTTCTGGAACTGCAGGACCCATGGGAAGTGGCGTGCATGCCGGCCGAACGTACTGGCTGTCATAACCTCCCCAAAGTTCAGTAAGTGTGTTCTCAGGATTCAGCACACTCAACACCAAGTTGCCCAGCCGTGGTCACATGTGCTAACACCACCCCTAAGGTGTCCTTAAAAATGCATGATAGACATAGAAGAGGGGACACAAGAAGATCTAACCAACGTGTCGGCCATATTGGAATGGTGTAGACACTAGTCAGAGAAAAGTGCAAAGCCAAAGAGTGGTGCAACCACAATCATTACACACAACCTTTCAATGGAAATCCAATCTCAATTGCCACATAAAACCAACAAATGACATAATAACACCAAAATAGTACAATGACTGTAGCATCCAAACAAAGTGTGTGGTGATGCAAAATAAAGGCAGTATTGACATGGTGTCAAAGCCTGGACAGCATTTCAGCGATACACAGACAAACCAATGAGGGTAAAGGCATAGTCCCTGTACAAAACCGTGTAGCTGCATCGTACCCCTCACATTGTAGGTCAGTCCAGGTCAAATGAACTACCGCCTAACTAGAGGGGAGTACTAAGTGTAGCTGCACCGCTGGTGTTGGGCAAGTGCCCAGGCATAATCTGACTCAGGTTGGCATAGTGCACAAAGATCCTCAAATGCTAATCAAAATCACGCATGGTATATCTTATCTGTGATGACATCCAAAGGAGTGACGACAAAGAAAAGGGTAGGGAACCCGTGCTAGTGAGTGACGTGATGACGGCTCCCTTCCTTTCCTCTTGTAAAAAAAGAAACACAAAAGAAAGAAATCAGTATCAAGAAAATAGAACTTAAAACAATGCGATACGAATTACGCACATCAAAGCATTTAACATGAACAGTTTGGTTTCCAATGCATAGGAAGGAAAAGCAGAAATAAAGGTAAAAAAGTATCATTCCTCTTTAAGGTGAACAGCAAGGTCCTCATCCTGGTTCAGCCACCCCGGGTTTTGGTCCTGAAGTCAATTATGTATTTTGACTCCCTCTTTCTGAGCTTAAGAACTCTATCCACCGCTGAGATCATGCGTGATCTGTTTGATGGCACAGTACGAAAGCTGGGATGAGCCAGAGAAGTGCCTGTCCTGAAAATGTCAGGCTACTGGATACCGAGGGTCCCTGTTGGTAATGGCCCTTATCTGCTCCAGTATTCTCTTTTTGGCCATCAGGGTGGTGCTCCCTATGTACCACAATTTACACTGGCATTCAATGATATAGAATGACAAAGGTGGTACTACTCGTGAGGAATTGGGAAATGACTCTGTTGGTTGGCCCTCATGTAACCTCCTTGCGCCCCAGGCTGTTCCTGCATGCCTTACAATGGCCACATGGAAAAAAGCCCTGGAGATTGTGTGTGTTGCTGCCTGATGTTTCGGTGATTTTGCTGTGGACAAGCATGTCCCTGAGGCTGCGCCCTCTCCTATAGGTAATACGAGGTCTGTCATCAATCTTGTTGCCAATAATAATGTCACACTTGAGTATGTTCCAATTCTTTACCAGGATCCTCTTGACATCATTGGCATTGCCATGGTATGTCAAGATGATCCTGGTGCTATCCTCGGTCCGTTCTATCTCAGGGTTCACCTTGTCAGAGAGAGTCTCATGTCTGCTGATGCCGTCAGCTCTGTCACTAGTCCTATTGAGAACCCATGTCGGGTAACCTCTCTCCCTGAATCTGTCCATCATAATCCTGCACTCGTGTTGGTACGCTTCCTCAGTGTTACAGTTCCGTTTTGCCCTCAGTAGCTCCCCATACGGAATGCTCCATTTGAGGGTCTCAGGGTGGCCACTGAGGGCATGTAACAGGCTGTTGCCAGCCGTGCTCTTGCGGAAGAGTTTAGTGTGTATTTCGTTCTGCCTGATCTCTATCCTGATGTCTAAATAATCCACTGTGGTGCTGCTGTTCTTACTGGTCAGGAGTATGTTGCGGTTGTTGTTATTGAGTTTCTTGATGAAATCGATGGCTAGACTTTCCGAGCCTCTCCAGACGATGAAAAGGTCATCAATGTACCTGAGCCACACCACGACCCGCCCAACGTCCGGAGCAAGCTCGGAACAACCAAAGATCTCCTCCTCCCACAGGCCCATGAACAGATTAGCAAAGCTAGGAGTGAAGCAAGAACCCATGGCAGTCCCAATCGGTTGTCTATAGATGACACCATTGAACATAAAGATGTTATTGCAAAGACAATGCTCAATCATGTCCAGAATCATCATGGTGTGGTCCCTGTATCTGACCTGCCTACTGCGTAGGAAATGTCGGCATGCTTCCAGTCCTTGTTTGTGGTCAATAATCATGTACAGGGAGTTAACATCGAGAGTGATGAGGAGGAAATCTTCTTCCCACTCAATGTCCTGTAGTTTGCCCACAAAGTCCTTGGTGTCCCTAATGTACGAGGTAAGCTTGGCCACATGGTCCCTAAGAAAATGGTCCACGTATTTAGACACATGTTCCAGAGCACTGCCTCTTGATGTCACTATGGGGCGCCCAAGTGGGACAAGGGGATCCTTATGTATCTTGGGAAGTAAGTATAAGACTGGGAGTTTTGGATGGTCTTTTTTGAGAAAACAATACTCCTCCCTAACAAGAATCCCCTTGTCCTTCCATTCACTGAGTTTTATTTTATTAGTATAATTGGTGATTAGAAATATAATCCAACAATATTTAGTTGTATGCTTGTAACCAATAATATTATTAATTGCATTTTTTTATAGAATAAAGACATGTCACACCTTCCTCTTATATTATTTCTGATTTCAAAGTTTATTCATTATATGGTTTTATATTTTTAATCATATATATTTTTCAACTTAAACACAAACATGTAATAAAGTTAAGTAAATAGAACATTTTAATACTTTTCATTATTATAAAAGAAATGCAAATTACATTTTAAGACTATTGTATGTTGTACATTTTCAGCTTTAATTTTCCATTGTTTAACAGTTTTTTAGCATTTCTTAAATTGTTTTATATACATATTCTCAACATCTTTTTAACATACATTTTTATAATAAATAAATACTTGTAAATATTTTATATTATTATTTAATTTACACTTAAAAAATTCTAAAAATATTTTCACAACATCTTTTGACATGCTTTACATATTTAATAATTTTTTGCATTTTCTTACACATTTTGGGGCTGATTACGATGTCGGCCGGAAAGGCTCTGAACGGCATTCGGATTTTCCTAACCCGTGTTAGAGCCTATGCTTCCGACCGACTCAGAAACATTTGCGACTGACCGATTTCAATGGAAAGGTAACCGTTCGGTCATTCCGAATCGGTTCCGACCGGCATTCAGAGACTCAAAGTCGGTTGGAGCCGAATCATACAGCTCAACGGACCATATTTCCAACTGAAGTATTATGATGTCGGATTCGGACAGCCTTTTGGAATCGGTCTGTCCAACATGGAACGGCTGTCGGAAACTGACGTTCACCCTGAGGTCTCCGGGTGGGGGCACCCAAGGGACCCCCCTTTCAAACCATGCACAGTGAGGCAGGCACCATAAGGTACCCGCCACATGGTGCAAGGTTTTCCGCAAGCACCCCTTTTTTCAATGGGAGCCTGTGTTGTCGGTCGGAACACAGGCTTCCATTGAAATCAATAGGAGACTTTCCGAATGGTGTTTGGAACCATCATAATCAGTCGGTCAGACTCGCTGAACGCGAGTCGGTCAGAACCGATTCCGACATGGAGTCGGCCAGTTTGCTTTCTGACCGACATCGTAATGAGGCCCTTAGTCATTATTTTTACAATATTTTCTGTTTCATTTCCATAGGGAGAGAGTCTTTATGTTAGTTTAATTCAGCAGTCATTATTTTGCCGCTACCCTCTACTTTGTAATCTATTTATGTTATTTTTAGTCTATTTTCCTGGAACCAGGTCATGGTAAAGTGCTGGTGTTCTTCAAAACAGGTAAGTCATTTTTTAAGGATTTTGTAAGGGTTTTGAGGGTGGAGGGTTCTAGGAGCAGTCTAGAAGTTTCTTTTGGTTGTGTTTGTTGTTTTTTGCCTATTTGGATGTATTAGTGTTAGTGTTTTTGACTAGTTTGTAGTTTTGGGTTCTCGTACACCTTTTTTGTAATGTACCACTATATTATGTTAAATAGTGATATGCTAATTATATTTTGATTATTAACTGTGATGTATTTGTATTTTTGGGAATGTAATGTGTTTTGCGAGTGGGCTTTCTCATTTACTTTACTGGTTTTTGTCTATAAACGTCTCCTATGGGCATTAGGAACTGACAATTTAAAAAAAAAAAAAAAAAATACTTTTTGTTTTATAATAAATAACCCTGGGCGTAGTGGGCGTAGTGGGGCTACGTGGAGCATCACGGAGTGGGGGGGAATCTATGCACACTCCGCACTCTCCGCATAGCCCCACTACGTGCCGCCCGCCTCCCTCCCGCCCTCTTTTAAATGCCCTTACAATCTTTAAAAGCGTTTTAAAAGTAATTAAAATGACTTACCTGAGCTGCGGCGTCCCGGGGCTCCCTCTTCCTGCTTTATCACCAACTTCTTCCTCACAAATGCCCATGCGCGGGATTTCTATTGGATTCAGTTTATTTTTGCATTTAGTTTTTTGACTTTTTGGACAATATTTTCTTATTTTTGGTGGATTATTATTTTTGACTATGTGGATACAGAAAAAGATCAGCAGCTACAAAATAATAAGTTATATTTATTTAATTTCTTTGGGGTGGGACATGTGATATTTTATTGTTTGTGTTAATATTATGTGATTGTTATTTCCAATTGTTTGGTTTATGTGTTAAAATTAATTTATGTGATGGATGAAGTTGTTTTTTAATTTCTTGGTTGGTGACAGTTACATTTTTATTTTAAATAGTGTATACATCAATTTATGATACCAGTCTTTATTAAGGTTGGAGTTTTAATAAATAGTTTTGACTGATGTAATAAAAGATTATTTTTATTATTTAAAACAAATAAGATTTGTTATGTTGGTTTATATTTTTTAATCAGGTAATCATTTTTAGAGGAATTTGGTAGGTTACAATTTATTTTTTCTATATGCTTTTGGCTATCATTCCTAATTAAGGTACTTATTATGTAGAGTTTTACTTTAAATTGAAGCATGTCATGCAATCCTTTAGTTTGTTTGGTAAGTTTAGGGGCAACTGCTTTCCTTTCTGTGAAGTAATGTACTATGCATTATCTGTCATTGTATCTGAAAGTGATTCAATAGTATAAATAGTATAAATATCTATAATATCTTAAAATGTGTACGTATTCTATTTACATGTAAACATATGCAATTACTTCTATTTTGTATGCTTATATTTATATATGTTCTGTTTAGATGTTTCACTGTTTTGCAGCTTTTCTGTTGGAGGTTTTCTAATGTGGACCGGGCGTTTTATTTACTGTTGGTTGAAAAACAAAAATGTTTCATTTAAAATTTTAATTTGTTGGTAGTTTGTAGAGATTGAAGTAATAAGGTTTATTTTTACTTGCTATTTGGGCTAGTTTATTGTTTTTTTATCAACTTATTTATACTGACTATCTTATATATTTTTGCTGGTTTGTGATAGTTATTATTTTCTGTCAGTTTATCACTTATCAAGGTGTAGTTATTTTCATTTAGGACTTCTCTGTAAAGAGATAGAAGTTAGAGAGTGTTTTATTATTTATTTCAGAAGTGGATGCACGAGTAACCAGGGAGGGGCTTGGTCTGCCCCCAACGCTGGCACCAACAGGAGAGTGCGTCGCAATCACTGAACCGCTTTGTTTTACTGTGACTCTGTCATCAACAGCGACGCACCCGATACAATGTATCCGCACGTCGTCGAAAAAGTACAGACATGAAAACTCTTCCATGCAAGTTTGAAGAGGAGCAGGCAACACATAAACAGCCAGCCTTTACAAACACTATGGGGCATATTCACAAGGACTTATCGCCGAGTTATCGCCACCTTAACGCATCAAAAGTGGAGATAGATTTAACACCCCATTCACAAGCGGGTGCAAACTGCAGACAACGCCAGTATTCCCGCGATAACCGCTGCAAAATTTACCTCCACGGGTGACACCACCAACTAACCCTAATGAGTTGCAGAGTAGGCGTTCCCATGCAAAAACACACGAAAACACCACTACACCACATTTACAACGAACTGCCAGATCTGCGATGCGAACCAAAAACAGGCGATAAGCCGCGGTAGCAGCAGGGATTTAACACCTGGCTCCTGCTGGTGTTGAGCAGGACGACTACCTGCAGCATGAAAGGGAGACCAGGCCAGAACCACATCTGAAGACCCACAGATGCCATGGAGCCAATGATCATGCAGCTCGGAGACCCATGAGGGCCACAACACCCACCGCCACCACTCCCAGGCCCCCCCCGGACAAACACATACCGTGCACGACACAAGAGCCACAAAAAGTGCATGATGCCGCACAATGACAACAAGAAACACACGTGTGGTCAGAAGAACGAGAAACAGTCACTCATCATTGAAGTAACAACCAAAAACTTTATTGAAATACAACACAAAACACCAATGCGGAAGACTCCTGTCGGGTCCGTCCGGGACAATCTTGATGTCACAGCCTGGAAAATACAGCACAAAATCAGAACGTGTGTCATGCGCACATCAAAGGAGCGAGACACAGAGAAACAGAGAAGGAAAGAAAGGCAGAGAGAGAAAGAGAGAGAAGGAAAGGAAAGGAAGGGAGAGAGAGAGAGAGAGAGAGAGAAGGAAAGGAAGGGAGAGAGAGAGAGAGAGAAGGAAAGAAAGGGAGAGAGAGAGAGAGAAGGAAAGGAAGGGAGAGAGAGAGAGAGAGAGAGAGAGAGAAGGAAAGGAAGGGAGAGAGAGAGAGAGAGAGAGAGAAGGAAAGGAAGGGAGAGAGAGAGAGAGAGAGGGAGGGACACTGCCACCCCGCGCACCCAGGCACCACTGCTCACCTGCTGCCACCGGTGTGTCTCCAACCACGTGCCGGTATACACTGCAAGCCACCAGGTCTGCAATCTGTAATCGAGGCCAGAGTCAATCATGGCAGAGTCCATCTCACTGCACACGGCAACAACGCCTGTCCGTCCCTGCGCACACATGCAGCCACACCCTACCCCCTCCTGCCGGCCAGCGCTGGCTGTCTCCACTTGCGCACCCAGGCCCCACTGCTCACCTGCCGCCAACGGTGTGTCCACCAGTGGGCACACCACGTGCCCGTGCAAGCTCCAGGCTCCAGTCCTGCCACCATGGCATGCTCCACATCATGCAGACCCGCACCGCGGCCCAGCAGGTCCCACACATGACGCTGAGTCCTGAGGCATCAATGGCAGAGACCACATCAGTGCACACGTCATCATCGCAGGCTGCACACCCGCTCAGCAATTTTGGTGCCACTAACCCTGTGCAACCCCAGTCAGCGCCACGTGGTGGTAGGCCCATGAATTGCTGCAAAGCTTCGGGTGCCACTAACCCTGTGCAACCCCAGTCAGCGCCACGTGGTGGTAGGTCCGTGACGGCCGCAAGGCTTCGGGTGCCACTAACCCTGTGCAACCCCAGTCAGCACCACGTGGTGGTAGGCCCGTGATGGCCGCAAGGCTTCGGGTGCCACTAACCCTGTGCAACCCCAGTCAGCGCCTCGTGGTGGTAGGCCCGTGACGGCCGCATGGCTTCGGGTGCGACTAACCCTGTGCGCAACAACTCATGGGCCCTTTATGATTGAGAACCGTGGAACGTCCGTCATCCAGTCACCACTGGCAGTGGGGAATGTGACGTTGTCGGCCCCTTATATTGGCGGGGTCATATGGCCTGTGATGCCTGTGCCGGATGGGTGTGGTGTGTGTGCAAACCTGCCCTCAGGGAGTGGCCATGACATGCTGACAACTAGACCAGTGACCTGCAGACCACTAGCGTGTAAACCTGCAACTTGTAGCTATGTGGCCCCCCTCAGAGCGTAAGCGGAGTGGTCTGGCCTGGCGTACACCGGACCAGCGCAGGGCTTGCAACAATGACTCGGGGGCTCTGGGCGTGGTTCAGTCCATGTCGCTGACAAGGAAGTGACTAATGCGTGTGTCCCTGTTGTAGTGTCTACGGCACCCGGAACGCAATCGGCAATGTAGCACCCTGTGACTGGAATTACTAGATGAGCATCATTGATGTTAGGGGGAATCACTGACCCTACATTCATCCACACATTCATACCTGAATGATGAAAGACATGACACAGCAGTGCGTTTCTGAATGTTTAATTCACATCCAGTGGAGTTTTGCAGCTGGAGCAGTACAGGGCCATGCCAACCCCACTTCACAATATGGGCCCGTGGAGGGCCAGCCAGAGTCCATCTGGAAATGACAAGTACAGCGGAAGAGGAAGGGTACAGTCCGCAGTCTGGTTGCCGTGTCATTGGTCACCAAACAGGATATGGCAGTCCATGTCGTGGTCCAAGGTGAGTGCAGCAGAGTGTATCGTGGGTCAGTGGAAGGTCATGGGGCCATGTGCGGTACCAAGCAGCAACAGGCCAGGTGGCGGACATGAATGCTAGTGCCTTCTCCTGATCTCAAGTCCATCCATGTCCTTGTCCTCGGATGTGTGCTCTGCCCCACCTGTGGGTGGTGCAGTTCCGGCTGCGGCACTGTGTGCCACTGACACATCAGGGGCTGGAGGTGCATTGTCGGCTGCACTGTGTGGCAGTGACACATCAGGTGCCAGAGTGGAAATGCCTGCCGCACTGTGAGGCACTGACACACCAGGGGGCGGAGATGTGGATGGTGTAGGAGCAGCAGCATTCATCTGCGCCACGCCTTGTGGCAGCAATGCCATGATGAGGATATGCAGGGCATCGTAGATCCCAGCTACATTTTGCTGATGTGCAGCGGTGGCTGCCATCCTTTCCCCCTCCATCCGCACCATGTCCTCCATGAGCCTCTGCATGTGTGCCAGCTCACGCCTGAGATCGCTGGAGCCACTCTGAGTGGACAGGTGTTCTTGTCTCCGAGTCATGACTCCAGCGATGTCAGCCAGGGCTAGTTGGAGACCATGGAGCGGCCTGTGGGTGTCCGTTAGGGACTGGAGGTGGTCCCTGATGGGACTCAGACACCCATGAATGGCGTTAAGTTTGGTAGCCATGAGGTCGAACCCCACTCACACCTGCTCAGCTATCTCCCTCTGGCCCTCCATCACACAGCGTTGGAAGGCCATGTGTTGTTCAGGGGGGTCTTGGGAGACAGCCGGGGTTGTGGGTGCCTCCTGCTGGGTGGTTTGTGGAGTGGGTGGGGTATCCTCGATGCAGCTGGGCTGCCCTGGTCCTGGAGGTGATTGGCGGATGAGTTCAATGATGTCTTGGAGGGCTTGGGTGTCGATGCTGGTGGTGTCCTTCTCATCATCAGTGAAGAGTGGCTGGGACTGCTCTGCAGGAGGTGTTGACGGTGCCCCTGCAATGTGAAGAGGAGATGCTGTGTTACAATGTGTCCACATGTATGTAGCCGCATGGTACATGTTCACATTCAGACAGCATGGCAATGTACATTGTGACAGTCTGTAGATCAGGGCCATGATCCAGAGTCATTGTGGGTGTGCACTGTGCTCTGCTTGATTGTGCATGTGTGCTATTGTGGCCATCTCCCCCTGTACCCCCAGTACCTGGTGGTTACTCACCCTGTTGCTGTTGTGTTGTGTCATGTCGAGCAGTGTCCGGTCTCCCGACTCCTGCCACGGTCTCCACACTGATGACTGTCGACACCAGCTCCTCCATGTCATCCAGCTCCAGCTGTGGCGCTGGGCACCCTCCTCCAGTCTGCATTGCTGCCTTCTGGTTGCCTGCGAGCTTCTCCTTGGTTTTGCGCTTGATGTCAATCCATCGCCTCTTGACCTCGTCCATTGACCTCTTGTGCTCTCCGACGGCATTCACCTTGTCCACGATGGACCGCAATATTCCATTTTTGGTGCCCAATGACACGTTGGAGGTGACAAACAGTTCTTGATGGTGTTCCATCACCTCCGTGACCAGGATCCTATTCTCCTGTGGACTGAACTTCGTCTTCCTCTTCTTCTTGTCCTTGCCCTTCCCTGTCCCCGAGTTCCCAGGCTGGTCGACCGGGGTGCTTGTTGGGTTCCGCTCGTTCTGTGCGCCTGCTCCGGCTGCCTCCATGGTGCTTCGGGGTTGGTAATTTTGTGTTTGTGTGTTTTTTGTACTTTTGTAGTGATTTTCCTGCCTGCCCTGTGTGTATTGCAGGCCTGGTGCTGCTTATCGCTGATTTCCTCATCGCGGTTTGGCCCATCGCATATATTTTGCGTTGGGGTTTGGGTTTTTATCACCGCCGCGGTTGTTGTATCGCGGACATTGTCCGCGTTTTCGGGAGACTATCGCATGGTATCGCCGTGTTGTGAATTCCACGTTAACACAGGGTTATTTTCCCGCAATAGACTGCAATGTGTAAAGTTGCGTTAACATTTTTTGGAGATGTTAGCGCAAAAAGAACTTACCCTCTACGCAACAGACAGAAGAAATAAATGAAGTAATCACACGACTAACAGAAGAGGAACATGATGAAAATAAAAATCTAGTCATCAACTTATCAAACTACGAATTGAACAGACATGAATTATCTTTACTCAATAAAGGTCTCTCTTGTGAATATCCCCCTCAGTGCGGAGAAAACGGAAGAGGCGAAAAGCGAATGAGGATACTGAATGGCAGGAAACATTGAGCACCATTACTTCTGACCTGAGGGAGCACCGACATATGGAGTCGGAGGACGCTGAGTGATCGGGAGCCGCCCAAGGTTGGAAAATGCTCTCTTACTGAACTGCCAGAAATAATAAAGTATTGATGTGGCTCACATAACTTTGAAAGTAAGCCAGTACCCAGTTACCACTAAAGTGCACAACGAGTATAGCAAACAATAGTGGGCAAACAAACAACGACAATTAGCAGCAGGGAGGCAAGAGCTGCTAAAACAGCTTTAAAAGCCCAGATGCTTTTTTCAACCAAGCAAGGCACATTAACCGATAGAAATGAAAACACTGGGGTGCAAGAATTCAACTTACAGCAAACATTTTCACAAGTGGGAAGAATGTATCGCAAAGAAATAACAAAAAGTTGGGAAATAATTACACTCAAGAAATATGTAAAAATGGATAGAGTGCCAGGGGGACTCCGGATATTTACAATGCCAAATCACCTAGATGTAAGACTAGAGATGCTGCTAGAATGGAGTGAAAACAACATGATTTGCTCCAAGAATATGATGAGAATTATAACGAAATATGCCAGAATGGCTGTAGAGGATTTAACTAAGTCCATAAGAGAAATAGAAGAAAACATATCAACATATCCCATCACAGATGAGAGCGGCAAACTAAGAAAACAAATAGAGGAGCGATTGTAAAAACATGAGTCAGACATAGAAGCTAGGAAACAATGGAAATTTTTAAGTGATGAACGGGACTATCTCAATGGGACAGTATATCCATTTGCCAGACGCTTTGAAGCATTGAAAAAGCAACATGTCACGGATGCAAAAATAAAAGTTGCATTACCAACGGAAGAAATAAGTGAATCAGATACCGACTTCAGTGAAGGGGAAGGAATTGTGGAAGGTGTAACGAGAGCCACGTTGCTAGAAGAAATGCAATTAATGTATTTAGACACCCAAACATCAAAAGGAAGGGGCTGAGGACGCAATATTGGTGGAGGCCAAGCAAGAAACAATCAAAGAAGCATAGAAAATGCAGAAGAGGGGGTGGCAAAAAGAACTTACCCTCTACGCAACAGACAGAAGAAATAAATGAAGTAATCACACGACTAACAGAAGAGGAACATGATGAAAATAAAAATCTAGTCATCAATTTATCAAACTATGAATTGAACAGACATGAATTATCTTTACTCAATAAAGGTCTCTCCTTTTATCCGGAACAACACACAGATCCAGTGGAAACTAAAATAGACATCTACAAGTTTATAAGAAAAGTTAAACTGATGAAATACTTCTCCAACAAGGAACCTAGACAGAGAGAGTTTATCGCTGGTGTATCAGAGGACAATGTAACAACAGAACAAATAGGCAACATTAAACTTCTATTTGTTCTCATGCATGATTTAAATGATGAAGACATGACAGAGACACAAATCATGGAACAATTGGAATGGGACACTAATGGCCATATACACAGTTCCTTCAAACCGAAATCTAAATTTTGTCCCATCCTGACTCCTGGAAATAAAGTGGGCATTTTCCATGATGCAGTCATAAATGATCTTGAAAAAATGAAAATAAAAAAGACGACAAATATAGCAAAGAAAACCTCACAATATTGGAAAGAACAGCCTTGAAAAGCATATAAAAAAAATCAATCAATAATTGTGAAGCCGGCGGACAAAGGAGGCAATATTGTGATTCTAAACAAACAAGATTATTTAAAAGAAGCATACAGACAACTGGATGATTCTAACAACTATAAGAAACTTAAATATAATCCTATGGAAGTGATGATGTCCAATCTTAATTTCAAACTAAAGGGATGGTATGACAAAAACTACTGAATGATGATGAATATCAATTCTTAACAACTGTCCATCCGATCATGCCAACAATATACTTTGTTTCCAAGATTCACAAAACATTAAATAACCCTCCAGGAAGACCAATTGTATCCGGTTGTGGGTCTATGTTTGAAAATATCTCAACATTCGTAGATTACTATATCTTCCCCATGGTTTCCACATTATCATCATATCTCAAAGACAGTGGGGATAATATCAGAGACTGAATGGCAGAATACCTTTTTGCTGGTAACCATCGATGTAATCTCCCAATCCACCTTGATTCAACATAAAACAGGACTGAATGCAGTAAGATACTTTCTCAAACAAAGAAACATCAGAGGAACTGAACATTCAACTATGATCCTGGAAATGATCAATAAATGTTTACATAATATCTTTTTCTTCAATCATCAACTATACCAGCAAACCTGTGGGACCGCAATGGGACTTTCCTTCTCCCCCAGCTATGCAAACTTGACCATGGGCTGGTGGGAGAGGGAATTTGCATGGCATGACATGTACGAACAACATCTATCTAAAATACTGATGTGGCTGCGATACATAGACAACCTATTAATAATATGGAATGGGACAAAAGAAGAATTCAAACATTTTTTTAAGGTCATCAATTGCAATGATCACAATTTGAGATTCACATATAACATCAGTGATAAAGAAATTGATTTCTTGGATATTAAAGTATATGTCGAAGACCAAGAATTGGAAACAACCATATATAGGAAGCCAACTGCAACCAACAGTGTACTACATGGCACTAGTTTCCATCCAAAAGCACTAATCAGAAGTAACCCATATGGAGAGTTCCTATGAACCATAAGAAATTGTTAAGAACAAGATGACACTGGTGTTCAGATTCAAAAAGTAAAAACAAGATTCTATCAACGCAAGTATCCAACATCGTATATTGAACAAGGAGCCAAAAAGGCAAAAGCGAGAACAAGACAACAAATACTTATGGGAAAATCACATAGGAAGAGTACAAAAGAAGAAACAATCAGGATGATAACCACATTCAATAAAGAACATCAATTGATATACCAGATTTTCCAAAAGCATTTGAATATTTTGACAAGTGACAAAGAAATTGCAAAAGCAGTTGGTAACAAACCACAAATAACATACAGGAAATTTCGCTCCCTCAAAGACCAAATAGTAAGAAGCCACTTCTCAGACCAACAACCAGAGAGTTGGTTACAACAACAAAGTAAAGGTTTCTTTAAACGCAATAACTGCAAAGCATGCAGGATTGGCAAAAACAAGAGGAATATAAAAGAAATCTCAATTGACCATAAAATAACCTGCAGCACGCATTTGTGGTATATGTTATCGAGTGCATATGTGGTCTAAAATATGTGGGAAGCATAATCTGCCCTCTAAAAAAGCGAATGTTAGAACACATTCGGGCCGTTCAACACAAAGATGTAAGTTATGCAATTGCAAAACATCATGTCCAACATCATGACAACAATTTGAAAACCCTGAGATACTATGCAGTGGCACATGTTCCCAAGAATGAGAGATGTGGGGATAGAACTTTACAACTGCGAAGACTGGATCGCAAATATATAATAAGACTGCGTACCAAAATACCATTCGGTCTGAACACGGATGAAGAACTTTATGTACACTTATAATCTAAAGGACACTTACTGAAAAAGTAGTACATTTGAAAATGATGAAAATATGAATGCTATAATGTTGATGAGTAACTCACATAGAGGTATGCATACTAGGTAGGAAGTGGAATCATAGGTATACAGTATTATCATTCCTACAATAGGATAGCGATAAAAGGAAATCTAGGATTGTAAGACTATATAACATATGAGAGACAACTTCTATATCCAGATCTCTCAAGAACCTTACAACTACAAGATATACCCTAAGTGAAAGAACTGGTAGACAATATAGGAAAGGAGCATATGGATGATTCCCCGTATCGGAGTGTAAAGTGCAGAAAAGCTACTTTGAATCTGAGAAAGTTAATGATTACATGTAAGAGACACTGGCAAGTATGCAATTCACCCTTGTATGTTCAGGAATGTGGTACAATTTACAAAAGTAATGGATAATTATGTGTAAGAAAACTACATGTCCTCGAAATCCTGTGAGGCAACAGGAAGTCACGTGAGGGGTGCTTTTTGAATATTTTGAGTCTTGTGAGAACCATGAAAATTAACCGTGATCAAGGTCTCGGAGAGACCGAAACGCGTTGGTTGTTAGCGAAGCTATGCCTGTGAGAATAATGAAGTGCTGAAAGAAAAATAAAGCAAGCTATGAAACGTCACCCGTGACTGCACTCCGTTCTTCTGTAAAGAGGGTTGAGAGAATGTAATACGGCTTGGCTCCGCCGTGGAAGTGCACCGCTTGAGACGCACCAAGGCTCCAACGAATTTGAGCCACTGCTGGAGGATATATATATATATATATATATAAAATAGGTATATATTTTAACCCTGGGCGTAGTTCGCATAGTAGCGCTACGCGTAGCTACGCGAAGTGCACTTCGCACTACGCGAGCTACGCGTAGCTACGCGAACTGCGTAGTGCACTGTGCAAAATGCTGTTCGCACTGATTGCACAGTGCCGGATGCTTGTCCGCACTGTGCAATCAGTGCAAACCGCATCTTCAACAGTGCAAGCGGTCGTTTTCTGCCGCTCGAGTAGATTTCTACTCGAGCGGCAGCTTTCTCAACGCGGACTGGTAGTTTCTCATCACGAGCGGTCGCGAGCATACGCGACCACTCGCAATGAGAAACCTGACCTCCCCGCGTTGAGAATCTCGCCGGGAGGTTTATTTTCCAAGCTCGCGATCGGCAACTTGATGTTGCTGATCGCGAACGAGAAAAAGTCTCGCCGGGATGTCATTTTGCTTGCTCGCGGTCGCCAACTTGACGTTGAGGACTGCGAGCAAGCAAAAATGACCACTACGCTACGCGTGTTTGCACTATGCAACGTGCAATTCGCGTAGTGCGAAGTAGCGCAAACTTCGCAAACTACGCGAGCGTAGCGTAGTACTTCGCCCAGGGTTAATATATTTCCCTATAAATACTTACATTTTCGTGGATAAGGCATGCATAATTTACGGGTACGTTCAAACACCTTTTTTCATATATATATATATATATATATATATATATATGTATTACAGCTTTATAAGCACCAACACGATGCACTCTCGGACGGGTGCTGGTAATGCGGGAGTGCTCCCACATATCAATTGTCACTCCAAATTCCTCACAGAATTAGCCAAGGAAAACAGCACTCGCAGGGGCAGGTTCATAAGATTTATTGCTTGAACCACAGGCACAGACCCGTTTCGGCAACAGCCTTCGTCGATGTTAGCCAGAAAATGCCTATAATTATGTGCCCATACAGGGCATGATGTTATTGTTATTTTCATTGGAATTAAGTGCCCATCCAGGGTGAGATGAAGGGTGTTGATTGACCACTTTAAATCGCAATGCTAGCGTTTGTTTTTTATGGGCGATAGATAGCATAATATTATGTGCTCATCACGATTGTATATATTGCATGATGAAATTAAGCAAGCCCATTTCACACAACATCTGGGATCAAACATCCATTCAGGGTATGATATTTTTTGCCAGAGTTGTGTTTATACATTTGTTTTAAGATGTACCTTTTAACATTTGTTTTGTAACGTTTGCTTGATCGATATTGGATCAGGAAACAGGTCTAAAATGGTGGGACCTTTAGTGTGGCCAAACCTCACCCGATCTGACATGGATAGTCCTTTGTTTATGTTGCCACAAGGAAATGCGAGGTTAATGATGTTTAAAAATGGTGGTTTCTGGCGTTTACCGGCTAACATCGACGAAGGCTGTTGCCGAAACGCGTCTGTGCCTGTGGTTCGAGCAATAAATCTTATGAACCTGCCCCCGCGAGTGCTGTTTTCCTTGGCTAATTCTGGGAGGAATTTGGAGCGACAATATATATATATATATATATATATATATATATATATATATATATGAAAAAAACAAAGGTTACAGGGGTGTTATAGTAGTTATAGTGTAGCTGTATCAGTAAGTGTGTGCTTGTGTCTGTGACTGTGTAGGTGAGTGAGTATTTCTTTATTTTCTTGGTTTACACACCGCTGTGAAGTACCTCTGTGTCATTTTTCACTTTAACTCTATTTGGCAAGATGCCCCGAGTATAGAATTGAGGAACTGATCGTTTAGCAGATTGAGATCCCAGGGTCCCGTTAATTCTTCTGGATGGTTGGTTCCCTTTATGAATTATCTGGCTGAACATTAACTTAGTACCTCTTGTTGGAAATTTGAAACAACCGGTCCCATCTATCCTATAATCACAAAGAATAAAAAGGACTACATGATGCATGGCACTTAGCCAGATAATTCATAAAGGGAACCAACCATCCAGAAGAATTAACGGGACCCTGGGATCTCAATCCGCTAAACGATCAGTTCCGCGATTCTATACTCGGGGCATCTTGCCAAATAGAGTTATAGCAAAAAATCACACAGAGGTACTTTGCAGCGATGTGTAAACTGAGGAAATAAAGAAATCAAAGAATTTTAAAGACAGCAATATTGTGATTTTGTGTGGACTTTGGAAAAGTGTGAATATTTTTAATCCAAACTACGAATCCCATAATGCCTCATAATGGGCCAAGTGGGTATTTGTGTTTACATTGAAACTGTAGATGGACTAAAACTAACCGTGATCAAGACCATTCAGTTCGAAACACGTTGGTTGTGCTTTATTGGTGATGGTGATGACTTTAACCTCATGAAATAAATCAGCCTGAATACATACCTCCTGGAGTGCAAGTACTATATATATAGTAGGTTATATTACCTACTGGCGGTCGAAAGTAGGTAGTTAAATTTAGGACCTTGTTTCTATTCAAAAAGCGTTTTTTGTTTTGCCACTATCTTTGGCGCCGTTTGACGAATCTTCGCAACATTTTCAAATCTAATGGCCCACTCACTTCAGCTGCTGTCTTGAAAATTTCGGGGTGATCTGTCAAGTGGGGGGCCGAGAAAAAGGGGTGGTCCCAAACCACTTTTTCTCCATGTTAATTTCCATAGAAACTATTGACGCAGCTACAGCCCAAACCCACACCCACCCTGAATCCTAAAATTACACTTTTCACTCAGAAACCCATACCCCCTAAACCCTGAAATTAACCTTGCCACCCAAAAACCCTCGGTCTAGGTCCACTTTCTCCCCACAGCGGAGCTGTGCCTTCTCTTGCCTCCAGACCCCGACCTCCTCCTTGGGAGGTTCGAGGCTGCTGCCCGCTCCTTCGCCTGCTGCCCGCTCCAACTGGGACCAGACTGCCTCCAACCACCGTAACCTTTCTCAGCCGCTTTTTTTCTTAATTTTTTTCCCTGTTGTGCCACTGTTATTGTGCCCATCTGTGTCTTGCTCTAATTCCACCACTGTTTTTATTTTCTCGTGCCTGCCTGTTCCTTTTGCCTTTCGCCGCTGCTGCCCCTGCGGCCCCTCCCCCCCCGGAATTCCCCCCCGGAATTTCCCCTCCGGAATTTCCGCCCGGAATTCCCCTGCTCCCGCCTCCCAGCCTCTCCTCCCTCCCACCTCCCCTACTTAATGGCGGCCGCTGCGCGGTCGTGCCACCAGCGCGCCAAAGGCAAGCCCGTCTGCGCCCGTCCGCGACCCGACCGCGGCCTGACCGCGGCCAGCGCCGGGAACCCTGGACCTCCCACTACCCATCGCTAAGACACCACCACCCTCCTCGCACTCAACCCTGGAAGACTTAGAGAATGCCAACAGGCCTCGCCGAACACGACCCACGGCCAGTTCTCCTGCCTCCACTGCCCCAGACCCTCACCGGCACCCCGGCCTCCAACACCGGCGACGCTAGCACCGGCGACACCCTAACATGCATCCTCCTCAACGTACGCTCCGTACACAAACACGCCATGGAAATCTGGAACCTACTCGACTCTCTTTCGCCCGACATCGCCTTCTTCACAGAGACCTGGACCAACGCATCCTCTGCCCCCGACATCAGCACCGCCATCCCAGACGCATACAAGATCCAGAGGAAAGACCGCCCCAACCACCCAGGAGGGGGCCTCGCCATCGTCCACAAGAGCACCCTCCGCCTCACCACCTCCAGCGAAACCTTCCCCTCCGCTGAACACCTGCACTTCAAGATCCAGACCACCCCCAAAGCCACACTCTGAGGAACCCTCGTCTACAGACCCCCCGCCCCCGAACACCCTTCGCTGCCACCATCACCGACTTCATCGCACCCCACGCGATCGCCTCAACAAACTACATACTCATTGGAGACCTGAACTTCCACCTCAACAACCCCAGCGACCCCAACTCCACTATCCTTCGTGACAACCTCGCCAGCATCGGACTTAAACAACTCGTCAACACACTGACCCACAGAGCAGGACACACCCTCGACCCCATCTTCGCGGCAGGACACAGCGTCCATTTCAGCCACACAACGCAGCCGCCATGGACCGACCACCACTGCGTACACTTCGCCATCAACAAACCCAAGGCACCCAAACCAGCCCCACGCCCACCACGAAGGAACTGGAGCAAGGTTACCGACGAGCAACTTAACTCCACCCTCAACCGAGACAACCACACCTGGGCACCTGACACAAACAGCGCAAATGGCGCAGCCAGAGAACTCCACACCTGGATCTCCAACTCCGCAGATGAGCTCGCCCCGCTACGCAACCCCGACAGACAACGCCCCAGGAAAGCCGCCTGGTTCACAACCGCTCTCCAAGAAGCCAGATGCACTTGCAGACGCCTGGAGAAGAACTGGAGAAACACCAAGACAACCAAAAACCACACCACCTACAAGGACGCCATGACGGACTACCACAACCAGATCAGAGCCACCAAAAGGAACTTCATCCACAACAAAATCCTGGCCAACTCCACCAACTCCAAGGAACTTTTCAGTGTCATTCAAGAATTCACCAACCCACGCAGCGAAGCCACAGACATCACCCCATCCCAAGACCTCTGCGACAAGCTTGGAACCGATTTTCCACCTCAAGATCAAAAACCTCTACGACAACTTCATCGACCATCCACCAGGCACCACAGATGGCCCCCCACCCCCCAGAAACACCAGCCAGCCCACCATCTCCAACTGGACACCGATCACGGCCGAAGACACCGCCTCGACCATGAAAAGCATCCACTCGGGGGCCCCCACCGACCCCTGCCCCCTCACATTTACCACAGAGCCGTGGCCGCCATTGCACCCGAACTACAACGCACCATCAACACCACCTTCAAAACAGGCACCTTCCCAGATGACTGGAAATGCGCAGAAGTCAGACCCCTGCTCAAGAAGCCCACAGCTGACCCCACCGACCTCAAGAACTATCGGCCCATCTCGCTCCTCCCCTTCGCAGCCAAGGTTGCAGAGCAAACAGTCAACAGGAAACTGACACGATTCATTGAAGAGAACGCTGTCCTCGACCCGTCCCAATCCGGATTCCGAAGCAACCACAGCACAGAGACCGCCCTACTCGCCGCCACAGACAACATCCGCACCCTCCTGGACCAAGGCCACTCCGCAGCCCTCATCCTACTCGACCTATCAGCGGCCTTCGACACCGTCTCCCATCGCACACTAGTCGTCAGACTACACGACGCAGGCATACAAAGAACAGCCCTGGACTGGATCCGATCATTCCTCACCGGAAGAAGCCAAAGGATCAGACTCCCACCCTTCCTCTCCGACCCCACGAAAATCACCTGCGGAGTCCCACAGGGTTCATCACTGAGCCCCACCCTCTTCAACATTTACATGGCCCCCCTCGCAGCCATCGTCCGACAACACAGCCTCAACATCGTATCCTACGCTGACGACACCCAGCTCATCCTCTCCCTCACCAAAGACCCCACCACTGCCAAACTCAACTTCCAGAAAGGAATGCAAGACGTCACAATCTGGATGACCAACAGCTGCCTGAAGCTCAACGCCGAGAAGACAGAAGTCCTCGTCCTCGGTACCACCCCTTCTGCATGGGACAGCACCTGGTGGCCGACCGCCCTCGGAAGCCCACCTACCTCCTCAGACCACGCCAAGAACCTCGGCATCATACTCGACTCATCACTCTCCATGAATCGACAGGTCAACGCCGTCACCTCCAGCTGCTTCAACACCCTCCACATCCTCCGCAAGACCTTCAAGTGGATCCCCCCTGAGTCAAGGAAGACTCATCACCAGCAGACTGGACTATGGAAACGCACTCTACACCGGCATCAACAAGTCCCTACTCCACAAACTCCAGACTCGTCCTCAGCATCCCCCGACACGAACACATCAGCCAACACCTACAAATTCTCCACTGGCTCCCCGTGGAGAAAAGAGTCACTTTCAAAATCCTCACTCACGCCTACAAATGCTTACACAACAACGGACCCAAATACCTCAACGCCAGAATCAACTTCCATGTACCCAAAAGAAACCTCCGATCTTTCAACCTCGCACTGGCCGAAACCCCGCGCATCCACAGAGCCAGAGCAGGCGGAAGATCCTTCTCTCACATTGCAGCCAAGACCTGGAACGAGCTACCGGCAGACATCAGACGCGCCCCCTCCCTGAACACCTTCAGGAAGACCCTCAAGACCTGGCTCTTCGGCTAAACAGATCTGCGGACCCCCCTCAGCGCCTTGAGACCCTCACGGGTGAGTAGCGCGCTTACAATTCACTGATTGATTGATTGAAAAACCCATACCCACCCTAAACACAAAAATTAACCATACCACTCAAAAATTCGAACCCACCCTAAACCCCAAAAACCCATACACACACTTTAATATGAACCATTAATACTTACATAATACTTGCATTTAAAACACATATGCCTTCACCATTCATGCCTTTACAGCAAAATTTGTTGTAAAGCATGCGTTGTAAAGGCATATGCGTGGCAAACATTTGCATTGTAATTGCAATGCATTGTAATGGCACATGCGCTGTTACAACTGCATTGTAATGGCATGCGTTGTAACAACCGTGTTGTAATGGTTGTTTCCCATATATTAATGTATTAACGGTCTGGTGAGAGATTCTGGCAGAGTTTCCTTGTCTTGCAGCGTTTGTCATTTTTGTTGGATTTTGGTGTTTAAATTAGTGTGTCTCTGCTTCCCTCCTGGCCAATATGCCAGTGATTGCATTCTCACATGTCCTTGTGACGGAACCTCTCTACAAACCTTGGTCCATCTGATTTTATTATGTCGGACATATTACTTCCCGCGAAAAATGACCTGTCTCTTATTTTAAAATCTAGAGGCTTTTACCAATATAGACCAGCTTTTTTGCACTTACAATTATTATTAGATCCACCTGTTATTTTAGCTGTTGTGCCCTTTATAAAGTGTGCCTTAAAAATGAATGCTGCTATACATGCTAAACTGTTTTCCCCAATACCAAAGTATACTCTGTTTTTTCCCCAATACCAAAGTATGCTGCTTCTTGTACATTGTAGTTTTAATGAAAATGCCAGATGAAATTTTTATATTTTCTTTTAACTTTTTAAAATTGGATTACTGCTGTTTTTAAAATTAAAATTGTTTTGTCAAAAGTTTCTTTTTTGTACTTTTATGATTATTAATCAATAATCAAATAAAGTAATAATGAATTGAATTGAAAAAGTGTGTCTTTTATATTGTTGATTTATTTGTTTTTTTAATTTTATTGATTAAGGTTGTGAATAGTTTTATTTTATTGGTTGGTTTAGTTTAAGTTTAAATTTTCTTTAGCAGTTTAGTCCTTCTATGGTAAATGCTAAATTAGGTGTTATTTTTGATGTATGATATATGGTTGTATGTGATTTCATAGAAAAATGATTTTATGGAATACTATTACTGAGAAACCATTTCATCTATACTGTTCAACAGAAATTTTCAGATATTTAAGTTTTGATAGAAACCAATTCTTAGAGTATCTTTTTGGTCAAAATTGGGTTTTGAAGGCTTATTTTTAGTGTAATGCAAAGTGTAAATGCAATGGTTGCAGGTCTTACTTTCAGAAACAGTTTTGTCTGAGATATTTATTTCAGTGCTTTACTTCAAAGGGCATTATATCATATTTATATCTTTTACATAGCAAACAATTACTTTGGATGCTTTAAATTCACTGACACATCACCACCTGTAAACACAATCTATTGCTAACCCCTCACAACCCCTAAACACCATCAATCCTTGCCCCTTAAAACCACTCACCACACCTAAACTACACTCATCCCTGAAGCCTAAAAGGCCTTTCCATCCCAAAAATCAACCATCATGGAACCATACAATCTCTCACTACCCCTAACTTCACCCATTTCAGATCCCTAAAAACTAATTTCTATCCCTAAAGCCCACTCATCCCATACCCCTCAAAATACCTCAGAACACCCAAACTCCACCCATCCCTTTACCCTAAAAAATCCTCACCTCCCTAAAACATCAGTCATCCATGACCCATACAAACTCCTCATCACCTCCTCATCCCTGAACCCTAAAAAAAACCTTACTACATCTAAAGTTTTCCCATCTCTGAATCCTTAAAACCCCTCACCACCCTAAACTCCTCGCTATCCTGAACCCTAAAATCTGTTCACCACCCCAGCCGCTTCCCATAGAACCTTAAAAACCCTCAACACCCTTTACACTCCACCCATCCCTGAAACCTAAAAATACCTTACACACCTAAACACCACTCATCCATGTACCCTAAAAACCTTTCATCACCTCTACACTCCACCCATCTCTGAACCCTAAAACCCCTTTCTATCCTCGAACACCAATTATTCCTGACTTCCTGACCCTTAAAACCCCTCATCACCCTAAGCATTGCCCTGAACCCAAAAACCCCACAGTAGTCCTAAACTTCACCCAAGTTTCATGTATTTTGAATTTTTACTTAAAATTAGCTTTCCTTTAAAATATTTCCTTTCATTTTTGATTTTTTTTATTTCCATAAAATTGTCTTCGCTTAAAATTGGTTTTCCATAATTTGGTTTCCTCCAATGTGGTTACTCATTTCTCATTTCCCATTAATTCACACTCATCAATGGTGTACAGTTTGATAGTTTTGAAAATACATTTATTATATGCATATTCATTAATATTTAGGTTGGTATGTATATGTTTGCAGTTAATGTTAATATTTTTGAGGTTCTATTGTTATTATTTTAATTATATAAATTATTGGGGTGAATGGTAAAGATTTTGCTGATGTGATATATTTATATATATATTTATGTTTAATTGAAATATGTGTATAAAATATTTTGGGTTTATTTTGAAATAATTGTTTTATGTAAAAAAGGTTTTTTATATTTATTAATGACTGTTTAAATGTTTTGGCAATAATGTTGTCGATGTTCTGTAAATCAATATTTTTTACATATTATGGGCCTAATTTGGATGTCGGTCGGAGTTTCCTTTGACCGACATCCCAGCAGTTTCGAGACCGACTGACCTTGGGTCGGTGGTCCAAAACTGCAATTACAATGTGACAGCACTTGGTGTTGTTGCAGACTCCCATTTCCCTATGGGAGCTTGTGAGGTGGTCGGAAACCGGCCACAGCACAAGCTCCCATACGGGAATGGGAGTCACTGTAAATCCCTGCACCGTGTGGCAGGCACTCCACCTGCCTGTCACACGGTGCAGGGATTTCCAGGAGGCACCATAGGTGCCCCATCAGCCCCCAACTGGAGAGTTCTGAAGGGGGCCCCCAAAGTCACTTTCCGACAGGCTTTCCATGTCGGAAAGCCCAACAAGGAAAGTCTGTTGGAAACCGAGATCATAATCCCGATGGCAGAAACACCGTCCGTATGAGATTATGCTGGCAGCTTTAACTGGCCGACAGGCTCCTTGAGCCCATCGGAAGCCAGCCGGATTGACCGGCCGGTTGGAATTTCGACCGCCGTAATAGTAATAGGGCATTCGGAATTCAAACCAGGGATGTCGGTCGATAAGCCTCCGATGAGCGGTCAGAGGCTTACTGACCGTCATCCTTATTAGGGCATATATGTTCTTTTATAGGTAATGATATTTTTCTTGTAATGTATCTCACACAAAAGGGTTTAAGGGAAGTATGTGCTACAAACTGTACTATACAACTTCCAAAGTAACTAGGCTCCATCCAAGAACCCTTTGTTACAATCTTCCGGTGGGGCAGTTCTTGTGACTGAGAAGGAACTGTACAGAGTTGATGAAGTACAAGGAACATGCTAACAACCTTACTCAGAACCTCCTTGCACGACAATAACCATCCTATCTTGTCCGGAGAGCATCAAAACAGGCACATAACAATAATCATGAGGCCCTATTAGACACTTTTTCGAGACCCCAGTCTGAACGCCTGATGTGCGTGAGCACATTTAGTCACTTGACCGAGACTGTTAAGAAAGCCATCAACATGAACTGGCACATTCTGAATGCAGGCAATAAGGTCTGTGTGAAACCCCTTTTCGCATTTAAGCGCAGCAGTAATTTGAGGAATATTCTGGTGCATACTAGACCTCGCAATAGTGTGACCCCAGATAACCCACGTACCTTGTGGACAGGTGAACTTATAAAAGGACATTTCCCCTGTGGTTCATGCATTGTTTGCCATTCCACACAACAGACCAAACAACTGGATCTGGGCCTTAAGACCCCCTGGATCCTTACCAGCCATACCAACTGTAACTCTGAAGGACTGATCTATCTAATCAAGTGCCCTTGCAATTTAATGTACGTAGGCATGACGACCCGCAAGGTTAAAACAAGGATTATCGAGCATAGGAGCTCTGTTAAATGTAAAAAATCCAACACCAAACTTACACGCCAGTTTTAAGATGCTGGCCATAAAGAAGAAGACATTATGTGGGTGGTCTGGACAAACCAAACTATTGTAGAAACATGGGTCCTCTAGACAAAACACTTTTCCGCAGAGAACAATGCTGGGTGTTCAGATTGGGATGCCATCGCAATTGCCTGAACGACGACATCCCATGGTGTGCTTTATAATACTCGCACATGACATATTCTGACCTCCACATCCAGCTACACTGGACCTACTTTTTACTCTACACATCTGCCACACTATAGTTTTACACTCCATTGAGTGTGTGTCGATATGAATGTAGACATAGCGCAGTACACGGTGGAGTTTTGCCATATTATGGATATTGATAATGGTCCAGACTTGTTTCCACACTCAGGAGGTTCAAGGGTTGCTGTTGGGAGCCCTACTATCCTGTTGAAATTATGTGTCCACTATTTGGACTTTTATACACATACCGGACTGCCATTTATGATGTTAGGTCATGTTTCAGTTACCAGTCACAGTTCTTCTTATTCATGCCCCTCCTCCACGATTTATAATTGCCAGGTACACTCTTTTCATTATGAGTAGTAGATACTCATTAAGATTATGTTTTTTACACGAATGGTGTGGAGTCAGGTGTATTCTACTCTGACTTTTCACTACATCCGCTTTTGTGTACTACAAATCCCAGGTAACCTCTGCACAGTCACATGCACGCGACTCCTACGTTTTTTGCAAGCGCCGTAGCCGCGGCAAAACACTCCCACCAGAGTCCCCTGAGAGCGAGCTAGCCTACACGTAAGGTGAGGAATTTGGCTTAAGTTGAGCCCGCTTGTCAGTTTTACTTTTATCTTTAGTTAGGATTATCGCGACAGGAACTGGACATGTTAAATACTCACCACTTGAGTTCTGAGCCTACGTGCAAGCTCCAGTTTGATCTAATTTAGTGTTGGCTCCCATTGTCTCACCACAGCTGCCTTGTCAGCTACTATCATAGTCACTATACACAATGTAGCTGCTTCTGACTATGTAAGTGATAAGACAACACTCAGTTTGATGTTCGGGTCGTATATCCTTTGATACCCAGCTCAACTGATATATTCTTTTATTTTGATTTTGTTTAACTACCTCATAAAGGGCGCACTGGCCTGTTTGGTCATGACTCGTTATGACTTTGTTACGTACAGTAGATATTTTGAGGTTATTCTTCATTACAGTGCATTAATTACCTGTTGCACCTACATGGAAGGAGGAGCTTTATATAGTATAAGAACCAGTTTTATGATTACTCTGAGATTTGTGTGTTTGACTTGCTATTTGTTTGTTGATTTATGTCCGCACATACTATTACAGAGCTCGACGTGTGGAGGAACTCTGTCGATGGTAGAGTCGGACCTTATTCATTTTTCTAGGGGCCTTCTGACCCACTTGAGAATCTGGTGCCACTGCGCACAGGTGGTCAAGAGTACAGGCCTGAGTATATTTGACATTCTATATTTTGTATGATTTTGACACACGTTTTTAGCAGAGTGACTGAATATCTTGGTCCTGAATAATGCCCGGAACATCTTAGTCACATACGGCAGAAACATGTTGACCTTATACAGGGTGAACATCCATTACCCTGTTTCACTGTGCTTTTAATCTCTATCCCTTAGGGCATATACATAAAGTTGTTTTGCTCCTATTGAGATAGTTTTAACTCACTGTTTTTTTTGCACTCTGCCCCTCAGCCCACCCCGGAGGTATTAGGACATAGACGTGCCACATAAAACACTCCCGCACCTTTCCTTCTGGAAAGTTGTAGCCCACACTGGGTACCTTGCGGTCCCAGTGTGTGGAAGGACCAAATGATTAAGCATGTCACCCTTGGGTGAGTGAGGGTTCTCGTCCAAAACACCTGGAGTGCCCCACCATTCACCCGCCTTACATTTTCTGTTCTTTGTTGCTTTTGCTACCCTATACACTGTGTGAGCTTAATGATATTTTTGTTTCCAATATTTTTGTTTTTGATATAGGAAAAAATCCATGGGGCATATTAACAAGGGCTGGCGATAACATTATCGCCGCTTTAGCGTCCGTTTTCGGGCGAAAAGCGGCGATAATGTTATCGCAAAATCATCAAGGACACGCTAGCGCGTGTATCCTTGACTTAGCGCCCGTTTCCAGCACGCCTAACTGCGCATCTCTAATGAGATGCAAAGTGGGCGTCACTGGGCGTCCCCCTGACAGACTACCCTGTAAAATATCGCGAAATGTACATCGCGATATTTACAAGGTGGCCCACGCAATTTTGCAGACGTTAGTTTTTGGCGAAAACCACGGTTTTCGCCTAAAACTAACGTCTGCAAAAATGCAGACTTACCTATACCTGACAATGGGGGTGGATTATGCTGATACGACCACAGGGTCGTATCAGCAAGGTTATCGCCGTTTTCCATGGAACATCGCTGGAAAACCAGCGATGTTCCATGGAAAACACCGCTATCGCTGGTAAATTATCGCCATTGCGCTATGCGTTGTTGATACAGCGATAGCATGGCGATAATTGCCAGTGATAGACGGCGATAGAAAAGTTCTCGCTAAGAGCGGCCAGCGATAATTATCGCTGCCGCTTGCTGATATGCCCCCATAATTTTAACAATGATAGTAGTGTTCTCGAAATTTGTGCTCTTACTAGTTAAGTATAGGAAGTCAATGTTTTTGTTATCTATATTTAATTTCTGATAGTTTTGTGTTTTGATGTAGTATGCACCAATACCCTTATACAGTCATGCAGTTGCTTAGAGTGAGAGGTTTGTGTCTGGAAGGGAGAGTCAGTGGGAGACATGGAATGACCCAGCTGTAAGAGATAAGGTGCTAATTAGAGCGAAAACTGAACAGGTACTGACAGATTGCAGAAGTTCAGGAGCTAATGCTGCCACTGGGTTGAGCTGCACTGTTCTCTTCGGAGCACACACAAGGCTGATTTGCATATGGCTGTTTCCATAGTGTTGCATAGTGGACAAAAGACTGATGGATTGAGATGCGGCCTTAGTAATTACCAGTGACTAAGATTAATTAAAGAATTCTACTCATCACCTTTTTAATTTCTTCAGTGTGATGGGTTTTAACCAACATGGGTTGCATTCTCACTGGGTCATAGAACCTAGGCTGCACAGTACTGAAGAGGCATGTTGAAAAATGGCCCTCTCTGTAGGGGCACCCTCAAACTTTTTTGCCATCCTCCTCCACTTTTTATCACCTCATTTTCGTTGGCCTCAGAAATCTGAGCACTTTACCACTGCTAATCAGTGCTAAAGTGCATGTGCTCTCTCCTCTAAACATGGTAATAATGGCTCATACCCAATGGGCATATTTAATTTACTTATAAGTAAAGTGCATAACATGTGCCAGGGCCTGTAAATTAAAATGCTACTAGTGGGCCTGCAGCACTGATTGTGCCACCCACTTAAGTACTGCTTTAAACATGTCTCAGGCATGCCTTTGCAGAGACTTAGTGTGCAGTTTAAACTGTCATTTTGACTTGGCAAAATAAACCTTCCTTTTTTAATAAATATAAGTCACCCAAGGGTAAGCCCTGGACAGCCCAATGGCAGGGTGCAGTGTATTTAAAAAGTGGGGCATGTACTTTTAAGTTTTACATGTCCTAATAGTAAATAACTCTTAAATTTGTTTTTCACTACTGCAAGACCTATCTCTCTCATGGAATAATATTGGGATTACCTTATTACATTTTATAATTGTAATTCCCAATTGTGAAGAGATAGACCTTTCAAGTTTGGTGTCTCTGGAATCACAACTAAAAATCCAAAACTTATGGTGAAGTCGGATTTTAATTTGCAATTCTGAAAATGCCACTTTTAGAAAGCTGTCATTTTCTTGCTTTAGCCATTTGGTGCCTGCTGTCTGTCTCTGATTACAATTCGAGGTGGGGGACACTTGGGCTTTGTGTATTCCCCCTAGACAGCCACACACAATGGGAGCTTAGGTGTGACCTGATGGGCCAGTCTGTCAGTCAAATACTTTATTCAGTCAATATTGATCATAGAAGCACATAAAATATCAACATACAAATATATTTAAAAAACAACAACATTCAAGTTTAAAATTTGAGGTACAACAAATGCCTTATAATCAAGTTAGGACAAAGCATACTTCTTCCTGATCATTATGGTCCAGCGAATATATCTAATCAATGAATTACAGATAAATTCCATCACCGCCCTATTGCAAGTTGGGCAAGCGGACTGCCATGGGACTGCTGCTGCCGCCAGTCATCCATGATCCCTGGAGGTCCTGCAGCAGTCTGAGGCCCCTAATATGCTGGCAGTGGTGCTGCTGCACCATCAAGCATATTAGGTTTCCTCACTGTAACTGTTTGCATGGCATTAAGCCCACCATGAAAAGCATGTTGGTGAGGAAATAGAGGGGGCTCTGCAGGGCCTGATGGCCCCTCTGTGCCAGGCAATGCATGCAGGGGCACATAGTGTATGCATGCATCCCCAGTTCCAGCAGGGCATGGACTTAACAGTCCATGCCCTGCAGGAATGTGCAATGGTGTTCCCATTGCAGTGCCTTGCTAAGGCTCACATATGAGTCTTAGTACGGCACTGCCGTGGGCCAGCCACCGCAGATCTGCCCAACCTGGATTCCAGTCAGAATCCGGCAGGTGGCCTCAATATGGTTTTGGTGGTGTGGCAGTGGGGGCGCTGGCATGGCGGCCTGTTGCCACACTGCCAAAGTCATAATAGGCCCAAAATATCTTTTCATAGCAAAATAGGGGGAAAGCAGCGTGTTCTCGGGGTAATGTACAATTTGCAAAAGAACATAAAATGTAGCAAAAGAGAGTCACAAGGGCACCAGGGCAGAGAGGAAGACCAACAACCTAATAACGGGAAAGCAACTAGAAAGTGCACTGTGCATAATCTCAGGGGAGTGAGGTAGAATCTGTATTCAGGGTGTGTTATCCATAATAAATATGGTTCCACCAATTCTGTGATCAGGATCAGCAGGTACTGGAGGTTGGTATCCATGGCTCTTGATCTAGCTGATCTAGCATTGGTTTGTGACTTATAAAGTAAAGACTTAGGGCCCGATTACAAGGTAGGTGGTCTTACCACCATACCGCTGCTGCAGCAATCTCAACAAAACCATGGAGTCAGTGTCTTCTACCCACCCTATTACAATGCATGCAGCCTGAACTGCCTACCGCATCGATCGAGTGTGTACTGCCTGCGTTGCGGCGGACTGCTAGTGATGTTAGTGATGCATACTCCGTTGCCGCCAGGGCCATGGGCTCCTGCTGAGTACAAAAACACAGTTGTACTGGTAGTCCCCTTACAGTGGTTCCCCGATGCCAGTAGTCTGCCACAGTATGCTCTCAGCAAAGCACCATAATACTGGCATTTGGATGGATATGAATACAACATACCTGATGTCCATTGGCCAAGTAGATACACCTGCAAATCGCTCTATAAAACACATCCCATTTCAGCCCATGAGCCTTTGCCACTCCACTGCAGCACAGCAAGTCAGAGCCCAATTTTTGGTCAGACGAGGCAACTCTTTTTTCACCTGTCCTGTTTACCACTCCCCACACACTTGTGTTCACATTTATCTTACATCCCATTGTGTATTTGTTTTTTGTTTCATTGTCACTTACTTTAATTTGTAGTTATGTCACACCAAAATAATCAATGTTTTTCAGAGGCTGAGTTGTCAGTCAAGGTGGATGAAATTATAAGAGTAGAGCCACAATTGTTTGGTGCCCAAGTCCAACATAGTGCTCTCAGTAAGAAAAGGGAAAAGTGGTCCAGAATAGTCGATAGAGTGAAAGTTGTAGGCAGCACCCTGCGTACACAGGAGGAAATTAGGAAGAGGTGGAACAACCTGTGGGGGACGGAGTGTTCCCTGGTCTCGAAGCAATGCCTGGAGGCCCAGAAGACTGGCAGTGGTTCTACCAGTGTGCTAATACATCTGTTTCCCTGGGAGAAGAAGGTCTTAGACATCCTACATTCTGAGGGCTTGGCAGGAACACCTGGGGAGTGAAGTCTGGTAGGTTACACCTCACTAACTGTCACACTAACTAAATGTCCTGTTTGCTCTCAACTCAGCTTTTGCCATTGTGTTGTGTACTTAGTTGCTAACATGCAATCCTCATAGTATCAGAGATGTAGGTTTGTCTGTGCTAATGTGTATTGTTGCATGTATCAATCTCCATTACATGCCATATGTTGAAATGCTGTCTGTAAGTGTATTACTAGAAAAATATCATTTCAGGACCCATGATATGTGTTAGTATGTAAAGCTATGGTCCATCTCAATTGTATTTTGGCAACAGGTATGTAACACTAACCATTTTGCATGTGTTGGCAAGTAGAGATTGCAATGACTACAACAACCATGAGGCCCTCTTTCTGCAACTTAAAACAAAATGAAATTGTTATTTTGCCCATTCTCACTTGTCTGACATATTGAAACTGATTTTCATTTCTCATGGATGAAGCCATTTTGCAAGTGTTGACAAGCACAGATTGAAATGACTACAACTACTATGAGGCCCTGTTTGTCTAACTCAAAACAAGATACATTTTTGATTTTTCCCATTCTCACTTGTCTCACATATTACAACTGATCTCCAATTCTCATGGACTGATCAATCTACATACAATGCTGTACTCAGAGACATGTCTGCCTACTTAGCTTTATGTAGTCCTGGTCTCCTCAACTGAAACTATTGATGTCATGAGTTACACCATACCAAGTGTGTAGCTCAAATATTTCTAAGGCATGAAGGTAACTCAGCTAATTAGAAGTGGCAGATGACCTATTGACTCTGCACTGCTCACATGATTATTAATGCTAAACATACAACCAAGTTGTGTGGTCACCTGTGTTGTACACACCTAGAACTTTGATTGGTCAAATACACATGTTACCTCTCCACTGTGTTGCCTTAAATGTTTGGGAGATGTCATTCTGAGGACACAACTTCTGAACGGGGAATAGCCCATGCTACACAGTACGGCAGAAGTAACAATAGCTCGCCAGAGCCTGATGGAATTTCTGGTGACAGCGGACTTGAATGATTACATCACGGTGGAAACACCAGATACAAGGGTGAGCGTCCCACATAAGTTACCCGAAATAACACTCCAAATGGAGGGGGACAAGCCCAGGAAAGTTAAAGGTCTCTTTTGGAAAAACCTATCATCTGGTTATGACATCCTATTAGCTGAACAAGATTGGCCGCCTGCATTCGTTATGGAGTGCCCTAGGGGAGAAACGGTAATTTTTCCAGCCTTCTCCGACCTCGTTCCCATACACCTTAAACATGCATATGCACAGGAGTGGGTGGTTGCCCTAGCTCCAGCATTGTACAAAAATCATGCCGGTTGGAATGAGGATTCAACCCACCACGTGATCCTGTTAAAAGTTTCACCAAATGCTCAGAGGCAATATCCAATAAAGCAAGAAGCTAAAAAACAGGTCAGGGAGATCTTAGATCAACTTGAATACCAAGGGGTGATTGAAACATGCACCTCACCAATGAACAACCCTTTGTTTCCCGTATCAAAACCGGACAACTCATATCGTCTAGTTTTAGATTACAGACATTTAAACACATGCACAAAGACATTCGCTGTCCAAAACGCACACAGTGCCGCATTAATGAATAACATTGTGCGGAAAAAGTACAAAACTACACTAGATATCTTAAATGGATTCTTCTGCCAAAATATAGCGCCTGAAAGCAGGTATTTGACCGCATTCTCTGCGTTGGGGTCCCAGCGACAATTTTGTTGCCTCCACCAGGGGTATAAGAACAGCCCGGGGGTATTCTCAGCAAGAGTAACTGAGTTACTACAAAATTTTGATGAAGAGGCATTGTCCTATGTGGATGATATTTATCTGACGGACGATGACTTAAAAAGGCATTTGACCAGGGTGAGCACCGTTATAATGGGATTCGCCTCTGAGGGCTACAAATTTAATTTTAAGAAATCAAAAATAGCCCACGTCAATGTCCTATTTTTAGGATATGAGCTTTCAAGTGAAGGGAAAATCCTGGCAGCTAACGTTTTAGAAAAGTGTGCGCTGCGTCAACCACCAAAATCATTAAAAATCTACAATCAATACTGGGATTCCTAAATTTCGGCAGAACATACATTTTAGATTAGACAGAAAGGGTAAAACCTTTCTACGACTTAATGAAACCTGACTTTTCAGTCATACACTGGACACAGGAACACACAAACATCCTACGTTCACTACAAGAAGACATGATAGCTTCCAAACACTTACAGACATGCGTAAACGTACGCAACTTAGTGATCCGAATAATAGCGGGTCAATGCGGGTACATTTACTTAACCTTCAATGAAGGTGAAACTGTACCAATCACTTACAAATCACATCTGTACACAAGCGCAGAAATGCGTTTCACTTCAACAGAAAAAATGCTGACAGCAGTTCAGACCGCTGTAGCAACAGAAAGAGCACTGGCTCAGGGGAAAAGCATAATTGTCGTAACCCCAGTACCAGCTTTAGAAGCTGTTACAAAGGCAAGCATTCCAAACGCAAAAGCCTTACATCCAAGATGGATACAATGTGCTAATTCTCTTACTGCAACGGACGTTGAATACAGATTTGATCCAAGTCTAAAAACACAAGCATTTCTGCAATACGAACAAGAATATCCTCTACCAAATGAAATATTGCCTCTAGATCAGTATGAATATATTATTTACACTGACGGATCAGCTCAACCGGCCATAGGGAGTAAGCAACAATACAGCGCGGCATGTGCTATCGTTAAAGGTCGCATGCGGGATGGAAGGTTCCATCCGAGTTGCACCAAAACGCAATCTCTAGAAGACTGCACGGCTCAGTTGGCAGAGTTAAAAGCACTGATACTGGCACTTGTAAATACGGATCACGAATTCCCCACACTAATTGTGTGTGATTCCTTTTACTGTGTACAGTCATACAATGAATATTTATATCATTGGGAACAGAACGGGTTTAAAGACGCAAAAGGTGGCACAATTAAGCATAAAATGCTATAGGAACAGGTAGTTGAGTTGAAGAACGAACTACCGAGGGCTCACTTGATCCATACACTGAGGCATCAACTTGGTGGCGTTCACGTTGAACGGAATTCATTGGCTGATGAAGCCGCAAAAGGGGCTGTACGCACTGCTTCCGTAGCTGCAATCACTCGTTCAAAAACGAGGATAGACGGTGAGATTATGGTGGCTGTTATTGCTTCAAGCAAAAACAGCGGTGCGATACCAAAGAAATTTCCACTCAAGTACTCCTTCAAGTTAAATGCAAACAACATTCCATATGCTCAGATTCCTGGAGTGGGGGATAGAGTAATACCAAATATGGATCATAGGCAAGGTTTAATTATTGCTGCCCACGAGGGTTTGGGCTCTGCACACACAGGTGTTACAGCGACTATTTCGTTACTGAAACAGCGCTATTGGTGGCCAGGTCTAACAAAACAAACTAAAGACTATGGGGTCGATTCCGATCTCGGCCGGAAGCTCACCTAACACTATTCGTCCGGGAAAAAACCAAGCCGAACGCGTGTTCCCCGACCGATTCGAACATTCGTCCGAACGAGCAAGTACGATGCGCATAACTGCCCAGATCCCGACCCAGCCATACTCACCCAATCCAGCTCCTGTTCCCCGCCCGAGCCGGATCCGTAAACGCAGAATCGAGTCGCACGGAAGCTAAAATACAGCACCTTCCGGCCGGACTAGTACGATGCCCCTCCCGTACGCGCCGAACCCGTCGCTACGTACGGCACGTCAGAGCATCCGGGAGAGGCGCACATAAGCTCCGATTCGCGCCACAAGACGATCCACGGCTACGAGACGAACACGCCAGCCACGAGTACGAGTCGAAGCAACGAGAAAGACGAACAAGACGAACCAACCATGAATCTCATCGCGCAGGTCCTACCAATACTCTACATCTATTACCGGGACCGGTACGGACGTGTATGGCGCAGAAGGTAAGTCAAACACCCACCACACAAACAAACGACACGTACCCGACATATAACACACACACATAGGGATGCAGAAAGGACTTACACTAGCAACAGCAGAACCATAGGGGTGGGATGGTTATCACCAATGCCATATACACCCATAGGGGCCTGGATGCCTACCACCAACACCACCCCTACTCAGGGGGGGCTGGATGCCTACCACTACCACCACCCCTACTCATGGGGGGCTGGATGCCTACCACTACCACCACCCCTACTCATGGGGGGCTGGATGCCTATCACTACCACCACCCCTACTCAGGGGGCTGGATGCCTGTCACTAACTACCATCCCCACTCATAGGAGGCTGGATGCCTACCACCAACACCACCTCTACTCATGGGGGGCTGGATGCCTACCACTACCACCACCCCTACTCATGGGGGGCTGGATGCCTACCACTACTACCATCCCCACTCATAGGGGGATGGATGCCTACCACCAACACCACCCCTACTCAGGGGAGGCTGGATGTCTACCACTACCACCACCCCTACTCAGGGGGGGCTGGATGCCTACCACCACCCCTACTCAGGGGGGGCTGGATGCCTACCACTACCACCATCCCCACTCATGGGGGGATGGAAGCCTACCACTAACACCACCCCTACACAGGGGGGCCTGGATGCCTGTCACTACTACCATCCCCACTCATAGGGGCTGGATGCCTACCACCAACACCACCCCTACTCATGGGGGGCTGGATGCCTACCACAACCACCACCCCTACTCATGGGGGGCTGGATGCCTACCACTAATACCATCCCCACTCATAGGGGGATGGATGCCTACCACCAACACCACCCCTACTCAGGGGGCTGGATGTCTACCACTACCACCACCCCTACTCAGGGGGCCTGGATGCCAACCACTACCACCACCCCTACTCATGGGGGGCTGGATGTCTACCACTACCACCACCCCTACTCATGGGGGCTGGATGCCTACCACTACTACCATCCCCACTCATAGGGGGATGGATGCCTACCACCAACACCACCCCTACTCAGGGGGGCTGGATGCCTACCACTAACACCACCCCTACTCAGGGGGGCCTGGAGGCCTGTCACTACTACCATCCCCACTCATAGGGGGCTGGATGCCTACCACCAACACCACCCCTACTCATGGGGGGCTGGATGCCTACCACTACCACCACCCCTACTCATGGGGGCTTGATGCCTACCACTACCACCATCCCCACTCATAGGGGGATGGATGCCTACCACCAACACCACCCCTACTCATGGGGGCTGGATGTCTACCACTACCACCACCCCTACTCAGGGGGCCTGGATGCCTACCACTACCACCACCCCTACTCATGGGGGCATGGATGCCTACCATTACTACCATCCCCACTCATAGGGGGATGGATGCCTACCACCAACACCACCCCTACTCAGGGGGGGCTGGATGTCTACCACTACAACCACCCCTACTCAGGGGGGGCTGGATGTCTACCACTACCACCACCCCTACTCAGGGGGGGCTGGATGCCTACTACTACCACCACCCCTACTCAGGGGGGCCTGGATGCCTGTCACTACTACCATCCCCACTCATAGGGGGCTGGATGCCTACCACCAACACCACCCCTACTCATGGGGGGCTTGATGCCTACCACCAACACCACCCCTACTCATGGGGGGCTGGATGCCTACCACTACCACCACCCCTACTCATGGGGGGCTGGATGCCTACCACTACTACCATCCCCACTCATAGGGGGATGGATGCCTACCACCAACACCACCCCTACTCAGGGGGGCTGGATGCCTACCACTAACACCACCCCTACTCATAGGATGGGTAATGCATGACACAACCAGCATACTCCATCATAAGGAATGTAAGAAAAACACATCCTCCCAACACCATGACAAGCGTGTGTAGACTGTGTCATATGCCTACAACACTGAACATGAAATTGAACATACAATGTGACCCCTATCACATGTGTCACACATAAATGTGTGTAGCATCCACAATGCAAGCAGACCATGACCACTGTGGCAATGGGGTCTAACACCCCATCAACACAGTGACCAAAAGGTAAGTGTGGGGTCCATAGCTGAAGCACATTTTGAACATTGTGGCAATGGGGTCCAACCCCCCATCATCACAGTGACCAAAAGGCAAGTGTGGGGCCCATAGCTGAAGGACATTTTGAACATTGGGGCAATGGGGCCTAACCCCCCATCATCACAGTGACCAAAAGGCAAGTGTTGTCATGGCAAAAGCTTGAAATACCAAACAGCATGGATTATCCCAGGTCACAGAACAACAAACACATCAGTGACATAGTAGTGCTTGTGTCCCATAGCAACATAGATTGGGTGAGGCAAACAGTGCAGTGCAAATAAGACATACCTTTGGCCATGTGCAGACAAACATCACCCATGGGGGCTGACACTGTCAACATTCATCAATAACACAATGACAGAAGTGACCATCATAATGCAGAACCACATATCTGCACCAATGGGCACACAAATGTAGATATCCTGTGGAGACTGTAGATGTGAGGTGAACAAATACCATACCATAGCAGCAATGGGACATACAAACCATGATCACTGTGCTGACTGATGACCTAGGAGTCCCAGGGACAGCAGGGGAAACCCACCAAACAACATACAGCCAATGCCACACTAAAGATATGCCAATGCAGTGGTGCAGATGCACAAACACAAACAGGCAGCCCCACACTGCATATCAAACACAACAGGTGAGGGGGTGTGTGCCAGTGTCCCCAGGCAACCACACAACACATGAGGAGGCCTGAATCCCAATTACACAGATGTGCATACAGTGCCACACAAAAGTAACTCATGGATCCGAATCCCCTATGTGGGCAATGAGGCATTGTTAGATGAGAGGGAGCCCAAATTACACATGTCACACAAGCTTGTAGGAACAGCAATTAACACAGCAAGACACAGACCCACCACAGCACTACCCTCAGGGTCCCCACATTGTGGTGACACTGGCCTGCATGATAATCCCACTGTGATGACAAAGCTAGATGTCGTTCACACTGTGAACCAGTCATGTGTCCTGAGCAACAAACTACCATCACACCTACACAAGCACAAATCAATCAGCACGGCCTGTCAGCCAAGGCAAATATGGAGGCAGGGGTCTAGCCGTGAAACAACTCTCATCTGCACACACTCAACACCACACACCTTGATCTCCACCAATGTGCAGCAGTGAAGCTCACATGCACTGGTGACATTGCACATGCACCCATGACAATCCCAGGGGTGGTGGTGGGAACTAAGGTGCAGAAACCCATCACACATGGCCAGTCAACAAGACTCGTGAATGTCTGACACACTGCACAGTACGCCGTACATGGGCATGACGTCAATACCACACCACCCAATGGGATCCCGGCCACAGTCACACACCAATGAAGAAGCCAAGGTCACCCACAAAGAACACACATAGACAACTTCCAACATTGCAGCTCTGACCCTGAGGAGAGGCAGCAGTCACACACACAACGTGTCACAATCACTGAAAGCTAACACAAACTGTAAATTACATGACAGGTATAACCAACAAGTGCCAAGGGGAATCCTGACTGTGTCTCATCTGCGTTTGCCCACAAACTCAGCCCTGACAGCAGACACACCTATGGGTGACACCCTGATGACCAGTAATGTGCCATGCACCCACATCCCAGAGAAGCCAGGGAGAAGACTTTGGGGGAACATAGGTCAACTCAGCAAGCATCACAAACAGGAACATCACTAGGGATCCCAGCCTGCCTAGCAAAATGGAAGTGAACACACACAGACATGCTCACACAACACACACCTTGTGCTCAGGCAATGTCACAGAATTACATACTGCCATGAGGGGACTCCACTCCTGTGTAAGGAAAGCTGTGCCATACGTTGTCTCAGTAGGGCTCTATCATGTCAGCAGAACACTTGGTCACTCAGTCAACAATTAGCACAAAATGAAGGCTCCCGTCATATCAGCCTGGTCATGGGAGTGTCACCGAAATCATCAGCACAGATCCAACACACATGTATAGCAAGTTGCACTGATAACACAGATGAGTCCTTCCCCATTGATGCCCAAACTTGCATGTCCAGTGGAGATGGACACACGGTCAGGGAAATAGACAAATTGAACAATGGCAAGCACAACAGATGTGCAGGGGTGTAAGCCACAGATGTGATATTGCAAATAAAAGTAGGAAATCCCATTGCCAAATCTTGAAAACATGACACCCTCATATTGCTGCAAAGGATGACATGGATACACAACAGGATAGGACACATTCCCCCTGGACCACATGGGGTCCTGCACAGTAACACTTCATTTTCCTGAGATCAAAAATCACCATCACTGCATCAAGGGCATGGTTAGCATCATCAACATCATGTACATCAGAAGCAAAACCACTAGTGAACAGAAAGTAGCTTTATTCAGCATATGTGTTTGAAAAAAGTGAAAGTCCAGAAAAATAACAAAGGCCAATGGCCAGTCCATTATCAAAGTCCAAACAGGGTGACAGTGGCAGATGTCACCCTTTGCATGCCTGCACTGCTGCACACCAGGGACATTCCCCTTGGAGGGGCATACGGGGGCAGGCCAGGCATGGCAGGGACAGGATCAGGGCTCACCAGAAGGAGGCAGGGAAGGGGTGGTGGGTGCTGGAGAGTCACTGACAACTGCAGTGGAGGTGTCTGACATGGTGTGTGCCGGCACAACTGGGGGGCATGAGTCAGATGGTGTGGGTGCCGGCACGACTGCAGTGGGCCGTGCAGATGGAGTGGACAGGTTCCCCACTGCAGTGCCCAAGTCAGACGGGGTGGTAGTGGACTCCACTGCAGTGCCTATCTCCAGGGGAGTAGAATGGGGTTCAGGTAAGGTGGGCAGGACAGAGGGGGAGGACACAGTCTCCACACCAGTGGCATAAACATGCGCAGCGGGGGGTGTGGTGCTGGAAGAGCAAGTGGTAGGGGGAGAAGGCCGGATCATTTTGGGGATGGTGTATCGGTGGGTGGGGGAACCTGGGGCAGGGTGTGGTGGGGGAACCTGTGGAGTGGGGGACTGAGGGATGGAGGAAGGAGACTTGGTGTTTGAGCTGCAGGGCGGTGGCGGGGTCTTGCTCTTCCGGGTCCGGGGGGACTTGCGGGTGGGGGTCTCAGCCTGCCTGTGCCTGGGGAGGGTGTCCGGGGGCATGGGGCACTCCCCTCTGTGTGGGTGGGCTTTCTCTTCCCCCTGAATGCTGGATCAGCTGGATCGGAGGGGAAGAGGCCGAGGTCACAGAGGAAGAGCTGCTTTGTAGGTGGGGTTGCAGGTGAGGCAAGGGAAAGGGTCTTGGAGGGAGAGGGATCGGAGGACTGCGGAGTGACTGTGGATGCCTGTGTGTGTGTCTGTTCCCCATCCGCTGTGGGTGTGGTATCAGTCCCCTGAGGATGCCTGCGTGCACATTTTGTCTTTGTAGTGGGTGTGTCTGTGCTGCTCGTGTCTGTGTGTTTGGGTGATTGCGCAGGTGTGCATGTGCTTGGGACAGGTAGGGTGCCAGGAAGTGTGGATGGGGCAGAGGTAGGAGGGGTGAGGGACTGTTGGAGGAGGGACACTGCTGCCGTCAGTGAGGAGTCCATGGACCTATTGCTCCTCTGTAGGGCAGACATGCCCGATGAGATGCCCTCCATGAACGACACCAGCTGAGTCAACAGAGTGGTGTGGGCATGGAGGACACTCAGCATTGCTGTCTGCCCTACATGGAGCTGGCAAAGTAGGTACACAGACTCCTCACTCAGGGCAGCAGGGGACACAGGGGCGCGGTGCCTGGCACGAAGGAGACACGCTCCCGAACACGGGAGCCTCCACGGACCTCTGGAATGGGAGCAGATGGGAGGGCGGTGGTGGTGGTGGTGGTGGCGGGGACAGCAATACTAGCTGGGGTGTGGTGGCTGCTGACACCCGCCTCCACAAGGGAGTCATCCTCCGAGCTGCTGTGGTCCTCAGCTGAGGTGGATGCTGCTGAGGACTGCTCGGTGTGGCTCCCCTCGCCCTCCGTGCCACTGGGTCCCTCCGACCACTCATCGGCTGCTGACCCAGTCTGGCTCTGCGGCTCCTCCTGGTCCATGGAGCTGTCCCCTCCTGTGGCCATGGATGTATCTGCAAACAAGTAGGGAAACAGACAAACATCAGTCACCTGCACTGACCGCACACACCACAGTAAGTACAGCACATTACAGAGCAAGCCCTGGCATCCTTAGTTGAACATTGCCAAAAGTGCCCAAACAGAGTAGGAGAAGCCAATTGTCAGTCTGATGGTCAACCATGGCACTCACATCCCTCCTGACCTTGCACCCATCTGTCTGGTGTCTGTTGGATGGCAATACCCCAGTGTGGACACATGCACCACCTACACAGTAGTTGGACAGTGCAGAGAACACGGTGAAGTATGTGAACATGCACACATCACAACTCTTGCCACTGAGTCAGTACAGGTGTCCGGATAAAGGGATGGCCAGAGTCTAATTTGAAATGCATGTGATGCATACCAGCACCAGACACCATGATGCACCCATGTCCTGATAGTCAATGCCACAATGGGGTGCATGTAGCACATGTCACTCCCCTGCAGGATCACTCTTAGGAAGTATAATGCCATGGCACAGGCATGCCTGCAAAGTCATACATCACTGTCTCCAGTCAAATGGGCAGGGCAGCCAGCCAACAACAGTCTGCACTGTGTCACAATCCTAGGCCATGGGGAATGCAAGTCCTGTAGCTGACAAGTGCACATGTCCATCCCCCAAAAACCACATAATCTGAACTCTTATTTGTCCACGTCATATCAATTGGACATATGGGAGACATGAAACACAACCCTCAGAACCTGAGCACCTCACAATCTGCTGTGAATGGGAAACAGCTGCCTGGACTTCACATTCGCATACCCCAGTCTGCACAGTCAAGTGATCAAACACCTATATGTCACACAAGTATCGTCTCCTATGGTCACATCTCCGGTGTCATGCTGAGCCCTAACCGATAAACACCCCAGTAGTCCTGACAACGAAGCCACTGCACAATGACACAGAGGCAGACACCTGAGGGAACATTTCACTGAGCACAACGTGTCAGCTGATACACGGGAGTGGGAGTACAGAGTGTATTGTATGGCCTGGAGTAGGCATGACTGTCCTGCTCCACGTGAAAGAGGGATGAGCCCTGGACAGTAGGCAGGTGGCTAAGTATGTGTGACACACTTGATATACATACTCCTGAGGCCCAAACATTGTTCCCACCCGCAGCATGGGTGTGTGCCAAATACCCCAGTCACATGTGGTGAATCAGATCAGCAATTGGACCACATATCAAAGTTACATGCAGATTACATGTCAGAACTCAGGCATTGTGTAAGCAATGGACCCACCCATGAAGCCCACAACAAAGTTACGGGAACAAATGCTGTCCCCCACCTTGAGCTAAGCAAAATGCAAGGACACAGTACCCAAGTGACACAACTTCCTGACTGTAAGGGCCACACCTGGGTATCAGATGAGGAGTGGGCATGTCACAATTGAGGGACATGGGTCCTGGACCACAAGACTGATGTACTGTGGAAGGTTAACCAGGCCAGAGGAGGGCACATAGCATGTCAGACAAAGTTCACAGTGCAGTCATGGACTCACCCCCTCCTTGCTGCTGTCTGGCCTTCAGCTGCCCATCCAGATCAGGGAAGACCACCGCCAGGATCCTGAGCATGTTGAGGGTCAGGGTCCGGTGTCCGCCCCTCCTGCGAGGAGGTGACAGCTTCAGCTGGACCCTTGCGATCCTCCAGGTCCAGCCCCGAAGGCCCTGCCACCTCTTCTGGCAGTTGCGGATCCGGCGCTTGTAGACCCCCACGGATCTCACTGCCCGGGCGATGTCCAGCCAGATTTCCTGCTTCTGGTGGGCATCAACCTGTGAGGATGACAAAGTGTAAAGGACATCACTACACATGCAACATATCCGTGCATCACACATTTGGATATACATGTCTCAATCACAGGGGCACATGATGTACACAGGCAGTGCAACGATGGCTATGAACAGTTTGCCAGCAGTTATTACATGGTATCATTGCCTGGGAAGTAAAACCTTGTTGGAATGCACTGTTACTGCACTATACCTGTTCAGTGCATGTAACTACACACTATGGGGGGGTGACAACTACTCAGTGAGCATGCTAGCCAGTGGCGTGCACACTGTAAGTCTTGCTAGTCAGACAACATGCATATTCAGTAAGGCAGTGGACAGCACACTCACCTGCTCCCCTGCTTTCCCATAAAGCTTGCTGTACTGTGGAAGGAGGCTGTCCAGCAGGGCCTGATTCTCCTCAGTGCTGAAGGCTGGGGCTCTCTCCACAGTACGTGCCATTGCAGGATCCAGAGGATGCAGAGACAGCAGCAGTGGTGGTGGCAGATGTCGTCCTGGAGCATGTAGTGCAGGCAAGTGAGCTCTCAGGGGTACAGCCAGCATTATATGTGTGCTGCTGAGGCAGTTACTGTCCCATGTGTCCAAAGTGATAGGTCCAAGTCGTTTGCATCTTCTGAATCTGGCCAATCCATGGAATTGCACCACTTACACACGCCCACAGCATCCTTCAAAAGTTCAACTTCATGAGACCCATGATTTTGCAACATTGTTGTGTCTGGCCAACTGAATTCACAGCATCAGACTCGTTAAAGGTTCGTAAACGCGTCCGTTGCCATGCCAGGCCATAGCCAATGCATGTGCACCGATCGGTCCATTGCTGTACAACGCGTATTTCGAAAAACAACGCGTACCCGCTCACATCATATGCAATGGCCAAGGCGTGCACACCGATCGGTCCATTGCTGTACAATGCGTATTTCGGTCCACATCATATGCAATGGCCAAGGCGTGCGCACCGATCGGTCCATTGCTGTACAACGCGTATTTCGGTCCACATCATATGCAATGGCCAAGGCGTGCGCACCGATCGGTCCATTGCTGTACAACGCGTAACCGCTCACATCATATGCAATGTCCAAGGCGTGCGCACCACTCGCATATGTCACCATGCCTGTCACAGGTGAACGTATGCCAGCCACATTTACTTTCCAGGGACTCAGGGGCACACCTACAACACCACAGCCTGTCCACACTGTATCCTAAGGCATGTAAGGCTGCATTACCTTTTCTGTGTATGGGGGTCAACATGTGGTTTTTTGGGTGGCACTTGGGGGTAGCCACTCCCAGGCTGTGCACGTGTTCATGGGGACAGAATCCTTGGTGTGTTGTGCACATGACTACTGTGATGTGCAACTGTTCATTTCAGAGCATGTGGGATGGTCACATTTCCAGGTTGTGTATGTGTATGTCATGTCACATACCCCCTGAGTCCCATGTGTGACGGTATGTACGTCACAGGGTGACCCATTGCCACAATAGTGATGGCCCTCCACAGTCTGTGTGCATGTTGTGTTTACAATGTCTCTGATTCCATGTGCACAATGGGAGACAGTCTCCACATCCACAGTGTTTGTGCATGGACTTTGATGTTGTGCGTGTGTGTGTCACAGACGTCCATGTCTGTCCTGCAGAGGCAACAGGGACCACTACCTGTGGGGGTCATGGTTGTTTTGCTGTGGTGTATTCATGATACGCCATGTCATGCCAGTGTCCATGTGGCAATACAGGGTCCCTGGGAATCTACCTGTCAATGAGCTGTGATGCCTGGGGCACATCTGTCCTCACATGTCACTGTGGTGTGTGTTTGGAACGTGACAGCAGTACATGGGTACTGTGACACAGCCTAATGATATCCCATAGCACAACCTGGAACTTGTTGACAACACATGTTGAACTGTGATGTTAGATGTTGGTCATGTAGATGCCATACATATCCTTACAGAATGGCACACACATCATGTACTTGTGTCTTGTAATGATGTATCATGTGATGTTGAGTATGGTCTATGCCACATATGTGGGGTGACTGACAATCTTTCTTTCTTCACCTATGCACTGCAGGGCACCAGCTGTCCATAGACCATTCGCTGACCTTGCAACCATGGTTGAACGGGACTGCATCCGACGGTACCGCTTCACCAGGCCGCTGATTGAGGAATTGACGGTGCGGTTGGCCCCACATTTGCAACCTGGCCGGACATACCCTACAGCGCTGACCCCCAAGGTGAAGGTGATGGCAGCCCTACACTTCTTTGCCACCGGTACCTTCCAACACACTGTGGCGTCTGCTGGTGGGATGTCACAGACAATGTTCAGCCGTGTGCTACGCGATGTTTTGGAGGCAATGTTGAGATACCTGAACCAGTACATCTATTTCCCTAAACGTCGCCAACTCACTGACGTCAAGAGTGACTTCTATGCCCTGGGGAGGATGCCGCATGTCATTGGCTCCATTGATGGGACACATGTGGCTTTGGTACCACCACAGGCACATGAGCAGGCATACAGGAACCGAAAACATTTCCATTCGGTCAATGCTCTGGTGGTATGTCTTGAAGATATGAGCATCTCACACATGTGTGCCCGTTTCCCCGGTTCTGCACACAATGCCTACGTGATGAGGAGTAGTCGCATCCCAAGGATGATGTCACAGATGCGGAACCAGCGTGCCTTGCTTGTCGGTGTGTACTGACTTTGTACCATTGTGTGTGTTCTGCAATGTAGTATTCCACCCTCTTTTCCAACTCAGCTAATGTGCAATTGTCTGTCTGTAGGTGACTCCGGATACCCCAACATGCCGTGGTTGCTGACGCCCCTCAGGAACCCTGTGACACCAGCCCAGATGCGCTACAATGAGGCACATGGTCGGACCAGGAGAGTGATCGAACGGACATTTGGTCTCCTGAAGAGCCGCTTTCGCTGCCTGGACAAGACAGGAGGGGCCCTCCCATATGCCCCAGCAAAGGTGGGCAAGATTGTCATTGTCTGCTGCATGCTACATAACCTGGCAGTGCGGAAGGAGTTGCCTCTCATCCTGGATGACGATGACCAACATCCGCCACCTGTGGAGGATCCTGGCCTGGGCCACGATGCCAGTGATGGTGATGATGATGAGAGTGATGTACGCACACAGCTCATCACCAACTTCTTCAGCTGAATGTGAGTATCCAGAGATATCATGTCAATGATGTGAGTTTGCGTGATATGTGTTGGTGGTGCTCTGGTGCTGTTTGAGTGTGGCCATGAGCTACTTGACTGTAGGCGTGCAGCGATGTGTCCTTACAGGTAGTCTGTACTCCCCAACAGTGTTGACATGCTAACTTGGTTTTGTGTAGGTATCTTGTGACATGTATTGGGCATGAGTATTGCAGTTCTGTCCTGTTCTTCAGTGCTTTTGACTGTGTGTCATTTCTGTCCTTCACATTGTACTTTCAGAGTTGTTTGGTCAACTGTGATCCCCCGACACCGTGATTCAACTTCCAGGGTGGAAGCAGTTGTTTCCCTACAGGTGATGTGCCCCACACCCCTGGACTTTATTTCTTCTACACTTGTTGACTGTGTGGCCACTGCCACGTGGGATTACCTTGCATCTGTAGTGGAAACAACATGTTGCAAATGTGTAATAAACCTGTGCTTCACTTTGGGATGTGCGTTGTCTGTGGTCACACATCTGACTGACATTTGCTTACTGCACCTGTGGTCTAGTTAACACAGACTGTGAATAGGTGTGGTGTCTGTGCATTGCACTGTATTTCCTGGGAACATCAGTGTAGGCGATGAGTCAGATGGCCCTGGTGAGTATGTGTTGTGTAGCCTTAGTGGTGTGTCTCCCTCATATGTGTCACGTCGCCATGACTCACATGACGGTGTTGTACTTGCTGTAGCAGTTAGCATGCACAGTGTCATTTAGCAGATCAGCATCTCCATGACAGAAACCACGTTGGAATCACAACAGAGGCAAGTATGGCGTATTAGTGAGTTTATTTACATACATGTGTGGGTATAGTGCACATGATGGTGGGTGCTGAACATTGGGATTGTAATCCAAAGTTCCCAGATGAGTTGGAAGTCTTGGTAGCAGAAATGTCCTGAGTAAAGTCAACAGTCATCTGGTACATTGGGCCAACTTAAACTCCCCATGTCATGTGGGAGAGTTGGGTTGCATTCGACAGGGTGAACAGTTTGCACACAAAGGTGAATTTCCAGAACAGGTGTTGGGTTCCTGGGGGATGTACATGGCCATCGGCCTCTCAGTTGTCCTTCCTCGGACGACCTCTCTTCTTTGGGGGGGACCCTCACGTGCAGGCTGCTGCGGTGCAGGGGACTCTCCGCCAGAGTCATCCTCCCTCCCTGTGGCAGTTGCAGTTGTTTCAGCACCAGATGTTGTGGGCACACAGGGAGATGTGGCCATGTTGGTGCTATTCTGGCGGAGGCATGTCAATATGTCCCTATGCACCGCTGTCAGTTCTTGCAATGTGTCCCACTTGGACTCCATGCCAGACATGTGTGTCTCCACGCGGGACATGTGTGTCTCCACACGGGACATGTGTGAGTCCAAGCGGACATGATGGGCAGCCTGCTGCTGTTGAATGTCCTTGAGGATCCCCACTATCTGGCTGACCTCTCCGGTGCTATTCTGGTACGCATCAGCAATGCGTGCCAGTTGTGCAAGACCACTGACTCATTGTCAGTGAAATTGCTCTCCCACCCTCGCAGCTCCACCATTAAGTGAGGCCTGCTCCTGCCCCTGCACTCTCGAGTGTTGGTGATCGAGGCCCTCCTCCACCCGCAGGTTTCTCTGCGCCTCATCCCTGGTGGTCCAGTGGACCTCTGTCTCCTTCCTCTAAATCTGCTCTTTCACTCGTTTTTCTACCCTTTTTTATCTTTCACCTTTCTGCATTTTTCTGCATCTCTGCTCTTTTGTGCCTTATTTCTGCTCATTTTCCCTTCCTCTCGCTCTGCCCTTTCACTTGTTTTCACTCGCTTTTCTACCCTCTTTTATCTTTCACCTTTCTGCACTTTTCTGCATCTCTGCTCTTTTGTGCCTTATTTCTGCTCATTTTCCCTTCCTCTCGCTCTGCCCTTTCACTAGTTTTCACTCGTTTTTCTACCCTCTTTTATCTTTCACCTTTCTGCATCTCTGCTCTTTTGTGCCTTATTTCTGCCTATTTTCCCTTTTTTCTTTATCCCTTATTTCCTCCCTTTACCTTTCCCCGCCGCTGCTGCCCCCGCGGCCCCTCCCCCAGCGCGACCGGCCATTCCAGCTCCCTCCCCGCTCCCGCCTCCCAGCTGTCCAGCCCTCCCCGACCCCTACTTAATGGCGGCCACTGCGGGGACAGGCGAGCAAGACCACTGACTCATTGTCAGTGAAATTGCTCTCCCACCCTCACAGCTCCACCATTAAGTGAGGCCTGCCCCTGCCCCTGCACTCTCGAGTGTTGGTGATCGAGGCCCTCCTCCACCCGCAGGTTTCCCTGCGCCTCATCCCTGGTGGTCCAGTGGACCTCTGTCTCCTTCCTCTAACTCTGCTCTTTCACTCGTTTTTCTACCCTTTTTATCTTTCACCTTTCTGCACTTTTCTGCATCTCTGCTCTTTTGTGCCTTATTTCTGCTCATTTTCCCTTCCTCTCGCTCTGCCCTTTCACTTGTTTTCACTCGTTTTTCTACCCTCTTTTATCTTTCACCTTTCTGCATCTCTGCTCTTTTGTGCCTTATTTCTGCCTATTTTCCCTTTTTTCTTTATCCCTTATTTCCTCCCTTTACCTTTCCCCGCCGCTGCTGCCCCCGCGGCCCCTCCCCCCAGCGCGACCGGCCAATCCAGCTCCCCTCCCCGCTCCCGCCTCCCAGCTGTCCAGCCCTCCCGACCCCTACTTAATGGCGGCCACTGCGGAGACAGGCGAGCAAGACCACTGACTCATTGTCAGTGAAATTGCTCTCCCACCCGCGCAGCTCCACCATTAAGTGAGGCCTGCCCCTGCACTCTTGAGTGTTGGTGATCGAGGCCCTCCTCCACCCGCAGGTTTCCCTGCGCCTCATCCCTGGTGGTCCAGTGGACCTCTGTCTCCTTCCTCTAACTCTGCTCTTTCACTCGTTTTTCTACCCTTTTTTATCTTTCACCTTTCTGCACTTTTCTGCATCTCTGCTCTTTTGTGCCTTATTTCTGCTCATTTTCCCTTCCTCTCGCTCTGCCCTTTCACTTGTTTTCACTCGTTTTTCTACCCTCTTTTATCTTTCACCTTTCTGCACTTTTCTGCATCTCTGCTCTTTTGTGCCTTATTTCTGCTCATTTTCCCTTCCTCTCGCTCTGCCCTTTCACTAGTTTTCACTTGTTTTTCTACCCTCTTTTATCTTTCACCTTTCTGCATCTCTGCTCTTTTGTGCCTTATTTCTGCCTATTTTCCCTTTTTCTTTATCCCTTATTTCCTCCCTTTACCTTTCCCCGCCGCTGCTGCCCCCGCGGCCCCTCCCCCCAGCGCGACCGGCCAATCCAGCTCCCTCCCCGCTCCCGCCTCCCAGCTGTCCAGCCCTCCCCTCCCCTACTTAATGGCGGCCACTGCGGGGACAGGCGAGCAAGACCACTGACTCATTGTCAGTGAAATTGCTCTCCCACCCTCGCAGCTCCACCATTAAGTGAGGCCTGCCCCTGCCCCTGCACTCTCGAGTGTTGGTGATCGAGGCCCTCCTCCACCCGCAGGTTTCCCTGCGCCTCATTCCTGGTGGTCCAGTGGACCTCTGTCTCCTTCCTCTAACTCTGCTCTTTCACTCGTTTTTCTACCCTTTTTTATCTTTCACCTTTCTGCACTTTTCTGCATCTCTGCTCTTTTGTGCGTTATTTCTGCTCATTTTCCCTTCCTCTCGCTCTGCCCTTTCACTTGTTTTCACTCGTTTTTCTACCCTCTTTTATCTTTCACCTTTCTGCACTTTTCTGCATCTCTGCTCTTTTGTGCCTTATTTCTGCTCATTTTCCCTTCCTCTCGCTCTGCCCTTTCACTAGTATTCACTCGTTTTTCTACCCTCTTTATCTTTCACCTTTCTGCATCTCTGCTTTTGTGCCTTATTTCTGCCTATTTTCCCTTTTTCTTTATCCCTTATTTCCTCCCTTTACCTTTCCCCGCCGCTGCTGCCCCCGCGGCCCCTCCCCCAGCGCGACCGGCAAATCCAGCTCCCCTCCCCGCTCCCGCCTCCCAGCTGTCCAGCCCTCCCCGACCCCTACTTAATGGCGGCCACTGCGGGGACAGGCGAGCAAGACCACTGACTCATTGTCAGTGAAATTGCTCTCCCACCCTCGCAGCTCCACCATTAAGTGAGGCCTGCCCCTGCCCCTGCACTCTCGAGTGTTGGTGATCGAGGCCCTCCTCCACCCGCAGGTTTCCCTGCGCCTCATCCCTGGTGGTCCAGTGGACCTCTGTCTCCTTCTTCTAACTCTGCTCTTTCACTCGTTTTTCTACCCTTTTTTATCTTTCACCTTTCTGCACTTTTCTGCAGCTCTGCTCTTTTGTGCCTTATTTCTGCTCATTTTCCCTTCCTCTCGCTCTGCCCTTTCACTTGTTTTCACTCGCTTTTCTACCCTCTTTTATCTTTCACCTTTCTGCACTTTTCTGTATCTCTGCTCTTTTGTGCCTTATTTCTGCTCATTTTCCCTTCCTCTCGCTCTGCCCTTTCACTAGTTTTCACTCGTTTTTCTACCCTCTTTTATCGTTCACCTTTCTGCATCTCTGCTCTTTTGTGCCTTATTTCTGCCTATTTTCCCTTTTTTCTTTATCCCTTATTTCCTCCCTTTACCTTTCCCCGCCTCTGCTGCCCCCGCGGCCCCTCCCCCCCAGCGCGACTGGCCAATCCAGCTCCCCTCCCCGCTCCCGCCTCCCAGCTGTCCAGCCCTCCCCGACCCCTACTTAATGGCGGCCGAAGGCGCGTCAAAGGCAAGCCCGTCTGCGCCCGTCCGCGACCCGACCGCGACCAGCGCCAGGAACCCTGGACCTCCGCCCCGCCAACGCTACGACCCAGCAGCACTCCACGCACTCAACCCAGGCCGCAACAACAACTGCAAGCTAGCATCACCAGCCGACTCCCACGGACCCTTCAGCTGTCACCGCTGCCAGCACACCTGCAGCACCGCCAAGAACACGGATCCAGCACAACCCGCCCACAAGAACACAACCGAACCGAAGACCCTGCAATGCATCCTCCTCAACGTCCGATCCCTCCACAAACAAGCCACAGAAATCTGGGACCTCCTCGACAGCACCACCCCGGACGTAGCGTTCTTCACCGAAACCTGGACCAACACCACCTCGGGACCGGACATCGCCATCGCCATCCCCCAAGGATACAAGATCTCCAGGAAGGACCGCCCCACCCCCCCAGGAGGAGGAATCGCCATCGTCCACAAATCCAGCCTCCGTCTGAGCACACTCCCTGACGAGCCCACAGAACTGATGGAACACCTTCACTTCAAGATTCTGGCCAGCCCCACCGCCACCCTCCGAGGAACCCTCATCTACCGACCCCCTGGACCCCGCGGACCCTTCGCCAACTCCATCACGGACATTATCTCCCCGCAGGCCATCGCATCCACCAACTACACCCTGCTGGGAGACCTCAACTTCCACCTCGACAACCAACTGGACCCCAACACCACATCCCTTCTGGACAACCTCCACAACATTGGACTGCGCCAGATCGTGACCGAGCCCACGCACTCAGCAGGACACACCCTCGACCCCCTCTTCACTACAGGAAACTCCATCACCTTCAGCCACACCACCGAACTCCCATGGACCGACCATCGTTGCGTCCACTTCACCTTCAGAACACCCACCATCCACAGACACCAGCACCTGCTTCCACGAAGAAACTGGACCAAAATCACCGATGACCAGCTCACCTCCTCACTCAACAACTCCACCCCAACCATCGCGGAAAACGACGACCCCAACACAGCAGCCCGAACCCTGCATAGATGGATCACGGACAGCACCAACACCATAGCCCCCCTCAAGAAAAACAACAATACCCGCGCCAAGAAAGCCAGATGGTTTACCACCGAACTTCGAGAGTCCAGAAGCACATGCCGCCGCCTCGAAAAGGCCTGGAGGAACACCAAATCCACAGAAGCCCACGACAACTTCAGAACCGCCACCAACGCCCACCATCAACTCATCAGAGAAACGAGGAAAAAAGCGATTGAAGACAGAATCTCCACCCACGCGCACAACAGCAAGGAACTCTTCAGCATCATCAAGGAGTTTGCCCAACCCACTAGCGAGTCTACCGACATCCCTCCCTCACAAGACCTCTGCGACAAACTCAGCACCTTTTTCCACCACAAAATCAAGAGCATCTACGACAACTTCGACGAAGACAACCAACACACTGAACCCTCACCAACCACCCCCGACACCCGGAAACCAGCGATTGACGACTGGACAGCCCTCACCACAGAAGACACACTGAAGACAATGAAGTCAATCCACTCAGGGGCCCCCACGGACCCCTGCCCCACCACATCTTCAACAGAGCCGCCGACACCATCGCACCCATGCTCCGCCACACCATCAACCGCTCCCTGGTGACCGCCTCGTTCACCGACGACTGGAAACACGCCGAGGTCAACCCCCTCCTAAAGAAACCCTCAGCGGACCCCACCGACCTCAAAAACTACAGACCCATCTCCCTGCTCCCGTTCCCAGCGAAAGTCATCGAGAAAGCCATCAACAGCCAACTCGCCACATTCATTGAAGAACACAACATCCTCGACTCCTCCCAATCCGGCTTCAGAAAAAACCACAGTACGGAAACCGCCCTCCTTGCCGCAACAGACGACATCCGCACCCTACTGGACAAAGGAGAAACAGTAGCCCTCATCCTCCTCGACCTATCAGCTGCGTTCGACCCAGTCTCCCACCGCACCCTAATACGCAGACTCTACGACGCAGGAATCCAGGACAAGGCCCTCGACTGGATCCGCTCCTTCCTCTCCGGCAGGACGCAGCGGGTCAGACTCCCCCCTTTCCTCTCGGACCCCACACCTACCACCTGCGGAGTCCCCCAGGGCTCCTCCCTCAGCCCGACGCTCTTCAACGTCTACATGGCTCCACTCGCCCCCATCGTCAGAACCTACGGACTCAACAGCGTGTCATACGCAGACGACACCCAGCTCATCCTCTCACTATCCAACGAGCCCAACACCGCCAGACGCAACTTTCGAGAAGGCATGGAAGCCGTCGCCAAATGGATGAAAAACAGCTGCCTACAACTAAACACCAACAAAACAGAAGTACTCATCATGGGCCCAAACCCCGATGCCTGGAGCGACACCTGGTGGCCCCCCGCCCTCGGAAACCAGCCAACCCCCACGGACCACGCACGCAACCTGGGAATCATCCTGGACTCCGAGCTCAAAATGGACCGCCAGATCAACTCTGTCTCGTCTTCCTGCTTCCACACCCTCCGCCTCCTTCGTAAGACCTTCAAATGGATCCCCCTTGAACACCGAAAGACCGTCACTCACGCCCTGGTCACCAGCAGACTCGACTACGGCAACGCACTCTACGCTGGAATAAACAAAAACCTCACCCGCAAGCTACAGAACATCCAGAACGCCGCCGCAAGACTGGTCCTCAACCTGCCAAAACACTGCCACATCTTCCAGCACCTGCGCACACTCCACTGGCTCCCTGTCGAGGCGAGAATCACCTTCAAGATGCTCACCCACGCACACAAGGCCCTCCACGGCACCGGACCAGCATACCTGAACAGCCGACTCAAATTCCACGCACCCCAAAGGACCCTACGATCAGCCCAGCTCGCCTACGCCGTGGTTCCCCGCACCAGAAAGACCAGATCGGGAGGCCGCTCCTTCTCCTTCCTCGTGGCCAAAGCATGGAACGCCCTTCCGCTCCACCTCAGACAGACAACATCGCTCCCCATCTTCACAAGAAACCTCAAAACCTGGCTTTTCGACAGACCCCCTCCTTGATGGATGGAACCTGCACCCCCCCAGCGCCTTGAGACCCTTACGGGTGAGTAGTCGCGCTTTAACAAACCCCTGATTGATTGATTGATTGATTGTGGGTCATCATGCAGTCCAGACCGGTCTGCAAACAGCGACCTATGTCTACCACCCCTCCCACCACCCCTGGCGACACGTGCAGGACCTGCGGTGGCATGCACAGGTGACCCTAGGCCCCCTTGGGGGTTGTTACTGGGGTTGTTGTCCGTTGCTCCACGTTGGGCCGGGGTCCGTGTGCTGTTGTCATTGGTGGACCTTGGTCTGTCCGTGTCAGCAGGGGTGGTCTGTGTGTTGGCAGTTGTTGGAGGGGTGGGTGCAGGGGGTGCAGATGGTGGTCCTGCTGGTGCTGCATGATGACTCACCCCGGAGGGGCAGGTGGGTCTTCGCCATCCAAGGAGGGCAGAGGCTGTTCCACACCAGTGAGCTCAGTGTCCCCCGGATCCTGGGACAGGGACTCCTCATCGTCTGCTGCTGTGTCCCTATCATCACCTGTTTTTGGGAGAGACACACAATGTCTGTTATGTTTCTGCAGGCATCAATGGTTCACACACCTGACAGTTGTAAGTGTACCTCTGGATGCGGGCCTGTACTTTGCATTGTCCTAAGTTGTCACAGTCAGAGGTTGATATTGGTGTAGCACATTGTCCTGCAAACTTGAAGCATTTCAATGTGAATGTTGAGGTGTGTAAATGGACAGCATTGGTTGTATTTGGTGGACATCCGGCCCTCCTTCTCCCCCAGCCCAGTTATCCCACCATGAAGCATGCCACCCTTGCAGTGGGTTCAGGTTGACTCTCAGGATGTCAGTCAATGGTGTCCTGTTGTTTGTTGGTTCCCAGTTCCCAGCATGGCCTTGTGCTCCCCACAACAGAGCACCAGTGTCAGACATCTTTGAAGTGGCTTTTCACTCCCTGTGAGGTGTGCATGCTTCAGTGTGAGCTTGCTGGGCCATGTGGGTGGGGGATGTTGAGCTGTGACTACCACTCCCATCATGCTATTGCCTACACCCCCCTTCCCAGCATGCCCATACTTCCTTCCTTTTGAGTGGACTTCACTGTGTGTAACTGTGACAGCAATGGCAAGATGGCTGACAGTGGTGTCCTGCTGTTGGTTGGTGCCCAGTTCCCAGCAGGGCCTTGTGCTCCCCACAACAGAGCACCATTGTCAGACATCTTTGAAGTGGCTTTTCACTCCCTGTGAGGTGTGCATGCTTCAGTGTGAGCTTGCTGGGCCATGTGGGTGGGGGATGTTGAGCTGTGACTACCACTCCCATCATGCTATTGCCTACATCCCCCTTCCCAGCATGCCCATACTTCCTTCCTTTTGAGTGGACTTCACTGTGTGTGAGTGTGACAGCAATGGCAAGATGGCTGACAGTGGTGTCCTGCTGTTGGTTGGTGCCCAGTTCTCAGCAGGGCCTTGTGCTCCCCACAGCTGAGGCCAGTGTCAGACATCTTTGAAGTGGCTTTTCACTCCCTGTGAGGTGTGCATGCTTCAGTGTGAGCTTGCCGGGCCATGTGGGTGGGGGACGTTGAGCTGTGACTACCACTCCCATCATGCTATTGCCTACACCCCCCTTCCCAGCATGCCCATACTTCCTTCCTTTTGACTCTGCTTCCCTGTGGGGTAGTGTGCCTGTGCTGAAAGGATGGCTGACAGTGTTGTACTGGAGTTTGTGTGGCTACAAGTCCCATGTGTGTCCCTGTGCTTCACACAGCATAACCCAGGGTTGTGGTTCTTGTTGGGATATTTGATTAGAGTGTGAGGCATTGCATTCTCCCAGGTGAGTTGTGTGGTGTTTGTGTTGAGGGGGTGTGTGAGAAAATCTGCTGGTGACTATGGACAGAGCTATCAGTCCTCCTTCCCACCCAGCCAGATATCCCACCATGGAACGTGTTCCATTGCAGGGAGTGCAAGTTGTCTTTCAGGATGTCAGTCAGTGGTGTTCTGCTGTTGGTTGGTGCACAGTTCCCGGCAGGGCCTTGTGCTCCCCACAGCAGTACCCAGTGTCAGCCATCTTGTCAGTTGTTTTCCACTCCCTGTGATGTGAGCATGGTTCAGAGTGGTGTTGATGGGCCAACTGTGAGGGTGAGCAATATCTGTGACTACCACTCCCATCATGCTATTGCCTACACCCCCTTCCCAGCATGCCCATACTTCCTTCTTTTTGAGTGGACTTCACTGTGTGTGAGTGTGACAGCAATGGCAAGATGGCTGACAGTGGTGTCCTGCTGTTGGTTGGTGCCCAGTTCCCAGCAGGGCCTTGTGCTCCCCACAACAGAGCACCATTGTCAGACATCTTTGAAGTGGCTTTTCACTCCCTGTGAGGTGTGCATGCTTCAGTATGAGCTTGCCGGGCCATGTGGGTGGGGGATGTTGAGCTGTGACTACCACTCCCATCATGCTATTGCCTACACCCCCCTTCCCAGCATGCCCATACTTCCTTCCTTTTGAGTGGACTTCACTGTGTGTGAGTGTGACTGCAATGGCAAGATGGCTGACAGTGGTGTCCTGTTGTTTGTTGGGGCCCAGTTCCCAGCAGGGCCTTGTGCTCCACACCGCAGTACCCAGTGTCAGCCATCTTGTCAGTTGTTTTCCACTCCCTGTGATGTGAGCATGGTTCAGAGTGGTGTTGATGGGCGAATTGTGAGGGTGAGCAATATCTGTGACTACAACTCCCATCATGCTATTGGATACACTGACTTCACCAGCATACACAGAATTCCTTCCTTTCAGTGAGCTTGCCTGTGAGGTGGTGTTCTAGTGGTGGCTACATATCTGACTGTGTTTGTTGGTTAGATTTGTGCCACTACCTAGCTCTATTTGTTGTTGCGTTTGTACATTTCATGACACAGTTACATATCACTGTGATATGGCATGTATTGTGTTTATCTGACTGACATACACATCTTGGGACGATTATCTTTTGGTTGGTGTGGATTTGCTAAGGGTGCATGGTTTGACTATCCCCTTGACAGTGATGTGTGTGTATTGTCACACGATATTGGGTATATTGGTTGTGTACTCACCAGGCTCTGGGATGTTTGATAGTCCATATACGCTCACTGGTGGTAGGATGGCCCGCACCTTCTCCTCCCAGGGCCTGAGGTATACTGGTTTGGCAGGAGGGCCACTGCCGGTGTATTGGCTCAAGGCGGAGTCCTTCTTCAGTAGGTCCTTGACCCTCCTGCACACATCATACCACCTGTTCTGGATGTCTTCCTTTGTGCGCAGACATGGTGATTGTGCGTTCACCCTGTCGATGATCCTCTCCCAAATCTTGGTTTTCTGCGACATGGGGGTCTGTTGTACCAATGTACCAAACAACTGTGGCTCTACCCTGAGGATCTCATCTACCAGGACTTCCAATTCACTGTCTAGGAACTTTGGATTCTTCTTTGGGGGCATGGTGATGGGTGGTGGTGGTGATTGATGTATGTGTGGGTATGCAAATGAGGGTGTGTGAGTGTAGGTTTTGCTGGGTGTATGTGAGGGTGCTATTTGTTGAGGTGCTGATGGTGTGTGGCTTGTGTGATGGATGAGCTGTAAGTGTGTCTGTGGTTGCTGTCTGATGGTGTTCTGTGCTGGCAGGTCAGTTGAATTTGCAAAGGATCATGGTAGAGATTTGTGTCCTTTATATGGGTGGAGTTGTGGGTGTGTCTTTGTTCCATGTTTCCCCCCCAGTATTTATTGGCTTTGTCTTTGCTTGTTTGGCCCTTTTTTTTGTATTTTTTCCTTTGTACTTTTTGTGCATGTAGGAGACGTTCTTCTGACCGAGTTGGACGCTGCAGTTGTCTCGCGCGAGCTTCTCCGAGTTGTTCACGCTGTGTTTCTGCTGTATTTCATGTGCGGCGTACGCGTCGGTCGCAGGGTATAGGGTTGCTTCGGCTCGGTTTTGTATGCGTGTCGGTCGTACGGCTTGAGCTCCATGCGACTCGGTCTGGTTTTCCACGCATCGTATCGTACTGCGCGGGTCGGAGTTCGTGGGTATGTTTCGTTCGGGTTCATTCCTTGTGTGTGTCGGTCGGTTCGATACGCGTTGTTTCCCGGCTGGATAGCTGTTTTCCATGCGGTTAGGTCGTTCGGCTTGTGTTCCGTACGAGTCGGTCGTGATTCACATGCATTGCATCGTACTACGCGGGTCGGGCAGCGCCGGTACGTGTCGGTCGGACTAAATTCCCGTACCGAGTCGGTCGGTACGTTTTCCGGCCTGAATCGGAATCGGCCGCTTTGTCTTAAAATGTGACATCTGCCAACAGATGAAAGGCTCCACCATAACACGCCCGGCGCAGACACCGTTGCTAATATCTGACAAACCTCTCGCATGTGTGTATCTGGACCACTGTGGCCCCTTACAATCTGATGGGGCTTACAAGTATATCATGGTTGCAGTGGATTCCTGCTCAAGATTCCTATGGGTCCGGCTGACGCTCGAACTGTTATCAAAGATTTGCGAGTCTTTATAGGGACATACGCAGTTGGCATGTTACATTCTGACCGTGGCCCGGCGTTTAGCTCTCGGGCTTACAAAGAGGCCATGGAAAGTATGGGCATAGAATTGCGGTACTCCTCTCCATACCATCCTGAGGGAAATTCGGTTGTGGAGAGGAAGAACCGGGACTTAAAGCAATCTTTAACAGCTAGGGTATTAGGCAAGGGCGGTAGTTGGGTCAATCACCTATATGGGGTACAACGGGTACTCAATAACCAGCCAAGAAGTTCTCTAGGGGGTGTCACTCCATATGAGGTCCTATTGGGGACGAGAATGTGGGTACCAGACCTTGATTGTGAAGGTGCAGTGGCAGATAAGAAACCATTTGATATCCATGATTGTTTGGCTGTTTTACAGGATCTAAATGAATCCAGGACACAACAAAGCAACGTCCATTTGAAACAGAGTGCCACTGGGGAAGTCAAGGCAATCACGGCAAGACCTCTCTGGATCCCAAAAGTCAGGGATCTGGTCAGAGAGAAAATAGAGAACAAAAAAAGAATTTGGACCATCATACAGAAAGCCTGTACTTGTCCTAGCAGTTCAAGGAAAAAGAACTGTACTTTTGCCGCCTCTTGCCGGAAAAAAGGAGAAAAGATTTGTCTCAATCGACTTAATCAAACCACACTATGTGGCCGATACTGGACAGTAGGCCTCGTGGACTCCTCTAGCTACCATCCAAGAAGTTCAAACAGAAAGACGCATCACGTTTGAAGAGCCTCCTGTGCGGAATGAAGGACTAAGCAACAATGCTATGGAACTCATTCCCCTTGAACCAGAAGTTTAACTTCAAAATTCAATTCAAAACAACACACAAGTTGCAATTAGACCAAATACAGACGTCTACGTCAACATGCCTCGACGAGAGCAAAATGCGATTTCAACAAATCCCGATGCAATTCCTACAATTGATCGAACTGCTTCTGGCTACTTCATGAACTTTGATACGTTTTCTTTGGATCCAAGTGGACCGGAAACGACGCCAGCCCAAAATTCACACAAGCAGCAAGTTAAAGACTTTCTAAACTTTCTCAAAAAGACTTACCTGGTATCGCCTTGGTTAGAACTCTGGGTAATTACTGGGATACTATTTTTTCTTTTCTGGCTAGGCTTAGTTATAACTTTTAGCATGCTTATTAATGGACAATACCTTCAACAAAGCTCTACAGCCCAAAAAGTTAATTTGATTTTAAAACCACATCAATCTTCCCATCGTGAACAACGAGACTTGTCAACAGTGAACATCACAGTAGTTCCTATACCGGACGGTATAGTCTGGGACAAAGTTGATTTTGATATATTCGGTAAGACTGAACTTTTAAAAATTTCACATGTATTTAAAATTTCATTAAGTGATATCATTACCTCCAGTACATTTTCTGATGATTGGGACTCTGAAACTATTAATAACATGTTGTCCGATTTAGAAAAAACTGCCACATTTCCGAACACTGAAATGTTAGAAGGTAATTCAGACTATGACACTTTGTACTGTTACCAACATTATGGTCATCATTTCCTACACAAATCTATTTCGCCTAGAAATGTTTTTGAGTACCATCAGTGGGAACATTGCCCTACACCACCAAAAAGTAGTTCACATACATTTGCACAGAAATGTTCATATTTTTCAGGTTTAAACACCACTGACCCGACGTCATTTTATTATAAGGTTACACCGACATCGGCACTGAAAATGATGTTGACTAACACCAAACAGATATACTCTGCTTCCTTTATTGCCCAATTGTCTGAACAGGGTTTTTCCCTATGGAAGGACACAATAGACTTAAAATCAGTCTGGGGTTCTAGGGACTGGCAAGTCCAGGGAACAGAAGCGCTATTTAGAGCATGCCTCATTTCACAGCAGATGATATTTCTAAATGACACTGTGCAACAGACATCCTGTCTTGGACTAGCCAAGAACAAGGACCTGAACACACCTCGATTTCCAACACCATCGCAGATGGAGGGGTGGCAAAATTCGACTTCAAAAGAAGGGGCAACAATAGATGACATTTTACAGTACAATAGAACAGACCCCGATTGGAAAAAATGGGTGGTTTGGCCCTTAGACACAAACACATGTCAGAAAAGATTCTGGGGTACCACCGAAGGGTTCAGTATCCATAGGCCAGACCCACTCTATGTACAAAGACAACACCCAGGGGTAGTGACATCCTACAGGGTTGGGAAGTTGTGCCTTGATTGGCTAGAAACCTCAAAACTCACAGAAGTGAAACAACACTTAGCCTTACTCTCACAAGACATAGATCTTAGGGATTTTTAACTAGGTTCCAGGAAACCCCTTCAGAAACGTTTCATATATGCTGCCATTTATGCTGCCTACAATGAAAATTGGAAAATATCCCAACAAGAGGCCGCAGAGAGAATACGGGAAATAGACCGTATTAACTTGGAGAAATCTCTAGCAGTGGTAGGCAACGGGTTAACAACTTTGACCTCCAGGATATATTCTTTAGGCAACATTTTATCTTCTGCGATAGACATACTGGAACAGGATTTAGCCATATTATAACACGGGCAATCTCAGTTACGTTTGGTTATGTTATTGGGCTGGACGCTACAATCTTTGCGTGCAGGCTATGTGCCTTGGCGTTATATCAACAGTACGTCTCTGTTTTCTGAACATAATCTAACAGATAAACAGATGGAAATGGCACAAAGGGGAGCAAAATATACAATGCTGCGTATTGAAAAACTGGACAGACTACCGTTTACGGAATGGCTTATCCATTGCCACATAACTCTAACGATCACTACTTTTCAGTTTCAATATTGCCTTGAACAAAGGCAGGCGGGCAAATATGAAAAGATGGGTAAGGAATACATTAAGGAATCTTGGGAGTTACCATACAGATTTCGATGCTGGAGTGGGGATCGAGAAGTGTTTCTAAGCGGTGCAAACTGCAAGAACGCTTTAAGTGGTTCGCTCATGTGCCAGGACATTTCATTGCACGGAGCTTGTAATGGGTCGGTAGCAAACTTGTCCTGCCACATGAAAGGGACTCCAGCTGCCGTGATTAAACCGGTATTCGAGCTGCTCTCGGATGGGAGTTACTTGATGCTGAACGATCAAGGTTGCTGTGGGATGCTTCTGGGCATTGCCTATCTGGTCACTGTGAACTCCAGGGTTACTTGCTGTATGCAAGTATTGTTTCCCCCAACAAGTACAGTCAGGGAGGTGCCGTTATGGCCTTCGTTGAATGTTTCCTTTATACAGTTTGATACTTTGAGTAGACTGAAAGCCATGCTTTTGCAGCAAACCGTACCCTTAACCTCCGCTCGAGAGACCTTTGATCTTCAAATCGCAAGGACCTCGACTGAAATACAGGCACTTATATGTACAAACTGCCCCATTCATTTCGCAGAAATGGTGGGTCGTATCTTTAATATGTCTGATACAAGTGGTATTGTACACCTATTTAAGACCATAGGGTCAGGATTTCTAAGCACCTTTCAGACAATCCTCGCAGTTATTCCAAATTTTATACACTCCGTATTGGGAAGCATTTTTGGAGGTCTTCCACTGATCCTGCTTTCAATCGCAGGAATCCTGATTGTCATTTTCTGCTCCGCAATGGATGGCCCAATCACCAACGAGATGGCAAAAGCAATCCTGGAGCGCAAGTACCATGAGCGCATGGTACAACATCTGGGCACACCTCGCCTAAGGGAACTAAGCGCCTCTTGGTTCCTATTGTTTAGACCAATCTGGATGGACTGCATCTTACCTGTTCTTCGATGCTTGTTTTGCGGTGACGAATGCGTGTTGGACCTCTGTCTGATACTTGCAACGGACACGCCTGCGGACTTGAATACCCGGCTGGAACCCCTGAGGGCCCATGCTCGGCAATGTCCCCAGCGTATTCCCATATTGATGGCTGCATTCCTCGAGAATCCGCAGGTGCCTTTTACAACTGGGTTGAGCATCAGTTCCACCACTAGCACCACTAGCACCCAGGTATCGACTACAGCACCGGCTGCCTCTACACCAGCTATTGGCAGTGCTGAATATCATCTGTGCTCCATTGACGTACTTTGCGAGGTGTTACAAGGACCGTCCCCTGCAGCAGCAGGCAACAACGATGTTGCGTTTCCCAGCCAGGACACGTAATATAAAATTGGCTCATCGTGTGCTGGGAAAGAATTCAGTTTGTTCTTTTTCTCCAAAACTCAACTAAATTTGGAACATTTCCTTTAAAATTGACACTTTCGCTGAAAAGCATGGCCTCCTGACGCTTATAGTGGTTCGACCTATATAAACGAACTCATCTAGGACTTTGGCTTAAATAACGTTTCCAAAATAACTGATTTTCAGTAGAATTTTCACCTCTTCGACTATTTTTAAATGTTTTTAATGTTTTAGAAATATGTTTTTACGTGGCTCACTGATATTTTTATGCGCTGCTACCAAGTTGAAATAGTAGTTCGCTAGCATTTTTATCATTATTGACTGTTCGGAAGAGGAGTGGGTGTTATGTTACATATAAGTACCCTAATATAGGCCCGGGTAACATCATACCCCTTCACCTACATTACCTCCCCTACACTACACTATAACAAGCCTTTTAGGATTGAACTTTTACCTAGTTCTAGTCCTGGGTGCAAAAGGAGGGTTTCTCCTAAACAATAGAGTCCTATAACTCCATCAATAGACTCACACAGTATGAATGAATATTCATAAGGGTTCTTAGAAACCAGGCTGGGGCTACACCATCTTCCTCCCCATATCTACGTACACAGTTCATCCCATACGTCATCCTCAAATCCAACAATGGCTAATACAAGCAACAAGGGACAAAGGAGCCCTAGATACTTTCTGTATAAATACAGCACCTCTTGCTAGTGTTAGTCAGAGGAAACCGAGACTTCCAGGCCGACACACTGACCAGAGACGCTGAGGCTCCTGCATGCAGACGCTCCAGCTGACAGTGGTCTGAACATCCCTCGCGGTGTGTCCAACTCGTGACCAAGAAGGGCTCCTACATTCTCACACTTCAGGTAATGGGGTTTGACTAAGTCCTAGAGGGATTCTTGGCTTCACACCTACTCACATGCTAGGTACACTTAGGTACATCTAGATAGGCATCGTAGGAGTACGCGCTTTCTTTTATCATGCATTTTATATTTATGTCTTTAGTCATGGGTATTGCAAGATGGTAGAACTGTACTATCCATTTATATTCATTGTACTGCTAATCATATATCTCTGCTACTGTCTAATGGTTGTTGCAGCTCATATATTCTACACAAGAATAACGACTGTTCAATAAACCCTTATTGAAACGCTCAGGCTGTTTATTCTGGGTATCTCTGAGACAAGATAAGTAAGCACGAGTGACTGAGCGAAAAGTAGTACATTGTTTCCACGATCCTGAGGGATCAGGGTTGTCATGTTCTGAGGTTGCCAGAAACTATTCTCTCCCCGATAAGAGGAGACACTAGTGGCACTGTGAGCTAGCTTATGCAAACAGGCTAACATTTCTCGGTGGGGGTGCTCAGAGTCAGTCTGCCACCAAACCCACAGTTTATGTTATCCGAACGCACACGTCCTGTATGGGTAATATAGGAACTACACGACAGCAGGGGTGGTGGAGTAGTCATATTATACAAAAATGAGCTTTGCCTAACTATCTTCTGCACTACCAAATATCCTACCTTTGAATACTTAGGAGTCCATCTCTCCCCCAAAGTCCCAAACCCCTTCACACTTCATGCCATCTATCACCCTCCAGGTGACAACCAACACTTCCTCATTGACCTATCAGACCTAATATTGCAAACCTCCCTAAAAGGCAGCACAGACATTATGCTAGGAAGCCTAAACCTGTACCAGAATAATCCTAAAGACCATACAGTACAAGCCCTATTCACCCTCCTGGAACTGAACGATCTTACCCAACACTGTAACAAGCTCACAACAAGGACTTGACCTGTGATGGCATCATCTCTAAACATAACACCTTATACCTCCTCTCTGTCCAACCATCTGACTGGACTGATCACCATCAAATTCTTTTTGATCTCAATACCATCCAACCAAAGGCTCCCCCCCAATCTAGCTGCCCCAAGCACTGGGTGAGGAACATATACCGAATTCCACATGCTGAGTTAGAAACTTTATTCAGTTCCAAAATCCTACGTTTATATGACCTCTCCTCCGCCAAAGACCTTACCAACCAGTCCAACACAAAAATGACAGAACTCGTTGAAACAGTCGGCTCTCTGAAACTCAAGTTATCAAGAAGCATACCCTCCAGATCCTGGTTCAGTAAAGACCTTAACAATAAGAGGTGACAGCTCCGATTGACTGAAAGAAATAGGAGAGAGCAGCCCTTGCTAACCAATCTCTCGATCCTATGGGCTGAACGCCTAGATTACATATAACACATCTTCAGAGCAAAAGCCTCCCTTTTCCGAGATCAACTTGACTGTTCTAGGAACAGACCCCAAGACCTTTTCAACATCTTCAAACAACAAAACTCCTCTTTCACCCAACACTTTTATAACTCTACTAAGCACTGCGAAGAATTCTCAATATTTTTCTCTGAAAAAATATCTAACATCGAACTCTCCCTTGAGCCACCCACCCATTTACCCTGCACCAAAGATGCCCCTTCTACCTAAAGTGTCTACCAAAGCCCTACCTCCAAATGATAGCTGTCTCCCTCCCTCAGTAGCACAGTTAACTAATCTCAATCCCTTGCAATTGAAAAATTATCCTACCTTGACTGAATACAACCTTATCGCTGAAGATGAAATCCTCATGTTACTCGCTAACATAAAGCCATCATCACACATCTCTAACCCCTCCCTGCGGCGCTTATTAAAAATCTCAACTAGTAACAAGAAAAGGATTGGACGTGTTCTTAAATTCAATTTTTAGAACAAAACCCTTTTAGGCAAATAAACAGGGTTTGGTGTTTTATTTCACCTTTACTTTCACTGTTAGTTTTTTAGCGTACAAAACAAGACATTAAATTCATGCCATAAGAAAAAGACATACATATGCATTCAACAATACATCAAATAATAAATACAGAATGATTAACATTTGGTAAATACATAACAGAAAACATTAATGACAAAAATGACCAGTCCTCAAGTTGGAAGAAAATGTAGCGGTGCAGACTTATTTATAATTTGTATTACTGCAACCTGCTACAAACAGCTAGTCGATGGTAAAGATACAACAGGCATACTGCCTTGTTTGCACACTGTGTCAATCAGTGAAATAATAATTGTTTTGTGTAGCTGTATTTGGTCGACGCATTTCCGAACCTTATTATCATTGGAGGGTTCTCATCAGGACCAGGACTAGGTCGGACTCTTTCATACAAAAGAGGTAAGTGCAAGAGCTGTTTAGAATTCAGAATCGGATTGGGTCGCACTATTTAATGTGTTAATCTGTAGTCTTTTACAAATGAAGCCGGGTCGACGATGACCAAATTCCTGCAATGCATGCGTTGCACATGGCTCAAACGCGATGCCGAGTACACTCGGTTAACACGCTGTTGCGTTGCCTGTCAGAGCTCTGGCATGTTCAGAACTTCTATTACTGACAGCGGAGGGGATGAGGCATCTATATATTCTGTTTTACTCAGCTTCGTTACTGCTATCGGCTTGTCTACTCCTTCGTGGTCACTTACATTCTGTTCGTTCACGTCTACTCCTTCTCCATTAAATCTGCCAGTTTCTACAAGGCTGTTCCTCAAATGGGGAGGGATTAGCAAAACCGCAAGGTGGTTCTTCGTTCCGGAGCATCTGCCTACTGGCAGGCCCCTACGATGCTCCGGAACGAAGAGCCACCTTGCGGTTTTGCTAATCCCTCCCCAGTTGAGGAACAGCTTTGAAGAAACTGGCAGATTTAATGGAAAAGGAGTAGATGTGAATGAACAGAATGTAAGTGACCACGAAGGAGTAGACAAGCCGATAGCAGTAACGAAGCTGAGTAAAACAGAATATATAGATGCCTCGTCCCCTCCGCTGTCAGTAATAGAAGTTGTGAACATGCCAGAGCTCTGACAGGCAACGCAACAGCGTGTTAACCGAGTGTACTCGGCATCGCGTTTCAGCCATGTGCAACGCGTACATTGCAGGAATTAGGTCATCCTCGACCCGGCTTCATTTGTAAAAGACTACAGATTTACACATTGAATAGTACGACCCAATCCGATTCTGAATTCTAAACAGCTCTTGCACTTACCTCTTTTGTATGAAAGAGTCCGACCGAGTCCTGGTCCTGATGAGAACCCTCCAATGATAATAGGGTTCGGAAACGCATCGACCAAATACAGCTAGACGAAACAATTATTATTTCACTGATTGACACAGTGTGCAAACAAGGCAGTATGCCTGTTGTATCTTTACCATCGACTAGCTGTTTGTAGCAGGTTGCAGTAATACAAATTATAAATAAGTCTGCACCGCTACATTTTCTTTCCAACTTGAGGACTGGTCATTTTTTGTCATTAATGTTTTCTGTTATGTATTTACCAAATGTTAATCATTCTGTATTTATTATTTGATGTATTGTTGAATGCATATGTATGTCTTTTTCTTATGGCATGAATTTAATGTCTTGTTTTTGTACGCTAAAAACTAACAGTGAAAGTAAAAGGTGAAATAAAACACCAAACCCTGTTTATTTGCCTAAAAGGGTTTTGTTCTAAAAAATTGAATTGAAGAACACGTCCAATCCTTTTCTTGTTACTAGTTGTATTGGTGGCCTAGCTTGGACGTGAATACAGGCCCAACCCCTTATTTTATAAATATTAAAAAACTCAGTCACATCATCTCGCCTATATGGACCAAAATTGTTAATTCTTTCCTATTGAGCGGCTCCATGCTGGTCCCCTCAAACTCGACCAAGTCACCCCCCACATAAAAAAAACAGACGCCAACTAGCGCAACCATATTACCTACAGGGCTATAACCAACCTTCTTCTCCTCGCCAAAGTGATCGAAAAATGTGTGCTTTAACAACTCAACAACCACATAGAAAAATACAACCTGCACGACACCTTCCAATCTAGGTTCAGGAAAGGCTGCAGCACAGAGACTGCGATACTGAACATCATAGACGACCTACACAGATCTCTGGATGATGGCCAGGCCTGCCTTCTAGTCCTCCTGGACCTATCGGCTGCCTTTGACACTGTCAACCATGACAACCTCCTAAACACCCTATCGCAGCGCACAGGCATCAATGGAACTGTCCTTAAATGATTCGCATCTTTTCTGAACCATTGCTCACAGCTAATCAAACTCAACCCTCGACTTCAAAAGAAATGCCAATTCCACAAGGAGTCCCCCAATGGTCAATCCTGTCTCCTGCCCTATTCAACTCCTATATAGAACCCCTTGCAGTGATCCTAAAGCAAGTCAAAATTGCCTAACATCTCTATGCCAACGACACTCAACTCTACATGAAAATCTTGTCAATCAAAGATATCTAGCACTTAAATAGCACCCTTGCCACGTTCAATCCTGGCTGACCAGCAACTATTTTAAGCTCAACACCAACAAGACCAAACTCCTTTTATCCATCCCAAAGAGAAATCCGTTCCCATAGATATCTGGCTCGACAACCTCACTGCTTTAAACTGCAAACTATCCTTTTCCAACTCTGTTAAATCTCTGGGGATCACTCTTGACAGACACCGGAGCATTAAAGAGCATATAAATGCCTCTGCTAAAGTGCCTTTTACACGTTAAAACACATTAATTCCCACTGAAGACCTAAAAACTGTAGTACAATCCTTAGTCCTCCCCAAGTTATACTACACTAATGCAATGATCACAGGAGCCCCAAAGCACACCTAGTGCCGTTGAAAGCCACACTCCATGCAGCGGCTAGACTACTGTCGGGGTAGAGTCACTTTGACCACATCACTCCAACTCTCAAGAAACTCAACGGGCTACCATTTGAGGCAAGAGCTATACTCAAAACTGCTTGCATAACCCACAAAGTGCTCTAAACGGAAAAACCATAAGCTGGTCAAAAGAAACCCCTCTCCGAAGCTCTAACAGTCTGCTCTTGATTCCACCAAAATTTAAGAAAGGGGATTCTCGCACCCGTTCCTTCACTGGGAACACCCCCAGAATATGGAACTTTCTAACTCAAGATTTACGTGACATTCAATCATTCCCTCACTTCAAGAACAAACTGAAACTTCTTCTCTTCAACAAATAGCTGGAACGAACCTCCACCCCCATTAAACCATCAGTCTGAACTGTTTGCTCCCAGCTCGCACCCTCTAAACAAATCTGAGCATCACTACCTCAGGGAAGACTGTGCCCCATCCTCCTCACCTTCACAACACCCTACCTTAGATACCTCAGAATCTATATCGTCCCTCTATAATACTGTCCGTCGTTAATAAGGAACATACATTTCCTTTATTTCTTGTTATCATATATTGTTATTTACTCTACATGTAACAAATATATTTGCAGATGCGCTAATTCTGTAAAGCGCTATATATATTTACATATACCTTATCTACCTCCATAGTACATGTTGTATAAATACTGTCACTATGTATCTATATTTACGGTAATTGCTGCTATACCAATTCTGTGAAGCGCTCTGATACCTTTGGGTCGAGTTCGCGTTATACAAAACTCGATAAATAAATAAAATAAACCATGGATGGTTGGGATACGCTGAAGACAGACATAAGTGCAACAATAAGTTACACCCTTTCTGCTTCTACTACCTGACATTACCCACACAAAGTTAGGACAGACTATATTTACCAACCAGCCAGGCCCTCTCCGGTAGTAGTTGTGACATCAGGCGGGGTATGGTGCTGTTTCACAGTACGAAGGAATCATGGGCTGATCCAGAGAACCGGGCACAGATGTTTGTGATATACAAATCCAGTTTGCAAACAACTTGGATGTTGATAGAATGGAAGTGCTTCCTGTTACGGTAAACTTGTTCCTGGCTTGCGCTGGTATTAAGGCAATATGGGTGCTATCAACGGCTCTAACTGTATGCAGGAGTCGACCAAATTCTTAGAAATCAAACTTCACAGTGGCTAAATCCTCGCATCTTGGGAACTGAATGTAGCTGTCAATGTGCCTCATCATTGCTGAAAGCACATCTTGCAGTACACCACTGAACATTGGTTGTAACATACCACCAGATATGGCCACAGTGTATTGGAAGGAACCTGTGGCCAGAAAATGCAATACTGACATAAGTTTCGCAGTTGTTGGGATACATGTTGAATTAGTGTTTTGAGGAAGGAGATCAGGCTCCAACTGATGACATAAATCCAGCACTGTTTGCCTTTTCAAATGAAACATCTTGATGATATGCCTTTCTTCCATGGTCTGGAAATGAGTGGTATACTGGAGGCTGTCGTCTCCTCCTTCTCCCAGGGTACCTATGTGTGGAGTGAAAACGATTTTGAACATTGGTCACAGTCTCCAGATTAACATATATGAAGAGTAAGCCAAAAGTCAAGTGACTAAACATAACTGGTTCTGAAAGCATTACACATTATTTACATAATAATTGTCTACTGTCCAACATCCACCTAGAATTCGCATTGTGGACTTCACATGTATCTCTGTAACATAAATGTGCACATTATGCATCCACAAATGTATTATGAGTATCTTAATATTGTAATTTTAGAATTTTTCTGTCAAAATGATGTCACAGGCAGAGTACAGTGCACTGCGCTAATACAGCGTTTATGAACAGTAACGCACTACACAGATGTTTGTATAATGGACATTACATGGCAATGGAGTAGTACATATGTGAAAATGTAACTCCTCGTTTGGAGTGGTGGTGATGCACTTAACAGTCACCAATACTGCACTTCCAACCGCTAAAATGGTGGATGCCTGATCTCGCACATTGGACATTCAGAACCAGCTGCTGCCTGCAGAAGTCGACGAAGCAGTGGGTGTTTTCATCCACAACAGACACAGGTGTGGCTAACATTGGTGAGTGTGACAGTAGAAGGCCAATGGCTGTGTCAGCCTATACTGATGACCGTGTATGTGGTGTACCTATACACCACAGTTTGAAAAATAACTCACTTGCCTCCTGACACTGCTATCAACACCTCCTCCACTTTAGCTGCTGTTTGCCACCTCCGAGAGCAATCATGCCAGGCCAAGCAGGTGAGAGGGCCCATACCTTCTCTCCAGAGGAGCTGGAGCTACTGGCTGAAGAGGTCCTTTCACTTTGTGGCCAGTTCTATGGCTCACCAGAGGAACAGGTAAACTATATTACATACATATATTACTCTGTTTAACTCCATAATTTCCATTTCCATAGGCTACATTGTGCCTCTGAGTTCCAGAGTGAAGTCTGATTACTGTTGTTACATTTTGTGGTCTCTACATAGGACAATCATGTAATGGATTGATGAGCACTGTACATTGCGTACTTAACATCACCATTGTGATGTGTGATGTGTGATGTGTGGGATGCTCCTGGTTCTACGTGTGGTGCATGCACATATCTATGCATGTATACATTTAATGGTAGCTATGATATATTTACTAATCGTATCATGGTAAATGTGCAAACAAATGTATAGCCTTTATACCATGAGCCTTGCATATATACTGTAAGAAGCAGTTGAGGATGATGTTAGCTATGTGTACAGTCCCATATATCTCTTAGCCCAGATGAGGGCTCCCCACACTGTTGTCTGGGAGCTAGCTATTCCTCACAGACCCCTTCAGAGTGCCACAGAACCCTGAGGTCACATATTGGATGGCCGCAAGATGTACTTTTATGTATTGTAATGATGAAAATGTGATATTTATGTGGGAACAGTATGCTCAGCCTGCAGAGAGCAAGGCCTGACAATGAGTTGAGCCCAGTATGAGCCATGGGCCAGGCTGGAGTGGGGCTACTGTGGCAATAAAACTGATGCACAGAGTAATCTCCCTGTAGACCTGCAGATCCTTGGACGATCCCAAATGAGTTTTCAGAACCAATAGTAGCCGTGATTACTTTTACATGGACTACATTTGAAATTGTGACTGAGGTGACCCCTGACCTGACACTTCTTTCCATCGACCCACATTGTCAGTGTGTGTCATTTATTTATGACAGGCCCTTTTCTTCCACAGGCCTGTTTTCACTTTTCCATAAGTCAGGCTTGCACTGTACAGGTCAATTGCACATGTGACATATTATCAGTGCAGATAGTTGGTTACTTTAGAAGAGATTTTGATATGTGAATCACCAGCTTTGTTACATTCAACCAATCAAACAAAAAAATTCAATGGTATGTTGATGTCATCCCTGTAACAGTGCTACATATGACAAATGGTGTGTCCTGTGATGGCAGTACATACCACACAAACTCAATCAGACGTAGTATTATATCCCATTTAGTAGTCCACATGTCCACACATCCCCAGAGTGAAAGCTCTCAGTGACACAAATGGCAGCCCTTTCATAATGACCTAAGTCTTAGGATTTAGTCTATACTATGATATGAGGCTATATGGACCGTATGCACTGAGCCAATTGGCCTGGCTGTAAAGGTGTCTGAACAATAACGCACAAGTAGTTTACCCTTCAGAAGGTCACAATGGTGAGTCGTGTTTCATAGAAGCTCACCTCACAGTACATGCTGGATGGCCCTGGGCCACATGATGTTAGTGGGATGGCTTAGTCAGTGTAGGACATGACCAGGGATGAGGATAGTCAGCAGGTGAAAACAAAAGAGGGTATTCATGTCTTTGTAGTGCTCAGCATGTGAGAACTACACATGTTGTGTGTTAACGTATGATTTATGCTTGCATTGGATGTATACAACTTGTGCCTGAACAAAAGAGATATAAAAAAACTTGCACTGATAATCTGTTTATTCATCTCTTGTATCCACACAGGTCAACGCCCATTAGAAGCAGGCCATTTGGAAAGCCATCGCCCCGAAGGTACGGACCCTGGGGGTCTATGGCTGGTGCAGCATCCATAGCAGGAAAGGGAGGGAGAACCTGAGGCACTGGACCCGAAAGATAACGGAGGTTCTGCTGGGGAAGTCTTCCCAATGTGGACAGGGTGCACACCGCACCCTGACCCTGTAATGGTCTGCATACTGGCGGTGGCATACTCAGAGCTTGATGGGCAGTTGAGGGTCCGACAGCAGCTACAAGGGGGTGAGTCATGGCCAGAGTTGTACATGTTACATTGGCAACTTTTTGGGTTACAGGCAGGCATTCCCCATCAACATTGGGGGTGACCCATGTGCGAAACACAGGAACAGTTCTTGTTTGTGTAGGTCTGGTAGTAGGCGCATGATGATGTGCTTTGCCCACTGCCTTTATGTTCAGGAACACAGCAGAGTCCAGTCCACTACCAATATACTTTCTTGAGCAGACACATGGCTAAGTAAAGTGATAAATCGCTTCATGTTCTTTGATGTTCTGGGTGACAATAGTACCATGCCACTTGTCTTCATTGTGTATGGAGTGATGTTCCCTCACTACTGTCTCTCATGTGATGGTAGCCCTATTACTTGTGACATGGCATGCACTTTTTATGCAGTGACTGGACAGCACTTCCCATTGGTAAGGTGGGACTCTACATTGAAATGAATGTGCAAATATCACTGGTGCCATCAGCCTTAGTGTCTACATGTTGCCTAGTGTACCTTTGCTGTTGTTATTTCATCTGCAATACTGTTTCAAGGTTCATTCACTGACTGGTGGCATGCATCAGGGAGTGATATGCAGAAATGTAGAGCTCATATGTGAATATCTACACTCAGTTTTAGAAGTCAATGTGTGTTTGCTATTCCAAATGGTGCTGTGATGTGCCATCCCATTAGGACTATGGTGATCCCACCTCTTCATTTCATAGATAGTCACTGACACACAACAACCTTTAAAGGTATATTGGCTTGTAGGAATGCAATCTAAGAATGGTGTTGTCACAAGTACCAAGCAATGAAGGAGAAGGGGCCAACATCGTTGAGGACACAGCTGGCCACAGTGGTGTCAGTCATGACAGTACACACGGGTGGACCCAGTGACCGAGAGGGTGTGGGGAGTGCCAAGGAGGACGCAAGCTCAACTTCATCATCTACAGAGTCATCCTCCAGTGGACACTCCAGAAAGGTGGTGGGCCCCACAGGATTTGTTCCACTTTCATCCTTCTCCAACACGCCCAGTTCCATAATCAACCTCCCTGTTTTTCCCCAACCAGTTGGCTAGTCTCCTTCACTCCAGACACTTCATCCCCTGCCCCTGTACCACCCCACTGTGCAAAGCGAGGAGGCTATTGTCCTCCTGATAAACATCTCTGCGGGTCAAACTGCACTACTGAATGCCATCCAGGGGCAGGGCAGCCATCTGAAGCAGATGGTGGCCCACCTGGAAGTCATTCACAGTGCAATGTCTGGCCTACAGGGATCTTTTCAGGCTCTGGCCTCCTCCTCCTCCTCAGCACAGCCTTCCATTCCCTCCAGCCTTGAGTCCCACCCCAGCAGTTTACCCATACCAATACCCTATTCCCAAACCAATCCACAGCACACACAAACATGTTCACACACACACTCATACAGATCCAAGCAGCACATCCACACATAAGCAAACACCTCATATAAAAGCAGGCACACATCCAAACAGACAGACACCACACGTACCACCACAATCACAGGCACCCCCACCACCATCACATCTACAACCACCACTGACAACACCATACTACATACACCACTTTCCCATTACATCCCCACATAGCACAAATGACAGCACACATGCATGGGCACACAACACCCCCACCACCACTTCTACAGCAGCACAGATGACACCACTCCTACTCCTAACCACCATCAATTCCATACATACACAATTACACCCACTGTCACGACTACATCAGCATCCACAACACCCACACCTAGTAAGTCCACTGCAAAAACATCCAAAGGTACACCAGTCACATTCTACCCACCTAAGAAATACAGACGCACACAATCAAGTACCTAACAGACACCACAGAAACAAGATACACCCCTACTTGCAGCACATATACCTGACACACATGCACCTGGCTCCCACCATGATTTGATCAGTGCTCCCTTGATTACAGCATGAATACATTTGTTAGTAGTGGGGTCGAGCAGATTGGGGACCGGGGTGGGTCTGAGGTTATTGGGTTGAAACTTGGCTGGTTATTTGGGACAAAGATGTATGTAAAATGAAATATCCAATCCTTCACTGAGATATAGCAAACCAGTCTTGGTTGTGAGCCTTCTGGAAAAAAGGGGCGATTAACTACTTCCCAAAATAATCTGTTGTCTCTAAATTGTAAGGCCAATTCCAAGTCAGCCCAGGACTTGGGTCTACATTCTTTTCTTCTTCTATCTTAGACTGTTTTATATTCCTGTCTAGCTGCTCTAATTACTGCTACGTTAGGTGGTAATGTATTGGTAGCTTGCTTTAAAGTTTTTTAAGCAGCAGTACATGTGGAATGAAACCATTTCTGAGGAAGTGGATCCTGGGGGGGTTTCTTTGTGGTCAGCATACATGATATCTTATAACAAACACAAAGCCCTCCATAACCGTATCGGACCCTGCCTCTTCAGACAGGCAACACATTATATCCTCATTATTTCTGACGATAAGGTCTTTAAAAATTGGTTTGGGTCAATGCTATGCCACATCATACAGGCTCTCTTATTCAGGTGGTAATGTACAAAAGGCCTGCACCTGTGCTTAATTGATGGACCATTCTGACAGGATGGGAGGAAGGAGCTGGACCCGGCCTCATTTACACCTGAATAGGCTGTGTCCTGTCCCACCACACAAAGGGCTGAATACCCCCTTTAGTGAGTCTGGAGCCAGGGCACGAAGGGAGGGCATCTGTGTACTTCATAGGCATCTTTTAAAGTTTTGCCACTTCAAATGCACCACTGGGTATGAGAACTGCGCCTCTGACACCACCTCATCAGTACACTTCTGGACCTGTGGATACTCTACCAGGAAGAGGGACTGCTGTGCTGCTGAAAGGACTACCACTCTGCTGGGTTCCTGCCTTGCTGTGCTGACCTACTGCCTGCTGGCCTCTTGTCAGGGTGAGAAGGACTGGACCTGCACCACTTGAACCCAGAACCCAGAGTGATTCCAAGGGCTTGTTGGCTGGCCTCCTGATCTGAAGCCTGAGGGACATATAAGACTTCCAACCCTGCTTCTGCACCTGGACTCTGCCATCTGTAAGTCTGCCTTGCCAAGTGGTGCCACCCCTGTCCTATACCCTTGAAAGTGGGCCTAAGGTGCTTGCTCCGGCAGAACCAAAGCATCCGCTGTCAAACCACTGCACTGCCACTGTTTAGCAGCTCAGAACCAGCGCATTGCCAATGTTGTGCGGATCAAAACTGGTAAATCGCCACTACTGCATGGAGCGACACTGATGCATTGCTGCTGCTGCATGGATCAGACCCGACCCATTGCCTTTGGAACCACTGCGCGATGCTCTACCCAGCATGTGAACTTCAAACATACATCGACAACAGCCTCGATGTTGACACCAAACCTCTGCTCTGCAGCACCCCACTCATCGCTGCTGTTGCATGGATCAGGACCAGCGCATCACCTTGTCTGCACCACGCATCCCTCAATGCATCCAGGATCAAGATACTTTGGTTCAGCAGGCCTAACTGGGTTCCTGTCGCCGGCCTGCGCTCCATCGTAGTGGGCCTGAAATTTTCACTTTGTACCGGTCCGGCACGGCCAGATATCCCAAAGAGAGCTGTTTGCTTCTAGGCACCATATTTACTTACAAACTTTGAAATTCAATATATCAAGTTCTGCTTATTGGATTTGTGTTGTTTTGGTCTTGTTTTATGCATTCAAATATACTCTATTTTTCTAAACTGCTGTGGGTTCTTTTTGAGTGGTTTGTCACTGTTTTCACTGTTTGAAATGTTGCACAAATACATTACACATTGCCTCCAAGTTAAGCCTGACTGCTCTGTGCCAAGCTACCAGAGGGGGAGCACAGGTTAATTTGGGGATTGCTGGTTCCTTACCCTTTCTAGGGTTGTGGTTACTGCTTAGTCAGGGCTCACACCCCAGTGAACCACAAACCCAATTTCTAAAACATATTTACAATATACATGTATGCAAGTGATGAAGGGGAAACCCTACATTTTTGTGGCGATCTGAGTAATGGCAGAATTACAAAAACTGATTCAGAAGGGGAATCTTTTTGTGAACAGTTTTTATTATTGAAAATGTCAGTAGGGTAGTGTCTACAGATTCCAACAATTATTTGCAATGCAGAATGTTCGAGACAGTGAAACAAAAATATTTTTATATATTCAAGTTAATAGATGTGTAAAGGGCCCAGGGATATTTTAAATACAGTCAATTTGCATATGCAGTTTTAATATTCCTCTTTTACCCTCTCACATTTATCAACTAAACCCTCTACTACAAAATATTTCTCTTTGAAGCAACACATTTAAAAATCCCATATTTTGCACACCCTCATCTTCATGTTAAATGCTCCAATGCTGGGAATATTTTATGCCAAGTGCAGGGCAAACTAGTATGTACCTCATGTGATGTAAAGTTCATGCCCTTTCAAGTATGAAATGCCCTGCTGTAGACCAGTACTTAGCTGCAGAGTGAAAGTCTCTGCTAAATGTAGGACATTGCCCTTTTTGCGTGGTCATCACCATTTTATGTTAGTTTTTTCTGCTAATTTTTGGAATCTGCATAACGGGACACTGCTGCTCAGTGCCCAGTGTATGTGCTTTGACTGCTAAAAACATGTTGAATTGGTAAACATCTAATAAGCACTGACCTATAACTCCTTAGTATATGGTACGCAGTGTACCAAGGGCCTATAAGTTAAATGTAACTAGTGGACCGTAGCACATATTGTGCCACCATTAAAATGGCAATGCAAAACATGACTGCAGGCCTGGTACCAGTAACCTGGTTGCTCAGGTTTAAACTGCAAATTCAACCTGTCAAAATAACCCTTTTGTCAGGTCTAAATGCTCCTTTTAAATATTAAGTAGTAACTTCTATGCAGGCCTTAAATGCTCAGAAAGCAGGTACATGATATTTAAATGAAAGACATGTAAATGTTTAGCTTAGTGTTAAATATGTCATTACGGTACAAATGCTATTTTCAATGTAGCAGGGTAAGCTGTTCCACAGAAAAGCATTAGGATACTTTTATTAAAGGTAATAAAGTTGTCTCCATCTAGTTAATTCTTGGACCTTTTAAAATTTGTATTACAAATCCAATTCTTTAGTAAAGTCGGATTTGTAACACATATTTTACAAAAGGTACTTTTTAAAAGTTACCTTTAGCCTGTTTAAAGGTTCTAGAAGCCCATATGCCTGAGCTTCCAGCTGTCACACTTGAGCTGAATAGCTCCTTGATTAGGTGTGAATTGACTCCCAGAGCTGAGACAAAGTGAGTCGGTGTCGGGTGGTGTCCTATTCCCCTGACAGGATGACCATCTGTGCAGTGCCCAGGAACTTAATAATTTTCAAAAAGGCCTTCCCTGTCACATGCAGATGTAGCTCACAACCGTGCCTGCCCCTCTCTATTGTCCTTCTATCCAGCCAGGCGCTAATCCCAGTAGGAGAGGTGCTGCTCCCAGAACCGGTTTTGTGTGACCACATTGGAAGATTAGCTCATTTTCCTGACACATCTCTATGTTGGGCACAGAAAGTCTGCACAAGGAAGGAAAGATCCTGCCATGTTGGATTGAGATAGAGAGGAGCACTGTGGGATTGTTTGCATCATGGCAGACAGGAACTGCTGCGAAAGAGGATAGGGTTATCTGTGCAACTTTTCCCTATTGGTTAGGGATGGGCCAGGAGTCAAACCCATCTACAAGCTAGTGGCAGGCCTAAATGTAGCATCATGGGTGCCTTCTTCAGAATGCTACTGGACCTATGGAAAACAGACAAAGCAGTGCACCTGCTGTTGTGACCTGAGAGGCTGGACCTGCTCCTACTTGTACCTTGGAGAAATAAGTTTATTCCAACGGTCAGTTAGCTGACCTCCTTTTAAGCTAAAAGGATGCAAAAGCTGAGAGAAGACCACTTTCCTGAAAGAGCCCAGCTTATTAGTTTCAACTGGACCTGCTCTTGAACCTGCTGGGGCCTTCTTTTGGAGAGAGTCCTGACTCCCAAGTGTTGTTCCTTAGGTCCAGGAACCATTAGCTAGTGTTCGTGTTTACTCCTCCTGCCCAAACTGCAAAAGCTGGACTTGGAAACTTTTAACCATATTTCTGCCTGGAGATGCATTCAGCATCCGATCAACGCCAAGGCCATCCTAGGCATGGACTTCAGATTTTGCCCGATCAGAGCTTTTCCTCTTTCATTGACGATCTCACCGGGACCCCGCACTTCAGCAACCGTCCATAGTCGATCCTCACTTTAGATCCAGCTTGCCTTTTGAGGCCTCTTTGACAACAACTTTTCTCCATAAAAGTTTCTACTTCCCAAGATAACTCTTTGGCCAGGACAAACCTGGTCCTTGTATCCGACCCGCGATCCATTGTGGTCACCCTCAAACCTTACCATTGTCTCAGTCTAGCATGACCAGTTGCCGTTGGTTGTTTTTTTGGTGCTATTTTTATTTAATACTTTAAAATGTCATAGCTTCAGTACCCCTTATTGGAATTTTGTTGTTTTGGTGTCATTTTGTTCATTGAAATATTCTCAATTTTTATAAATTGGAATGGGATTTTGATTGTGTTGTGTTTTCGATTTTTTAACTATTTTGGTACTTCTAAAGACTTTTCTTAAGTTAAGCCTTAGTGCCCTGTGCCATAGATATCAGGGGTTGAGCTCAGGTTTAAATTACTGAAATCTTTACTCAACCTAGCAAGAATAGGGATGATATTACTTGTGGTGGACTACGATCCATCTCAACTGATAACCCACTTCTCACCCAACCTTCTGCAAGAATGCATTGGAGGCTTACTTTGGACCTTAAGGGGCCCATGGAGATCCCCACAAGGACTAATTTGAGGCCATATGTATGAAGCTTTTTGGAGGTGGCAAATGGCCCGATTAAGAAAATTGAGCCATTTGCACCCAAAAGAAAAGCAATTTTAAATGTACAAAAGTCAAATTGAGATTCAGTAACTCGTTACTGAATCTCACTTTGGTATATGAAACGGGTGGTATTAGGGTGTCTCTTCCAAATTCTGATTTGCAGTGGTATGTATTAATGTTGTGTGACTGAATTACAGTTGCAAAATATAAATATTTTACTGACTACTAAAAATAAGTGGTAACTATTTGCAAATGGAATGGGGTCCTGATGGGGCCCCTTCGCCTTTGAGAATTTAAAAATATATATTTTTAGGAGCTGATATTGGTCTCATGGACCAAAGCGTACTCTTAAAAAAATAAAACTTAAAAGTTTCATTTTTCTTTTGAAACACATCCGGGTTTCCTTTAAGGACAATAGACTGCATTTCAAAGAAAAAAAGTTTACGTTATTACAGAGCGATCACAGACATAGTGGTCCACTGACCCCAGCAGGCCACCACCCCTGTGATTCCTAGAGAGTCATAAATTGCGACAAACCTCATTAATATTCATGAGATAGGTGGATTTGCATCACCACTAGGCAATTGCTGTTATAAAATATATTCTTTAGTGCATTAGGATTTGCAATCTTCAAAATGTGATTTAGTAAGAATCGCAATTTGGAAATCACAATTCCTAATTTTTGTACATATGGCCCTTATTCCTCACAGTGTTCATTGTAGTGGGTGCCATCCGGCCTACACTTGATTGTTTGGGCATGGGGCACCAGCATCAATACAAAGAGCAAAATGCACCTCACAAGCTTCAGTCATGCCCTTTCTATTGCAGGTGACCAAGAGCATCATTGAGCATGCTTTTGCAACCTGGCTCTTGCAGACTGTGGAGGTGGTGGAAAGCCTGTGGAATCCTGCACCCCACCGGTTACTTGAAGCGATAGATCAATCACAGGTGCAGTCTAAAATAACTACTCATGAAGAACGTATTTCCCCCAGTTTGTATTCCATAATGAGGCATGAAAAATACACAAGGCTTCCGCTGAAAGACAAAGGCCCTGTAACGCAAGGGCGCGCTGGAGGACACAAACATGCACAAGAAAGCTATGTACTGAAGTGGGCGGAAATTGTAAGACAAAGTCATCAGACATTTTAATGTGCATCTTTTGGAATAGTTTTATATAGCAAATTATAGCACAATATTACGAAATGCTTTGCTTCAACAGAATAAATAGTAGCATACCACTGTTTCCACTGTTCCCGAATATAATCATATTTTCCTTTAATAATATAAAATTATACTGCGCACTGCAGTTAAACATTGGAAAATTGATTGCTCTGGCTACTGAACCCTAAAATATACCACATAATCTACACAGGATTTAGAAATTCAATTTAATTGCATCTTGAAGTTAATGTCTCATAAACAGAACTAACAGAACTAACGTTTCTCAAGCAGGAAAATGCATATCTCGAGCATAATCTTTCCAATTACTGGATTTATTTAGCTTTTTCAATTTACACTGATTTGTGATGTCGAGCGTCTTAGTACAAGAAGAAAAGCAGGTATATTTTCTTATGATCTGACGCAGTACATACTCTGACATTAGCATTTCGCTGTACAATGTTTTGATGGTTTGCAAAGTCTTTTTAGGAATTTGTGAGAAGAAGAAACAATCAACCCTGATTTATTTGGTAGTGCATGTTTTTCTTTTTACTTTGTCCTAATCAAACATCTAGCTTTGAGTAAGGTCTGGCTTGTGAGCACGCTGTCCAGACCATATGTGACAACAAGAAAAAAGAGTATTAAGAAGCAGTAATGAGTGAAGGTATTGATTTTCTTCTCTAGAAGCTATTTATTGGGATTGAGGTGTTTGCTTCCACTGAAAAAGAGTGCTGGTTTTGCCTTATGGGAAAGTTAATGCTCTATACAGTAGGATTAGATGGCTCTGGTGGGATCACTGACATATGATTGAGACGAGAAATATTGACTTACAGAATTATTGAAAATGTAATATAATTTGAAAAAATATTGTGGTCCTATACTTAATAAAAAAGTCACTAATATTGTACTCATAAATATTGACATGAAAAATATCTAATCTTACATATATCGAAAACAGAAATATCGCAAACAAAAATATTGTGACATAAGAAACCATAGACTATGTCAAAAATATCAAAATCAACAATATCGACTACATAAATATCATTAAAACAAGTAAAAATAGCAGTAAAAATTACGAACAACACAATATTTGAACCAACAAACAACAAAAAAATCCTACAACAATAACTGCAATATATAAATCAATATTAATATTTTACTGAACCAATATATTGCATTTAAAGTTTATCAACAGAAACAAACCTCTAAATTATACATTACACATACTTACATCCCACGTACATACAACAGATGTTTATATTCACAAAACATTATGAATTATTTTCTTAAATAAATAAGTATCATATTAAATAAATTAAGTTATATGAAATATGAACATAACAAATATTAATTGACGTTTTCCAAATAAGGACATAACTGAAAAAAATAATCAAGCTAAAACAACCAATAATATTAAACTATACAAAACTATAACCAATAAAATAGCTTAACCAATTTATCAAACACTATAAAAGCCAGAGCAATAACAACAAAAAAGATCTGAAAAAAAGCCAAACATTTGAAGAGAAGGAAACTCTGGCGGATTTTCCCTGCAAGAGATAAGCCTGCAACGTATACAGCCATACATCCACTTCGCCAAGTAAGCAGTAGTTATATTTAAAATACTGAAGTAAATAATTTTAACTTGCAAAAACAATTCTTAATAAACAATTACTAACATACTTTTTAATGTTTGTCCTTTTCAACAGATTGTCCAACCTTCAACTAAACTCCATTGACATTTGCACATCAGAGACCGCAAAAAAATGTATGACTATCTAAAACACTGCTTTAAATGTACTACAAAAGCAACAGTTGAAAGTCTGTATAACCTAACCATTGTTAAACATCAAAAATATAATATATGCAGTTAAAATAAACTACATTTTCTCTTCCAGCAGAAAAAAACACGTTTCATGAAGAAACTTACTGAAGGAAAAGTTTCCAACAGCACAAAACTTCTCTGAACAACATACAAGTAATTTTAGAAAAAATAGACAATGTAAATGTAACTGTATATTAATAAACAACATTTAGTAAATAATTTTTCTATATTTATTATTAGAGTAAATAAAGACATAATAACAGAAGATGTAAAATTCATAGCATCACTTAAGGGGTAACTGTTACTGTTTTATATGGGATACGACTACAGTCAAGAAAATGCTTCTACTGAACATATTAATTGGAAAAGTACAAAATAATATTTGAATGCATGTTATGGGAGTACAACTACTAAAGAAACTGTAGTAATTAATGCAAAAGAGCATAACTACCCTCCCAATGTAACAGAAATAGAATAGAAATGAGAGACGTTTTAGACAATATAAGAGAAGCAAGCACTAGAACCCAAGAACCCACAGCACAAATTCTGAAAGATATATTACCCCGCATATCAGAACATATAACAGGCCAGTTACCATCAATACCTACTTTAAAATTCCTCATAACACAAACTAAAAGGGCCACCAGCAACACCGCACCTGCTCCTAAAACATACAGGGATATAGACATCCGCCCACACCTTACAATGGCAGATAGAGAGGAACAATTCCTATTTTCTGATAATAAAAGTGATGATAAACATATTCTAATCTTTGCTACCCCTAACAACTTACTCAAACTAGCCCAATGTCAAACATGGATGATGGATGGCACATTTAAAAAGTGTCCCAAACAATTCCATCAATTATACACCATACATGGTGAATTTCAAAAACTAATATACCTTTTGGTTAAATTTACTATACCCACTCCAATATAAAATAAGGCAGGGAAGGTGTTGGGCACTAGAGTGGCAACCTTAACTGTTCCCTCTCCAATCTAACTTAACTCAGGGAAGGTGCTGGTCACTAAAGAGGTAACATTGACTATTCCCACTACAATAAAATGTATCTCAGTGAAGGTTTTGGACACTAAGTGGCCGATTCCGATCCAGGCCGGAAGCGCACCTAACACTATTCGGCCGGAAAAAAACCAAGCCGAATGCGTGTTTCCCGACTGATTCGTACATACATCCGAACGAGCAAGTATGATGCGCACAACTGCCCAGATCCCGACCCAGCCGTACTCACCCAATCCAGCTCCTGTTCCCCGCCCGAGCCGGATCCGTAAACGCAGAATTGAGTCGCACGGAAGCCAAAATACAGCACCGTCCGGCCGGACTAGTACGATGCGCACTCTGTACGCGCCGAACCCGTCGCTACGCACGGCACGTCAGAGCATCCGGGAGAGGCGCACATAAGCTCTGATTCGCGCCACAAGACGATCCGCGGCTATGAGACGAACACGCCAGCCACGAGTATGAGTCGAAGCAACGAGAAAGCCGAACGAGATGAACCAACCATGAATCCCATCGCGCAGGTCCTACCAATACTCTACATCTATTACCAGAACTGGTACGGACGCGTACGGCGCAGAAGGTAAGTCAAACACCCACCACACAAACAAACGACACGTACCCGACATAAAACTAACCCTGGGCAAAGCACTACGCTACGCTCGCGTAGTTTGCGAAGTTTGCGCTACTTCGCACAACGCGAATTGCACGTAGCACAGTGCAAACACGCGTAGCGTAGCGTAGCGTAGTGCAGCGGTCATTTTTTGCTTGCTCGCGGTCCTCAACGTCAAGTTGGTGACCGCGAGCAAGCAAAATGACATCCCGGCGAGACTTTTTCCTCGTTCGCGATCAGCAACATCAAGTTGCCGATCGCGAGCGTGGAAAATAAACATCCTGGCGAGATTCTCAACGCGGGGAGGTCAGGTTTCTCATTGCGAATGGTCGCGTATGCTCGCGACCGCTCGCGATGAGAAACTACCAGTCCGCGTTGAGAAAGCTGCCGCTCGAGTAAAAATCTACTCGAGCGGCAGTAAAAGACAGCTCGCACTGTGCAAGATGCCGTTTTCAATGATTGCACAGTGCGGACAAGCATCCGGCACTGTGCAATCATTGCGAACAGTGCACTACGCAGTTCGCGTAGTGCTACGCATAGCTCGCGTAGTGCGAACTGCACTTTGCGTAGCTTCGCGTAGCGCTACTTCGCGAACTACGCCCAGGCTTACATAAAACACACACACATAGGGATGCAGAAATTACTTACACCAGCAACAGCAGAACCATAGGGGCGGGATGGCTATCAGCAATGCCATATACACCCATAGGGGCATGGATGCCAACCACTAACACCACCCCTACTCAGGGGGGCTGGATGCCTGTCACTACTACCATCCCCACCATAGGGGGATGGATGCCTACCACTACCACCACCACTACCCATAGGGGGATGGATGCCTACCACCACCACCACCCCTACCCATGGGGGGCTGGATACCTGCCACTACTACCACCCCTACCCATGGGGGGCTGGATGCCTGTCACTACTACCATTCCCACCATAGGGGGATGGATGCCTACCACCAACACCACCCCTACTCAGGGGGGCCTGGATGCCTACCACTAACACCACCCCTACTCATGTGGGCCTGGATGCCTACCACCAACACCACCCCTACTCATGGGGGCCTGCATGCCTACCACTACTACCACCCCTACGCATGGGGGGCTGGATACCTGTCACTACTACCACCCCTACTCATGGGGGGCTGGATACCTGTCACTACTACCAACCCTACCCATGGGGGGCTGGATGCCTACCACTACCACCACCCCTACCCATAGGGGGATGGATGCCTACCACTACCACCACCCCTACCCATGGGAGGCTGGATACCTGTCACTACTACCACCCCTACTCATGGGGGGCTGGATACCTGTCACTACTACCACCCCTACCCATGGGGGGCTGGATACCTGTCACTACTACCACCCCTACCCATGGGGGGCTGGATGCCTGTCACTACTACCATCCCCACCATAGGGGGATGGATGCCTACCACTACCACCACCCCTACCCATGGGGGGCTGAATACCTGTCACTACTACCACCCCTACCCATGGGGGGCTGGATGCCTACCACTACCACCACCCCTACCCATGGGGGGCTGGATACCTGTCACTATTACCACCCCTACCCATGGGGGGCTGGATGCCTACCACTACCACCACCCCTACCCATGGGGGCTGGATACCTGTCACTACTACCACCCCTACTCATGGGGGCTGGATGCCTACCACTACTACCACCCCTACTCATGGGGGCTGGATACCTGTCACAACTACCACCCCTACCCATGGGGGGCTGGATACCTGTCACAACTACCACCCCTACCCATGGGGGGCTGGATACCTGTCACTACTACCACCCCTACCCATGGGGGGCTGGATGCCTACCACCAACACCACCCATACTCATAGGATGGGTAATGCATGACACAACCAGCATACTCCAACATAAGGAATGTAAGAAAAAGACATCCCCCCAACACCATGACAAGCGTGTGTAGACTGTGTCAAATGCCTACAACACTGAACATGAAATTGAACATACAATGTGACCCCCTATCACATGTGTCACACATAAATGTGTGTGGCCTCCACAATGCAAGCAGACCATGACCACTGTGGCAATGGGGTCCAACCCCCATCATCACAGTGACCAAAATATAAGTGTGGGGTCCATAGCTGAAGCACATTTTGAACATTGTGGCAATGGGGTCTAAACCCCCATCATCACAGTGACCAAAATGTAAGTGTGGGGTCCATAGCTGAAGCACAATTTGAACATTGTGGCAATGGGGTCTAAACCCCCATCATCACAGTGACCAAAAGGTAAGTGTGGGGTCCATAGCTGAAGCACATTTTGAACATTGTGGCAATGGGGTCTAAACCCCCATCATCACAGTGACCAAAAGGTAAGTGTGGGGTCCATAGCTGAAGCACATTTTGAACATTGTGGCAATGGGGTCTAAACCCCCATCATCACAGTGACCAAAAGGTAAGTGTGGGGTCCATAGCTGAAGCACATTTTTAACATTGTGGCAATGGGGTCTAACCCCCATCATCACAGTGACCAAAAGGTAAGTGTGGCCATGGAAAAAGCTGCAACTGCCAAACAGCATGGATGATTCCTGGTCACAGAACAACAAACACATCAGTGGCAAAGTAGTGCTTGTGTCCCATGGCAACATATATTGGGTGAGGCAAACAGTGCAGTGCAAATAAGACATACCTTTGGCCATGTGCAGATAAACATCACCCATGGGGGCTGACACTGTCAACATTCATCAATAACACAATGACATAAGTGACCATCATAATGCAGAACCACATATCTGCACCAATGGGCACACAAATGTAGATATCCTGTGGAGACTGTAGATGTGAGGTGAACAGATACCATACCATGGCAGCAATGGGACACACAAACCATGATCATTGTGCTGACTGATGACCTAGGAGTACCAGGGACAGCAGGTGAAACCCACCAAACAACATACAGCCAATGGCACACTAAAGATATGCCAATGCAGTGGTGCAGATGCACAAACACAAACAGGCAGCCCCACACTGCATATCAAACACAACAGGTGAGGGGGGTGCCAGTGTCCCCAGGCAACCACACAACACATGATGAGGCCTGAATAACAATTACACAGATGCGCATACAGTGCCACACAAAAGTAACTCATGGATCCGAATCCTGTATGTGGGCAAACAGGCATTGTCAGATGAGAGGGAGCCCAAATTACACATGTCACACAAGCTTGTAGGAACAGCAACTAACACGGCAAGACACAGACCCACCACAGCACCACCCCCAGGGTCCCCACAATGTGGTGACCCTGGGCTGCATGATAATCCCACTGTGATGACAAAGCTAGATGTCGTTCACACTGTGAACCACAGTCATGTGTCCTGAGCAACAAACTACCATCACACCTACACAAGCACAAATCAATCAGCACGGCCTGTCAGCCAAGGCCAACATGGAGGCAGGGGTCTAGCCGTGCAACAACTCTCATCTGCACACACTCAACACCACACACCTCGACCTCCACCAATGTGCAGCAGTGAAGCTCACATGCACTGGTGACATTGCACATGCACCCATGACAATCCCAGGGGTGGTGGTGGGAACTAAGTTGCAGAAACCCATCACACATGGCCAGTCAACAAGACTCCTGAATGTCTGACACACTGCACAGTACGCCGTACATGGACATGACGTCAATACCACACCAACCAATGGGATCCCGGCCACAGTCACACAACAATGAAGAAGCCAAGGTCACCCACAAAGAACACACATAGACAACTTCCAACATTGCAGCTCTGACCCTGAGGAGTAGCAGCAGTCACACACACAACGTGTCACAATCACTGAAAGCTAACACAAACTGGAAATTACATGACAGATGTAACCAACAAGTGCCAAGGGGAATCCTGACTGTGTCCCATCTGCGTTTGCCCACAAACTCAGCCCTGACAGCAAACACACCTATGGGTGACACCCTGATGACCAGTAATGTGCCATGCACCCACATCACAGAGAACCCAGGGAGAAGACTTTGGGGGAACATGGGTCAACTCAGCAAGCATCACAAACAGGAACATCACTAGGGATCCCAGCCTGCCTAGCAAGATGGAAGTGAACACACACAGACATGCTCACACAACACACACCTTGTGCTCAGGCAATGTCACAGAATTACACACTGCCATGAGGGGACTCCACTCCTGTGTAAGGAAAGCTGTGCCATACGTTGTCTCAGTAGGGCTCTATCATGTCAGCAGAACACTTGGTCACACAGTCAACAATTAGCACAAAATGAAGGCTCCCGTCATATCAGCCTGGTCATGGGAGTGTCACCGAAATCATCAGCACAGATCCAACCCACATGTATAGCAAGTTACACTGATAACACAGATGAGTCCTTCCCCATTGATGCCCAAACTTGCATGTCCAGTGGAGATGGCCACACGGTCAGGGAAATAGACTAATTGAACAATGGCAAGCACAACAGATGTGCAGGGGTGTAAGCCACAGATGTGATATTGCAAATGTAAGTAGGAAATCCCATTGCCAAATATTGAAAACATGACACCCTCAAATTGCTGCAAAGGATGACATGGATACACAACAGGATAGGACACATTCCCCCTGGACCACATGGGGTCCTGCACAGTAACACTTCATTTTCCTGACATCAAAAATCACCATCACTGCAGCAAGGGCACGGTTAGCATCATCAACATCATGTACATCAGAAGCAAAACCACTAGAGAACAGAAAGTAGCTTTATTCAGCATTTGTGTGAAGAAGTGAAGGTCCAGAAATATAACAAAGGCCAATGGCCAGTCCATAATCATAGTCCAAACAGGGTGACTGTGCCAGATGTCACCCTTTGCATGCCTGCACTGCTACACACCAGGGACATTCCCCTCGGAGGGGCATATGGGGGGGCAGGCCAGGCACCGCAGGGACAGGATCAGGGCTCACCAGAAGGAGGCAGGGAAGGGGTGCTGGGTGCTGGAGAGTCACTGACAACTGCAGTGGAGGTGTCTGACATGGTGTGTGCCGGCACAACTGGGGGGCATGAGTCAGATGATGTGGGTGCCGGCACGACTGCAGTGGGCCGTGCAGATGGAGTGGACAGGTTCCCCACTGCAGTGCCCAAGTCAGACGTGGTGGTAGTGGACTCCACTGCAGTGCCTATCTCCAGGGGAGTAGAATGGGGTTCAGGTAAGGTGGGCAGGACAGAGGGGGTGGACACCGTCTCCACACCAGTGGCACAGACATGCGCAGCGGGGGGTGTGGTGCTGGAAGAGCAAGTGGCAGGGGGAGACGGCCGGATCATTTTTGGGATGGTGTATCTGTGGGTGGGGGAACCTGGGGCAGGGTGTGGTGGGGGCACCTGTGGAGTGGGGGCCTGAGGGATGGAGGAAGGAGACTTGGTGGTTGAGCTGCAGGGCGGCGGTGGTGTCTTGCTCTTCCGGGTCCGGGGGGACTTGTGGATGGGGGCCTCAGTCTGTCTGCACCTGGGGGAGGGTGTCTGGGGGTGAGGGGCACTCCCCTCTGTGTGGGTGGACTTCCTCTTCCCCCTGTATGCTGGATCAGCTGGATTGCAGGGGAAGAGGCCGAGGTCACAGAGGAAGAGCCGCTGTGTAGGTGGGGTTGCAGGTGAGGCAAGGGAAGGGGCCTTGGAGGGAGAGATATCGGAGGACTGCGGAGTGACTGTGGATACCTGTGTGTGTGTCTGTCCCCCATCCCCTGTGGGTGTGGTATCAGTCCCCTGAGGATGCCTGCGTGCACGTCTTGTTTTTGTAGTGGGTGTGTCTGTGCTGCTCGTGTCTGTGTGTTTGGGTGAATGTGCAGGTGTGCATGTGCTTGGGACAGGTAGGGTGCCAGGAAGTGTGGATGGGGCAGAGGTAGGAGGGGTGAGGGACTGTTGGAGGAGGGACACTGCTGCCGTCAGGGAGGAGTCCATGGACCTATTGCTCCTCTGTAGGGCAGACATGCCCGATGAGATGCCCTCCATGAACGACACCAGCTGAGTCAACAGAGTGGTGTGGGCATGGAGGACACTCAGCATTGCTGTCTGCCCTACATGGAGCTGGCGAAGTAGGTACACAGACTCCTCACTCAGGGCAGCAGGGGACACAGGGGCAGGGGGTGCGGTGCCTGGCACGAAGGAGACATGCTCCTGAACACGGGAGCCTCCACGGACCTCTGGGATGGGAGCCGATGGGAGGGCGGTGGTGGTGGTGGCGGGGACAGCAATACTAGCTGGGGTGTGGTGGCTGCTGACACCCGCCTCCACAAGGGAGTCATCCTCCGAGCTGCTGTGGTCCTCAGCTGAGGTGGATGGTGCTGAGGACTCCTCGGTGTGGCTCCCCTCGCCCTCCGTGCCACTGGGTCCCTCCGACCACTCCTCGGCTGCTGACCCAGTCTGGCTCTGCGGCTCCTCCTGGTCCATGGAGCTGTCCACTCCTGTGGCCGTGGATGTATCTGCAAACAATAGGGAAACAGACAAACATCAGTCACCTGCACTGACCGCACACACCACAGTAAGTACAGCACATTACAGACCAAGCCCTGGCATCAGTAGTTGAACATTGGCAAAAGTGCCCAAACAGAGTAGGAGAAGCCAATTGTCAGACTGATGGTCAACCATGGCACTCACATCCCTCCTGGCCTTGCACCCATCTGTCTGGTGTCTGTCGGATGGCAATACCCCAGTGTGGACACATGCACCACCTACACAGTATGTTGGACAGTGCAGAGAACACAGTGAAGTATGTGAACATGCACACATCACAACTCTTGCTACTGAGTCACTACAGGTGTCCGGATGAAGGGATGGCCAGAGTCTATTTTGAAATGCATGTGATGCATACCAGCACCAGACACCATGATGCACCCATGTCCTGATAGTCAATGCCACAATGGGGTGCATGTAGTACATGTCACTCCCCTGCAGGATCACACATAGGAATTTTAATGCCATGGCACATGCATGCCTGCAAAGTCATACATCACTGTCTCCAGTCACATGGGCAGGGCAGCCAGACAACAACAGTCTGCACTGTGTCACAATCCTAGGTCATGGGGAATGCAAGTCCTGTAGCTGACAAGTGCACATCTCCATCCCCCACAAACCACATCATCTGAACTCTTATTTGTCCACGTCATACCAATTGGACATATGGGAGACCTGAAACACAACCCTCGGAACATGAGCACCTCACAATCTGCTGTGAATGGGAAACAGCTGCCTGAACTTCACATTCGCATACCCCAGTCTGCACGGTCAAGTGATCAAACACCTATATGTCACACAAGTATCGTCTCCTATGGTCACATCTCCGGTGGCATGCTGAGCCCTAACCGAGAAACACCCCAGTAGTCCTGACAACGGAGCCACAGCACAATGACACAGAGGCAGACACCTGAGGGAACATTTCACTAAGCACAACGTGTCAGCTGATACACGGGAGTTGAAGTACACAGTGTATTGTATGGCCTGGAGTAGGCATGACTGTCCTGCTCCACGTGAATGAGGGATGAGCCCTGGACAGTAGGCAGGTGGCTAAGTATGTGTGACACACTTGATATACATACTCCTGAGGCCCACACATTGTTCCCACCCGCAGCATGGGTGTGTGCCAAATACCCCAGGCACATGTGGTGAATCAGATCAGCAATTGGACCACATATCAAAGTAACACGCAGATTACATGTCAGAACTCAGGCATTGTGTAAGCAATGGACCCACCCATGAAGCCCACCACAGAGTTACGGGAACAAATGCTGTCCCCCACCTTGAGCTAAGCAAAATGCAAGGACACAGTACCGAAGTGACACAATTTCCTGACTGTAAGGGCCACACCTGGGTATCAGATGAGGAGTGGGCAGTGCACAATTGAGGGACATGGGTCCTGGACCACATGACTGATGTACTGTTGAAGTTTAACCAGGCCAGAGGAGGGCACAGTGCAGTCATGGACTCACCCCCTCCTTGCTGCTGTCTGGCCTTCAGCTGCCCATCCAGATCAGGGAAGACCACCGCCAGGATCCTGAGCATGTGGGGGGTCAGGGTCCGGTGTCCGCCCCTCCTGCGAGGAGGCGACAGCTTCAGTTGGACCTGTGCGATCCTCCGGATCCAGCCCCGAAGGTCCTGCCACCTCTTCTGGCAGTTGCGGATCCGGCGCTTGTAGACCCCCACGGATCTCACTGCCCAGACGATGGGCAGCCATATCTTCTGCTTCTGGTGGGCATCAACCTGTGAGGATGACAAAGTGAAAAGGCCATTAATACACATGCAACATTTCCGTGCATCACACAGTTGGATATACATGTCTCAATCACAGGGGCACATGATGTACACAGGCAGTGCAACGATGGCTATGAACAGTTTGCCAGCAGTAACTACATGGTATCATTGCCTGGGAAGTAAAACCTTGTTTAAATGCACTGTTACTGCACTATACCTGTTCAGTGCATGTAACTACACACTATGGGGGGTGACAACTACTCAGTGAGCCTGCTAGCCAGTGGTGTGCAGACTGTAAGTCTTGCTAGTCAGACAACATGCACATTTAGTAAGGCAGTGGACAGCACACTCTCCTGCTCCCCTGGTTTCCCATACAGCTTGATGTACTGTGGAAGGAGGCTGTCCAGCAGGGCCTGGTTCTCCTCAGTGCTGAAGGCTGGGGCTCTCTCCACAGTACGTGCCATTGCAGGATCCAGAGGATGCAGGTACAGCAGCAGTGGTGGTGGCAGATGTCATCCTGGAGCATGTAGTGCAGGCAAGTGAGCTCTCAGGGGAACAGCCAGCATTATATGTGTGATGCTGAGGCAGATACTGTCCCATGTGTCCAAAGTGATAGGTCCAAGTCGTTTGCATCTTCTGAATCTGGCCAATCCATGGAATTGCACCACTTACACACACCCACAGCATCCTTCAAAAGTTCAACTTCATGAGACCCATGAATTTGCAACATTGTTGTGGGTGGCCAACTGAATTCACAGCATCAGACTCGTTCAAGGTTTGAAAACGCGTCCGTTGTCATGTCAGGCCATAGCCAATGCGTGCGCACCGATCGGTCCATTGCTGTACAACGCGTTCCCGGTCACATCATATGCAATGGCCAATGCGTGCACACCGATCGGTCCATTGCTGTACAACGCGTACCCGCTCACATCATATGCAATGGCTAATGCGTGCGCACCGATCGGTCCATTGCTGTACAACGCGTTCCCTCTCACATCATATGCAATGGCCAATGCGTGCGCACCGATCGGTCCATTGCTGTACAACACGTACCCGCTCACATCATATGCAATGGCAAATGCGTGCGCACCGATCGGTCCATTGCTGTACAACGCGTACCCGCTCACATCATATGCAATGGCCAATGCGTGCGCACCGATCGCACCGATCGGTCCATTGCTGTACAACGCGTACCCGCTCACATCATATGCAATGGCCAATGCGTGCGCACCGATCGGTCCATTGCTGTACAACGCGTGCCCGCTCACATCATATGCAATGGCCAATGCGTGCGCACCGATCGGTCCATTGCTGTACAACGCGTTCCCGGTCACATCATATGCAATGGCCAATGCGTGCGCACCGATCGGTCCATTGCTGTACAACGCGTACCCGGTCACATCATATGCAATGGCCAATGCGTGCGCACCGATCGGTCCATTGCTGTACAACGCGTACCCACTCACATCATATGCAATGGCCAATGCGTGCGCACCGATCGGTCCATTGCTGTACAACGCGTTCCCAGTCACATCATATGCAATGGCCAATGCGTGCGCACCGATCGATCCATTGCTGTACAACGCGTACCCGCTCACATCATATGCAATGGCCAATGCGTGCGCACCGATCGGTCCATTGCTGTACAACGCGTACCCGCTCACATCATATGCAATGGCCAATGCGTGCGAACCGATCGGTCCATTGCTGTACAACGCGTTCCCGGTCACATCATATGCAATGGCCAATGCGTGCGCACCGATCAGTCCTTTGCTGTACAACGCGTCCCTGTACAAGTTACTGGCATATGTCACCATGCCTGTCACAGATGAACGTATGCCAGCCACATTTACTTTCCAGGGACTCAGGGGCACACCTACAACACCATATCCTGTCCACACTGTATCCTAAGGCATGTAAGGCTGCATTACCTTTTCCGTGTATGGGGGTCAACATGTGGTTTTTTGGGTGTCACTTGGGGGCACCACTCCCAGGCTGCGCACGTGTTCATGGGGACAGAATACTTTGTGTGTTGTGCACATGACCACTGTGATGTGCAACTGTTCATTTCAGAGCATGTGGCATGGTCACATTTCCAGGTTGTGTATGTGTATGTCATGTCACATACCCCCTGAGTCCCATGTGGGACGGTATGTACGTCACAGGCTGACCCATTGCCACAATAGTGATGGCCCTCCACAGTCTGTGTGCATGTTGTGTTTACAATGTCTCTGATTCCATGTGCACAATGGGAGACAGTCTCCACATCCACGTTGTTTGTGCATGGACTTTGATGTTGTGCGTGTGTGTGTCACAGACGTCCATGTCTGTCCTGCAGAGGCAACAGGGACCACTACCTGTGGCGGTCATGGTTGTTTTGCTGTGGTGTATTCATGATGCACCATGTCATGCCAGTGTCCATGTGGCAATACAGGGTCCCTGGGAATCTACCTGTCAATGAGCTGTGATGCCTGGGGCACATCTGTCCTCACATGTCACTGTGGTGTGTGTTTGGAACGTGACAGCAGTACATGGGTACTGTGACACAGCCTAATGATATCCCATAGCACAACCTGGGACTTGTTGACGACACATGTTGAACTGTGATGTTAGATGTTGGCCATGAGGTGCCATACATGTCCTTACGGAACCGCACACACATCATGTACTTGTGTCTCGTAATGATGTATCATGTGATATTGAGTATGGTCAATGCCACATATGTGGGGTGACTGACAATCTTTCTTTCTTCACCTATGCACTGCAGGGTACCAGCTGTCCATAGACCATTCCCTGACCTTGCAACCATGGTTGAACGGGACTGCATCCGACGGTACCGCTTCACCAGGCCGCTGATTGAGGAATTGACGGTGCGGTTGGCCCCACATTTGCAACCTGGCCGGACATACCCTACAGTGCTGACCCCCAAGGTGAAGGTGATGGCAGCCCTACACTTCTTTGCCACCGGTACCTTTCAACACACTGTGGCGTCTGCTGGTGGGATGTCACAGACCATGTTCAGCCGTGTGCTACGCGATGTTTTGGAGGCTATGTTGAGATACCTGAACCAGTACATCTATTTCCCTAAACGTCAACAACTCACTGACGTCAAGAGTGACTTCTATGCCCTGGGGAGGATGCTGCATGTCATTGGCTCCACTGATGGGACACATGTGGCTTTGGTACCACCACAGGCACATGAGCAGGCATACAGGAACCGAAAACATTACCATTCAGTCAATGCTCTGGTGGTATGTCTTGCAGATATGAGCATCTCACACGTGTGTGCCCATTTCCCCGGTTCTGCACACGATGCCTACGTGATGAGGAGTAGTCGCATCCCGAGGATGATGTCACAGATGCAGAACCAGCGTGCCTGGCTTGTCGGTGTGTACTGACTTTGTACCATTGTGTGTGTTCTGCAATGTAGTATTCCACCCTCTTTTCCAAGTCATCTAATGTGCAATTGTCTGTATGTAGGTGACTCCAGATACCCCAACATGCCGTGGTTGCTGACGCCCCTCAGGAACCCTGTGACACCAGCCCAGATGCGCTACAATGAGGCACATGGTCGGACCAGGAGAGTGATTGAGCGGACATTTGGTCTCCTGAAGAGCCGCTTTCGCTGCCTGAACAAGACAGGAGGGGCCCTCCCAAATGCCCCAGCAAAGTTGTGCAAGATTGTCATCGTCTGCTGCATGCTACACAACCTGGCAGTGCGGAGGGAGTTGCCTCTCATCCTGGATGACGATGACCAACATCCGCCACCTGTGGAGGATCCTGGCCTGGGCCATGATGCCAGTGATGGGGATGATGATGAGGGTGATGTCCGCACACAACTCATCACCAACTTCTTCAGCTGAATGTGAGTATCCTAAGATGTCATGTCAATGATGTGAGTTTGCGTGATATGTGTTGGTGGTGCTCTGTTGCTGTTTGAGTGTGTCCATGTGCTACTTGACTGTATGCGTGCAGCGATGTGTCCTTACAGGTAGTCTGTACTCCCCAACAGTGTTGACATGCTAACTTGGTTTTGTGTAGGTATCTTGTGACATGTATTGGGCATGAGTATTGCAGTTCTGTCCTGTTCTTCAGTGCTTTTGACTGTGTGTCATGCCTGTCCTTCACAGGGTACTTTCAGAGTTGTTTGGTCAACTGTGAACCCCGACACCGTGATTCAACTTCCAGGGTGGAAGCTGTCGTTTCCCTACAGGTGATGTGCCCCACACCCCTGGACTTCCTTTCTTCTACACTTGTTGACTGTGTGGCCACTGCCACAAGGGATTACTTTGCATCTGTAGTGGAAACAACATGTTGCAAATGTGTAATAAACCTGTGCTTCACTTTGGGATGTGCGTTGTCTGTGGTCACACATCTGACTGACATTTGCTTACTGCACCAGTGGGCTAGTTTACACAGACTGTGAATAGGTGTGGTGTCTGTGCATTGCACTGTATTTCCTGGCAACATCAGTGTAGGCAATGAGTCAGATGGCCCTGGTGTGTATGTGTTGTGTAGCCCTAGTGGTGTGTCTCCCTCATATGTGTCACGTCGCCATGACTCACATGACGGTGTTGTACTTGCTGTAGCAGTTAGCATGCACAGTGTCATTTCGCAGATCATCATCTCCATGACAGAAACCACGTTGGAATCACAACAGAGGCAAGTATGGTGTATTAGTGAGTTTATTTACATACATGTGTGAGTATAGTGCACAGGATGGTGGGTGTTGTACATTGGGATTGTAATCCAAAGTTCCTAGATGATTTGGAAGTCCTGGTAGCAGAAATGTCCTGAGTAAAGTCCACAGTCATCTGATACATTGGTCCAACTTGAACTCCCCATGTCATGTGGGAGAGTTGGGTTGCATTCAACAGGGTGAACAGTTTGCACACAAAGGTGAATTTCCAGAACAGGTGTTGGCTTCCTGGGGGTTGTGCATGGCCATCGGCCTCTCAGTTGTCCTTCCTCGGACGACCCCAGGCTGCTGCGGTGCAGGGGACTCTCTGCCAGAGTCATCCTCCCTCCCTGTGGCAGTTGCAGTTGTTGCAGCACCAGATGTTGTGGGCACACAGGGAAGTGTGGCCATGTTGGTGCTAATCTGGCGGAGGCATGTCAATATGTCCCTATGCACCGCCGTCAGTTCTTGCAATGTGTCCCACTTGGACTCCATGCCAGCCATGTGTGTCTCCACACGTGACATGTGGGAGTCCAAGCGGGCATGATGGGCAGCCTGCTGCTGTTGAATGTCCTTGAGGATCCCCACTACCTGGCTGACCTCTCCGGTGCTATTCTGGTATGCATCAGCAATGCGTACCAGTTGTGGGTCATCATGCAGTCCAGACCCCTCTGAAAACAGCGACCTATGTCTAACACCCCTCCCACCACCCCTGGCGACATGTGCAGGACCTGTGGTGGCACGCACAGGTGACCCTGGGCCCCCTTGGGGGTTGTTACTGGTGTTGGTGTCCGTTGCTCCACGTTGGGCCGGGGTCCGTGTGCTGTTGTCGTTGGTGGTCCTTGGTCTGTCCGTGTCGGCAGGGGTGGTCTGTGTGTTGGCAGTTGTTGGAGGGGTGGGTGCAGGGGGTGCAGCTGGTGGTCCTGCTGGTGCTGCATGATGACTCACACCGGAGGTGCCAGGTAGGTCTTCGCCATCCGAGGAGGGCAGAGGCTGTTCTACACCAGTGAGCTCAGTGTCCCCCGGAGCCTGGGACAGGGACTCCTCAGCGTCTGCTGCTGTGTCCCCATCATCACCTGTTTTTGGGAGACACACACAATGTATGTTATGTTTCTGCAGGCATCAATGGTTCACACACCTGACAGTTGTGACTGTACCTCTGGATGCGGGCCTGTACATTGCATTGTCCTAAGTTGTCACAGTCAGAGGTTGATATTGGTGTAGCACATTGTCCTGCATACTTTAAGCATTTCAATATGAATGTTGAGGTGTGTACATGGACAGCATTGGTTGTATTTGGTGGACATCCGGCCCTCCTTCTCCCCCCAGCCCAGTTATCCCACCATGAAGCATGCCACCCTTGCAGTGGGTTCAGGTTGACTCTCAGGATGTCAGTCAGTGGTGTCCTGTTGTTTGTTGGTGCCCAGTTCCCAGCATGGCCTTGTGCTCCCCACAGCAGTACCCAGTGTCAGCCATCTTGTCAGTTCTTTTCCACTCCCTGTGAGGTGTGCATGCTTCAGTGGTAGCTTGCTGGGCCATGTGGGTGGGGGATGTTGAGCTGTGACTACCACTCCCATCATGCTATTGCCTACACCCCCCTTCCCAGCATGCCCATGCTTCCTTCCTTTTGAGTGTACTTCACTGTGTGTGAGTGTGACAGCAATGGCAAGATGGCTGACAGTGGTGTCCTGTTGTTTGTTGGTGCCCAGTTCCCAGCATGGCCTTGTGATCCCCACGACAGTGCACCATTGTCAGACATCTTTGAAGTGGCTTTTCACTCCCTGTGAGGTGTGCATGCTTCAGTGGTAGCTTGCTGGGCCATGTGGGTGGGGGATGTTGAGCTGTGACTACCACTACCATCATGCTATTGCCTACACCCCCTTCCCAGCATGCCCATGCTTCCTTCCTTTTTGAGTGTACTTCACTGTGTGTGAGTGTGACAGCAATGGCAAGATGGCTGACAGTGGTGTACTGTTGTTTGTTGGTGCCCAGTTCCCAGCATGGCCTTGTGATCCCCACGACAGAGCACCATTGTCAGACATCTTTGAAGTGGCTTTTCACTCCCTGTAAGGTGTGCATGCTTCAGTGTGGGCTTGCTGGGCCATGTGGGTGGGGGATGTTGAGCTGTGACTACCACTCCCATCATGCTATTGCCTACACCCCCCTTCCCAGCATGCCCATGCTTCCTTCCTTTTGAGTGTACTTCACTGTGTGTGAGTGTGACAGCAATGGCAAGATGGCTGACAGTGGTGTTCTGTTGTTTGTTGGTGCCCAGTTGTCAGCAGGGCCTTGTGCTCCCCACAGCAGTACCCAGTGTCAGCCATCTTGTCAGTTCTTTTCTACTGCCTGTGAGGTGTGCATGCTTCAGTGGTAGCTTGCTGGGCCATGTGGGTGGGGGATGTTGAGCTGTGACTACCACTCCCATCATGCTATTGCCTACGCCCCCTTCCCAGCATGCCCATACTTCCTTCCTTTTGAGTGTACTTCACTGTGTGTGAGTGTGACAGCAAGGGCAAGATGGCTGACAGTGGTGTCCTGTTGTTTGTTGGTGCCCAGTTCCCAGCATGGCCTTGTGATCCCCACAACAGAGCACCATTGTCAGACATCTTTGATGTGGCTTTTAACTCCCTGTGAGGTGTGCATGGTTCAGTGTGAGCTTGCTGGGCCATGCGGGTGGGGGATGTTGAGCTGTGACTACCACTCCCATCATGCTATTGCCTACACCCCCTTCCCAGCATGCCCATACTTCCTTCCTTTTGACTCTGCTTCCCTGTGGGGTAATGTGCCTGTGCTGAAAGGATGGCTGACAGTGTTGTCCTGGCGTTAGTTTGGCTACAAGTCCCATGAGTGTCCCTGTGCTTCACACAGCATTACCCAGGGTTGTGGTTCTTTGTGGGATATTTAATTAGAGTGTGAGGCATTGCATTCTCCCAGGTGAGTTGTGTGGAGTTTGTGTTAAGGGGGTGTGTGTGAAAAGCTGCTTGTGAATATGGTCAGAGCTGTCAGTCCTCCTTCCCACCCAGCCAGATATCCCACCATGGAACGTGCTTCTATTGCAGGGAGTGCAAGTTTGCTTTCAGGATGTCAGTCAGTGGTGTCCTGCTGTTGATTGGTGCACAGTTCCCAGCAGGGCCTTGTGCTCCCCACAGCAGTACCCAGTGTCAGCCATCTTGTCAGTTGTTTTCCACTCCCTGTGATGTGAGCATGGTTCAGAGTGGTGTTGATGGGCGTATTGTGAGGGTGGGCAATATCTGTGACTACAACACCCATCATGCTATTGGCTACACTGACTTGACCAGCATACACAGAATTCCTTCCTTTCAGTGAGCTTCCCTGTGAGGTGGTGTTGTAGTGGTGGGTACATATCTGACTGTGTTTTTTGGTTAGATTTGTGCCACTGCCTAGCTGTATTTGTTGTTGGGTTTGTACATGTCATGACACAGCTACATATCACTATGAGATGGCATGTATTGTGTTTATCTGACTGACATACACATCTTGGGATGATTATCTTTTGGTTGGTGTGTATTTGCTAAGGGTGCATGGTTTGACTATCCCCTTGACAGTGATGTGTGTGTATTGTCACACAATATTGTGTATATTTGTTGTGTACTCACTAGGCTCTGGGATGTTTGATAGTCCATATACGCTCACTGGTGGTAGGATGGCCCGCACCTTCTCCTCCCAGGGCCTGAGGTATACAGGTTTGGCAGGAGGGCCACTGCCGGTGTGTTGGCTCAAGGCGTAGTCCTTCTTTAGTAGGTCCTTGACCCTCCTGCGCACGTCATACCACCTGTTCTGGATGTCTTCCTTTGTGCGCAAACATGGTGATTGCGCGTTCACCCTGTCGACGATCCTCTCCCACATCTTGGTTTTCTGTGACATGGGGGTCTGTTGGACCAATGTACCAAACAGGTGTGGCTCTACCCTGAGGATCTCATCTACCAGGACTTCCAATTCACTGTCTAGGAACTTTGGATTCTTCTTTGGGGGCATGGTGATGGGTGGTGGTGGTGAATGATGTGTGTGTGGGTGTGCAGGTGAGGGTGTGTGAGTGTGGGTTTTGCTGGGTGTATGTGAGGGTGCTATTTGTTGAGGTGCTGATGGTGTGTGGCTTGTGTGATGGATGAGCTGTGAGTGTGTCTGTGGTTGGTGTCTGTTGGTGTTGTGTGCTGGCAGGTCATTTGAATTTGCAAAGGATCATGGTAGGGATTTGTGTCCTTTTTGTATGGGTGGAGTTGTGGGTGTGTCTTTGTTCCATGTTTCCCCCCCCCACTATTCATTGGCTTTGTAATTGCTTGTTTGGCCCTTTTTTTTGTGTTTTTTCCTTTGTACTTTTTGTGCATGTAGGAGACGTTCTTCTGACAGAGTAGGACGCTGCAGTTGGTCTCGTGCGAGCTTCTCCGAGTCGTTCACGCTGTGTTTCTGCTGTGTTTTATGTTTGGTGTACGCGTCGGTCGCGGAGTATTGGGTTGCTTCGGCTCGCTGTTTTGTATGCGTGTCGGTCGTACGGCTTGAGCTCCGTGCGACTCGGTCTGGTTTTCCACGCATTGCATCGTACTGCGCGTGTCGGAGTTCGCGGGTACGTTTCGTTCGGGTTCCTTCCTGGTGCGTGTCGGTCGCTTCGATTCGCGTAGTTTTTTGGCCGGATAGCTGTTTTCCGTGCGGTTTGGTCGTTCGGCTTGTGTTCCGTGTGAGTCGGTCGTAAATCGCATGCATTTCATCGTACTAGGCGGATCGGGCTGCACCGGTACGTGTCGGTCGGAATAGATTCCCGAACCGAGTCGGTCGGTACGTTTTCCGGCCCGAATTGGAATCGACCCCAAAAAGGGTTACATTTACTATTCCACTCCAATATAAAGCAATTCAGGGAAGGTGTTGGACACTATAGGGGCAACATTTGCTAACCCCACTCCAATCCAACTGAACTCAGGGATGGTGCTAGACACTAAAAAGGCAACATTGCCAATCAAATATAACTTTGCCAATGAAAGTGTTGGACACTAAATTGATAAAAATTAAAATACCCCCAATACTACAAAATAAGGAACCCAAAATATAGCACAATAAAAAGTTACCATTTACTATTACTACCACAATATCAACAAGGTTAACAAACATCTGTGCAAAATTCGGTTAAAAAAATATTTTTTCCAAATAAAATCAGACATCCTAAATTATAATGTGCATT